>CM066314.1:165031571-166235142 GCA_033807775.1 Saussurea involucrata
TGGAGTGATTAAGCTCAAGTATTCAAGTTAGGGTTATACCAATTGAAGATTTAAGGTGAGTAACTTGTATCTAATTGGTTGTATTTTACTTTACTACCATTCTTTATCTTGATTTTGGTATTGATAATGAGAAATCTTGATTAATAAGCTCTTAATGGTTAAGAGGGAAACAAGAAGAGTTCAAGTAAGTTATGATGGATTAATTGTGTTCTATTACTTAGAATGCCATGTTAAATGTTAGTGTTAAAAGTTTGGGTTTGATTATACATCATTGGTATGTGATTATGATGATGGCTTAATATATGTCTTAATGAAGTAATGATGGCTTAATGGTCAAAATGGACCTATTATTGAATTGTAAACATGGATGTTTCTTATTGATATTATATAGAATGTGATTTAATACATATGGATGTATATGAACTACATGGAAGTAGTATTGATCATGTTAAATGGTTGGACCATTGTTATGTCTTACATATGTTTGAATATTATTTGGATTAATATATTTGGTATTCACATAATTGGAGGAGCACCTAGTAGGCATTGGAGGATATATTCTTACACACCGTGGGGTAAGTGTAATTGATTCATACCTTCGGATACCGTCGGGTTTTCCGTTGAGTTATGCCTTGTGACAATACCGTGGGGTACCGATCAAGGTATATCTTCAATTATGATGTAACTGGGTAGCGATATGGGCCTTCTCCATGGAATCCAATTTGTGAATATATCGAATTTTTATTCCTACATGCTATGATTATGCTCTATGTGCTATGTGTAAACCTCACTTAGGCTTTAGAAGCCTAACACTTGTTATGTGTTTTATGTGTTACAGATATTAGTGGTTCCGGACACAAGAAGGTTTAGACTGGGGTTGTGAGCATGGGATCATTGTTGGAGAGTTAAAGATTTGAAGATTATGATAGAACTTTTCGACATCTTTTGTTATCTGATTTCTATAATAGAGACCCGATAAGCTAGTGGTCCATTATTAGTTATAAGTAACTAAATCTTCGTATTAATGGTTATGTAATGATTTATGAATACTTTTACTTTAGAAATGAGTACCACTCTTCCGTTTTATGGAAGTTTTTGTTGACCCCCGATTTTAGGGTGTTACAAGCTGGTATCAGAGCTTTAGTTTAAGTGAACTAAGTATGATGAGAAGGTACTTAGACTTAAGCTGAGATGAATTAAGTTATGAATCGTGAGATTGGGTAGAAGTATTAAGACGGGGTGGCCTTAGGGTCGACAGAAATACGTGAAATTATTACGGTAACGACGGTAATGAGGATTCTCATGTATGATATATTCACAATCTCAATTTGCTACTGTTATTATGAATATATTGTTACATAAGCATACTTGTTTCTAAATTGTTCCAGTGACTAATGATCGGTAAAGTACGTTTCGTGTGTCTATATTCATATAACCATTTCTCAGGGTTATCTTTTGTTTTATAGCATGATGATGGTAAAAACGCCACCAAGGTCTTTCAATTCTTTGGAGGACAGACCGGTAAATGATTGAGGGTTGGAAGGACAACCTGGAACTGGCGGGACTCATGAAAGTCCGCCGAGACAACCTTAAATAAGTGGATTAAAATGTGTGGAAATAGAATGTAAGATGTTTGATCAAGACGGGAATAATATGAAATGGTTGAGTAAGTGAGCCTTGGAAGGCAGGTATAACAAGTGTTAGAAGGCTGAGAGGGTAACCACTGGTTGGAAATAGAGCGTCAATGATAAGTTGCGTAAGTTAAATGATAGACCTTGTTTGAGTGAATAGCCTTCAATTGCAAGTAGAGTTTTATGCATGGTGTCCTCGAGTGTGTGTTACAGGGGTTTTCATGATTTCAAAACAAAGGCATAAATAGCAATTTAGTCGATGATGAATCAGTATGTGCACGTGGGTATATAAAGAAAAAGGCAATACCATTTACGTCGCACAGCGAAATTTTGAGTTTAGCAATTTGCAAAATACTTCATACTTTACAAGAAAAGTTAAATATAAATGAGTGTGAGAACCGACTAGCTTACTTCGTGTCGGTAATTTCTTTCAACTTTTGTCGTATGAAAAGATTTTCATTAAATATATTACGGTCATAACAACATCATTTTGGTTGAAAAAGATTATGTTTTTCGGAAAGTAGTATGCAATTGATTCTCGTGATCGTTGTGCAGTACACTGAAGTTATAAGAATTTTGGGGTCATGTGTACCCAAGTTGCTCCAAGTGTTGTTCTTTAAAATGAGGAAATGTGCGAAATAATATATTTAATACATTGTTATGCATGAAGGCTATGAACGAACTAAGTCGTAAAATATTACTATAAGCTAAGAAAGAACTCTGAGAATGGAGAGGTGTTAGATAAATCATGGGAGAATGTTTGTAGTTTTGGTAATTGTGTTCAAGAGGAAGGTGAACAATGGGAGAGTTGAAAGTGGACTTTAGTGTCGGTTGTAAGAAGGTCTATACCCTTGTTTAGTAAATAGAAATACAGTTGGCAAGGGACGGTTGTGTCCGGAGGAAGGATTAGTAGTCATCAAGGTGATGGAATTAGCAAATTGCTATGAGTAGTGTGATGAGACAGAAAGGAAATACCCTCGACGTTAAATAAGAATTTATGGTGATCTTGTGATATTAGTGTTAGATCTGAGTTTTGTCAATAAACTAAGTGTTAAAGATCTGATGAGAAGGCTCAGATGTTCTGATATGAAGGGTCAGAGTTCTGACTAAGAAGGCTCTGAAGGATTGCTTTGAAAGTTTACCAAGTACAGAAGTCTGAGAAGAAGAGTCAGAAGTAGAGCCAGAAGTTCTGAGAAGCCTTGTTAGAAGAACGTTCAGAAGTTCTGAACAACATGTTCAGAACTTATAACTAGATACTTTCCTTAGTGTTTAGTTAACTAATTAGGACACGTGTATTGTTTCTATTAGTCATTCATATTTGTACTGTAGCTTTAATATTTCCGTTGCAGTATATATAGTGGTTAGCACTACATTGCTAACTGATTTTCCCGAATATATTTGTATTCATCTTTTGTAATCTTTGAGATACTCTCTCTCTAAGATCTGTAATTTTGTTCTTCATTGAATACAATTGGGCTTGATCATATTACTTCTCAATTACTGTTTCATACATTGTTATATTGATTGTAAGAGTAATCCTGGACTTTCAATTGGTATCAGAGCTTCTCAACAAACAAATTTGTTCAAGATCGTGATCGCGAAGGTGTATTGATCAATTTCTTTAAGATTTCTTGATTCGTTCAAAAATCGATTCCGCTGCTAGTTATAATTCTTGAATTCTTGGCAATTCTTGAATTAATTGTTGTATTACGATCAAGAAATTCAAATTTGTCATTCTGTTGAAAAATTCTTACAATCATGTCTTCTAAAGAATATCTCGCTATGGGATCTGAAACAAAGCCACCTGTTCTAATTCCTGAAGAGTACCAGCAATGGAAAATACGAATGATCCAATTCTTGGATAACATAGATGAGAATCTGATGGTCTCTATTCGAGAAGGTCCTATTGAAGTCTATATCGATGTGGCTGCAACCCCTGAAACAGAGACAACTCCAGAAATTCCGGCAACAAGGGTGAAGAAGAACTATTCTCAATACACAGCGGAACAGAAAAATAGGCATGCAATAGACAAAAGAGCGATCACATTGATGACACTTGCAGTTCCGAATGAAGTTCTTAACAGAATCGACAGTGGTTCATCCGCCAAGGAAATGTGGGATGAACTGGAAAGACAAATGTTAGGAACTGTCAGATCAATTCAATCAAAGTTAAATCAAAGCATAAATGCTTATGAAAGATTCAAGGCTAAAGAATCTGAAAGTTTAACTCAGACGTATAGTAAATTTTGTACTATACTGAATGATTTGAGAAGAAATGGGCTGAAAAAGACAAAGTCAGAAATTAATTACAAATTTCTGAACAGTCTAAACTCTGAATGGTCATCATTTGCTATAAGTCTACAAATGAATAAGGACATGTGTGAAGAAGATCTAAATGATCTATTTTGTGTTCTTAATCAGCATGAGGACTCTGTTAAAATTGTGGTTGAAGAAAAGAAGAATGTTGCAGAACAATTAGCTTTTCTGTCAAAGTCCAAAAGTGTAAAAACACCCAAGAAGGTTGCGTATCTATCTGAGATACCAAATCTGGAGGAGTCTGATAAGGAAGAGTGATCAGAAGAAGATGAAGATATCAAAATAATTGCTGAAAAGTTGGCCTTGTTGACTAATACTTTCAACAATAGGTATGGAAAAGGAAAATATCAGGGCAAGTTCAGGAAAGAGCAGGGGAGTTCAGATTTCAAGAAAAGAGAAGAGAGAGGAGAGAGTAAGTATGAAAAGAAGGAAGAAAGAATGGAAGAAAATAGAGAAGAGAAGGAAGAAAGAAAAGAAAAGAATCTGTGCTTCAAGTGTGAAAAGTCTGGCCACTTTGCAAAGGATTGCAAAGTGAAATTTGTGAAAGATTATGAGTACTATACCAAAAAGGCTCAGCTGGCGAAGAAAAGAGATGATGAAGTGGCATTATTAGCTGAACAAGCGGACTGGTTGTACTATACTTCAGATGAAGATGACTGCATACACTTTTCACAGATGCAGAGTTATATGGCAAAGATGAAGAATGAGGATGATTCTGACTTTGAAGATGCTGATTCTGAGTCATCTGCTGAGGTACATTCTGCACTTGAAATAGACTTAATGACACAGATTGGTGAAATGAAAACTGAATTTGTTAAACTAAGAAAACAAATAAAAGGAGAAAGAAATTTAGTTAACAAATTCAGAATTGAAAAAGAAGTAATAAAAGAACAATTTGAGGAATCTGAGGTTGAGAAACAGAAAATTAAAACTGAAAATTCTGAGTTGATGAAAAACCTTTCTGAATTAAAAATTGAGCTTTCAAAAGTTAAGGATGAAAAGGGTGATTTACAAATAAAGTTTAATATGCTATTTGAGGAAAGAAAGAATTTATACACCAAAATCAAAGAATTAGAAGATCTTAACTTGAAAAGAGGTCAGACTCAGCAAACATTAAATCTTCTAACAAGCAATGTAAAAGATACAAGATTTTATAATCCAAAGAAAGGATTGGGATTGGAAGAAAATGTTGTTTTAAAAAGAGCTCCAGTAAACTTGTATGATTTTGATAAACTTCATGTTCCTAAATCAAAAATTCCAGAAGTTGTTGAAGTTTTTATAAGACCTGCAAGTTCTATCACAAGTTCTGACAGCTTACAAAAATCAAGTTCTAAAAAGCCCAAAGAAATAGTTTCTGAGTTAAAAACAGAAAAGTCAGATGTTTCAGAAGAAAAAGTTAAAAAAATAAATTTCTAAACCAAAAGAAGAGAAACCAAAATACAATGATACTAAATTCAAATATGACTCTTTAAATGTCAGTTACAAAAATAAACAACAAAGTTTTTTCTTATTCTGACATAGAAAGTATATTTGATACTAGTAAGGTTTCTGAAACAGTGAGCCATAAATCTGAATCTTCTAATCAGAATTCTGATTGTTCTAATCAGTTTTCTGATTCTGAAGGTCAGAAATCTGAGTCTATTAATCAGAATTCCGATTCAAAGAGTCAGAATTCTGAGTCAACTGAAAATTCTGAAACAAAGTCAGAAAACTTTCTAGAACTTGAAAAGAGATTTAATCATGTAAGTCAAGAACTTGAGGACCTAAGGAAAGCTTATGATGAACTTGAAAATGACTTGTGTGATTTGGATTTTGATCTTAAAAATGCTTTAAAAGAAAAGAATGTTGTTATTCAGAAAATAACAGAGCTTGAGAAACTGAAAGCTGAATATGATTTGTTCAAGATTAATGCTCTAAAAGAAAATGATAAATTCTTTAATAAATCAAGTACATATGAAAAAGGTGAATCATCTAATTCATTTTCTAACAAAAATAAGTTGAATGTTTCAGAAAAAGAGGAAAGCAAAAGGAAAGATGATCTGAAAAGAATTCCTGAGAAGATTGAACTGAATTCTGAGTCTGTACCAAAAGCTCATAATTTCTGTAATAAATGTACATGTACTTTGAAAAATAGAAATAACAATGAAAGGACTTATGGTACAGATTTGTTGTTACTTGCAAAGAAAATTTTGACTTGTGTTCAATGTAAAAGTGATTCTTTTCAATATTCTCAGAAATGCCCAATTACAATAACATTTGTTTCATTCATAAGAAAAGATACTCAGAATACAGAAAAGAAGAATGATTCTGTTCCTCAAACTCAGAGAAAAGAAAAGATAAAAGAAGTGAATCATCAAGTTAAAGTCAAAACAAAGTATGAGAAAGTGAGTAATGTGAAAGAAAAGAAAGTTGAAAACATTGCAAAATCAAAAGTTACAACTTTCAAGAAGAAATTGAATAAATTTGTGAACAGAAAATTTTCTGACTTCATAAAAGTTCAAGGCAAATGGTGTTTAAAGAAAGATTTTAAATGGAAAGTAAAAGGCACTTTTGTTAAATCAAATGACAAAGCTAACAAATAAGGACCCATTCGAAAATGGGTACCTAAAACTAACTGACTGTTGTTGCAGGGCTGTCATGTGTGGTTTTTAGATTCAGGAGCTTCAAGACACATGACATGTCAGAAGTCTTTTCTATCAAACTTCACAGAAAAGGCTGGAGGAGCAGTAAACTTTGGAAATAACAGCAAAGGTCAAGTTAAAGGTTATGGGGATTTAACAAAAGGAGATCTGACAATTCAAAAAGTTTTCTATGTTGAAGGATTACAACATAATCTTTTCAGCATAAGTCAGTTTTTAGACAGTCTTTGTCAAATCAAGTTCCAAATAACAGGTTGCATGATTTTAACTGAAAATGATGTTAAAGTCTTCTGGGCCAAAAGACATATGGATTTATTTGTGGTTAACATTTCAAAATTACAAACATTAAATTTTGTGTGTCTTTTATCAAATTCAACTGCAAATGAATGCTGGCTATGGCACAGAAGATGTTCTCATCTAAATTTCAAAGATCTTAATAATCTTGTTGCAAAACATCTGGTTAAAGGTCTACCAAAGATTAAATTTGAAAAAGAATCATTATGCTCAGCTTGTGAAATGGGCAAGATGAAAAAGAGTTCTCACAAATTAAAAATGGACTCATCTTGCAAAGCACCATTATAAATGATTCATACTGATCTTTGTGGTCCAATTTCAGTTCAATCTATGGGAGGAAAGAAATACATGCTTGTAATTGTTGATGAATATTCCAGATACACATGGGTTGAGTTCTTGAGAGCTAAGTCAGAAGCTGCAACAACATTGATAAACTTTATCAAAAGAATTCAAGTTCTCTTAAAACTTCCAGTTCAGAAACTCAGAAGTGATAATGGAACAGAGTTCAGAAATGAGACACTTCAGAATTTTTTAGAAAGTTCTGGGATTTCTCATAATTTCTCTGTTGTTAGAACTCCTCAACAAAATGGTGTTGTTGAAAGGAAAAACAGAACTCTAGTTGAAGCTGCAAGAACCATGTTGGCCTATTCAAATCTTCCAACTTTCCTATGGGTGAAGCAATTGCAACTGCTTGCTTTACACAGAACAGAACTTTAATCAATAAAAGATTTAATAAGACTGTTTATGAATTGATAAATAAAAGAAAACCATTAATCAAATTCTTTCATGTTTTTGGTTGCAGATGCTATGTTCTTAAAGACAGAGAAAATCTTGCCAAATTTGATAAAAAGGCAGATGAAGGATACTTTGTTGGTTATTCATTAACTTCCAAAGCATTCAGAATCTACAATAGAAGAACCAAGAGAATGATGGAAAGCATTAATGTAACATTTGATGAAGTCAGGATGAAGACTTATGAACAAGACAGTTCAGAACTCATGCAGAACAAGACAAAAATGACTTCTGATACAAATTCTAATCCTATTTGTTCAGAACTCAATTTACGGTTTAAGGATGCTTTTCTAGAACTAATTTCTGATTCTTATGCAGAATATGAAAACCCAAAAATGGTAAAAGAGATGAAAAATAGAACTCCAGAAATAGTTCAATCAACTGTAATTTCTGACAAAGGTCCATCTGAGGAATGTCCAAATTTGATAAATACAAGTGGTGAAAATTATGATCCTTGTACTCAGAATTCTTAACCTTGTATTCAGAACTCTGAACAAGTCACTCAGAATTCTGACTTCACTAATCAGAATCCAAACTTGGATACATCTCCTACACATATATCATAACAAGGGGACAACTCAGAATTACAAGCAATCATTGATGAGAATGATACAAACAACAATTTTTCAGAGATTGATGTGCTTCCCAGTGCAAATAAATGGACTAAAAATCATCCTATTCATCAAGTAATAGGTGATCCATCCGCAGGAGTAAAGACCAGATCAGCTACAGCAAATGAAGCAATGTTAGCTGGTTTCTTAAGTGTGATTGAACCAAAGAAAGCTAATGAAACCCTAGAGGATCCAGATTGGATTTCAGCAATGCAAGAGGAATTGCTCCAATTTGAAAGAAACAAAGTTTGGAGACTCATTCCAAAGCCTGAAGGTAAATCTATTATTGGAACTAAATGGGTATTCAGAAACAAAAAGGATGAGTCAGGTGTTGTTATCAGAAACAAGGCAAGATTGGTTGCTAAGGGATACTGTCAACAAGAGGGAATTGATTATGATGAGACATTTGCACCAGTGGCAAGAATAGAGGCAATCAGAATATTTTTGGCATATGCTGCACACAAGAACTTCAAGGTATATCAAATGGATGTCAAATCAGCCTTTCTAAATGGCAAACTTAATGAAGAGGTGTATGTTCATCAACCTGAAGGCTTTGTTGATCCAGAATTTCCTGATCACGTTTATATTTTAGACAAAGCTTTATATGGTCTAAAACAAGCACCAAGAGCCTGGTATGACACTCTTACTCAACACTTGTTAGTTTCAGGGTTCAAGAAAGGTAAGATTGACACAACTTTGTTTTTAAAGAAACAGGGTGATGATTTAATTCTTATTCAGATTTATGTTGATGACATAATATTTGGTTCTACTAGTCCAGAATTATGTGATAATTTTTCTAAAATCATGTCATCTGAATTTGAAATGAGCATGATGGGTGAGCTGAATTTTTTCCTTGGTCTTCAAGTCAAACAATTACCAAAAGGTATTTTTATAAATCAAGGAAAATATGTCAGAGATATTCTGAAAAAGTTCAAAATGTCTGATTGTGCTTCTATGTGGAAAAAGGAACTATAGAGATGCACTTTGTGCATACAAAGTATCAATTGGCTGACTTGTTCACAAAGCCTCTTGATCACAAAAGGTTCTCTTTTCTCATATGTAAAATAGGAATGCTTAATCTGACTAATTGAAAGTATTTGTGTTTCTTAGAAAATGATAAATTTTTTCAAGTAAAATTGTCTGAGTAGTGTACTCAGAACTCTGAGTCTTAAGTTCAGATATTCTGATTCTTGAGATCAGAACTTTTGAGTCTTGAGAACAGAAATTTTGAGTCTTGAGTTCAGAACTTCTTAGTCTTGAGATCAGAACTTCTGAGTCTTGAAAACAGAAATTCTGAGTCTTGAGTTCAGAACTTCTGAGTCTTAAGGTCAGAAATTCTGAGTCAATACTTCAGAAATCTAACTTTCAAGAATTTATTTTTGAGAAATACAAATACTTCAAATGTGTGGATTATTTCTTTTCTATTATTTTTTTTACCTCATCTTTATGTATCATATATGGTCAAGTACATGCTAAAGTCAAGGGGGAGCATCAAAATCTTTTGGAAATCATATCATGATGCTAAAAAGGTTTGTATTCATTTCTTATCTCTGATCATTCTAAGATGAACAAGCTTTTAATGATAAAATGTTTTCTCTAGTTCAAACTATATCTGAATTTCAAACATTTTCATATTCAGATATAAGATTTTAAATGATTTTCTTTAAATCATTATCTTTGTGAACAACATTATGATGATAAAATATGTTTCTATCTGTTCAAACCTCTTCTGAATAACTAAAAGTTTTACATTTGTCAGAAGTTGATTTTAAATAAATTTTGGTTACAAGGCAAAATTCTTCTGATTCATGAAATCAGAACTCTGAGTAGAACAATCAGATATCTGATAAAGGAAAGTCAAATCTTCTGAGCGTGTTATTCAGATCTTTGACTTGAGTCAATATTCTATCCAATAACACGTGTCAGCTTCATATTTGGTTGATTATGCCACGCATTTCATTTAAATCCTCTGTGGCATTTCAAATGTGTTGACTCCGTTATAACATTGATTTCGCTTTTCCGTCAAACCTTTCAACTTCGCGAATTTTAAATAGGTCTTAAAATTCCTATTTACAATTCTTTCAAATTCCAGAGCGAAAAGTGAGATACGAATCAATCCAGAGTTCTTTGAGTTTGTTTTCTTCTTAAATCATGTTTGGAGAGCAATATTGATGGATTCATGGTTGATAGATCTCAGATGATTTATACAGAATCCTCAAACAGATTCAGAATTCCTGATTCAAGACTACACATTCAGAAGAAGATTGAGAAAGTGTTGATGTTTCAACCAGAAGAATTCAATGGTCTGATGTTTGTTAGATTGGCAGTGCTGAAAGAAAGAAGTACAAAGGTTTCCATGTCTAGTTTTGATTTTCACAGATTAACTCTTGATGATCGGATCTTTCTAGTTATGTTCTTTGCCAGTACTGAAGAAACCTTGATAGAGATTGAGTGCAGAAGAATTCTGGGGATTTATGTCAGAAATATGTACATGTATGATTTTCAATTGGTAATTGAAGGAAGAAAAGAGAAATGCAACTTGAATTGTCCAGCAATGATTTCAGGGTTTGGTGTATATTTGAAGGGATTTATAAATGAAGGAATGGAAACTGAAGGGTTTGCATATCCAGTTCAAGGAAGACTTGAAATATTCAAACTGAAGGAATTGGTGAAGTATAGTGATGCAACTTTGAGTTGGTTACTAACTGAAATGAAAGTTAATGTTGCTACTGAAAGAGAAAATCTAAAGAAAAATGTGTAAACTCTGTGGAAAGAAGATTAAATCTCAGAAGAAAAATCAGAAGTTGTGGTGAATGGTTATTATCAGAGGTTAATCCTAAAAAGATGTTGCATAATGACTTTGTGTTTCCTGCTGAATATGAAGTGAATGAAATCCTTTCAGATGAAGTTGGAGAAGTTCAGGACACAACTCCTCAGAATGTGCAAATAACAAGTGTTGATCAAGCTGAACAATCTGAACCAAAAGAAGATGAGATGTCAATTGATTTGAATGGATACTTTCTTGAGTTTGACCTACCTGAGTTTTTCAAGCCTAAAGAGATACAATTTCTGAATGTATATTATGATAGACCAAAGGAGACTCAGATCTGGTTGGCAGAGAAATCAAGGTGTCTTGGGAAATCAAAACAGGCTGTATATTCAGACTTCTTAATCACAGGGATCAGCGAATTAAAAGTTAAACAATTCAGAAATTTGGAATACTTGTCTTTTGAAGTTTTGAGAGAAGATGGCAAGGTATACTATTTCACTGATGCAGATTTTGAAAAGCTATCAGTAGTGGATTTCTACAGATTACACAGTATATTGTGCTTCAAAGAATCAAGGAAAGATAAGACTGAAAGGAAGGCAAAAAGTGTGGTGATTGAAGCTATGTTATACATCCTAAGATGGCATGGTTATACAGATTTTCAAATAGCTCTGTATTTGCAAAGGCCATGTGTTTATCTGGCAAAACCCAACACAGATCATGATCAGAAAAAGGTGTTAAAGACTGGAAGTGTTCTCAAACATCCAGATTTGGGAGTCTTTTTGAAAAACAAGAGTGAAAAGATCTTCTTCAGAGCAAAGGAGACTGCAAAATACTGCTCTGGAACTTTGAGATTCATCAAGCATAATTTGGAGAAAAAGATGTTGAAAACAAAGCAATCCAACATAACTCAGGAAGTGATGACTCAGCAGGTTGAAACTATTCAAGAAATTATTGTCAAGATCGACAAAAGGCTTAATCAAAGAAATGTGCTCTTACAGAAGATTGTTCCTGCCTTGAAAGATTTGGATGATGCAAAGTATCAGTTTATTTGACAAAAAGAGGGAGATTGTTAGATCTGAGTTTTGTCAATAAACTAAGTGTTAAAGATTTGATGAGAAGGCTCAGATGTTCTGATATGAAGGGTCAGAGTTCTGACTAAGAAGGCTCAGAAGGATTGCTTTGAAAGTTTACCAAGTACAGAAGTCTGAGAAGAAGAGTCAGAAGTCTGAGAAGAAGAGTCAGAAGTAGAGCCAGAAGTTCTGAGAAGCCTTGTCAGAAGAACGTTCAGAAGTTTTGAACAACCTGTTCAGAACTTATAACTATATACTTTCCTTAGTGTTTAGTTAACTAATTAGGACACGTGTATTGTTTCTATTAGTCATTCATATTTGTACTGTAGCTTTAATATTTCCGTTGCAGTATATATAGTGTTAGCACTACATTGCTAACTGATTTTCCCGAATATATTTGTATTCATCTTTTGTAATCTTTGAGATACGCTCTCTCTAAGATCTGTAATTCTGTTCTTCATTGAATACAATTGGGCTTGATCATATTACTTCTCAATTACTGTTTCATACATTGTTATATTGATTGTAAGAGTAATCCTGGACTTTCAATTAGTATTGCACGAATAAGTTTGAAATGAAGACGATGAGATGTAAATTGTATTATGTTATGTTGAAAGGATTAGGTTCAGTCCTTGTTAATGAATAGATTAAATAAGTATCGATAGGTCGACTATTGACATTGAAGTCGGCAGTTGTGTAAGATGTATGAGGCCTTTTGCCTGTCACAGGGTGCGTCTCGCGTATGCATGTGCGGGCAGAAACAAAACTGTGAGCAGTACCGGCATGCTGTTATGCAGAGGGTATGCGCAAAGCGGACAATATCGTGTACAGTAGACTGGGGATGTTACAGAATGTTATAGACTGCGGACAATACATATCTTGTGAAACACCACATGTGGGGATTTTGAGTGATTGACGAATAAATCACGAGTGGAAGAGGTTTTGGTTAAATTATTACATAAGTGAAAGTTAGGTGGTCAAATTACGCTTTTAGAAGTTTATTGTGGTTGTGCAATAATTATGGTGTGTTATATGCTTAATCGCATTTTTTTTAAAAGGTGTCGGTTTAACTATTGGTCTTATGTGTGAGGACCGTTTGATGATCTTGTATTCTTAGTACCGTTGGGACTAATGAACTTTGGCAAAATAATATATATTTATATATTGTGGAGTATATAGAGTTGTATATACGTGTACATATAGATACATATATGAATTGACTTCATTGGGAAAGTAGTAATGAATGGGTCGTGAGATTATCATGTCTCGAAGCGTGTGTTGCATGATGTGGGATTAGATGTATTTTAAATTTCATGAGTTGATATTGATAAATGATCAATAGACCCTTTGAGTAGATGACTTGGTTTTGGACTCGGTTGAGTCTTAAGGGTATTCGTCAGTTTAATTAACTTGACATAGGCTTGGGGGTTGGAATTTCATGAATTGTATTATAATTAAAGTTTACATAATGTGAATACATTGATTTTTTCTTTTGAGATCATGTATGAATGTTAAGTTAGAATCGGAAGGTTAAAAGTTGAAGGATCACCTTGTGGGGGTGTTAGGATAGTGAAAGACTATTGTTATAGAAGAACATTCTACTTATGATGTAGATGGTTTATATAGAATGAAGAATTAGGCACGAACATGGTAAGGGTATGGACTATGTCGATTTGTGATGGAGTGTGCACTGTATATATAATGGTTTGGAATCACAAAAAATTAGTAAGAAGCGAGTAAGTTTAAGTTAATTAGAAACTCGTGAGTTATAGTTCAAACTAAAGTTGGGGAAGAATAAAGTAATGAAATAGATTCGGTTAATTGTGCGGGAGAGCATGAAGGTAAATTTGAATTGTGTACGAATGACCATGAGGGATCTGGTCTGCTGTGAGATGTTATGGGTGGAGAATGTACGAACGAGTAGTGGCATTAATTGTCAAGATAAATGTGTCAACCAGTAATAAGAAGTTATAAAGAGGGAACATTAGATGAAAGTCTTTTCGGGGATTCCAGATGAATAGTACTAGTTGTCAATAAAGTTGTTGGAAATATGTGGTTGTAAGATGGTGTAGTGATTTGGCTATTATTGGAATAGAATGTCGAGCGGTAGTGTGAGTTTATCCAAAGTGATTTTGGTTGTGTGAGTCGCTAAATAAGTTTATGATTTTGAATCATAGGAAGTTTAATAAAGATGAGAAAGTGTTATCGGTATGTGGAAAAGTTGGGAGAAAAAGACAAATAATGATTGGAGGGTAGTACTCCATGCTAACGTAGGAAGTAATGATAGAAAGGTCGGACCTAAGAATGTAGTTATACTACAGGTTCAATGGAATTATCACCTTTGATATATAATATTTTAGTGCTTGGTTGCAATGTGGTCGCGTAGTGCGATATTGATGTGAGGAAGTGGTAGTACTTTATACTGAAGAAACGTGTGGGTCATAGATGTAGTGATGGTTGCCGTAATTATAGAAGTATTCAAAACTGGTAAGTATGCTCAATTTAAAGTGAGTATGGATTTTCAAGCAGTATACGTTAATGTTATTTTGAGATCTGGAGATTGAGATGTGGATGATGACGGTATTGAAGACCAAGCAATAGTCGGATAAAGGTTTAAGGATAAACAGTTACTCTAAGGAGGCTTACAAATCTAAGTTGGGGAGCGGATAATGAGTAAAGAAGTAAGGTTCAGGAAATATGAAAGATGAATCCTTGTTCCTTCTAGATTTTTTAATTGTGAATAAGTATATAAGACTTGAAATGAAGAGATGTATACAAAATATTTCGTATTGATATGATGTGATTTCACTTGTTAAAGTGAGAGCGAATGGTATGAGTCGTTGGGTGAAGGAATGGGGAAACAATCTTAGAGAGATCATTGAGAAATTGCAATAGAGGAATGGGGTTATAGGTACTATAGTATTATATCAATAAAATGTTAATGTGACTTTAGAGTTGGAAGAAGATATGAAGATTAAATATCCACATTTGTTTTCCAAAATCTAAGATTTCGAGGACGGAATCTATTTCAAGTGGGGGAGAATTGTAACACCTGATTTGAAGATGATTTGCTTTCCAAAACTTTAGGGGGAGAATGTTAGGACACTGAAGTTGTCCTTTATAATAGAAAGTTTTGTAAAGCAATAGCTGTGTTAAAGGGCTTATGCTTAATTGTTGTAGCAAGTGATGAAGACTATAAATAGGTCTTTACTTGTAGTTTGTAAGTAGTGAATTCATTAATACAAGATGTAGATCTCTAATCACTTTGTGTTCTCTCTAGGTTAGATTTCCTTTTCAATAAAGTTCTTCATCATCTTGTTACACAATACTTGGATTGTATGAAGATCATGGACCTAACACGTTGGGTGAAGGAATGGGGAAACAATCTTAGAGAGATCATTGAGAAATTGCAATAGAGGAATGGGGTTATAGGTACAATAGTATTATATCAATAAAATGTTAATGTGACTTTAGAGTTGGAAGAAGATATGAAGATTAAATATCCACATTTGTTTTCCAAAATCTAAGATTTCGAGGACGGAATCTATTTCAAGTGGGGGAGAATTGTAACACCCGGAAAATCCTTGTAAGTAAAAATAGTCCTAATATTCCTTTATATTTTGACTTCTTAGATTATAATTGAATTCCTAAGTAATTTCCGTGATTGTTACTTGTTATTTGAGAACTTCCGATAGAAATCCGTAAGTTTATTCCTTAAGGAAATTAATGAAAAATAGATAATAAAGTTAAATATTATATTTTATGGATTAGTTGGATGGGTAATTTGAATACGAGTCCAACGGTACTTTCCGGGGTAAAAACGGAGTTTTAACGAAGAAGTTACGGCTAATTTAGTGGAAATTGAGAAGGCTAGCAAACAGAAGCTGGCGCCGATGGTTTGGCGTCGATGCATCGGCGCGGGTGATCGGCGTTGAGCACCTGACGTGCTAAAAGGAGATTAAACCCACCTCTTTATCCTTAGTCATTCACTCTTTTCACTTAAGAACTCTCAAATCCGATTTTTGTTCTGCTATCTTCTTCTCAAGCGATTCTTCATCTAAATCTAAGGTAAATTCATATTTCTTAATCCTAATTCAATTCAAACAACTATTAGATGAATCTTATCAATTAAACTTGATTTAGGGCATTACATCTTCATCCTTCTTGTTGGAGTGATTAAGCTCAAGTATTCAAGTTAGGGTTATACCAATTGAAGATTTAAGGTGAGTAACTTGTATCTAATTGGTTGTATTTTACTTTACTACCATTCTTTATCTTGATTTTGGTATTGATAATGAGAAATCTTGATTAATAAGCTCTTAATGGTTAAGAGGGAAACAAGAAGAGTTCAAGTAAGTTATGATGGATTAATTGTGTTCTATTACTTAGAATGCCATGTTAAATGTTAGTGTTAAAAGTTTGTGTTTGATTATACATCATTGGTATGTGATTATGATGATGGCTTAATATATGTCTTAATGAAGTAATGATGGCTTAATGGTTAAAATGGACCTATTATTGAATTGTAAACATGGATGTTTATTATTGATATTATATAGAATGTGATTTAATACATATGGATGTATATGAACTACATGGAAGTAGTATTGATCATGTTAAATGGTTGGACCATTGTTATGTCTTACATATGTTTGAATATTATTTGGATTAATATATTTGGTATTCACATAATTGGAGGAGCACCTAGTAGGCATCGGAGGATATATTCTTACACACCGTGGGGTAAGTGTAATTGATTCATACCTTCGGATACCGTGGGGTTTTCCGTTGAGTTATGCCTTGTGACAATACCGTGGGGTACCGATCAAGGTATATCTTCAATTATGATGTAACTGGGTAGCGATATGGGCCTTCTCCATGGAATCCAATTTGTGAATATATCGAATTTTTATTCCTACATGCTATGATTATGCTCTATGTGCTATGTGTAAACCTCACTTAGGCTTTAGAAGCCTAACACTTGTTATGTGTTTTATGTGTTACAGATATTAGTGGTTACGGACACAAGAAGGTTTAGACTGGGGTTGTGAGCATGGGATCATTGTTGGAGAGTTAAAGATTTGAAGATTATGATAGAACTTTCTGACACCTTTTGTTATCTGATTTCTATAATAGAGATCCGATAAGCTAGTGGTCCATTATTAGTTATAAGTAACTAAATCTTCGTATTAATGGTTATGTAATGATTTATGAATACTTTTACTTTAGAAATGAGTACCACTCTTCCGTTTTATGGAAGTTTTTGTTGACCCCCGATTTTGGGGTGTTACAGATGACACCTGGGTAGAAGTAGAATCGAAGATAGAAGAGATAATAAAGCGATTCGAGGATCAGCAAATCATTCTGAGGTGTGATCAACTTCCTTCAGTTCCTCCAAAGTTCAGGATTTCCAAAAAGGAATACAAGGAACACCTCAGAGTTGAACGCCTAATCGCTGAAAGAAAGGAAGCTGAAGAAAAAGACAAAGAATACGCCATCCAGCTTTCTAAACGATCAATAAAAGACCCCAAGCTGAAAAGAGTTCCCATTGATGTTCAACGTCAGCTATGGGATGACGCTCAAGAGATAGTTAGAGAAAAGACTAAGGTCTCTGATACGACTTTGGAATGGGCTAAACAAATGCTGACCTATCGATCTAGACCATCCAAAATCATCAAGGCAAACATCAGAGGAAGACTGTACGCTGAAGTTCCTGTTGTTGAAGTGGATGTCTACAAAGATGACAAAACCAAGCAAACCTTCTATGCTGCTACCTTAGAAAAGTTTGGTCTCTCTGAATGGTTAGAAACAAAATTAGCCATTCAGGGATCGCGCTCAAAGTTCAAAAGTCATGTCGAGAAGATCTTAAACAAACAGATCGACCTGCTTTCATCTGCTGTGGATATTCCTCCTACTCTTCCTCAACCAAGAAAAGTCTCTAATAAGAAAAAGAAAGCCTCTGGTTCAGGTCCTCATATTCGGAATGAAACGGGCATTGGTTTCTCTCGTGCTGAAATTGTTGGCCCTGATGCCGATCTCTCAATGCTTGACACCTCCCTACCACCTGTAGAGAAACATTCATTCCTGGCACAGTTATAAGTGATCCCTATGGTATATTCTTTTTAGACTACTATGGAAATCATCACTTTCAACGTATCTCTGAGCTCGACATCGCTCCCATCGAACAACTCAGAGATCTCGTATACTGGTGTGAAGTCAGACGCGACATCAAAGCTAGACACCTGAAGCCATTGATTTTTGAAGCAGCTCTGAAGAAAAAGAATCAAGGAGTAGATGTCCCTGACTGGATGATCCCCACATCAAAGAAGAACCCTTTACTAGCTGATATGATCGCTTTTTTCTCTATTGTATCAGTTATTCTTCTGTACTTGTAATTTATTTCGCTCGTACTTGTAATCTTTCCATTTCTCTTTGTAACCTGATTCAAAGTTTTTAAAGAAAGATTTCAGCGAATGTACTTTACTCCATCAGTACTGAAAAGATCCCAGAAAACAGTAAAAGGGACAAATATTTTATGAGTTCTTTTTATCCTTATGTTTTCATTAAATAGCAATTTTCTTTGTTGCTATGTCATAATCAAATAGGGGGAGATTGTTGATCCAAACCCTCAGTGATTTGATAATGACCCTCTCTTATATACTTAGTGAAAATTGTAAGTAAACAATATGTATCAGAGTTTCACTATCGCTGATAAGTAGTAAGATCTTACAGTACCGCTGATAGGAACTCTCGCTCTTTAAAGTAAACATTCAGCGAACACTGTTCACCATTAATGCTCTGAGTCTGTTCAGTCATTATGATGATCGCTGATAAGTTAGTTGTTTATTTATGATCCCTGAAGACAAGTTTCACGTCAACAAAGGTTCTACGCTGAAGTCGAAGATCAAGCTCAAGAACCAGCGACAAGTCTCCTAATGAACTGATGCGGATCAGCGAAGACTCAGATTTGTCCACTCAACGTGAAGTATCAAGTACAAGACTTCAGCTATCGCTGAACTTTATCATTCGCTGAATAGAAAATGATAATCGCTGAATCAACGAAAAGCTGATCATGAAGTCCTCCGTACAAAGTACTTTTTTCTTAACCCCCCTTGCACGACTCCGTACGAAATGTCAGAAAAGAACCTCCGACTGTTTGAAATCGTACAACCACTCTGATACTACACTGTTTATCCATGCGGCTACTAAGGTTGTCAACCAAGGTCAATGACATGCAACCAACCAGCTGATGACACGTGTAAAGTGTATACTGACTTGCATTAAATGCATGCAGTATATAAAGAGATGAACCCACTTCATTTGAAGTAACTTGCTAACTCTGGACAAGTTCAATCTCTTATCTCAAGATAGGTTATTATTAGTAATTTCCTTATCTCTCTTAGTGCAAGAAACCTTAGTGTTCCAACTTGTTTAGATTTAGGTTTATCCTTAATCTTGTTTCCGCAACAAGCTGTAAATTGTTAATGATTTATCAATAAACAATTTAGAAAAGTAAAATCTGTGTGTTTGTATTCAACCCCCCCTTCTACAAACTTGTATAGGCCTTCGGGACCAACAAGTGGTATTAGAGCGGATTTGTTTAATCTCATAAACAAGATCTAATCTAAGATATTTCTCTTCCTTGCTATTATCTGAAAATGGCCACCAACACAAACACAAATTATATAGACAATGGTTCTCTTGCTAAACCCCCCAGATTTTCCAAAGATAACTTCAACTTATGGAAAAATAGGATGACACTCTTCTTAGAAGGTCTAGACCCTACTATGCCTTACTATCTCGAGAATGGTCCATTCATCCCTGTAAGAATTGATGTTGCTGTTCCAGCCGCTGAGAATAGACCTGCTATTCCGGAAAGGCTGGTACCTAAGGAAATCTTTCAATGGACTGACGAAGATAAGAAGAAAGTGGCTATAGATACAAAAGCCAGATCCATACTATCCATGGCTCTTCCTGACGAAGTCTACCATTCCGTCATGAATCTGAAAACATCAAAAGCCATGTGGGACACAATATGTGTTCAGTATGAAGGAACGTCTGAAGTCCAGGACTCAAGAAAGATCAACCTGGTAAGACAATACGAAAGCTTCATTTCTGGTAAGAATGAATCTCTCTCTGAAGTTCACCAACGTTTTAATTGTTTAATTATAGATCTGAAAATTGTTGGTAAGGAATATTCTAACTTTGAAGTACTGACAAAGTTTCTAGAATGTTTACCTGAAAGCTGGGATAATTATGCTATGTGTCTCAAGTTGTCAAAGGATCTAAAATCAATGACCCTTTCAACCTTATATGGCACGTTGCTGAATCATGAGCAATCGAGCCATCTTAAGAAGAATCTTGTAAAAGATTCCAAAATCACCCCTGTTGCTTTAATCTCAGAGGAACCTTCTACTCAGCGACCCTCGGTCACTATCACTGAGTTAGAGAGTAACTCTGAAAGGTCATCAGATTCTGATTATTCAGATAATGATGAATCTTTGGCTCCCCTAACTAAGAAGTTCAGGAGATTTGCCAAAAAGAAAATGTTTAGAAAGAACAAACCTCTTTCCATAACTGACAAGCCTAGATCATCAGCTTTTGTTGATAAGGCTACTGCTACTTGGTTTAACTGCGAAAAGACATGACATTTCGCTAACGAGTGCAGGTCTAAGAAAGTTTCTAGACCCTCAGCTTTTGCAAAGAAACCCTTTGTTCCAAGGAATAAAGATGACAAATATTCAAAGCTGAAAGAAAAATATGCTAAGCTGAAAAGCTTTAAGAAGAATAATAAAGGCCTGATGGCTGACTATGATTGGGCTGCTTCTGATGAAGAAGCATCATCATCTGACTCTGAAGATGATGAAGCAAATCTATGTCTCATGGCCAAGATTGAAGAAGAGGAAGAAAGCTCAGACATTCCCTCCACTTCAACCTCTGCTATTCAGGTATCACCTTCTTTCTTTACCAATATTGCAAATATTGATGAAGCTGATAGTCTCCGTAAGATCGATCTCTTGACTAGAAGTTTATACGAAGCCATGAACGGCAAAACTGTGGTTGAAAACCAAAACCTTGATCTCGCTGAAAAGCTTAAAAACTGCCACCTTCAAATAGAAAAGCTTTCTAAAATTGAAGAAGATTTTAAAGATAAAGTATATTTAAATCAGCTAGTCAAAATCGAACGAGCAGAAGCTATCGCTGTATTAAAAGCTGAAAAAGCTACTGTTGAAGGATGGTGTAATTCTTCAACAAAGATCATTGAGATAATAAAGTCTCAGATTCCCCTGAGTGATAAACGTGGTTTGGGTTACAAATATGATACTCCCAAACCAACCACTGAGCGTTCAATGCTTAAATTTGGAACGTTCGTATCCTCAGTCGCTGATACTTCATCTTCTCAGTGCTCCTCGTCCATTACACCAATCCCTGAGGAAACTCCTACCTCCTCAAAAGGCAAGGAGAAAATGGTTTATTCAAAACCTACCTCTGTCTCTAAATACAAAGGTAAAGGAATTGTTATTTACCAGAATCCTCAGAAGGGTACCTTAGTACCAAAGCTGAATGCTTCTAAAGCTTCAGTGGCTCATCCCTATTGATCAAGGAAGCAGATCTCTGGATCTATTCAGCGATCTACTCCTAGACTCAGATTGGATGTCCTTGGTAAGAAATCTGAAGAACTGAATGTTAGTCCCATTTCTAAAGACAATAGTTTACTTGGTGCTGGCACTTCTAATTCGAAATTAAAAGCTCAGCATTCAAATGGTCCTAGAACTACTTTTAGTTATAGGAAATGTTATCACTGTGGACTTACCGATCATATTGCTAGTAAGTGTCCCACAACCACCAAAGCTGAAAAGTTAGCTAAGGTGAAGATTGCCCCCAAGGCAAAGAAGACCAACCCTGGTGCAAATCAGGTCAAGGTGAATCCTACCACTGAGGTTAAGAAATTAACCAAAGTGAAGAAAGACAAAGCTGAATCTTCAAATGCTGCGAAGACTGCTGAATCTTCCATTCCAACTACTTCCACTGACAAATGTGTATACATGGTAAAGTGGGTACCCAAGAAAAACTAATCTTCTTTTGTATTGCAGGTTAAGAAGGGTATATGGTATCTTGATAGCGGATGCTCTAGACACATGACTGGAAAGAAAAGCCTGCTCGCTGAATACAAGGAAGAGAAGGGTCCCTCTGTGACTTTCGGTGGAAATGGAAAAGGACATACCCGAGGGTATGGTGTACTTTCAAATGGTACAACCTCCTTCAGAAGAGTCGAATATGTTGAAGGGCTGAAGCATAATCTTCTAAGCATCGGTCAACTTTGCGACATGGATAACAAAGTAATCTTTACTAAGGAATCCTGCTTTGTCGCTGACAAAAAGGAGAAGATATCTCTCAGCGGTTATCGTTTGGAAAATGTTTATGTAATAAACATGGACTCAACAACCACTGAGAACTCCTGTTTCTTCTCAAAGGCCTCATCTGATGTCAACTGGCTATGGCATAAGAGGCTATCTCATCTAAATTTCAAGACACTGAACACTCTTTCTTCAAAAGAGTTAGTCACTGGTCTACCTCAACATTCATACGCCAAAGAGTCTTTATGTTCAGCGTGTGAAAAAGGAAAGCAGACCAAAGCAAGCTTTAAATCAAAGCAAGTTTCTTCAGTGTCATCTCCTCTACAACTACTCCATATGGATTTGTTTGGCCCTGTTAACAAACAATCCATCGCTGGAAAGAAATATACGCTGGTCATAGTTGATGAATTCTCTCGCTTCACTTGGGTAATGTTTCTCCGTTCTAAGAGTGACACCCCTGAAGAACTCATCACCTTTGTTCGGAAGATGGAAACCCTGAACAATCTGACCGTTCGCTCAATAAGGAGTGATCATGGGACTGAATTCAAAAACAGTTCTCTTGATTCCTTCCTTGAGAGTAAGGGTATTTCTCACAACTTCTCTTCAGTGAGAACACCGCAACAAAATGGAGTCGCTGAAAGAAGAAATAG
This sequence comes from Saussurea involucrata, assembly GCA_033807775.1. Taxonomy (NCBI): domain Eukaryota; kingdom Viridiplantae; phylum Streptophyta; class Magnoliopsida; order Asterales; family Asteraceae; genus Saussurea; species Saussurea involucrata. Next base: position 165,054,703 of record CM066314.1, read on the forward strand.
AACAATTATTGAAGCTGCACGTTCAATGCTCAGCGATTCTCACCTGCCTATTCAGTTTTGGGCAGAAGCTGTCAACACTGCTTGTTTTACGGAAAACAGGTCGCTGATAGTTAAAAGATTCAAAAAGAAAGCCTATGAACTCTTTCATGGGAGAAAGCCTTCAATCAGCTTTCTTCACATCTTTGGATGTCAGTGTTTCATACTGAACAACAGAGATGCTCTTGGAAAGTTTGATCCTAAGGCTGATGATGGAATCTTTCTTGGATACTCCTCAGTTTCCAAAGCCTTCAGAGTCTTCAATCGTAGAAGACAAACTCTAGAAGAATCTATTCACGTCACGTTTGACGAATCCCGTTCAGCGAACTCTAAACCGTCCGCTGATACTGAAGAACTGAATCAATGGATGTTTTCTCATCTTGGTGATTCAGAAGATATTCCCACTCCTCATGCTCATCCAGTAGAAGATGATAGTCCTCCTATCATTCCAAACTTACAGAATAGTGAAGCTGAAACATCATGGGTCTCAGCTGTTCCAATAAACAATATACCTACCGCTGAACCAAATGCCTCAGACATTCCATCTATCTCTCAGCAATCAGTAAATGAAATGACAAATGCAAGTATTCCTCTCTTAACTGAAACTCCAGAAGTAGCTGAAGCCTCATCTTCAGCTCCTCCAGTTCAAGATGAGTCAGCGACTTATGCTCCGGCTCAGCGATGGACCGTAAATCACCCAATTGATCAAATTCTTGGTGATCCAAACGCTGGTGTTCAGACTCGACGAAGTGCAGGTAATATTTGTTTATTTGTTAACTTTATTTCTCTAACTGAACCAAAGAAAATAGATGATGCCCTCAAAGATCCAAATTGGGTCAGCGCCATGTAAGAAGAGCTGACTGAATTCGAAAGAAACAAAGTTTGGAACCTTGTTCGGAGACCAACTGATAAAACAGTAATAGGCACTAAATGGGTCTATCGAAACAAGTTGGACGAACATGGTACTGTAACCCGCAACAAAGCTCGTCTTGTTGCTCAGGGATACAGACAAGAGGAAGGTATAGATTATGACGAAACATTTGCTCCAGTAGCAAGACTTGAATCTATTCGTCTATTCTTAGCATATCCTGTACACAAAAACTTCAAAGTACATCAGATGGATGTTAAGTCAGCATTTCTAAATGGAAAGCTGAATGAAGAAGTGTATGTGGAACAACCTCCAGGATTCTCAGATTCTAAGCGTCCAGGTTATGTTTATAAACTGGATAAGGCACTTTATGGCTTGAAGCAAGCTCCTCGTGCATGGTATGACACTCTTTCTACTTATCTCCATATTGAAATATTTGAGCGAGGTAAGATTGACAAAACTCTATTTTTTAGAAAAGTGAAAGGTCATATCATTCTAGTTCAAATATATGTTGATGACATTATATTTGGTTCTACTAACCCTGAGCTTTGTACTCGTTTCGCTGATAGAATGAAAGATGAGTACAAAATGAGCATGATGGGTGAACTAACATATTTCCTTGGTCTTCAGATTAAGCAAACTGAAAAAGGAACTTTTATCAATCAGGGAAAGTATGTTAAAGATATGCTGAAGAAATTTGATTTAACTCATAGTTCAGCTATGAAAACCCCTATGGCACCACCGCTGACACTTGACAAGGATTCAAAGGGAATACCTGTTAATGTCACGCTGTACCGTGGGATGATCGGCTCTCTCTTGTATCTTACAGCTAGCCGACCCGATATTATGTATGCAACATGTTTGTGTGCACGATATCAAGCTGAACCTATGCTATCTCATATGAAAGCTGTAAAGCGAATCTTTCGATACCTTAAGGGTACAACGAACCTAGGTCTTTGGTATCCCAAAGATTCGGGATTCGATCTAACCGCCTATTCAGATAGTGATTTTGCAGGTTGCAAAATGGATAGGAAAAGCACCACAGGAGGATGTCAGCTCCTGGGTGGAAAGCTGGTAAGTTGGACAAGTAAAAAGCAAAATTCAGTGTCCACTTCCACAGCTGAAGCTGAATATGTAGCTGCTGGAAGCTGTTGTTCTCAAGTCTTGTGGATGAGAAATCAGCTACTAGACTATGATCTTCAGCTTTCCAAAATTCCAATCTATTGCGACAGCACAAGTGCCATCGCTATAGCAAACAATCCAGTACTACATTCAAAGACCAAACATATAGAAATCAGATATCATTTTATCAGAGATCATGTGATGAATGGTGATATAGAACTTCATTTTATCCCAACTGATTATCAGTTAGCTGATTTATTTACCAAACCTCTTGATGAGACAAGATTCAACTTTCTCATCAGCGAGCTTGGAATGCTGAACTTTGAAGGGTAAAATCCTAAACGATTCACATTGATCAGCGATAGAATAAAATCAACTCGTATAACCTATTCAATCATCTTCTCTCTGAATAAAACTTGGTTAAAGCTGATATCAAGGTATGTTTTCTCTCTTTGACAATCGCATGAAAATGCAAGATTTCAAAACAAAATGCATCGCTGAATATCTCTTCCTTAACAGCGATATTTTGAATTTTCTTAAAACCATCGCTGAATATTTTCATTCAGTGCTTCATGTTTATAAAAGAGTCCCTGAGTTTTTCAAAACCTCAGAGACATCCTAAAAGAATATGAAAGGACAGTTGTGACATCATTGCAACGGATAAACCCCGACACGTTTTCTCTTCCTGACACACGTTTGCACGTCTCGTTCAAACTTCCAATCAAATGCAAACACGTGTCCGTGTCATGATGAAAATCTTTTCCCGCTCAAGATTTTCTCTCTCTAATCTCTCTATATAAACAAACTCGTAGTTTATATTTTTCTTTTTACGCGATCAATCTTCATCCGCAAGAAAAAATTCACTGTTGCATTTGTGCTTTCAAAAACGTCAAGAACTGTTCGTCATCTTCTTCATCAAACATCAAGGTTAATATGTTCTAATTTATTACCAAATGCGTATAACTTGTTTCTGATCTTTTCCTTGTTTTAACAAGATCAAACAAAAGAACTTCTTAAAATGAAATCATTTTCTTTCATGGTTTTATGAACACAACAATTTCATGGTTGTTCTTCAAGTTTAAATGCGAAAATCTTAAACTTGTTCTTCATTCGTTTCCATAATCTAATTCTTCATAGAAAACTGGATAACAAGAATAAATGGGTTTACATTTCGTTTCTTAAAATCAAGAAAAACCTTAATCTTCATTAAGACATTTGTGTCTGAATGAAATGAATAAAATTTGAACCATCTTAATGGAAAATCTTTCCACATTAAGATAATTCTTATTTGTTAACATCTTTGGTTGAACTGATAATATAGAGAAATGGCTTCGTCTGACATTCCTGCTACCGCTGAGAACATCTCCGTTGATTCTGAGGAAGTGGATATCCTCAAGGCTCCTCAAGTCAAGTTTGTCCTTGACAAACTGGATTGGACTAAGGTGAACAACCTCTATGCGCTTCTCGAGTTTCCTCCTCGAAAGCAAGTCACACATCTAGATGATGCTGTGAAATTCCTAAAGAATTGATGCATCTCCACAACCCTGACCATAACACCTCCTGCTCATCAGCTCTTGCTCTCACAATTCTGGTACTCAGCCAGACACTCTCAACTACCTTCAGCCAAAGACCCCTCCAAAACAATCGATTGCATCCTCTGCGATATCGAATATGGCACCATGAAGATCACCCCTGCCATTATTCGCAAAGCTCTCAGCCTTCCCATTGCTACCAAGGGAAAACCTTTTGTTCCCCTCCCTGACCCCAAGAAAAACTCAGACAGGGAAGCCATCATTGCATTTTTCGATGCAATGGGCTATGTATGGGAAATCGGCAGAGACATGAAGGCCGAGAAGAAGCTGACGATTATCAAGAAATCGAAAATGCCCAGCGAGATGAATTTCATCTTCGCTCATCTAATCAGCTGCATGACTGCAAAGAGCGATCCTCTGACCAAGCCGCTAAACCTCAGCAAGCAATGGGGTATGCACTGCTGAAAGGTCTCAACATAGACTGGACATCGATTATCTATGATGACCTAGTTCTAAGAGTGGACACCATCGCTGACAGACCTCCATGGGTTCCTTACCCCCGATTTATCAGCGCCATCTTCCAATATGGCCTGAAGGATAGCTACCCAACTGAAGGTGACTTGAAACTCTCTCAGGTCGGCCCAAAGATACTCGACTTCAAACCAATGGTGAATGAGGTACGTCTTTCTACACTATTGTCTCTTCTCAACCCTTCTTCTTCTCATTCTGTGGCTCCTTCAGCGACAATACCCATCGCTGATACCCTGGCCACAAAATCCTCTCCTTCTAAGAAAAGGAAACATTCTTCTACCCCACTTGGTTCTAAAAGGATCAAGAAAACAAAGGAGCAACCCCATCAATCTCATGCTGAAGACTCCTCAGCTCTTCCTGCAGAGCTGAAGGAACGTTCAGTGGTACGCTCTGCCACACCTGAACAAGCCATCCCTTCAATCCCAACTTCAGCGTCTCTAAACGCTGAGGTTACAAACTTGGAACCTACCCAACCTCCTTCAGTCTCTCAAAAGACTGATGAAGTGATTGTCAGCAAATCCAACGCTGAACTCAGAACCCAACCCCCATTCTTATCCTTCGCTCCTCCCTCTACTCATTTGGTCTCTACTCCAGATCTCGCTGGAGCTGCCATCATTTCTACGGAACCTAAAGCTGATTCTCCAGGAATGATGAAGACAGGACCTGCAAGACAATCCATGGGCACTTTTGAAGATGACATGGAACACTTTTCAGGAACCCGTAATTTTGACGAGTTCATCAATCCTCTTGCAGGTACACACCAACCCATAAACACTGTGACTAAGCCCCAAACTTCTGAGCTTTCCTATGTTCACAAGCTTTTATATGTTACAGGTCCTAATTTGGGAGACATCAACGCCTCTTTGAAAGCTATGGAGACAACGCTGACAGATCTCACCACCACTCCTTCTAATAGCTCTACAGCTGTAACAAACGCTGGAGAGAATCTGAACAAGCTGACAACGGTGGTGGAGAAGAAGGCTTCCACAGATGACTTGAAGCAAGTTGATAACACTCTCAGCGACTTCGCCAAGGTGCTCGCTGACATCTACACAGACTACACCTCTCTCAAAAATTCAGTTTCATCCATGTCCAGCGAGGTCACAACGCTGAAGACATCGGTTGGACAACTAGAGGGAGATATGTCTGTTGTAAAGACTGACTTAGGCTCTGTAAAGACCGATGTTAGTTCGATGAAATCGATGATCGAGCAGCTCCTACACAAAGCGAATACTCCTGCTCCTGCCCCTGTCCCTGCATCTGACAATTTCACAGCGGCGGATCGCACTGAGCTGGAAAAGATCAATCCTGCTATCTCTGGCCTTCAAGACAGAATAGCAAAGATTGAAGATCTGATAGGTTTCTCTGGCCAAGAAGACAGAGAACCTACCAACGCTGCTGAGTCGACCCATTCCTCCCCCAGTCATCATGATAAAGAGGGGGAGAAGAGCGCTGAAGATCTATCCAAAAGCGCTGAAGACCTTTCCCATGATGAATCTATCAGGGGAGAGAAGGATGCTGAAGAAACCACCGCTGGACCTCAGGGAGATGAAAACCCTGAGGAAACCGAGAAGCTCGCCTCTGTATCTGAGGGGGAGCAACTCGAAGAAGAAGCTGATAAAACCGAATCCGAAGCAGAAGATGATGAAGCCGTCGACATCCCTGATACTGAACCATCCTCTTCTCCAAAGAATGATGATGATGATGACGAAGATGACGATGACTTCTTTATCGTCAAACCTGCTCCAAAGATCAAAGCTCTTAGGGGAATCTCGATAAATGAACCTTCAGGGGAGCGGACAAAGACAAAGCCCTCAGCCTCTGGAGCTGAGAAAGGCAAAGGCAAAAGCGTCGCTGAAGATGACAATCTGATGATCTTGCTTGAAAAGCCGGTTTGTCAGGTATACTAAACATCTCTCACTCCATCCCTCCTCTATCATACACTATCAGTTCTAATACCCAAGCCTATACACTTGAACCAATTCTCTCTATCTGATTCTACCCAAGTTCTTACTCGTAAGATCACTGTGTTTCAGCTAGTCCTCTCCCCTGTTTGAGGATATCGTTGAAGGCTCCACAACTGCGACTTCACCAATAATACCAGCTGCTGCTGAAGAAATAATCCTAGTCTTAGATTTAATCTCTGAGACTTATGAACCAGAAGAACAGCTACTCTCGCACAGAGGCAGACCTTCCTTAGCTCCTCAAAAGCTAAGTGAAGAGGATCAGAAAAGAAGGGAGGAGATAATAAAGCGATTCGAGGATCAGCGAATCATTCTGAGGCGTGATCAACTTCCTTCAGTTCCTCTAAAGTTCAGGATTTCCAAAAAGGAATACAAGGAACACCTCAGAGTTGAACGCCTAATCGCTGAAAGAAAGGAAGCTGAAGAAAAAGACAGAGAATACGCCATCCAGCTTTCTAAACGATCAATAAAAGACCCCAAGCTGAAAAGAGTTCCCATTGATGTTCAACGTCAGCTATGGGATGATGCTCAAGAGATCGTTAGAGAAAAGACTAAGGTCTCTGATACGACTTTGGAATGGGCTAAACAAATGCTGACCTATCGATCTAGACCATCCAAAATCATCAAGGGAAACATCAGAGGAAGACTGTACGCTGAAGTTCCTGTTGTTGAAGTGGATGTCTACAGAGATGACAAAACCAAGCAAACCTTCTATGCTGCTACCTTAGAAAAGTTTGGTCTCTCTGAATGGTTAGAAACAAAATTAGCCATTCAGGGATCGCGCTCAAAGTTTAAAAGCCATGTCGAGAAGATCTTAAACAAACAGATCGACCTGCTTTCATCTGCTGTGGATATTCCTCCTACACTTCATCAACCAAGAAAAGTCTCTGATAAGAAAAAGAAAGCCTCTGGTTCAGGTCCTCATATTCGGAATGAAACGGGCATTGGTTTCTCTCGTGCTGAAATTGTTGGCCCTGATGCCGATCTCTCAATGCTTGACACCTCCCTACCACCTGGAGAAACATTCATTCCTGGCACAGTTATAAGTGATCCCTATGGTATATTCTTTTTAGACTACTATGGAAATCATCACTTTCAACGTATCTCTGAGCTCGACATCGCTCCCATCGAACAACCCAGAGATCTCGTATACTGGTGTGAAGTCAGACGCGACATCAAAGCTAGACACCTGAAGCCATTGATTTTTGAAGCAGCTCTGAAGAAAAAGAATCAAGGAGTAGATGTCCCTGACTGGATGATCCCCACATCAAAGACCCTTGATGAACTTCTCATCAAGGAAGAACCCTTTACAAGCTGATATGATCGCCTTTTTCTCTATTGTATCAGTTATTCTTCTGTACTTGTAATTTATTTCGCTCGTACTTGTAATCTTTCCATTTCTCTTTGTAACCTGATTCAAAGTTTTTAAAGAAAGATTTCAGCGAATGTACTTTTCTCCATCAGTACTGAAAAGATCCCAGAAAACAGTAAAAGGGACAAATATTTTATGAGTTCTTTTTATCCTTATGTTTTCATTAAATAGCAATTTTCTTTGTTGCTATGTCATAATCAAATAGGGGGAGATTGTTGATCCAAACCCTCAATGATTTGATAATGACCCTCCCTTATATACTTAGTGAAAATTGTAAGTAAACAATATGTATCAGAGTTTCACTATCGCTGATAAGTACTAAGATCTTACAGTACCGCTGATAGGAACTCTCGCTCTTTAAAGAAAACATTCAGCGAACACTGTTCACCATTAATGCTCTGAGTCTGTTCAGTCATTATGATGATCGCTAATAAGTTAGTTGTTTATTTATGATCCCTGAAGACAAGTTTCACGTCAACAAAGGTTCTACACTGAAATCGAACATCAAGCTCAAGAACCAGCGACAAGTCTCCTAATGAACTGATGCGGATCCGCGAAGACTCAGATTTGTCCACTCAACGTGAAGTATCAAGTACAAGACTTCAGCTATCGCTGAACTTTATCATTCGCTGAATAGAAAATGATAATCGCTGAATCAACGAAAAGCTGATCATGAAGTCCTCCGTACAAAGTACTTTTGTCTTAACCCCCCTTGCACGACTCCGTACGAAATGTCAGAAAAGAACCTCCGACTGTCTGAAATCGTACAACCACTCTGATACTACACTGTTCATCCATGCGGCTACTAAGGTTGTCAACCAAGGTCAATGACATGCAACCAACCAGCTGATGACACGTGTAAAGTGTATACTGACTTGCATTAAATGCATGTAGTATATAAAGAGATGAACCCACTTCATTTGAAGTAACTTGCTAACTCTGGACAAGTTCAATCTCTTATCTCAAGATAGGTTATTATTAGTAATTTCCTTATCTCTCTTAGTGCAAGAAACCTTAGTGTTCCAACTTGTTTAGATTTAGGTTTATCCTTAATCTTGTTTCCGCAACAAGCTGTAAATTGTTAATGATTTATCAATAAATAATTAGAAAAGTAAAATTTGTGTGTTTGTATTCAACCCCCCCCCCCCCCTTCTACAAACTTGTATAGGCCTTCGGGACCAACAGAAACCTTAACGGAAGATCCTACAACAGAACCTACACCAACCAAACCCCCATCACCAATCAAACCAACAGAAGATTCTTCAACCCAACAACCATCTAAACCAACAGAGGCAGCAATACCCAAAATCAAACCAACAGAAGTAACCCTACCCAAACCAACAGAAGAAACTCAGCCGAAGGCAAAGGACAAGGAAAAGTCCATACTTACAGAGGACCCAAAGCCCACGAAACCAAAGCCTCAAGTCGCAGAGAAGCTTATGAAAAGCTCTTTCGACACTTTCATAACTCCTAAACCAGAAGAGGAAGACTGGGCTTATGGGATTCCTCTATCAACAAAACCCGTCCTAGATCCCTAAACCCAACAAACAGATGACAAAGTGGCCAAAGTGATCAGAGACTTGGAAGCCCTGCAGAAACCCATGCCTCCACCCCATGTGCCTCAATGCCAAATGGAAGAGGTGGTATATAAGTATCTTTACAGCAGAGCCATAAATGATCCTCTGCCACCTCCCACTCTGAACCGCGACCTCATTTAACAAATAAGGGAAGACTTCTTCAGAGATAAAGCCAAACCTGTCAAAGATGTCTTCTCAAATTCCAATATCACTCACGTCCTAAGTTGCAAGCTCTCACACACCAAATGCCAAAACTTCTGGTACAACCTCTACCATGTCAAGAGGGCAGATAGATCAAACACAAAGTTCTCTTATGTAGATTTGAGAAACCTCAACCCCTATGATCTACCTGAACTCCTCAGCTGGGCCAGAAAGAACTACAACGAGAGACTTAAACACAGAAGTGACTACGAAGAAATCAAGAAGGCAATGAGGGAAAAACTCCTACTCTATAGCATGATCGACTTTCAAGTTGCAGTTGACCTAGGAGTGAGAAAAATCAACCTTCTACCCCCAGATGATCATTGCCCCTCCTCTGCCGACATTAAGCCTAACACCATCATCAGCAACCCAAAGGTTGGATATGTTTTCCTTGACCTTCAAGGAAAAATGAGGCTATTTTTGGAGATTGATTGCCAGAAATATGCAACCAAGACACTTCTCGAGTTTAGGACCAATCTCATGAACCATAGAGGAACGGAATTCATGAACCTGAACTTCGCAAATAGACTGATTCAGATCATTGACTCGGTCATTCGCTTCAGAGACCTCTGCGCCTTCATGTACCGAGAACTTAAGCATGGAGGACTCACCAAGCCGATCATTGATTTCCTAAACGCAAGAATCTAACCTCTGCAATTATCTTACGCTTCTGTTTACTTTTCATATAAAATGTAACTTACTTAAAATCAATGTAAATGCCTCTGGCATAATAGTGAATGAAAAGTTACTTTCGTACTGAGGTCAACTGTTTAACCTCTTGTTCTTCTTAGCCTAAGGATACATGCAACTTTAAATTTTTCATTTTTCAATACTTAGGGGGAGGTTGTTAGCTCCAACTTCTGTTATAAGAAGTATTGAAAAATAGGCTAAGAAACTGACAGAAGCCTCTTCCAGACACCAAGAACATCAGAGTCTTCACTTGACATCAACTAGAAGACCATCAGAGGACAAGGTAACAGAGACTCTATCACACTTGACAGAGCCTCTATGGTATGAAGACTTAGAAGACAAAGAACTCGAAGAACAAAGACAAGGACAAACGTGCCACTCACGTGCCTCTGCTGTACTAAGATTCTGAAGATCAATAGTACAAGGCGTGCTCTTATACTTTCCACGTGTCATCTTCCGAAGGGTCACAGCCTTTGCAGATGGCGGCGCACTACATCAACGTGTACTATGATCTGTCCCATGACCTTGTCTCATGTACCCTTGTACTTATTGTCTATTGTTTGTCCCCTGTAATCTTGTATAAATAGAAGGTCCAACCAGACCTTTTAAGGCAACATTCGCACATTACACATACACCAGTTAGAGCTTATTTTCTGCAAAAACACATGCTTAACGGTGTTCTTGGTGTAACCTTGAAGAATAAAATAGAGATGAATTGTTCAGCTACAATCTTATTATTTACAAGCTTTATTCACCTATTTCTGTGTGTAATCTACCATAGATTAACTCAAACAGTTTGCAAAATCGCTTCCGCACCTATACTGATTTTACTCTGTTTTAACTGTTTGTGGTTGATTTATCATTGTTGAGTCTAAAAGTGGGATCAACAATTGGTATCAGAGCAAACTTTGGTTTTCAATATCAAAGGATCCACTCTGCAATGATCTCGACTCATTTTGGTAGATATATGGATTGATTTTGACCCGTTATTCATCTGTTACAAAACAACCCCTGTTTTATGTTATTTTCGACCAGTTCGATTCTAACAAACTAATAGGCATTGTTTCCTTGGTAGAATCATTCCAATAAGTGCTTTGTTCAAGTATTTAAATATCTAAACTCATACTTCAAGTCAATCCCATCGATTGAAGACTTTCTCCTCATACCCTGTTTTCTGTTTCTCGAAAAATCACTCAAAAATGGCGAACGCAACTAATTTCTTTACTGCTGTTCCTTGACCAAACCCACAACTCTGCTCAAAGATGAGTATCCTCAGTGGAAAATCCGTATGATTCACTTTTTCGAAGGTGTTGACAAGGAACTAATCACTTATCTCTACAATCCACCTTGTGTCCCAATGGTTACTATGCCCAGGGTACGTGTTGCAACTACTCCAGAGGTTCCTGAATATGAAAAGCCAAAGGAAATTTAAAAATGGTCCCTACAAGATTAGGAAAAGTATGAATGGGCAAAGAAGGCAAAGCGACTTCTGATTATGGCCATACCCAATGACCTCTTTCAGTCCTTAGATGCCTGTGAATCTGCTTGTGATCTGTGGAGAGAGCTGAAGAAACAGCTCGAAGGTGGAGCCAAAACTCAGAAGAATAGAAGGGCTCAGTGTATAAATGAATACTATTTCTTCAAAGCTCTGCCATCAGAAACTCTGCAGAACACTTATGACAGGTTCAACTCCTTGATAAACAAATGCAAGAAGTTCGGAATCCACATAACCTCTAAGGAGAATAATGTCATGTTCCTCAAGAGCCTAAACGACGAGTGGCTCCAGCTGTCCATGTCCTTGCAAACAAATCAGGATTTGGACACTTGGACTCTGTCGGACCTCTATGGCACCTTGGTTGCACAAGAAACTCAGATAGCCCAGACTAAAGCCCAGATGGGTGGACCTCTGGCACTGGTAGGCAAGGCTACAGAGGTGAAAGAAAAGCCCAAGAAGGAGAAGGCTCTGGAAGAGAAGAAGGAGAAGAAGAAGGTTCTGGTGGTGGATAGTGATGAAGAGGAGCTGGTAGATGAGGAAGAGGAAACGATGGCCTCGATAGCTAAATCTTTAGCTTTGCTGACGAAAGAGTTTTGGAACAGAGGTTACAGAAAGAAGACTGGGTATGAGAGAGACGGGAGAGATGATCGTGGTGGCAAGTATCAGAACCACGGGTATGGGCAGAGGAACCAGGGAAGAGAGGATTCCAATGACCAACAGAGGTCACATGACAGAGCTTACGAACAGAAGGGAAGTGGTGATCACCAACAGAGACAAGGTGACAGAGCTGGCAGTGCACCACATAACTTAGGGTGCTTCAACTGTGGCAAGCCAGGCCATTATTCAGCTGACTGCAGGAGCAAGCCCAACAGGCAACAGAGAGACTCTGCCTTTTACAAAAAGAAGGCAGAGTACTACGCTCAAAAGTCACTCATGGTTGAGCAAGAAAACTGGGTGTCAGATGAATCCTCTGACGAGGAAGAGAAAAAGAATGCCCTGTTCTGTAGGATGGCAGAAGTCAGCACTTCAGACTCTGATAGTGAGGTATCCACTTCTAACTCACCCTCTAATGTAACGGAAGCTAATCTGCTTAAACTGACAGAAGATTACCTTGAACTTGAAAAGACTTGTGCTGATGTTTAGAAAAAGCTTTCCTTCTATGAGAGAGAAGCCAGACATCTCACTCAGGAAAAGACAAAAATAACTTTAGAAAAAGAAGATGTTGAATCAAACTGGTATAAAGAACTAAAACCTTTAAATGAGAAGATTTATGATCTTAACTTTGCCTTAAAAGCCAAATCCAAAGAACTTTCGGATAATGAGAGTGATAGACTTAATATACTTGCTCTTAAAAACTTTTTTCAAAGAGAAAGAGAAGTTATTCACCAAGATCTACTCGACAGAGATCTTTTAATCAAAAGGTATCAAGACGCACAAAAGGTATACGAAAAGATAAATACACAAATAGGAAGAAGAGGAATTGGCTTTTATGATGTGGATTCTTATACAGAAACCAAAAAGGATAAGTCTCTGTCTTTTCTATTTTGTGTTGGAGATACTAGAAAACCAGGCATTCCAAATCTACTCTCTGTAAGCAAAAGGCAGAAAACTTCTAGGGAACCTCACAAGAGGAAACCGCTGAAGATGATAAATATGTGGTATGATCTGTCCCACGACCTTGTCTCTTGTACCCTTGTACTTATTGTCTATTGTTTGTCCACTGTAATCTTGTATAAATAGAAGGTTCTACCAGACCTTTTAAGGAAACATTCGCACATTACACACACACCAGTTAGAGCTTATATTCTGCAAAAACACATACTTTACGATGTTCTTAGTGTAACCTTTAAGAATCAAATAGAGATGAATTGTTGAGCTACAATCTTATTATTTACAAGCTTTATTCACCTATTTCTGTGTGTAATCTACCATAGATTAACTCAAATAGTTTGCAAAATCGCCTCCGCACCTATACTGATTTTACTCTATTTTAACTGTTTGTGGTTGATTTATCATTGTTGAGTCTAAAAGTGGGATCAACAAAGCCATCAGAAGGTAGACTCACTCAGGTTGTTCCGGTCGAGTCACGAAGAGACTCGACATTAGTAGTAGATATGTTTTGTGTCCTAGCCAATGAAAGAACATCATCAAGTGGCTCTAGACTCGATCGTGCATCCAAAGAAGTCGATAACCGGGGCAGGAGTTTTCTTATTTCAATACCGGAACTCTCCAAGTGATAGACCAGTGGACGTTGTGCTACGTCCCCTTGTGAAAATAAAATAGTATCCTGTTGAGAGGACACTAAGTGGCTGGGGAGGGTATGTGATTGCGTCGCTAGGCCCACGACGTCTGTTTCAATACCCTGTCCCAATGAATGAGGCGGGGTAGCGGTTGTGGCTGTCTAGCTTAAAGGAGGCTGGGTGGAGGCAACCTGAGTAGGTGGCCTCTACTCTCTATATCGCTCATTGTTTTTCTTACTCCTCCTTTGCCTCACTTGCTCACCAATATTTTCATTTTCAACTGAAGCTCCCTCCGCTCTCCTTGTCTCTCCAGTTTTGGCTTGAGGTCTACGGATAGGTTCCATGCGGAACTGATCATCATTGTTATCCGAGTCCTTTGATTCATCGTCTGATTTCAAAGATCCTGATTCAGAACCGGACGCCGAACCTGATTCAGAACCAGAATCGGAACCCGACTCTGAGCCAGAGCCCGACTCGGAGCTGGAAGAGGAGACTGCCTCTTCTTGTGCTTGTTCGCGCATGATGTCGACCACTTCCACCTCATGTAATTCAGGTTCTTCGACTTGTGGTGAAGGAGGTAGAGTGGGTTGGCTTTGGGACGAGCTAGCTTCATGTATTGACCTTTCAGCATTGCCCGCGTCATGTCCCCTCACGATGTTTTCTCTCAACACGCCCTGTCCGAGAGCCCCTGCTCTCCGGACCCTACCACCTCTAGTTCAAGGACCCTCACGTCGCTCGGGGCGCGCTCTCTAGGCAGGTCTTGCAGGATCTGGTTGGACTATCGGAGCGACTAGGTTGTTCTTTCGCCTATAATCTATCACACTCAGTGCCAAAGGGTCAGCGAGAGCTAGCAAGTCATTAGGTAGTAGCATTGGAACTAGGTCAGCGATGGGTTGTTTATTCTGAATCCTAGTCATGCGACTCGAGAGGAGTACCTCGTGGTCGGCACATCGTGGAATAGTGGGGTCGGCGGCCATGAAGTGTGCAACGATGACCAGTTGGAACCTGGGGAACGGAAGGCACGATAGTCTTTTGTTGCCTTGCTTCTTCTAAACCTTGTCGAGCAGCTCGGTCCATAGGATGGATGCATAGTCTGTGTGCCTGTTGTAGGCCACACCGTGGAAGAGTAGAAGTAGGTTAACGGTTGTCTGATCGATTCCTCTGATGGTGGATGAAAGACACCTGTTGAGGATGGTGAAAAAAGTGTACCATAATGGTGTCAGATGAACCCTGGAGAAGTGCGATGGGTGGTTGATCTCCCTAGCATAGCCGAGAGCACGCAGTTCTTGGCAGAGCACGGCGTTGGACACAGCAGTGTCAAAGTCAATTCTGCCTAGAACTGATGTCGCCTTCGGAAGTTCTAGAATCCGGCGTAGGAGATCTCGAGATACGACCACTGGTGTATCAGCTATGCGACCGTGAAGGTCGGTGTCTTGGCCACGTGCAACTGAGGTGAGAGACCTCCAGAGTTGTTGCACGTATACGGTAGAAACGTTTGCAGTCGCCGTCAGAGCACGGTTGAGTGGATGGCGTTTGATAATCTCCATGATTACCGGACATTGACAGATAATGGAAGTCGTGTCCATGTGGAAGTTGTTTGGCTGGAGTGGCTGATTGGGACCACTTGGAAGTAGTGGGCATCGCCTTTTCGTTGGTTTGGATGAGCCATGAGTGTACCTGTGAGAAATGGATAGTGTTGAATTTCCATACGCATATCCAAACCAATAGCAAGTTACGGGGTTCGTATTCTCGGATTTTTGAGTAACCGAGAGTCGAATGCAATCCGAAACATGTCACTAACCGGGTCTTGATGAACCCGGAGTGAATGCATATCAACAGGTGGATACACAACCAAGCAGACACAATAATAATAATAAAATAAAAAGGAACACTCCCGGAATGACCCAACTCCGGAACCGGAATAAGATCCGGAACCGGGGTCGAGACCGAGACCCGAAGTGGGATCCGGAATAGGGGTTGAGTCCGGGACCCGGAGTGGGATCCGGAACCGGGGTTGAGACCAGGACCCGTAGTTATACCGAGACTTAGCTAAAAAACATGAAACACACCGGGACTCTAACAATCCGAAAGCCGATCCGGGAGATGGCAGAACCTGGAAGTCGCGTGACTCTGGGACACGCAACCCCATAATCGGTACCGGGAGTTCCCCAAACCGGGAGTCGGTCGCGATTAACTTCAAATAGATCGATTGAAACATCAAAACAAAGCTCGATTTGTAATCTTATCACTGGAAACATGCCAATCGACACACGATGGAGTCGAGTTGAAGCAACAGGATCGAGCCGAAGGGTCCGCAACCCTAATCAGCACCGATAGTGAAATTGATCCAATCGATCGATGAATGCTTCAAATCGATGTGTGCAGAGCAATCGATTACATCTTTAGAGAGATTAGGAGACATACCTGATAACTGAAGATGAAAACGGAGTCTGATCGGAGCCAAAAACAAGTGCGTGAGAAGAAGTTGGTTTAGGAGAGGTTTGGCGGGAAATTTTGAAACTTATGAGTAACCTTAGCCAAGAATCCGGTTTATATACTCGGCGATACCGAGAGTGAACCCGGTACCGGATCCTTACTTCTCCCGGTTCCAACTTATCCCAACTTTAGGAAAATGGTGAAAATGGCCCCCTAAGTTTAAGAAAACTTTAAAAATAACCTTTAGGATATGGATTATGCATTTCGCCCCCTCAGGTTTTGAAAAATTCAATTCTCCCCCTCAACTTTTCAAAAATTACATCTCTCCCCCTCAACTTCTCAAATATATCATTTTCCTTTCAACCTTACAGAAAACAACCTTGCTCCCCCTCACACAATCAATGAATAACGGGGAACTTACCTTGGGGACTTGGTCTTTGGTGAACACCCTTCAGAACAAGAGGTTAGTAGCTCGGGAAAGTAGACGAAAACAAAGACTAAAATAATAGGAATAAAGAAACATGCAGAAAATCAAGAAACAAAACGAAAAACTATTAAATAAATACAGAAGACGATTCACAGATGTGCTTGAAACACCGAGACTTCACTAAAAGACAAGTGTATCTTTTGAAGAGACGGTTATCCCGTGGTGAAGAGATGGTGTGACAAGTACAAGGGTGAATTAAACTTTCAAGTTCAGCATACCAAGTTTGGACACGAGTTCATTGAACCATTTTTCGTCCAAAGCTTTTGTAAACAAGTCAGCCAATTGATTTTCTGTACTTACAAAATAGAGTTCCACCGTACCTCGTTCCACATGATCTTTGATGAAGTGATAGCGCACGTCTATATGCTTGGTTTTCGTATGTTGGACCGGATTGCTGGTGATGGCTATGGAACTCTTGGAATCACAATAGATTGGGATGTTCGAGTACTGGAACCCGTAATCCTTCAGTTGAGCGCGCATCCAGATGACTTGGGAACAGCAACTAGCTGCGGCCACATACTCCGCTTCCGCCATGGATGTGGAAACACACTTTTGAGTTTTAGAGGCCCATCAAACCAACTTGTCGCCAAGGAACTGGAGGTGACCCATGGTGCTCTTCCGGTCAAGCATACTTCCCGCATGAATAGCATCTGAGAATGCCGTGAGTTCGAAACTTGTGTCCTTCTCTCTTAATGAAGAGAGTAGTGCCAATTTTACCTTTCGAGAAACCCGCGTTTATGAGAAATGTAGACAATGCATCATACCAGGCTCTCGGTGCTTGCTTTAGTCCGTAAAGTGCTTTGTCATGAAGGTAGACATGATTTGGGTGAGTGTTGATGACGAAACCGTCTGGCTGGGAGACGTACACCTCTTCATTGAGTTTGCCGTTGAGAAACGCCGTTTTCACGTCCATTTGGAAGACGGTGAAATTCTTGTGAGCGGCATACGCGAGGAACATCCTGATGGCTTCGATTCGGGCGACAGGTGAAAACGTCTCTTCATAGTCAATCCCTTCTTCTTGTCGGTACTCTTTAGCTACTAATCTTGCCTTGTTCCGAACAACGATCCCGTTCTCGTCCTTCTTGTTCTTAAAGATCCATTTCGTTCCGATAACCGTCTTGTTTTTCGGGCTAGGGACCAGGCGCCATACCTTGAGGCTTTCAAACTCATTCAGTTCTTCTTGCATGGCGATCACCCAGTCCGGATCGGTCAAGGCTTCTCTAACCGTTGAGGGTTCATCGTTGCTGAGGAAGATGGAAAGGAGACACTCATTTCCCGTTGCCACCCGTTTATGAGTGATGCTCTAGTAGTACGGGGGCGGCGTCTTCGGTTTCCACCGTAGCTCTGGTCTGAATTGGAGCGGATGGATCACCTATGATTTGTTTAGTTGGGTGTGCTCGAGTCCACTTCCGTGTGTGAGGTAGCGGGTCCATGGACGGTTGAAAATTGTCGGGATCAACATATGAGCCTAGGGGTAAGTCTTGTACCTCCTCTAAAGATGGAGTCGGATGTAACGGTGTGGTGGTCGCTGGTTGTGTAGGAACAACGCTTGTCGAAGATGCTTCTATTGTGTCAGTGTGAGAGACACTGTTGCTTGATCTGGGGGATGACAGTGTGTGTTGAACCACTGGGGATGCGGTCTTGGACACCGTATTCGTGCGTGAAGATGGCGTCGTCTCTATTGTAGGTGAAGAGGGTAAGTCCTCTGAGGATGTTGTGTTGGGGGTTGGTGGAGGACCATTAATTTGCGATGACACCACCACAGCTCCATCTGCATTCAAAGAATCATTAGTAGATACATGGGACAAATGAAAATCATTATAAAAATGTTCGAAAAGTAGATCTAAATCAGAACGGTGTGTCTTCGACGTGTTGGACGAAGAAGGATCTACTTGAGTGTGCTTGGTTTCCGATCTAGAATGATTGGAGGCCAGCACTCCTGTGAGCATGGGTTCTGAACTGACATGTTCAGAAGCCAAGTCGACCAATTCGCCGAAGGACACATTTATGCTCTTATTGACGGTCTTTGTCCTCTTATTGTAGACTCGGAATGTTTTTGAAGAAGTCGAGTAGCCGATGAAGATCCCTTCGCCTGCCTTTGGGTTGAGCTTGCCGAGATCATCCTTGTTATTCTTCAAGAAGCACTTGGACCCGAATGCATGGAAGTAGTTGATATTGGGGGTGCGTTTGTTGATGAGCTCGTATGGCGTCTTATTAAAGAGTTTGTTGATGATGGATCTGTTCTGAGTATAGCATGTCGTGGCGACAGCTTCAGCCCATAGGAACATTGGAAGGTTGTACTGGGTCAGCATAGTTCGTGTCGCTTCCACCAAGGTGCGATTGCGACGTTCCACTACGCCGTTTTATTGAGGAGTCCGATTAGCATAGAAGTTGTGTGAAGTCCCGACTGGTGTGAGATATTCACTCATAACACGGTTCGTGAACTCGGTGCCGTTATCAGTACGAATTGAGATGACGGCCAGTTGCATGTTGTTTTGGACACCCTTCAGATGGATGATGATTAACCGGGGAGTCTCATCCTGCGAGCGGAGGAATTTGACCCAGGTGTATCTCGAGAAGTCGTCCACCATCACCAATACATACTTCTTGTGATTTATGCTTTGAACGTGCATAGGACCACAAAGATCCATGTGTATAAGCTCCAAAGGTCTGGACGTGAGTAACACCCTGAAATAGGGGTAACAAAAACTTTCATAATACGAAAGAGCGGTATAATATAAATGAGCCATCCAAAAAAGGGAATATCAAGTACATTGGTAAAGTTACAATTGTGTATAAAAATAGATTATAACAACCAACTAATCTAGATCCTAAAAGGAGGTAAGATTACAAAAGGAGTTGCCATATCTATTCGTATAAATCTTCTATGGTTTGCGACCAAAAGTATCCCCACGGCTCACTCACTCCGCCTACTCTTTCTTGGAAACGGCTCCACTAGAACCTGAGATCCAAGTCAACATTCAAACAAGTGTCAAGACAAGGCTTGGTGAGTAATTCCAATTAAAGCACATAGTAGTAATAGCATGTTTGAGTAAAATTCATCATAGAGTTTTTCACAATTATTTTGAACTCAATGGGGGAGACCCATAACACCATGAAGTTCCACTCAAAGAGTCGAGATACCTTAGTACCATCCGCATAAAAGAGACACCAAAGGCCCGGCACACCGGGGATACAACAAAGGCATTGCCCCATGGTGGCGAGGGTCTAGGCACATACCCGAAAGGTGGTGCCCAAGACTATGTCCTCCTAGTGAACACTTAACTTGATCCGTTCAAAGCTCAAATAGCCATAAATAATGTCCATACGCCCAATCAATGCAAGAGCTCCAAATCATGGTGCATAGTTCACCATCTAGTAACACATGTTTCACATATATACGGATATGCATAAATCATGTAAGATCATATATATACTCAATGAGCCACATAGCTAAATAGGTTAATCATTAAGACATGCCTACAAACCAATAAAGTGACTTGTAGCATTTATGCATGAAACCACCGACTTACCAAACCACACCTAATAGTATTGACACATAGAGTCCAACAATACTTCTATAACCCAAGAACATTCTTATAAAGCCAACTACTCACACATCCCAAAATTAGGGCTTTCAACAAGATGATGAGATAGACAAGATAACAAGTAAATAACCATGGATCTAAAGGAAGGTTAGAACACTCACTATCTAGGTTTTTAGACCAAAACCTAGAAAATGAATGAAACCCTAGCTTTGGAGGAAATGCAAGTGAGACTTGGAGTTGTAGGTGACAAATCTCTTGGAGGAATCTTCAATGAATGCTCTCAATAGACCCAAGATGAACCACAAATGTACTCAAATCTTGTGGGGGATTAAATAAAGAGAGATGATGGATTTAAGGGTGAAAATCGCCCCTTGGAAGAGAGAAAACGTTTTGGGAGAGTTTTGGTGAAGTGAGAGAGAGAAAGGTGGGAAAAGAGAGATAAGGGTAAAATTTTTGTCAAACCAATCGCGGACGTCCGCCAAGTGACCATGTGGAGGTTCGGCCTTCCCTTCGCCAGATTTCTCCCAAAATTGTTCTGTTGCTTCCGCGGATGCTATGCCGACGTCCACACGACACGGACGTCCGGCCCTAAGCCCCACGGACGTCCGCTTACCCCAAAATCCAACACTTGCAAGTTTTCGGACGACTCATGCACAATTATCATATTTAAAAAATCCAGATAACAAATAATATCACATATGATTAAATCTAATATAAACGAGAATCCAAAAGATTTAAAAGTGAAGTTAGCATTCAAGTTACCTACCGAATGAAATCTGGGGTGTTACAATCCTCCCCACCTTGGAAGGATTTCGTCCCCGAAATCGCATCTTTACACAAAAAGGTTGGGAGAGCGTTTCCTCATGACCTCCTCGGGCTCCCAAGTCACATTTGCCCTACGATGGTGTTTCCATTGAACTTTTACCATCGCCACTTCCTTGCAACGGAGTCTCTTAGTCCCTGACTCAAGTATAGATTCCTGTTCCTCGACACAACGATTTCCATTGTCGACCCGGATCTCCGTCAATGGGATCACGTTCTCCTCCTCCGCCAAACACTTTCGTAAGTAGCACACGTGAAATGTTGGATGAATCCCATCCATCTTCGGCGGTAGATCTAGTTTATAAGCTTGTAATCCGACTTTCACCAAGATTGAGAAGGATCCAAGGAAACGTGGACTAAGTTTCCCTCGCTTTCCGAACCGGATAATGCCCTTCCATGGATATACCTTCAACATCACCCGATCTCCCACTTGAAATTCGATTGGCCGGCTTTTCTTGTTCGCATAGCTCTTTTGTCGGTCTTGTGCCGCCTTTAAATGCTCTCGGATTTCCTTTACTTTGTTCGTGGTTTCTTGCACAATTTCTGGTCACGCGAATTGCTTCTCCCCCGCTTCAAGCCAACAAACGGGAGTTCTACATCTATGACCATACAAGGCTTCAAACGGTGAGGCCTTAAGACTCGAGTGATAACTGTTGTTGTACGCGAATTCCACCAAAGGTAAATGTGTGTCCCAACTTCCACCAAAATCTATGACGCACGATCGAAGCATGTCTTCAAGGGTTTGAATCGTTCGTTCGCTTTGTCCATCTGTTTGGGGATGGTAGGCCGTACTTAGCTTCACCTTCGTCCCCAATTCCCGTTGGAAGCTAACCCAAAAATTCGAAGTGAATAGGCTATCTCTATCGGACACAATGGATAATGGCACCGTGCCTCGACACGATCTCAATGATGTAAAGTCTTGCTAGCTTATCCAACGGCAATGTCTCCCTCTTTGCCAAAAAGTGCGTGCTCTTAGTCAAACGGTCCACTATCACCCAAATGGTGTCATGACCCCGTAAGGTCTTTGGTAGCTTTGTCACGAAATCCATGGTGACATTGTCCCATTTCCATTCCGGAATCTTCAAGAATTGTAGAATTCCGTACGGCTTTTGATGTTGTGCTTTGACTCGGAGACACGTCACACAAGTTTCCACGTATTTAGCCACATCGAGCTTCATTACCGGCCACCAATAATTTAACTTCAAGTCCCTATACATCTTTGTACTCCCGCGATGTATAGAATATCGAGACTTATGGGCTTCCTCAAGAAGTAGCTCACGATTACCGCCGATCTTCGGCACCCAAATCCGGCCCTGGAAGAGCTTAAGGCCGCGACTATCTTCCGTTAGTAGTTCCCGTTGCTTTACCATAATTTCGGCCTTAAGGTTTTCTTCCCAAGTGCCTCCAATTGACTTGCCTTGGTGCTTGTCATCAAACTTGGTATCACATCGATTCGGTGAAGGTTTAGCTTAATCCCACCCCCGTGGTCCTTTCAACTCAAGGCATCCGCTACCACGTTAGCTTTCCCGGGGTGGTAAAGTAGTTCACAATCATAATCCTTCAAAAGTTCGAGCCACCTCCGTTGTCGCGTGTTTAGTTCCCTTTGGTCGAAGATATACTTGAGACTTTTGTGATCGGTGTAAAGAGTTCACTTTGTCTCGTACAAATAGTGTCGCCACAACTTCAAGGCAAAGACCACCGCCGCCAACTCCAAATCATGAGTCGGGTAATTCTTCTCGTGGTCCTTTAGTTGTCGTGACGCATAAGCTATCACCTTCCCTCTTTGCATCAATACACAATCGAGTCCCATTTTTGAAGCTTCGCTATAAACCACAAAGTCTTCTGTTCCTTCGGGTAAGGATAATATTGGTGCTTCACATAATTTCTTTTTGAGCGTTTCGAAAGCTTGCTCTTGAACGGCTGTCCATACAAATTTGACGTTCTTCCTTGTCAAAGAAGTAAGCGGCGTAGCAATCTTTGAGAAGTCTTGAATAAACCGTCGATAATATCCGGCTAGACCCAAGAAGCTTCTGATTTCCATTGGGTTCGTGGGCGATTTCCAATTTGTCATGGCTTCAACTTTTGTCGGGTCAACTTTCACCCGTCTTGAGACACCACATGTCCCAAGAATTAGACCTCTCGTAACCAAAATTCACATTTTGAGAATTTAGCATATAATTTTTCCTTTTGAAGAACTTCCAACGCCTCCCGTAAATGTTGGCTATGCTCGGCCTCGTCTCTAGAGTAGATCAAGATATCGTCGATAAAGACTATTACCGACTTGTCCAAGAATGGACGGCACACACGGTTCATTAGGTCCATAAACACGGCCAATGTGTTTGTCAATCCGAACGGCATCACCAAAAATTCATAGTGCCCATACCGCGTCCGAAAAGCCGTCTTTGGGATATCGTCCTCCTTCACCCTCACTTGGTGGTATCCGGACCTCAAATCGATTTTGGAGAAACAACTCGCCCCTTGCAGTTGGTCAAAGAGATCATCAATACGGGGAAGCGGGTACTTATTCTTTATCGTCACCTTGTTCAATTCCCGATAATCAATGCACATTCTGGAAAGCTCGGCTCGGCGCCCTCGGCGGCTCCTCCCTTCTGATCGGCACCCCACTTGATGCAACACGGTTCCCTCCCGACAACTTCGGGCAATCTCTCTCGATGTGTCCTGGTTCTCGACACTCGAAGCAAACCGGCCCTCGGATAGGGCAATCTCGGACACTCGAAGCAAACCGGTACCCGTCATACTTGTCTCAGTAGTCTTGGCGTTTCGTGTTGGTAGAGTAACGCTGGTTGTTATTAGATGGCTTCTTAAAGAATTTCTTCCTTGAGTACTCTCTGGTAAGTAGGGCAACAGCTTTCTTGATTCCATCAAGCTCAGGGTCAGAATCACTTTCAGGTTCTTCATCTTCATGCTCAGTCTCACTATGGGGTTCTTCTCGTTGAGAACTTCGTTGAACGTGTTTGTCCTTTTTGTGAGATATGAGAGCAAGAGGATCTTCTTTCGTCTCTCGCTAGACTTCTGATCTCCCATGAGTTCACGAACATCATCTTCATCTTGTAACAACATCTCATAGAGTTCGTGCAGCGGAACATTCTCTAAAGAACGATTGTGACGAACATGGAGGACAAATCCCTTCCATTCAGGTTGAAGGTTGTTCAAGAACTTGATATTGTTCTCCGTGTCCGTCTTAAAGATGTTGTTTTTATGAAGATCACTGATGAGCGTGCAAAATATTTCATAAGTTTCGGATAGTGATTCCCCTCGTTTGGCCCTGAACGCTTCATATCAAGTGAGGTAGTTCGTTATCTTCAGCTGGTTCCCCTCGCGACTACCTTGCATAATTTTCGCCAGTTGATCCCACATTCCTTTGGCTGTGTCTTTTTGACTGTCGATGCTGCAGTAGATACTATTTGGAACACTGTAGATGAGGTATGTCTTACCCAGTCTATCGCCATCTACTTGCCTCTTTTCTTCAGGAGTCAGCTTGTCATATGGTTTGACCACCCGTTGAGCTGGGGGTCCGCCTTCTTGCGCGTGGATATCCATCATTGGAGGTGGAATTGGTCCGTGGGTCAACGATCAAAGGATCTCATCGTAGAGAGACTTGGTCTCGATGAAACACATGAAGCGGTCTTTCCAAACATTATACTCCCCTCGGTACAGAATTGGCGGCTTGAGTTCAGATCCTATGGCTAACGCGTCTTGAGTATTCATGATTCGGGCACTTGTGTGATCGTAAGACGATTTGAGTGATCCAAATTTAAAAGGAGTGATCTAACGCAAAACCTAAGGGAGTGAGAGAACTAAGATGTTCCTAAGTTCAAGTGGGTAACTAGAGTAACTTGAAGAAAATAAATAAAGAAGGCAAACACTGAGATGCAGGAAAATAAAGTGAACTGATAAAGAAAATGCTTACCAAAGAGTGCAGGATGAGAAATCCAGAACAGGGGATCCGAAACCGAGAAGATCCGGAACCGGAATGGGACAAGATCCGGAATGGAATCTGATACACACTGGAACCGAGACTTGTCCGGAACCAGAATGAGTTCCGGTATAGACCAAATCCGGTATGAGAACGGGAATCACAGGATGGACACGGTATGACTCCGGGATCCGGTGTGAGAGTGCGGGATATCAGAGAATCTGGGACTCAAAAATTTAAGTCCCGTATTCAAACACACCCAACAACCAAAGAATGCAAAAACAACTAACCAAATCGAATTATAGCCCACTTTTAAGCAAAAATTGAGAATTTTTCAAGAACAGAGTGTGATAAACCTAGAATAGAAAAATCTCAAAATCGATGAACGAAGAATTAATCAAACGTGTTCAAATGATTACCAAGACTCTAGAAACACAAAGAGAACACTTTCTTTAGCATCAATTTCGATTTTAACACATAAATCAAAAACAATTAATAGGCTTTTTCAAAGAAACAGTCGAACAAACTGGAATGACTCTAAATTGAGAGATTTTACCTTTGGATCGTTCGTCTTTCTACTTTGATACCAATTATGGATCACAGATTAACAAGTGCAATCAATGTAATCAACACAATAGCATTAACATGTCATAAATCTCACTTGATTGAATAACTGAAAATATGAACTGTTGATCCAAACCCTCAGTGATTTGATAATGACCCTCTCTTATACTTAGTGAAAATTGTAAGTAAACAATATGTATCAGAGTTTCACTATCGCTGATAAGTACTAAGATCTTCCAGTACCGCTGATAGGAACTCTCGCTTTTTTAGATTAAACATTCAGCGAACACTGTTCACCATAAATGCTCTGAGTCT
The DNA here is from genome assembly GCA_033807775.1 of Saussurea involucrata. NCBI lineage: Eukaryota > Viridiplantae > Streptophyta > Magnoliopsida > Asterales > Asteraceae > Saussurea > Saussurea involucrata. Next base: position 165,080,440 of record CM066314.1, read on the forward strand.
GTTCAGTCATTATGATGATCGCTGATAAGTTAGTTGTTTACTTATGATCCCTGAAGACAAGTTTCACGTCAACAAAGGTTCTACGTTGAAGTCGAAGATCAAGCTCAAGAACCAGCGACAAGTCTCCTAATGAACTGATGCGGATCAGCGAAGACTCAGATTTGTCCACTCAACGTGAAGTATCAAGTACAAGACTTCAGCTATCGCCGAACTTTATCATCTGCTGAATAGTAAATGATAATCGCTGAATCAACGAAAGCTGATCATGAAGTCCTCCGTACAAAGTACTTTTGTCTTAACCACCCTTGCACGCCACCGTACGAAATGTCAGAAAAGAACCTCCGAATATCTGAAATCGTACAACCACTCTGATACTACACTGTTCATCCTTACGGCTACTAAGGTTGTCAACCAAGGTCAATGACATGCAACCAACCAGCTGATGACACGTGTAAAGTGTATACTGACTTGCATTAAATGCATGCAGTATATAAAGAGATGAACTCACTTCTTTTGAAGTAACTTGCTAACTCTGGACAAGTTCAAATCTCTCTCAAGATAGGATTTTATTAGTAATCTCCTTATCTTTGTTAGTGCAAGAAATCTTAGTGTTCCAACTTGTTTAGATTTAGGTTTATCCTTAATCTTGTTTCCGCAACAAGCTGTAAATTGTTAATGATTTATCAATAAACAATTTAGAAAAGTAAAATATGTGTGTTTGTATTCAACCCCTCCCTTCTACAAACTTGTATAGGCCTTTGGGACCAACAAGTGGTATCAGAGCGGATTTGTTTAATCTCATAAACAAGATATAATCTAAGATATTTCTCTTCCTTGCTATTATCTGAAAATGGCCTCCCACACAAACACAAATTATATAGACAATGGTTCTCTTGCAAAACCCCCTAGATTTTCCAGAGACAACTTCAACTTGTGGAAAAATAGGATGACACTTTTCTTAGAAGGTGTAGACCCTTCTATACCTTACTATCTTGAGAACGACCCACACATCCCTGTAACAATTGATCCTTTAGTTCCAGTCACTGCAACTAGAGCTGCTATTCCAGAAAGGCTGATTTTTAAAGAAATCCATCAGTGGACCGACGAAGATAAGAAGAAAGTGGCTATAGATACAAAAGCCAGATCCATACTATCCATGGCCCTTCCTGACGAAGTCTACCATTCCGTCATGAACCTGAAATCATCAAAAGCCATGTGGGATACAATATGTGTTCAGTATGAAGGAACGTCTGAAGTCCAGGACTCAAGAAAGATCAACCTGGTAAGACAATACGAAAGCTTCATTTCTGGTAAGAATGAAACTCTCTCTGAAGTTCACCAACGTTTTAATTGCTTAATTATAGATCTAAAAACGGTTGGTAAGGAATATTCTAACTTTGAAGTGCTGACAAAGTTTCTAGAATGTTTACCTGAAAGCTGGGACAATTATTCCATGTGTCTCAAGCTATCAAAGGATCTAAGATCAATGACCCTTGCTACCTTATATGGCACTTTGCTGAATCATGGGCAATCTAGCCATCTTAAGAAGAATCTTGTAAAAGATTCCAAAAGCACCCCTGTTGCTTTAATCTCAGAGGAACCTTCTACTCAGCGACCCTCGGTCACTATCACTGAGTTAGAGAGTAACTCTGAAAGGTCATCAGACTCTGATTCTTCAGATGATGATGAATCCTTGGCTCTCCTAACTAAAAAGTTCAGGAGATTCGCCAAGAAGAAAATGTTTAGAAAGAACAAAACTCTTTCCATAGCTGACAAGCCTAAGTCATCAGCTTTTGTTGATAAGGCTACTGCTACTTGTTTCAACTGCGAAAAGACAGGTCATTTCGCTAACGAGTGCAGGTCAAAGAAAATCATGCGACCTTCAGCTTTTACAAAGAAATCCTTTGTTCCAAGAAATAAAGATGACAAATACTCAAAGCTGAAGGAGAAATATGCAAAGCTGAAAAGCTTTAAAAAGAAAGGAAAAGGCCTGATGGCTGACTATGATTGGGCTGCTTCTGATGAAGAAGCCTCATCATCTGATTCTGAAGATGATGAAGCAAATCAATGTCTCATGGCCAAGATTGAAGAAGAGGAAGAAAGTTCAGACATTCCCTCCACTTCAATATCTGCCATTCAGGTATCACCTTCTTTCTTTACCAATATTGCAAATATTGATGAAGCTGATAGTCTCCGTAAAATCGATCTATTGACTAGAAGTTTATACGAAGCCATGAACGGCAAAGCTGTGGTTGAAAACCAAAATCTTGATCTCGCTGAAAAGCTTAAAAACTGCCACCTTCAAATAGAAAAGCTTTCTAAAATTGAAGATGATTTTAAAGATCAAGTCTATTTAAATCAGCTAGTCAAAATCGAACGAGCAGAAGCTATCGCTGCATTAAAAGCTGAACAAGCTACTGTTGAAGGATGGTGTAATTCTTCAACAAAGATCACTGAGATAATTAAGGCTCAGATTCCTCTGAGTGATAAACGTGGTCTGGGTTATAAATATGATACTCCAAAACCAACCACTGAACGTTCAATGCTTAAATTTGGAACGTTCGTATCCTCAGTCGCTGACACTTCATCATCTCAGTGCTCTTCGTCCATTACACCAATCCCTGAGGAAACTCCTACCTCCTCAAAAGGTAAGGAGAAAATGGTTTATTCAAAACCTACCTCTGTCTCTAGAGACAAAGGTAAAGGAATTGTTATTTATCAAAATCCTCATAAAGGTACCTTAATACCAAAGCTGAATGCTTCCAAAGCCATAGTGACCTACCCCTCTGGATCTAGAAAGCTGATCTCTGGATCTATTCAGCGATCTACTCCTAGACTCAGAGTGGATATCCTTGGTAAGAAATCTGAAGAACTGAATGTTCGTCCCATTTCTAAAGCCAATAGTTTACTTGGTGCTGGCACTTCTAATTCAAAATTAAAAGCTCAGCATACAAGTGGTCCTAGAACTACTTTTAGTTATAGGAAATGTTATCACTATGGACTTACCGATCATATTGCTAGTAAGTGCCCCACAGCCACCAAAGCTGAAAAGATAGCTAAGGTAAAGATTGCCCCCAAGGAAAAGAAGACCAACCCTGGTAAAAATCAGGTCAAAGTGACTCCTACCACTGAGGTTAAGAAATTAACCAAAGTGAAGAAAGACAAAGCTGAATCTTCAAATGCTGCGAAGACCGCTGAACCTTCCATTCCAACTACTTCCACTGACAAACGTGTATACATGGTTAAGTGGGTACCCAAGCAAAACTAATCTTCCTTTGTAAATGCAGGTTAAGAAGGGTATCTGGTATCTCGATAGCGGATGCTCTAGACACATGACTGGAAAGAAAAGCCTGCTCGCTGAATACAAGGAAGAGAAGGGTCCCTCTGTGACTTTCGGTGGAAATGGAAAAGGACACACCCGAGGGTATGGTGTACTTTCAAATGGTACAACATCCTTCAGAAGAGTCGCATATGTTGAAGGGCTGAAGCATAATCTTCTGAGCATCAGTCAGCTTTGCGACATGGATAACAAAGTGATTTTCACTAAGGAATCCTGCTTTGTCTCTGACAAAAAGGAGAAGATAGCTCTCAGCGGTTATCGTTTGGAAAATGTTTAGGTAATAAACATGGACTCAACAACCACTGAGAACTCCTGTTTCTTCTCAAAGGCATCTTCTGATGTCAACTGGCTATGGCACAAAAGGCTCTCACATCTCAACTTCAAGACGCTGAATACTCTTTCCTCCAAAGAGTTAGTCACTGGTCTACCTCAACATTCATACGCCAAAGAGTCCTTATGTTCAGCGTGTGAAAAAGGGAAGCAGACCAAGGCAAGCTTCAAGTCAAAGAAAGTCTCCTCAGTGTTATCTCCTCTACAACTACTCCATATGGATTTGTTTGGCCCCGTTAACAAACAATCCATCGCTGGAAAGAAATATACGCTGGTCATAGTTGATGAATTCTCTCGTTACACATGGGTAATGTTTCTCCGTTCTAAGAGTGACACCCCTGAAGAACTCATCACCTTTGTTCGGAAGATGGAAACTCTGAACAATATGACTGTTCGCTCAATAAGGAGTGATCATGGAACTGAATTTAAAAACAGTTCTCTTGATTCCTTCCTTGAGAGTAAGGGTATTTCTCACAACTTTTCGTCAGTGAGAACACCGCAACAAAATGGAGTCGCTGAAAGAAGAAATAGAACAATTATTGAAGCTGCACGTTCAATGCTCAGCGATTCTCTCCTGCCTACTCAGTTTTGGGCAGAAGCTGTCAACACCGCTTGTTTTACGCAAAACAGGTCGCTGATAGTTAAAAGATTCAAAAAGACAGCCTGTGAACTTTTTCATGGGAGAAAGCCTTCAATCAGCTTTCTTCACATCTTTGGATGTCAGTGTTTCATACTGAACAACAGAGATGCCCTTGGAAAGTTTGATCCTAAGGCTGATGATGGAATCTTTCTTGGATACTCCTCAGTCTCCAAAGCCTTCAGAGTCTTCAACCGTAGAAGACAAACTGTAGAAGAAACTATTCACGTCACGTTTGACGAATCCCGTTCAGCGAACTCTAAACCGAACGCTGATACCGAAGAACTGAATCAATGGATGTTTTCTCATCTTGGTGATTCAGAAGAAGTTCCCACTCCTCATGCTCATCCAGTAGAAGATGATAGTCCCACTATCATTCCAAACATGCAGAACAGTGAAGCTGAAACATCATGGGTCTCAGCTGTTCCTATAAACACTATACCTGCAGTTGATCCAGATGCCTCAGAAATTCCGTCTATTTCTCAGCAATCAGTGAATGAAGTGACAAATGCAAACATTCCTCTCTTAGCTGATAATCCAGAAGTAGCTGAAGCCTCATCTTCAGTTTCTCCAGTTCAGACTGAGTCAGCGACGAATGCTCCGGCTCAGCGATGGACTGTAAATCACCCAATCGATCAAATTCTTGGTGATCCCAACGCTGGTATTCAGACTCGTAGAAGTGCAGGTAATATTTGTTTATTTGTTAACTTTATTTCTCTAACTGAACCAAAGAAAATAGATGATGCCCTCATAGATCCAAACTGGGTCAGCGCTATGCAAGAAGAGCTGACTGAATTCGAAAGAAACAAAGTTTGGAAACTTGTTCGGAGACCAACTGACAAAACAGTGATAGGCACTAAATGGGTCTATCGAAACAAGTTGGACGAACATGGTACTGTAACTCGCAATGAAGCTCGTCTTGTTGCTCAGGGATACAGACAAGAGGAAGGCATAGATTATGACGAAACTTTTGCTCCAGTAGCAAGACTTGAATCTATTCGTCTTTTCTTAGCATATGTTGTACACAAAAACTTCACTGTACATCAGATGGATGTTAAGTCAGCGTTTCTAAATGGAAAGCTGAATGAAGAAGTGTATGTGGAACAACCTCCAGGATTCTCAGATCCTAAGCGTCCAGGTTACGTTTATAAACTGGACAAGGCACTTTATGGCTTAAAGCAAGCTCCTCGTGCATGGTATGATACTCTATCTACTTATCTCCATATTGAAAAATTTGAGAGAGGAAAGATTGACAAAACTTTATTTTTTAGAAAAGTGAAAGGTCATATCATTTTAGTTCAAATATATGTTGATGACATTATATTTGGTTCTACTAACCCTGAGCTTTGTACTCGTTTCGCTGATAGAATGAAAGATGAGTATAAAATGAGCATGATGGGTGAACTAACATATTTCCTTGGTCTTCAGATTAAGCAAACTGAAAAAGGAAATTTCATTAATCAGGGAAAATATGTTAAAGATATGCTGAAGAAATTCGACTTAACTGAAAGTTCAGCTATGAAAACCCCTATGGCACCACCGCTGACACTTGACAAGGACACAAAGGGTGTTCCTGTCAATGTCACGCTGTACCGTGGGATGATCGGCTCACTATTATATCTTACAGCTAGCCGACCCGATATTATGTTTGCAACATGTCTGTGCGCACGATATCAAGCTGAACCTAAGATATCCCATATGAAAGCTGTAAAGCAAATCTTTCGATATCTTAAGGGTACAGCGAATCTAGGTCTTTGGTATCCCAAAGACTCAGGATTCGATCTAACCGCCTATTCAGACAGTGAGTTTGCAGGTTGCAAAATGGATAGGAAAAGCACCACAGGAGGATGTCAGCTCCTGGGTGGAAAGCTGGTAAGTTGGACAAGTAAGAAGCAAAACTCAGTGTCCACTTCCACAGCTGAAGCTGAATATGTAGCCGCTGGAAGCTGTTGTTCTCAGGTCTTGTGGATGAGAAATCAGCTACTAGACTATGATCTTCAGCTCTCCAAAATTCCAATCTATTGCGACAGCACAAGTGCCATCGCTATAGCAAACAATCCAGTGCTACACTCAAAGACAAAACACATAGAAATCAGATATCATTTTATCAGAGATCATGTGATGAATGGTGATATAGAACTTCATTTTATCCCAACTGATTATCAGTTAGCTGATTTGTTTACCAAACCTCTTGATGAGACAAGATTCAACTTTCTCATCAGCGAACTTTGAAGGGTAAAATCTTCAGCGGTTCACATTTGATCAGCGATACGTTTATACAATCTTGTATAAACTTCGGGATAAAATCAATTTGTATAATCCATTTCATCATATTCTCTCTGAATAAACTTGGTTAAACTGATATCCAGGTATGTCTTCTCTCTCTGACAATCGCATGTAAATGAAAGATTTCAAAATAAATTGCATCGCTGAATATCTCTTCCTTAACAGCGATATTTTGAAAGTTCTTTAAACCTTCACTGATATTTTCTATTCAGTGCTTCATGTTTTTCAAAAGAGTCCCTGAGCTTTCAAAACCTCAGAGACATCCTAAAAGAATGTGAAAGGACAGTTGTGACGTCATTGCAACGGATAACACCAGGCACGATTTCTTTCTGACACACGTTTGCACGTTTCGTTCAAACTTCCAATCAAATGCAAACACGTGTCCGTGTCATGATGAAAACCTTTTCCCGCTCAAGGTTTTCTCTCTCTAAAAATCCCTATATAAACAACTCTTGGTTTATATTTGTCTTTTACGCGAACAATCTTTCTCCGCAAGAAAAGAATCCTCTGTTGCATTTGTGCTCTCAAAAACCTCAAGAACTGCTCATCATCTTCTTCATCAAAACTTCAAGGTTAATATGTTCTTATCTTTTATCAAATGCGTATAACTTGTTTTCGATCTTCTCATTGTTTTAACAAGATCAAACAAAAGAACTTTGTAAAATAAAATCATTTCTTTCATGGTTTTATGAACACAACCATTTCATGGTTGTTCTTCAAGTTTTAAATCTAAATCTTAAACTTGTTCTTCATTCGTATCCAGTTTTCTTTTAGAAACTGGAATACAAGACTTTATGGGTTTTACATTTCATTTCAAAAATCAAGAAAAACCCTAATCTTCATTAAGACATTTTTGTCTGAATGAAATGGACAAAATTCGAAAAATCTTAATGGAAAATTATTTCCACATTAAGATAATTCTTATTTGTTAACATCTTTGGTTGAAATGATAATACAGAGAAATGGCATCTTCAAAAATCAATGTCACCGCTGAGTCCATCTCCACTGACTCTGAGGAAGTGGACATCGTCAAAGCCCCTCAGGTTAAGTTCGAGCTGGATCAACTAGATTGGACCAAGGCCAACAATCTCTCAGCTCTTCTCGAGTTTCCTCCTCGGAAGCAAGCATCACATCTGGACGATGCTGTGAGTTTTCTGAAGAACAGCCCCATCTACACAGCCCTGACCATAACACCTCCTGCCAGTCAGCGGCTCTTATCCCAGTTCTGGTACTCTGCCAGACACACTCAGCTACCCTCCGCCAAAGAACCATCCAAAAACATCGACTGCATACTCAGCGATACTGAGTATGGCACCATCAAGATCACACCCGCCATAATCCGAAAAGCCCTGAACTTCCCAAATGCCACCAAAGAAAAACCCTTCGTTCCATTCCCTGACCATAAGAAGCATGCTGACAGAGAAGAAATAATTGCTTTTCTCGATGCAATGGGTTACATCTGGGAAACCGGAAGGGACAAAAAGCCTGAGAAGAAGCTGACGCTGATAAAGAAATCCAAAATGCCCAGCGAGATGAACTTCATCTTCGCACATCTGATCAGCTGCATGACAGCGAAGTCCGGCTCTTCTGATCAAGCCGCCCAACCTCAGCAGTCCATGGGATACGCACTGCTGAAAGGTCTAAACATTGACTAGGCCTCCATTATTTATGATGACCTGATTCAACGTGTCGATTCTGCCGCTGACAGACCAGCATGGGTTCCTTACCCACGATTCATCAGCGCCATCTTTCAATATGGCTTAAAGGACAGCTATCCTGAAGAGGGTGATCTGAAACTTTCTCAGATTGGCTCTAAAGTTCTCGACTTCAAGCCTGTCGCCAATGAGGTACGTCTCTCTACTCTTCTCACTCTTCTAAATTCTCCGCTTTCTGTGGCTCCTTCAGCGACAATACCCATCGCTGATACCCCGACCATAAAATCCTCTCCTTCTAAGAAAAGGAAACCCTCTCACACCCAACTTGATTCCAAAAGGATCAAGAAAACCAAGGAGCAACCCCAGCAATTCCATGCTGAAGACTCCTCAGCTCATTCTGAAGAGCTGAAGGAAAGTTCTGTGGTACGCTCTGCCACACCCGTGCAAGCCATCCCTCCAATCCAGACTTCAGCGTCTCTAAACGCTGAGGTTAGAAACTTGGAAACTACCCAACCTCCCTCAGTCTCTCAAAAGACTGATGAAGTGATTGTCAGCGATTCCAACGCTGAACTCAGAACCCGAACCCCAATCTTAACCTTCGCTTCTCCCTCCACTCACTTGGACACTCCTCCAGCTAACACTGGAGATGCCATCATTCCAGAGGCCACCGCTGATGCTTCTCAACAAATGATGAAGAAAGGACCTGCAGAGATCACCATACCTCACCGTACTTTCGAAGAGGATATGGAACATTATTCAGGAACTTGCAACTTTGACGAGTTCATCAATCCCACCTTAAACACTGTAACTAAACCTGAAACTTCTGAGCTTTCCTTTGTTCACAAGTACTTATATGTTACAGGTCCTAATTTGGGAGACATCAACGCTTCTCTGAAGTCCGTGGAAACAAAGCTGACCAGTCTCACCACCACACTCTCCAACAACTCAACAGTTGTAACAAACGCTGGAGAGAATTTGACAAAGCTGACAACGGTGGTGGAGAAGAAAGCTTCCACTGAAGACATCAAGGGACTTGATAAGACTCTCGCCGATTTTGCCAAGGTGCTCTCTGACATCTACACTGACTACACCAGCCTCAAAAGCTCAGTTTCGACCATGTCCAGCGAAGTAACAACGCTGAAGACATCGGTTGGAAAACTCGAGGGTGATATGTCAGCGGTCAAGACTGACTTAGGCTCTGTAAAGACCGACGTTAGTTCTATGAAGACGATGATCGAGACGCTGGTCATCAAGGCAAATAATCCAGCTCCTGCTCCTGCCCCTGCCCCTATTTTGGAATCTTTCACAGCGGCAGATCGCACAGAGCTGAAGAAAATCACACCTGCTATTTCTGGCCTAGAAGACAGAATAGCAAAGCTTGAAGGTTGTGTGAAAATCTCTGGCCCAGAAGACAGAGATAACATCAATGCTGAGTCTACTCATTCCTCCCCCAATCATGAGAAAGAGGGGGAGAAGAGCGCTGAACATACCGGGGAGAAAAGCGATGCAGACCTTTCCCATGATGAATCTATCAGGGGAGAGAGGAATGAAGATCTAACCGCTGGACCTCAGGGAGATGAAAACCCTGAGGGAACCGAGAAGCTCGCCTCTGTATCTGAGGGGGAGCAACTCGAAGAAGATGCTGAGGAATCCGAAGCAGAAGAAGATGAAGACATCGACATCCCTGAAGATGAACCATCCTTCTCTCCAAGAAAGGATGATGATGATGATGAAGATGACGATGATTTCTTTATCGTCAAACCTGCTCCAAGGATCAAAGCTCTTAAGGGAATCTCAATAAAAGAACCATCAGGGGAGAAGACAAAGACAAAGCCCTCAGCCTCTGGCGCTGAGAAAAGCAAAGGCAAAGGCCTCGCTGAATTTGAAAACCTGGCGATCTTGCTTGAAAAGCCGGCTTGTCAGGTACACTAAACTTTACTTATTTTCCTTCCCTGAACATCTCAATACACAATCAGTTCTCTATTCAACAACCTCTCTAAACATCCACTCTTTTTCTATCTTTTCTACCCATGTTCTTCTACCCAGTTCTTATTTATAAGATCGCTGCGTTTCAGCTAGTCCTCTCCCATGTTTGAGGATATCGCTGAAGGCTCCAAAATTGCGACTTCACCAATAATTCCAGCTGCCGCTGAAGAAATAATCTCAGTCTTGGATTTAATCTCTGAGACTGATGAACTAGAAGAACAACCTCTCTCGCACAGAAACAGACCTTCCTCAGCTCCTCAAAAGCTGAGTGAAGAGGATCAAAAGAGAAGAGAAGAAATGATAAAGCGATTCGAGGATCAGCGAATCATTCTAAGGCGTGATCAACTGCCTTCAGTTCCTCCTAAGTTCAGAATTTCAAAAGCTGAATACCAGGAACACCTCAGAGCTGAACGCCTCATTGCTGAAAGGATGGAAGCTGAAGAGAAAGACAGAGAATACGCCATCAAGCTCACTCAAGAATCTGTCAAAGACCCCAAGCTGAAGCGTGTTCCCATACAAATCCAACGAAAGCTGTGGGAAGAAGCCCATAAGATCGTGGAAAAGAAAACTGAAGTTTCTCAGACCACCCTGATCTGGTGTAAAGAGAAAATTCACTTCAGATATCGTCCAGCGAAGATCAACAAGGTATTCATCTCTGGAAGAACCTCTATCGGAGTACCTATTGTTGACATCAAACTGTTCAGAGAAGATGGCAAATCTGAAACCTTTCGCGCTGACACTGTAAAAAGGTATGGTCTCTCTGAATGGCTGGAGATGAGGTTAGCTATCCAATCGTCACAATCTAAGTACAAGGATCATTTCGAAAAGCTGATAAACAGACAGATCGACTTGATATCTTCTTGTGTGGATATTCCTCCTGTTCCTGATCTAAAGCTGAAAAGAAAAAGGGGCTCTCCAAAGAAGAAACGTCAAGATTCAAACTCAGGACCTGTCATACGAAATGAAACTGGAATTGGTTTCTTTCGCGCTGAAGTGCTTGGTCCTGATCCTGATCTATCTGCCCTTGACATCTCTTTGCCACCATGTGAACTTTTCGTCCCTGGTAAAGTCATCAGTAATCCTTATGGAATATTCTTTCTTGACTACGACGGACGTAAATGCTTTCAACGGATCGCTGAGCTTCCAATCACTCCAATCGAACAACTCAGAGATCTCATCTACTGGTGTGACTTCAGAAAGGACATTCAGGCACGACACCTAAAACCCTTGATCTTTCAAGAAGCGTTGAACAAAAGAAAACGAGGTGTAACGGTTCCTGACTGGATGATCCCCACTGAAAAGACGACCCTTGATGAACTTCTCATTAAGGAAGAACCTTTTGAAAACTGATATAATCTCCTTTTTCTCTATTGTATCAGTTATCCTTCTGTACTTGTAATTTATTTCGCTTGTACTTGTAATCTTTCTGTTCTTCATTGTAACCTGATTCAAAGATTTAAAGAAAGATTTCAGCGAATGTACTTTACTCCATCAGTACTGAAAAGATCCCAGAAAACAGTAAAAGGGACAAATATTTTATGAGTTCTTTTTATCCTTATGTTTTCATTAAATAGCAATTTTCTTTGTTGCTATGTCATAATCAAATAGGGGGAGATTGTTGATCCAAACCCTCAGTGATTTGATAATGACCCTCTCTTATACTTAGTGAAAATTGTAAGTAAACAATATGTATCAGAGTTTCACTATCGCTGATAAGTACTAAGATCTTCCAGTACCGCTGATAGGAACTCTCGCTTTTTTAGATTAAACATTCAGCGAACACTGTTCACCATAAATGCTCTGAGTCTGTTCAGTCATTATGATGATCGCTGATAAGTTAGTTGTTTACTTATGATCCCTGAAGACAAGTTTCACGTCAACAAAGGTTCTACGCTGAAGTCGAAGATCAAGCTCAAGAACCAGCGACAAGTCTCCTAATGAACTGATGCGGATCAGCGAAGACTCAGATTTGTCCACTCAACGTGAAGTATCAAGTACAAGACTTCAGCTATCGCTGAACTTTATCATCTGCTGAATAGTAAATGATAATCGCTGAATCAACGAAAGCTGATCATGAAGTCCTCCGTACAAAGTACTTTTGTCTTAACCACCCTTGCACGCCACCGTACGAAATGTCAGAAAAGAACCTCCGAATATCTGAAATCGTACAACCACTCTGATACTACACTGTTCATCCTTACGGCTACTAAGGTTGTCAACCAAGGTCAATGACATGCAACCAACCAGCTGATGACACGTGTAAAGTGTATACTGACTTGCATTAAATGCATGCAGTATATAAAGAGATGAACTCACTTCTTTTGAAGTAACTTGCTAACTTTGGACAAGTTCAAATCTCTCTCAAGATAGGATTTTATTAGTAATCTCCTTATCTTTCTTAGTGCAAGAAATCTTAGTGTTCCAACTTGTTTAGATTTAGGTTTATCCTTAATCTTGTTTCCGCAACAAGCTGTAAATTGTTAATGATTTATCAATAAACAATTTAGAAAAGTAAAATCTGTGTGTTTGTATTCAACCCCCCCCCCCCCCCCCCCCCTTCTACAAACTTGTATAGGCCTTCGGGACCAACATGAACTACTCAGTAGCCGTACAAGGTGTTTAGCAAATAGTAATTAGGTCATTAACCCTAATTCAACACAAAATAAAACTATTTATATCCCATTAGGGATAGTTACAAGAAATAGCATAAATGGTCCCTGAACTTCTATTCAACTGACTTTGAGACCTAAAAAATCTTTTGTAAGTTTAAGCAAATTTGCTTCTGTGTCATTTGAGGATGAGGTAGAAGTGGATACCTTACAGTCGGAGTCGGAGCTGCTCACTTCTGCCATCCCACAGAACAATGCATTCTTCTTCTCTCCCTCATCAGACACCCAATTATCCCGTTCTACCATAAGGGATTTTTGCGCGTAGTATTCTGCCTTTTTCTTGTAGAAGGCAGAATCTCTCTGGGGTCTGTTAGGTTGGCTTTGGCATTCTGCTGCGTAGTGACCTGGTTTTCCACACTTGAAGCATCTCGTGTTATATGGAGCCATGACAACCTTTTCTTGAGCTCTATGCTTCTCACTAGGCATACCCCTCTGTGGGTACTCGGCATGTCTCTGATGGTATTCACCTCCTCCCTTCTGCTCGTATCCTAGGTTGTCATACATCCTTTTTTGATCGTATAACTCATCTCTCCCTTGAGTTCTTTGTTCATATCCCTGCAGTGGTCCATACTGTCGTGGTTCTTGATAGGATCTCTCCATATGTGGCCCAAATTTCTGATATCTGCCACCTCTTCCATCTCTTCCATCCCTGTCATCCATCCCTCTGTTGAAACTTGGCTTCTTCTTGAACCCTCTATTCCCAAGTTCCTTGGTCAGTAAAAGCTAAAGATTTAGCTATTGAGGCCATTGTTGCCTCATCCGCATCCATCATCTCTTCTTCCTCACTGTCTGCAACCAACACCTTCTTTTTCTTCTTCTCTTTCTCCTCCGGAGCCTTGTTCTTATGTGGCTTGTCATGCACCTCTGTCGCCTTTCCTACAAGCGCCAGAGGTCCACCCAACTGGGATTTTATATGGACCATGTAACTTTCTTGTGCAGACAAAGTTCCATAGAGGTTAGTGAGGGTCCAAGTGCCCAAGTCTTGATTAGTTTGAAGTGACACGGACAGTTGAAGCCACTCATCATTTAAGCTCTTGAGGAACATGACGTTGTTCTCCTCCGAGGTTCTGTAGATTCCAAACTTCTTTCATTTGTTGATCAAGGAGTTGAATCTGTCATACGTGCTTTGTAGAGATTCAATCGGCAGAGCTTTGAATGCATAATATTTATTTATGAATTGTGCTCTCCTATTCTTTTGGGTTTTGGCTCCACCTTCTAGCTGTTTCTCAAGCTCTTTCCACAGACTGTGGACTGTTTCACATGCGTCTAAAGATTGGAAAAGATCATTTGGTGTACCCATTATCAGAAGACTTTTGGATTTCTTTGCACACTCATATTTTTCCCAATCTTGTGGGGACCACTTATCAATGTCCTTGGGTTTGTCATACTCAGGTACCTCTGGTGTAGTAGGAGTTTCAGTTACTCTGGGTACAGTGACCATGGGGACATATGGAGGGTTGTGAATATATGTGATTAAATCCTTGTCAACAACTTCCAGAAAGTGAATCATTCGAATTTTCCAATGTGGATATTCGTCTCTGAGAAGAGTTGGGGGCTTGGTTAAAGAACCAGCAGTGAAGAAGTTTGCAGCATTTGCCATGTTTGATGAAATTGAATTTTTCAAAAAGAAACAGAAAACAGAGAATGGTACTAATTTTTTTGAAAACATGACGGATTTGAAATGTTAGCTTAAACTTGGAAAGATTGAATTTAAAAACTGAACAAAGCACACACTGGAAAGATTTTTAAGAAATAATCAGTGCCTATTTATGTATCAAAATCAAACTGGTTAAGATTAACACAGAAACAGGTGTTGTTCTATGAAGCTGAAGAACAGGTCAAAAATCAGTCCAGTAATCTACCAAAACGATTCAAGATCATTGCAGAGTGGATCCTTTGATATTGAGAATCAAAGTTTGCTCTGATATCAATTATTGATCCCACTTTGACTCAACAATGATATTTAAACCAAAAAATCTGCGAAAATACCTCGTGGATCCTTAAAAAAGTTGTGATTCGCGGACCAATTTCATGAAAAAGCCCAGCTTCGAGGACCCAAACCTAACCATCGTGGACCAAGTTCCCTCGATCGTGGACCATATTCCCTCGATCGCGGACCAAATCACTCCTCAATCAGGAACATTTCAAGGGAACCGCGAACATTTCATGGGTGAAATCCAACTTTTTAAAGGAGTCCGTGATCACGGAGTATTTTCACGGAATTTTTGGGTATTTTGGTTAAATTGGGGAGAGTTTGGGCAGTTTGGTAAGTGAGGAGTCCAACTTGGATCATTTCTATTAATTTCTCAAAAAAAAAACTTTAAATAAAAGTAATAAAAAAGAAGTAAATAAAGTAATAAGTAGAGTTACCGGAGAGAGATATCTCCATAGCAACGTGTGTTTTTCTTGTAATCAGCCAAGGGGATGTTTGGGATTGCTTATTTAAAACAAGTTATGGTTATTTTTAAATGTGCTTATCACTTATGTCGAGATAAAAAGAAGTTGGGGGTAAAAATGTAATTTGGAGGGGTGTTTGGGATTGCTTATTTAAAACAAGTTATGGTTATTTTTAAAAGTGCTTATCACTTATGTCGAGATAAAAATGAGTTGGGGGTAAAAATGTAATTTGGACAAATAAGTTATGAGTAATTTCAAATAAGTTAGAATGAATTAACTTATCAAAAACAACATATTTGTCGTGGAGAAAAGTCATAAGCATTTTTATTTTTTTCAATCCAAACACTAAAAATAGCTTATTTACGATGGGAAAAACAATCTATATCTATATAAAAGCAAAACCAAAAGAGAATGATGTGGCATGCTTGGTTGATTAGGAACTACACTTAGCAATTTTCTTAGAATTTTGACTTTCTAATCAAATTAATTTGTTAAAGACATTACGACCCCTATATGGAAACTTTGTGTTAAATCATGAATGGGTTATATTGGTCATTTTGCAATGGATTAACCTTCAAACTCTTCATATGCTCTTGACACCTAGCCTTCCTCCTCTTTATGTATGATGTTTCAATATGCACGTCTCTTCGTCTTGCTCTCCATCATAAATGCTTATTATTCCATCTCCATTATCCTTATTATACCAAACGCTACCAAAAAGCTGGAGAACCATCAACCATGAACCATTATGTGACAACATGCTACCTATTGTAATCCCTATTATCTTTTTTTCTCAATTTGTCTATTGAAATTGTTGGTGAGATTAAAATAATCCCTCCCCTTTTGTTTACCTACTTTGCTTCTCCACATCTAATTAAGTTTTCCTTTCAATCTCCTTGCCAACAGATTCAAGAAAGTCGACCGACATTTTTTCATTCGGTAATTTCAGATGCTACCGGAGAGAAGTAGAAGCACGTCACAGTCGTAGGTCTAAAAAGCTTTTTTACGGTTCGTTGGCCTATTGTAATCCCTGTTGACTTTGTTTTTGGGTTTTTTGCAAATTTTTAACAAACTGTAATTAAGACGTTGATAGATGGTTGCTTCTTCTTTGGCATGTATGGATAATTTTTTCAAAAGTATTTTAAATTAGAGCATCAAAAAGATGCCTTATGTTACTTTTGTATCTCTTTGTAATTGAACTTACCAAATGCATGCATATTAAGTAGAGAATAAATTGGTTTCTTGACTATTGCCAAATTTCTTTCATATGTAGATGTTATGCTTTTTACTTTATGTACATTGAATTGAACAATCTCCACATGTTTATGTATATTTCGTTTCGTTAAGTAACTAATACAACTTTTATTTAATTTAATATTATTTGTTTGCAGGAGAATCTAACTATAGGAATCATTGATTTTGACTAGACAACACAGTTTATAAACAAAATTGCTTATAATATATTGGTTTTATTTATTTATGTAATCGTTTCTAATCATTTCTATACACCACATTTTATTAGTTGTATGTCTCATGTTACATTAAATAGTTCTTATTACTTTAATATCTGATACATGATCATTGATTCAGTAAACTTCAACATTTTCAAAAGAGTCCGGTGCAGAAGACTAGTAAGCAAATAAAAGTAAAAAAATAAGCAATCCCAAACACCTCCCAATTATGATTGCTTATGGTCTTTTGCACAAACACTATTTAAAACCCTAGCTTTCATATCCAAAGATTCAACACCAGAAAATCGCAATAAAAGGAATCAGTACTGTGAATTATAGTGAAGATCAAGTAAGATGATGGGATCGAGTCTGGATTCAGCTTCTTCCACTTCCACCGATGTTTCTCAATTTCATCACACCCCTTCTTACTGGTACGATCGATCAATATTCTTGTGTCAATTTCACACGCCCTCATGTTTTTAACTTTTTATACATACTCATCGAACTTCCTTGTAAATCATACTAAATTCGTGATCTTTATGCGAGTATTGTGATTATTTTTAAGATTAAATGATCATTCACATATGCTCTAATCAGCATGATCAAGTATCCCCAATTTTGAATTTTAGTCGCTGAATAATTGCAAGATTTAAGGCAGGTTGTTTGATTGAGAGTGAAATAGGTAATTGTTAGCAGCCCCTAAATTTGACAAAAAAGTGGAGAAAATGTCACAACTTTCAACTAATACTAGAAGTTCGAAATGAAATTGTTGCAACTTTTAGCATCAAGTTTCTAGTATTTGTTGTAAAGTTAATGGAGTTATCAACATTTGTTGGGAAGTTAGAAGATTCATATCAATAAGAATGTACAAGTTAGGCAGTTTGAATGTCTCATTTGTCAAAAAGTAGGGATTATTTGGACTTTGATGCTTCCCTTGATGCCCGTTTGTTGTATTTATGATCTTAAGATTTTGTAATTGAACTTTATTGTAGCGAAGAAAATGTATATTTGCTCTGCAAGAAACTATGTGCGGATGGAGTAGCTGATGTATCTGATCTCTTTGTTGTCTTCATTTCCAATGAGAACAAGCATGTATGTTTACTCCTTCGTTTGATTTCACTTTGTGAGAAATGTTTAGAAGGTTATATGCATCCACTTTTATAGTTTTATATTGGTATTTGCCATGGATTTTCATCACCATTTTAATGGAGGGAAGCCAAAACTTTTGCTTTCTTTATGAAACTTATCACCCCTGAACAAATACTTCACAGAAGAATCCTATTTATTTATGACAACCATTAACATGATACAAAAAAGGAGCGCCATACGGAAGCAGAAAATACGGTGATGCACTTCACATGAAATCTGCCATGTAATTTAATGTCAAGGTCCACATTATGCTACATATATAGTTGATTTTGATGCATAGTTTTAAATGATGATGAACTTCAATATAGACCAATTTTTTTTAATTAATGCAGATCCCATTGTGGCATCAGAAAGCTAGCCATAGAGCTGATGGGATAATTCTATGGGATTATCATGTAATTTGCATCCAGGTAATAGTTCAAACTTTCACTGCATTAGAAGTTAATATATTTTTATTCTCAAGGGGTAATTTATTCGATTTGGGATGTTGTGGAAATCGTAAACCATGTATTACTGAAATTTGGAACTGGTGTTGCTTTGACAGAGAAGAAAAGAAGGAAAGGCTGTGGATCTAGTATGGGATTTAGATTCATCTCTTCCATTTCCTTGTACTCTACCATCTTATGTATCCGAAAGCATCCGACCATCTTTCGAGCTATTTTCTGAATTTCAGAGGTAAACGAAGTTTCCTATTAAATTGCGCTATCGAAAGCAAACACCCTTCATGAAATTCATAATGTCTATTGATAGGTGAATGTAAACTTTCTACTTAATTGGCCTGATAGCTGCATGTGTATTCACATATAAATGTATTTTCTTTCAGAAAGTTGCACCAAAATTCAATATACGGAGTACTGGGATTCCAGTTTTATGTTTTATTACATTTAACTGCTATGTTTACATAATCTTGTAATAAATTGACCTTATTAGTCTACCCACTATGCCATTGTGCATGGTGGTCGATTGCTAAACTTTGTTTATTATGCTTGCCATGAATTTATGCAACCTTAATACCAAATTTGATCACTAGAAAAAGATGTACCGGTTGACTTTTAGGACTCAAAGTGGCACTTTTGAATTTCAAAATGTATTTTTGCAGTTGCAAATACCTTCTTTTTTTGCATAGGAAATGATGATGAATTGATCTCAGGGTGTTCCGTATAGTGCATGCTCCTGTATTTCTCCGTTATTTTGCCTCTGATAGGAGACACATGAAGGATTCTCAAGGAAATTGGATATCTCCTCCACCCGAGTACCAAGTCCTAGTAGCTGAAGGTAAATCTTGGAGTTTAAGGTAGCTCATTTCATTTCATCGGCAACTTGCATGAAAATGCAATGTACTTTGATCCGATCTCTATTTTGTGTAACGTACTTTCAAAACCTTCATTTTGGTATCCCAGACGTGACATCTCAAACATAACATTTAGGTACCTGGTTTACACATCAAAATGCATGAAAAAGTGATGTAGTTTGGTCCGATTTATGTTTTGTATAGTGTACTTTGGTCTAAGTGTTGAGATATAAGGTATCAAAATGGAGGTTTTGAAAGTATATTACACAAAATAGGAATCGAACCAAGATACCTTATATTTACATGCAATTTGCCATCATATGGAAGTCAAAAGAAAACAAGTAAATGATATATCTTGGTGTGCCTTCTCTTTCTACCGGTGTTACTTTATTTACTTGTGCCTTTCATTTTCGATCTTATCAAATTTGGACTAATTTCTCTCTGGTTTATCGTTCTTGCAGACGGGACTGTGTACAACCTAGACCAGTACATGAACATGTCCACAAAAGACGTGTTGAAAGATCTAGGAGATGATTCCATCAATGCAGTTTTTACCAAACAATTGGGCGTACTAGTGGGTGAGAGCCAGTTGCAGGAATTCTTCTCTTGCATTTCGCGGTAATTGGTACTGTCCTTTGCATTCTGCTGCAAATTATTTTTCGGAAAATTGCATGCTTATATTACATGCATGCATGCGAGCGAGCGAAATAGTCTGATTTGTAAATCATTTTTTAGTTTCACAAAGAATGAGTTTTGTGTTGAAGATTTTTCTCATGGTAGGAGGTGAGCTTGGTTGTTTAAATAGTTTTAGTAGCATTTATATTAATTTTCAATATGTATTTTATAAACTAAACAAGAAAAGTGAACTACACCCTTGGTCCTTGTTGTTTACGCCAATTATCGATTACGTTTCTAAAATGAAATAATTACATTGAGCATCTTTGGTGATTTGCATTTTGTTTCAAGTTGGGTCTCTTGTCTTAATTGGCTTAACTCTTAATCCATTAACTTAGGGTAATTTAACCAATTTATCATTTTTGCTAAAAACTATTTAAGTCATCACATGCCAAGTAGAAATGGGCAAAATTATTAACAATAGCATATAATCCAATCAAATAAGTATTTATTTATTTGTTTGATTATAAATAAATAAATAAATAAAAAACTTTGTATAAAATATGTAGAATAATACATGAAACCGTTTAATGAATATCATCACATCATTCATGATCACATTCGTAGTCAAAATCATTGTAATCAAACAATTGGGGTTATCTAATAATTAATATCAATGGACTCTCCGTGTATGAACTTTCTTTTTCATTGGCTATTTATTCATCAACATAGGGAAAGTTCTTTCTCCAAAATATCCCAAAGGTATCAACAAATTGTTGATCATTTTCTGGAACCATTTGTGTCATTTGCATGATTCTCACCATATTTGTATGGTGAAGATTAGTTATAAATGATCGGATCATAAACTTACAAGTTTACAAACTACATCTAGAGCTCAACGCCAAGTTGGTCACGAACCCATTTTAATTTCTGTAACCTTTTAGAAATCAAAATTCATTTTCACTTAGTTAGAAATCCACAAGAAAGAGTTCAAATACACAACAAAAACTGAATCTTTAAATCGACAACTCTTAAAATAGAGCAAAGATCCCTTTTCCACTTATAAATTTTATCCAAGTTCGATCGTAACCAATCTCATTAAAAGAGTCTTACTTTCAATGCAAATCACAATTAAGATTGGCGCACTCATGTTATTAGTGTGGTGTTGGTGTAGAGGAGTCACCTTGATACATTCCATTGTCTTGTGAAAAATTCTTAATACCAAATGTTAACCATCAAATATTTCAAATATATCTTGATAAAAACTCAATTTCATTGTGCACCTTAGGACCAATATTAACCATTGATCAAAATTCAGAAAACTAATCAATGGTTAAAACTTAATGAAATCAATTGAGAAGTGATTAGGGACAAATCTGAAAATTTGAATCAGTGCCTACCATCTTTGACTTTTTATTTTCTTTTTTAATTAAAAAACTTTTAACCCCTTAAAGTTTAAAATAAATTATATTAAAAACTACTAATATTTTAATCAAACAAATTACATCAAAAAAACGAGAATTTCGTGCTCTTCGATATGACATCCATCTCGGTTAATACAACAAAAAAACTATATCGAGATAGATGTCATATCGATGAGCACATAATTCTCGTTTTTTGATATAATTTGTTTGATTAAAATATTAGTAATTTTTTTTGAGGGGGGGGGTAAAGTTTTTAATTAAAAATAAAATAAAAAGTCAAACATGGTAGACCTGAGTTTAAATTATCTTTCATTTTTATCCATAATCACCTTAATTTAACAATTCTAATTAAAAACTCTATTTAATATGAGTTGTTAGATCAATAGAGATGGAGTGACCGAGATTTGTCCTCACGTGCACAATGAAAATTGAGTTTTCATTTGAACTTTCTTATATATATATATATATATATATATATATATATATGTAAATTACATTTTTAGTCCTTGTGGTTTGTTGAAAATTTCTATTTTCGTCCTTATGATTTTGAAATTGCGATTTTCATCCCTATGGTTTATAATGTATTATCTTATTCATCCTTATGATTTAAAATTTATTGCTATTTTCATCCCTATGGTTTACATTTAATTTCAATTTTAGTCCTTCATACTTAAAAGTAGTGTTTTGGCCTTAGGGACGAAAATAGTAATGAATTGTAAACTATAGGGACCAAAACCAAAATTTCGAAACCTTAGGGATGAAATTCGAAATTTTTAGCCAACCATAAGGACAAAAAATGTAATTTACTCATATATATATGATACAAATCAAATACAAACCATGTATTTGTTGCACCCCTTACAAACCAATATGCATATGTGAACAATATGTGCATAATCTGAAATGCATATATGCATTATCCAATATGAATGTGTGTATATTCTTGCACGTATGCATATGCACATTGTTCACATATGCAGACTAGTTGTTCACATATGCACATTGTGGTTTGTAAGGTGTGCAACAAATACAATGTTTGTATTTTACGGAGCCTCTCTCTCTTTATATATATATATAGAGAGAGAGAGGAAGACAGAATCCTTTTGAACAATATTTAATATTTCAAAATGGTTCCCTGTCGATTTTCTCTTACCATTCACAATGGTCTCTCTCTCCCTCTCTCACTCTCCCTCTCTCTCTTATATATATGAGTGTAGAGGTGTCAATACCTATCTCATCTCATAGGTACTGCAGGAAAGAGTGGGCAATCTTTTTATGTAACACCCCGCAAATCAAGGGTAAATTTAAACTTGAATATAGTCATGGTAAAAGGCTTCAATAAAGGAATCACCCAAAATGGGGAAATAGTATGACGATTTACAATACAAAATACAAGAGATAAATTTAACAACCTACTAATCTAATGTAGTCTAAGTTTAGATAAAGTACGGGTGTCACTATCTCTTCTCAAAATAGTTATGTTTAGAACCACACGCCAATCTATCTTCTCTAAAAGTGTGCCTTTATCGGCTACCCAACTCTCCGCTCAAACCCGAGGAGTCCCACCGCTAGAATGACTTTATATATATGTCATTTTAAGAGAAAGTGTTAGGCTAAAGTCTAGTGAGATCAAACAGTTGTAGATTAAAGTTGAAAGATAAATAAATGGGAAACATGGCTTTCAAACCAACAGTTTGTACCATTTGAGCCAAATAATTTTCGAAAGAATTCAAGCACATCTTGCGATGACGAGGAGATCTGATTTCCATAATTAGTGACAACACACAAAAGTAAGCCACAATTCATGTTAAATAAGACACACTCATGGATTATAATCAAATGATATATCAAGCTCAACTACTCCAAGTCTATTGCTTGTGGAGTCTCAAGTTCAACCATACTAGGTCTATACATTTAGATATCCAAAATTCAAGTTTAAACTCGATCACAATGGAATTACATTTTATTGCTCTTGGTTGATGCCCAACCATATAGGCCCACACCTTAATTTTCTATAGAGACTCAATGCCTAGTCCATGCTACAACAAGGGAATCAATATCCCACGACAAATGAACATAATAAGACTTCTATGGCTATGGATCCTGTTAGGTCTCATAAGTCAGTTGAATAGAAGTTCAGGGACTGTTTCTGACATTTTGTATAACTATCCCTTATGCGATATAAATACTTTGCTTTGTTTAGAACTTAGGGTTAATGACCTGATTTACGTTTTCTAATTACCTTGTATGGCTACTGTGTTCATAAGCTTTCTACTATTCAATCAAAGTGAGATTTATGGAAACTGAATGCTATTGTGTTGATTTTGTTAATTGCACTTGATATTTGGGATCCACAATTGGTATCTGAGCAGAAAGACGAAAGATCCAACGGTAAATTCTTCAATCTTGAGTCATTCCAGTTTTTGTCGACTGTTTCTTTGAAAAAGTTCAATCTTTAGTTTGGATTTCTGTGTTAAGATCAAAATTGGTGTTAAAGAAGTTGCTCATATTGTGTTTCTAGAGTTTTAGTTAATTCTTGGATCACTTTGGTAAGCTTTTTGATCATCAATTTTGATTTTTTGCAATTCTGGGCTATTAAGACTGTTCTTAATTTTTTTTAGTTTTTGCTTAAAAGTGGGTTTAGATTCGTATTGGGTAGTTGTTTGTGCTCTTTTGGTTGTTTATGTGGTATTAGAATTGGTTACAGAAGGTCTCTCGAGGCAATCAAGTCCAAATCGTGGGTTTTTGCACTTCCAGGTACGTCTTTTTCCTCGACTGAGTTAGAATACGGGACTTGAAAATTTTGAGTCCCGGTCTCCTTAGTTTCCCGCAATACCACATCGGGTCCCGATCTCTTTCGGGTCCTTATTTGTTTCCCGGCTCGCTTATCGGTAATCGACCCTTCCCGGAACTCTTTCCGGTTTTCCTACCGTTTCTGGATCGTCCCCGATTCCGGACAATACCGGTTCCGGATCTTGACCGATTCCGGACTTATACCGGTTCCGGGTCCAGACTATCCCGTTTTCACTCTGGGTCCCAGGCATTTAAGTCCCGATTTCAATCCGGTTCCGAACTCATTCCGGTTCCGGACTTCTTCTGTTCCGGGAATTTGCATCTATGACTTTTATTTCCTGTTTTTATTTATCAGTTCAACCTGCACTCTTTCCTTATTGTTTCTTTTTGTGAGTACTTCATCTAAGTTCACTAAGTTCCCCGAAACTACCCACTTGAGCTTAGGATTACTTTAGATCACTCTCTCCCTTAGGAACTCTGCATTAGATCACTCTTTTACCTTTGGATCACTAAAATCGTCTTACGATCACCCAAGTGCCCGAATAATGAACACTCAAGATGCACTAGCGATAGGATCTGATTTCAAACCACCAATCCTTTATCGAGGGGAGTATAATATATGGAAAGACAGATTTATGTGCTTCATCGAGTCCAAGCCTCTCTATGATGAGATTTTGCGTTCGTTAACTCAAGGGCCAGTTCCCACACCAATGATGGATGTCCAGGAGCAAGAAGGTGGACCTCCAGCTCAACGAGTTGTCAAACCATATGACAAACTGACTACTGAAGAAAAGAGGAAGGTAGATGGAGATAGACTCGCTAAGACGTACCTAATCTACAGTCTTCCAAACAACATCTACTGTAGCATTGTCAGTAAGAAAGATATGGCTAAAGTGATGTGGGATCAATTGGCCAAAATCATGCAAGTTAGTCGAGAAGGGAATCGGATGAAGGTGACCAACTGTCTTACTCGTTATGAATCTTTCAAAGCTAGAAGAGGAGAATCTCTGACTGAGACATACGAAAGATTCTGCACTCTCATCAACGATCTCCAGAAGAACAACTTCTTCAAGACGAACACGGAGAACAACATCAAGTTCATGAACAACCTTCAGCCTGAATGGAAGGGATTTGTCTTACATGTTCGCCACAATCACACATTAGAGAATGTTCCGCTGCATGAACTCTACGAGATGCTGTTACAAGACGAAGATGATGTCTGCGAACTCATGGAAGATCAGAAATCTTGTGAAAATAGTAAAGAAGACCCTCTTGCTCTCATCTCTCACAAGAAGGACAAACATGCCCAACGAAGCTCTTATAGAGAAGAAGCACAAAGTGAGACTGAGCATGAGGATGAGGACTGAAAGTGATTCTGACCCCGAGCTAGATGGAATCAAGAAAGCTGTTGCTTTACATACCCAAAGCCACTACTCAACAGAATTGGCTGTGGCATCGACGGCTTTCCCACCTTAACTTCAAGAACATAAATAAGCTGGTGCTAGGCGGACTCGTCAAAGGAATGACAAAACTCAGGTTCGAGAAAGAACATCTCTGCTCCGCATGCGAGATGGGTAAAATGAAGAAGGCGACTCACAAACCGAAAGCGGTTCCAAGCACGTCCAGGCCATTGGAACTGGTACAATCTCTGCGGTCCTATGCGCGTACAAAGCATCAATCATAAGAAGTACGTACTGGTGATGGTGGATGACTTTTCAAGATACACCTAGGTTAAATTCCTCCGTTCGAAGGATGAGACTCCCAGATTAATCATCAACCACCTGAAAAGTGTCCAGAATAACATGCAGTTGGCCGTCATATCAATTCGCACTGATAACGACACTGAGTTCAAGAATCGCAATATGGGTGATTATCTCACATCATTCGGGATTTCACACAACTTCTCTGCTGCAAGGAATCCTCAACAAAACGGTGTAGTGGAACGTCGCAATCGCACCTTGGTGGAAGCGGCACAAACTATGCTGACTCAGTACAACCTTCCACTGTTCCTATGGGCTGAAGCTATTGCCACGACTTTTATACTCAGAACCGATCCATCGTCAACAAACGGTTTAACAAGACGTCGTACGAGCTCATCAACAACCGCACTGCCAACATCAACTAGTTTCATGCTTTCGGGTGCAAGTGCTTCATGAAGAACGACAAGGATGATCTCGGCAAGTTCAAACCAAAGGCAGATGAAGGGATTTTCATCGGCTACTCGCCCACCTCAAGAGCATTTTGCGTCTATAATCAGAGAACGAAGACCTTCATTGAGAGAATAAATGTGTCCTTCGACGAATTGGCTGACTTGGCTTCTGAACACCTCAGTTCAGAACCAGTGATAACAAGAGTGCTGGCCTTCGATCATTCTAGATTGGAAACCAAGCACGCTCTAGTACATCCTTCTTCGTCCAATACGTCGAAGTCACACCGTTCTGAATTAGATCTACTTTTTGAACATTTCTATAATGATCTTTATATTTCCCCTGTATCTAATGATGACTCTCTGAATGTAGATGGAGTTGTTGTAGTATTGTCGCAGATTACTGGTCCTCCAATATCCCCCAACACGACATCGTCGGAGGACGCACCCTCAACGCCAGCGATAGAGTCAACACCGTCTTCTAGCACGAATACGGTTTCTAAGACCGATTTACCAGCAGTTCCAGTCACACCTCCTTCCCCATGATCAAGCAACAGTGTATCCCCAACTGACACGGCCGAAGCCACTTCATCAACTACTGTTCCTGACCAATCAGCGGTCGTCACACCTCTATATCCAACTCCATCTCTAGAGGCGGTACAAGACCTACCCCAAGGCTCATATGTTGATCCCGGCAATTCTCAACCATCCACGGACCCGCTGCCACACACACGGAAGTAGACTCGAGCACATCTAACCGAACAGATCATTGGTGATCCTTCAGCTCCAGTTCAGACTCGAGCTACGGTGGAATCTGAAGACACCGCCCCAGTACTACAAAGCAACACTCACAAACGGGCGGCAACAGGAAATGATTGCTTATTCTCCATCTTCCTCAGCAATGTTGAACCCTCCTCAGTAAAGGAAGCCTTGAACGACCCGGACTGGGTAATTGCCATGCAAGAAGAATTGAACGAATTTGAGAGCATCATGGTTTGGCGTCTGGTCCCGCGTCCGAAACACAATACGATTATCGGAACCAAATGGATCTTCAAGAACAAGAAGGACGAGAATGGGATCGTCGTTCAGAACAAGGCTAGGTTGGTAGCTAAAGAATATAGATAACAAGAAGGGATTGACTATGAAGAGACATTTGCACCAGTCGCATGCATAGAAGCCATCAGAATGTTCTTAGTATATACCACTCACAAGAATTTCACCGTCTTTCAGATGGACGTGAAGATGGCATTCCTCAACGACAAACTTAAGGAAGAGGTCTACGTCTACTAACCTGACGGTTCATCAGTGCCTCTCGCCCCAATCATGTCTATCTCTTAGAAAAGGCATTGTACGGACTGAAGCAAGCACCAAGAGCTTGGTATGAGGCATTATCTACATTTCTCATAAACGCAGGCTTCTCGAAAGGTAAAATCAACACAACTCTCTTCATTAAGAGAGAAGGTAAGGACATTATTTTAATTCAAATCTATGTCGATGACATTATATTCGGTTCTACAAACCCCAAATATTGTCATAACTTTTCAGTCCTCATGAAAGCACATTTTAAAATGAGTATGATGGGCCGGATGAATTTCTTTCTCGGTCTACAAGTTAAACAACTGTTGACCGGGATATTCATCAATCAATCTAAGTACATCGCGGACATTCTTCGGAAGTTCCAGATGGAAAATTGTACACCCATGAAGACTCCCATGTCACCTGGTACAAAGTTACACGCCGATCCTGACGGAAAGGATGTGAACACTAGTACCTATAGAGGAATGATAGGTTCATTGATGTATTTGACGGCAAGTAGGTCGGATACCATGTTTTCCACCTTTATGTGTGCTCGGTTTTAGTCTAAACCGAAGGAGTCACACCTTTCAGCAGTCAAACCCATTATACGTTATTTAAAAGGTACTGATGATCTTGGCCTTTGGTACCCTAAGGACACAGGTTTCGAACTCACGACATTCTTAGATGCTAATCACGCGGGAAGCATGCTCGACCGGAAGAGCACAACGGGTCACATCCAGTTTCTTGGCGACAAGTTGGTTAGCTGGGCCTCTAAAAAGCAAACATGCGTCTCTACATCCATGGCGAAAGCGGAGTACGTGGCCGCCGCTAGTTGTTGTTCCCAAGTTAAATGGATGCGTACACAACTGAGGGATTACGGGTTCCAGTACTCGCAAATCCCGATTTATTGTGACTCGAAGAGTGCCATAGCCATCACCAGCGATCCGATCCAGCATACGAAGACCAAACATATAGATGTGCGCTATCGAACTTTATTTCGTAAGTACATAAAATCAATTAGCAGACCTGTTTACCAAAGCTTTGGATGAAAAACGGTTCAATGAACTCGTGTCCAAACTAGGTATGTTGAAC
This sequence comes from Saussurea involucrata, assembly GCA_033807775.1. Classification (NCBI taxonomy): domain Eukaryota; kingdom Viridiplantae; phylum Streptophyta; class Magnoliopsida; order Asterales; family Asteraceae; genus Saussurea; species Saussurea involucrata. The sequence continues at coordinate 165,108,997 of CM066314.1, forward strand.
TTAAAAGTTTAATCCACCCTTGTACTTGTTACACCTTCTCTTCACTTCGAGTTAACTGTCTCTCACGTATATTCTATCTCCAATGGGATATACACAAGATACACTTGCCTCTTAGTGCAGTCTCGGTGTTTCAAGCACATCGGTGCATCGTCTTCTGTATTTATTTAATAATTTTCGCTTGTATTTCGATTTTATGCATGTTTCTTTCTTATATTCGTCATTGTTTTCGTTTTTCAATTCTCGGGCTACTAACATGTTTTTTTGAAGGGTGTCCACCAAAGTCCAAGTCACCGAGGTAAGTTCCCCTATTTTTTGTGAAAACTTGAGGGGGAGCATCTCGATATTTCTGAAAGTTTTTAAGTGCGCAAGTAATTTTTATAAAGTTAAGGGGAGAAAAGAAATATTTCGTATGTCAAGGGGGAGCAAATGTCTCTTTGCAATTTTGAGGGGGAGAAATGTAAATTTTAAAAGTTGAGGGGGAGCACGGTCATGTTTTGAAAAGTCGAGGGGGAGAACTTTCAATTTGAAAAGATGAGGGGGAGAATCACAATTTTAAGAACTTGAGGGGGAGCATTGCATTTTTTCAAAGCTTTAAGGTTTGAAAAAAAATCGATAAACTTCAAGGGTGAATTTTGCAAATCTCATAAAATTGAGATAAGTCGGGACCGGGAGAGGGAAACAATCCGGTACCGGGACTCACTCCCGGAGTCCCGGTACGAGCCGGTATATAAACCGGTTTGAGTTTGGTTTGACCTCACAATTTCAAAACTTCGCACTCAAAACCTCTCCTGACCAACTTCTTCTCATATTCATCTCACATTATCGATTGTGCTCCGATTAGTCACCGATTTCATCTCTAGATCATAGGTTTGTTCTCTAATCATCTCTATTCAGAAATCAATCACCTTAATCGATCGATTTGAGAAGGTAATCGATCGATTTGATCGATCTCTCCAACTGTCGGCACCGCTAGGGTTTTCGAACCCTTCGGTTCGATCGTGTTTCCTCGAATTGACTCCGCCACTATCGTTTGTTACTGATTAATAGTGTTTCGGATCGAAATAGCGACCGAACCCCGTTTTTGGGTTTCCTGGAGTCGACATCGGGGTTGCGTGTCCCGGGTCGTTCGACACCGGGTTTCGCCATTTCCCGGGCCAACTCCCGGGTTCAGGTAAGTCCCGATATGAGAATTGGGGTGTCCCGGTTAGACACCGGGGTTGCGGCACCGGGGTTGACAACTCCCGGGTTTTCCTTCTCACGGGTCGTCTATCGGGATGGTTATGAGTCTCGGGGTACCAAGTCCCGGTACGGATGACTCCCGATACGGGATAAGCCCGGTGCGGGGTCCCGGTACGGGTGACTTCCGCGGTCCCGGATTCTTCCGGTTCCGGATCTTGTCCCGGTTCCTACTTCCGGTATTTGCCATTTCCCGGTCTCGGTTCCGGTTCTCGGTTCCGATTCCAGATTTGGATGTTTCGGGAGTGTGGTCTTGTACTTATCTGTTTGGGTTTAGTTCAAGTTATTTTATTTGCTCTCACCCCAGGTTCGTCAACACTCGGTAAGTGACCAATTTCGGATTAACTTCTACTCTCGGTCCCTCTCAAATCCGAGAATACAAAGCCCGAAACTTGATCTTGATTTGGAATTTCAAGTGATCATCTAACACCATTCCTTTCAGGTACACAAATGGCAAACCCAAACCAACCCGCTCCACAAGGTGATGCCCCACTTCTTCCAGGTGGACCAAATCTTCCGTTTCAACCGAATAATTTCTACTTGGATACGACAACAATAATCTGTCAGTGTCCAGTCATAGTGGAGATACACAAACGCCACCCACTCAACTATGCCTTAACGGCGACTGCTACAGTTCCAACAATATACGTGCAACAACTCTGGAGGTTCCTCACCTCGGTTGAACGTGGCCAAGAATTTGACCTCCACGACCGTATCGCCGACACACCAGTGGTAATCACCAGAGATCTTCTGCGCCAGATCCTCAGTCTACCAGATGCAACTTCCGTCCCTGGCAGGATTCGCTTTGACAATTATGTGTCCGACACCGTACTCCGCCAGGAGATGCACACTCTCGGTTATGCTAGGGAGCTCACCCAACCATCACACTTTTCCAGAGCTCATCTGACGCCAATCTGGTACACGCTTTTCACTATTCTCAACAGATGTCTCACATCAATCACCAAAGGAATAGACCAAACCACTGTGAATCTTCTACGGATTCATTCACGGCGTGGCCTACAACAGACATATCGACTACGCTTCCATCCTATGGAATGAGCTGATCGAAAAAGTCCAAAAGAAAGAGGGAAACAAAAAGCTGACGTGCCTCCCGTTCCCCAGGTTTCTCCAACTGATACTTTCTGGACGTCTACCCAACCATTCCAAGACGCGCTGACCACGAGGTACTTCTCTCTACACACATGACTAGGATCCAGAACAAACAACCCATTACTGGACTAGTCCCAATGATACTACCTGCTGACTTGCTAGCTTTCGCTGACCCTTTGGCATCGAGTATGATAGAATATAGGCGAGAGAACAATCTAGTCGCTCCGATGGTCTAGCCAGATCCGGCAGGACCTGCCCAAGGAGCGCGTCCCGAGCGGCGTGAGGGTCCATGCACCAGAGGAGGTAGGGTCCGGAGAGCAGGGGCTCCCGGACAGGGCGTGATGAGAGAAAATATCGTGAGGGGACAAGACGCGGGCGGTGCTGAAAGGTCATCTCATGGAGCTAGCTCGTCCCAACGCCCATCCACTCCACCCCACACCTCTACTCAACCCCAAGACGATGAACCTGAACTGCATGAGGTGGATGTGGTAGACATAATGCGTGATCAAGCTCAAGAAGAGGCAGCCTCCTCTTCGAGCTCAGAATTCGGCTCAACATCCGGATCAGCCTCCGAATCAGGCTCTGACTCCGTGTCGGGTTCCAAATCTAGTTCTAAATCAGAATCGGAATCCGGTTCCAAATCAGGGTCCTCGAGCTCAGAAGATGAGTCAACAGACTCGGATGACCAGAATGACGACTAGTTCCGCATGGAACCAATCCCTCGTACCCAAGCCGAAACTAGAGAGATAAGGAGAGCGGAGGGAGTTTTAGTCAAAAATGAAAGTAAAAGTGAGCAAGTGGGGGAAATGCGAAGTAAGCAAAACAATGAGCGTTATCGAGAGAAGAGGCAATCTACTCAGGTTGCCTCCACCCAGCCTCCATTAAGCCAGGCAGCCACATCCGCTACCCCCGTCTCATTCGTTGGGACAGGGTATTGAAACAGACGTAGTGGGCCTAGCGACTTCATCGCACACCCTCCTCAGCCACTCAGTGTCCTCTCAACAGGATACTGTTTGACTTTCACAAGGGGACGTAGCACAACTGCCACCGGTCTCTCACCTGGAGAGTTCCAGTGTTGAAACAAGAGAACTCCTGCCCCGGTTCTTTACTTCTTTGGATGCATGATTGAGTCTAGAGCCACTTGTTGATCGAATTTCTTTGGTTAGGACACATACCATTCGTACGGCTAATGTCAAGACTCTTCGTGGCTCGACCGAAACATCCCGAGTGAGTCTACCTTTGGTGGCTTACAGAGACAGGGTGGAAGTACTGCCACGACTATCATTACGCCAACCGTAAGCGCAGGTGGTACTGCGGTGTAATCCACCGTAGTTACTAGAACTGGTGGGCTACGTACGCCAGGTGTTAGCATCTCGGAGTTGGTCTCCAAGGAAACCATGGACGATGCCTTAAAGGCTGTCCAATCAGAGATCTTAAAGAAGCTGTCAGAGGAGATGGACTTCATCAACAGGTCCATCAAGGGTAAGGAGATTACTAATGATCCCCCAGTGCAAACCCCGATACAACTTCCTCACCCAACACCAAACCCGCATTACATGAGCATCGACACCCTCAAGGCCGCTTTACTCGATAAGCTCTTGTCACAATCAAACACCACCACATCCTCTGAAGCCGACCTCGTGAGTCTCCTACACTTACAATCACAACCCCCAAACACTCAACCTGACTCCCAAGCCCAGATACACTCAAAGCTAGATACCCTTACCTCAACCTTAACCGATGTTAAACGCACCCTCGAAACCTTATCCGAGAGGGTTGCCAGCCTAGAAAACACCTATAAGGGCCAAACACAGGGCTTGAAGAGAAAGCATGATGACCAGGAGAATCCTGATCAGCATGAGGGGGAGAAAAGAATGCGACTGACCGAGTTGTCAACCACAACGATAGAACCGTTAACTGAAACTCCAGCCGAACATGAGCCACCCTAACAGCCAGAAGATCAAAATATGGTTCAGCATATGGAGTTATCCACACCGGTCAGAGATCAAGTGCCCGAGTCAGCAGACCCAACGCTTGAAAAGCCCGAGGGAGAACCAGAAGAACATTTGATGCTGACAGTTCCGAAAAGGCCAGTTCTAGGGTTGATTGATGAAGACTCAGACAGTAATCCTGAAATGGAACAAGTATAGAGAGAAAAAGCACTAATAGCCATTCAATCTGAGACAGACACTCTGTGGGATTTCTCAGATGACGAGTTCATGAATGAAGAAGACTACGACCAGTTCCTTCTCCAAAGTGAACAGGTAGCAGAATCCCAGCACGACGTACATGACACCGCAGGTACCTCTGAAATACCGATTCCTGAACCGGAAATGGCTCAACCCCAACCTATTCAACCAATTCGTTGGGAGAGAGTCCGAATCCTGAATCGCAAAAGAAGATCTTCGTTCACTGGATTAGACCACTCGACCCGGTTATATGTCATGGGGTTTCAGATCTAGGTGAATCGATCCGTTCTCAGTATTTGGAAGTTATGAAAAGAAGAAAAATGGTACACGAAATAAGAACCAACCATAGGATCACTGAAATCATGGTGATCGTGTCCGACAAAGTCCTGAAGGTTTGGTTTCCGGTGTTTATAGTTAAAAGAGATTATGGGAAGGAATGGGTATTCTCAGAAGCCGACTTCAAAAATTTGAACTAGAAAGATTCCCCGTTTCTTCATCGAGAGTTAAAGAACCGAACCATCCGACCGCTACCTTATACCAAAGCCCTCGAAATGATCAAAAGATTCATGAAGTGCACCATGTTGATCCAAACCCTCAGTGATTTGATAATGACCCTCTCTTATATACTTAGTGAAAATTGTAAGTAAACAATATGTATCAGAGTTTCACTATCGCTGATAAGTACTAAGATCTTACAGTACCGCTGATAGGAACTCTCGCTCTTTAAGATTAAACATTCAGCGAACACTGTTCACCATAATGCTCTGAGTCTGTTCAGTCCTTATGGTGATCACTGATAAGTTAGTTGTTTACCTATGATCTCTGAAGACAAGTTTCACGTCAACATAGGTTCTACGCTGAAGTCAAAGATCAAGCTCAAGAACCAGCGACAAGTCTCCTAATGAACTGATGCGGATCATCGAAGACTCAGATTTGTCCACTCAACGTGAAGTATCAAGTACAAGACTTCAGCTATCGCTGAACTTTATCATTCGCTGATAAACAATGGTAAAGCGTTGAATCAACGAAAAGCTGATCATGAAGTCCTCCGTACAAAGTACTTTTGTCTTAACCACCCTTGCACGACTCCGTACGATATGTCAGAAAAGAACCTCCTTATTGTCTGAAATCGTACAACCACTCTGATACTACAATGTTCAAACATGCGGCTACTAAGGTTGTCAACAAAGGTCAATGACATACAACCAATGAGCTGCTGCCACGTGTAAAGTGTAAACTGCCATGCATTAAATGCATGCAGTATATAAGAAGAAGAACTCACTTCATTTTGAAGTAACTTGCTAACTCTGGAAAAGTTCATCCTTCTTATCTTGAGATAGGCTATTATTAGTAATTTCCTTCTCTTTCTTAGTGCAAGAAACTTAGTGTTCCAACTTGTTTAGATTTAGGTTTATCCTTAATCTTGTTCCGCAACAAGCTGTAAATTGTTAATGATTTATCAATAAACAATTTAGAAAAGTAAAATCTGTGTGTTTGTATTCAACCCCCCCCTTCTACAAACTTGTATAGCCCTTCGGGACCAACAAGTGGTATCAGAGCAGATTTGTTTAATCTCATAAACAAGATCTAATCTATACTAAGATTTCTCTTCCTTGCTATTTCTGAAAATGGCTACCAACACAAACAGAAACTATATTGACAATGGTTCTCTTGCAAAACCCCCTAGATTCTCCAGAGATAATTTTAATCTATGGAAAAATAGGATGATTCTCTTCTTAGAAGGTGTAGACCCTACTATGCCTTACTATCTTGAAAACGGCCCATATATTCCTGTAAGAATTGATGCTGCAGTTCCAGCCGATGAGAATAGACCTGCTATTCCATAAAGGCTGATTCCTAAGGAAGTTCATATGTGGACTGACGAAGATAAGAAGAAAGTGACTATCGACACCAAAGCTAGATCCATACTATCCATGACTCTTCCTGACGAAGTCTACCATTCTGTCATGAACCTGAAAACCTCAAAAGCTATGTGGGACACAATCTGTGTTCAATATGAAGGTACTTCTAAAGTCCAGGACTCTCGAAAGATCAACCTGGTAAGACAGTACGAAAGTTTCATTTGTGGTAAGAATGAAACTCTCTCTGAAGTTCACCAACGTTTTAACTGTTTAATAATAGATCTAAAAACTGTTAGTAAGGAATATTGTAACTTTGAAGTGCTGACAAAGTTTTTAGAATGTTTACCTGAAAGCTAGGACAGTTATTCTATGTGTCTCAAGCTGTCAAAGGATCTAAGATCAATGACCCTTTCTACTTTATATGGCACGATGCTGAATCATGAGCAATCGAGTCATCTTAAGAAGAATCTTGTAAAAGATTCCAAAAGCACCCCTGTTGCTTTAATCTCAGAGGAACCTTCCACTCAGCGACCCTCGGTCACTATCACTGAGTTGGAAAGTAACTCTGAAAGGTCATCAGATTCTGACTCTTCAGATGATGATGAATCTTTGGCTCTCCTCACTAAAAAGTTCAAGAGATTCGCCAAAAAGAAAATGTTCAAAAAGAATAAACCTCTTTCCATTACTGACAAGCCAAGATCATCAGCTCCTGTTGATAAGGCTACTGCTACTTGTTTTAACTGCGAAAAGATAGGACATTTCGCTAACGAGTGCATGTCTAAGAAAGTTTCGAGAAACTCAGCGTTTCCCAAGAAATCCTTTATTCCCAGGAATAAAGATGACAAATACGCCAAGCTGAAAGAAAAATATGCGAAGCTGAAAAGCTTTAAGAAGAAAGGCAAAGGCCTGATGGCTAACTATGATTGGGCTGCCTCTGATGAAGAAGAATCATCATCTGACTCTGAATATGATGAAGCCAATCTCTGTCTTATGGCCAAGATTGAAGATAAGGAAGAAAGTTCAGACATTCCCTCCACTTCAACCTCTGCTATTCAGGTATCACCTTCCTTCTTTACCAATATTGCAAATATTGATGAAGCTGATAGTCTTCGTAAAATCGATGAAGTTTATATGAAGCCATGAATTGAAAACTGTAGTTGAAAATCAAAACCTTGATCTCACTGAACAGCTTAAAAACTGTCACCTTCAAATAAAAAATCTTTCTAAAATTGAAGAAGATTTTAAAGATCAAGTGCACTTAAATTAGCTAGTCAAAATCGAGCGCGAAGAAGCTATCGCTGTATTAAGAGCTGAAAAAGCTACTGTTGATGGATGGTATAATTCCTCAACAAAGATCACTGAGATAATTAAGTCTCAGATTCCCCTGAGTGATAAACGTGGTCTTGGTTACAAAGCTGATATTCTAGAACCAACCACTGATCGTTCCATGCTCTTATTTGGAACTTTCGTATCCTCAGTCGCTGATACTTCATCCTCTCAGTGTTCCTCTTCTAGACCGCCTATCCCTGAGGAAATTTCTACCTCTTCAAAAGGTAAAGAAAAAATGGTTTATCCAAAACCTACCTCTGTCTTTAAAGATAAAGGTAAAGGAATTGCTTTTAACCAAAATCCTCAGAAGGGTACCTTAGTACCTAAGCTGAATGCTTCTAAAGCTTTAGTGATTCATCCCTCTGGATCAAGGAATCAGATCTCTGGATCTACTCAGCTTGGATCTATTCAGCGATCTACTCCTAGAATCAGAGTGGATGTCTCTGGTAAGAAATCCGAAGAACTGAATGTTCCTCCCATTTCAAAAGCCAATAGCTTACTTGGTGCTGGTACTTCTAATTCAAAATCTAAAGCTCAACATTCAAATGGTCCTAGAACTACTTTTAGTTATAGGAAATGTTATCACTGTGGACTTACTGATCATATTGCTAGTAAGTGTCCCACAGCCACCAAAGCTGAAAAGATAGCTAAGGTGAAGATCATTGCCCCCAAGGCAAAGAAGACCACTGAGGTTAAGAAATTAACCAAAGTGAAGACTGACAAAGCTAAATCTTCAAATGCTGCGAAGATTGCTGAACCTTCCATTCCAACTACTTCCACTGACAAACGTGTACACATGGTTAAGTGGGTACCCAAGAAAAACTAATCTTCCTTTGTAATTCAGGTTAAGAAGGGTATCTGGTATCTCGATAGCGGATGCTCTAGACACATGACTGGAAAGAAAAGCCTGCTCGCTGAATACAAGGAAGAGAAGGGTCCCTATGTGACTTTCGGTGGAAATGGAAAAGGACATACCCGAGGGTTTGGTGTACTCTCTAATGGTACAACAACCTTCAGAAGAGTCGTATATGTTGAAGGAGTGAAGCATAATCTTTTAAGCATCAGTCATCTTTGCGACAAGGATAACAAAGTAATCTTTACTAAGGAATCCTGCTTTGTCACTGACAAAAAGGAGAAGATAGCTCTCAGCGGTTATCGTTTGCAAAATGTTTATGTAATAAACATGGACTCAACAACCACTGAGAACTCCTGTTTCTTCTCAAAAGCCTCATCTGATGTCAACTGGCTATGGCATAAGAGGCTCTCTCATCTAAATTTCAATACACTGAACACTCTTTCTTCAAAAGAGTTAGTCACTGGTCTACCTCAGCACTCATACGCCAAAGAATCTTTATGTTCAGCGTGTGAGAAAGGCAAACAATCCATATGGATTTGTTTGGCCCTGTTAACAAACAATCCATCGTTGGAAAGAAATATACACTGGTCATAGTTGATGAATTCTCTCGTTATACATGGGTTATGTTTCTCCGTTCCAAGAGTGACACCCCTGAAGAACTCATCACCTTTGTTCGGAAGATGGAAACCCTGAACAACTTGACCGTTCGCTCAATAAGGAGTGATCATGGGACTGAATTCAAAAACAGTTCTCTTGATTCCTTCTTTGAGAGCAAGGGTATTTCTCACAACTTTTCATCAGTGAGAACACCGCAACAAAATGGAGTCGCTGAAAGAAGAAATAGAACAATTATTGAAGCTACACGTTCAATGCTCAGCGATTCTCACCTGCCTACTCAGTTTTGGGCAGAAGCTGTCAACACTGCTTGTTTTACGCAAAACAGGTCGGTGATAGTCAAAAGATTCAATAAAACATCCTATGAACTTTTTCATGGGAGAAAGCCTTCAATCAGCTTTCTTCACATCTTTGGATGTCAGTGTTTCATACAGAATAACAGAGATACCCTTGGAAAGTTTGATCCTAAGGCTGATGATGGAATCTTTCTTGGATATTTTTCAATCTCCAAAGCCTTCAGAGTCTTCAATCGAAGAAGACCAACTATAGAAGAAACTATTCACGTCACGTTTGACGAATCCCGTTCAGCGAACTCTAAACCGTCCGCTAATACTGAAGAACTGAATCAATGGATGTTTTCTCATCTTTGTGATTCAGAAGATATTCCCACTTCTCATACTCATACAGTTGAAGATGATAGTCCTCCTATCATTCCAAATATGCAGAATAGTGAAGCTGAAACATCAAGGGTCTCATCTGTTCCTTTAAACACTATACCTGCTTCTGAACCAAATGTCTCAGACATTCCATCTACTTCTCAGCAATCAGTGAATGAAATGACACCTGCACCCACTCCTCTCTTAACTGATTTTCCAGAAGTTGCTGAAGCCTCATCTTCAGCTCCTCCAGTTCAGGTTGAGTCAGCGTCTCACGCTCCGGCTCAGAGATGGACTGTAAATCACCCAATTGATCAAATTCTTGGTGATCCAAACGCTGGTGTTCAGACTCGACGAAGTGTAGGTAATATTTGTTTATTTGTTAACTTTATTTCTCTGACTGAACCAAAGAAAGTAGATGATGCCCTCAAAGATCCAAACTGGGTCAGCGCCATGCAAGAAGAGCTGACTGAATTCGAAAGAAAAAAAGTGTTCGAAGACCAACTGACAAGACAGTGATAGGCACTAAATGGGTCTATCGAAACAAGTTGGACGAACATGGAACTGTAACCCGCAACAAGGCTCGTCTTGTTGTTCAGGGATACAGACAAGAGGAAGGCATAGATTACGACGAAACATTTACTCCAGTAGCAAGACTAGAATCTATTCGTCTATTCTTAGCATACGATGTACACAAAGACTTCAAAGTATATCAGATGGATGTTAAGTCAGCGTTTCTAAATGGAAAGCCGAATGAAGAAGTCTATGTGGAACAACCTCCAGGATTCTCAGATCCTAAGCGTCCAGGTTATGTTTATAAACTGGATAAGGCACTTTATGGCTTAAAGCAAGCTCCACGTGCATGGTATGACACTCTCTCTACTTATCTCCATATTGAACAATTTGAGCGTGGTAAAATCGATAAGACTCTTTTCTTCAGGAAAGTAAAAGGTCATATCATTCTTGTTCAGATATATGTTGATGACATTATATTTGGTTCTACTAACCCTGATCTTTGTACTCGTTTCGCTGATAGAATGAAAGATGAGTATAAAATGAGCATGATGGGCGAGCTAACATATTTCCTTGGTCTTCAGATAAAGCAAAATGAAAAAGGAACTTTCATTAATCAGGGAAAGTATGTTAAAGATATGCTGAAAAAATTCGATTTAACTCAGAGTTCAGCTATGAAAACCCCTATGGCACCACCACTGACACTAGATAAGGATACTAATGGTATTCCTATTAATGTCACGTTGTACCGTGGGATGATCGGCTCTCTTTTGTATCTTACAACTAGCTGACCCGATATTATGTATGCAACCTGTTTGTGTGAACGATATTAAGCTGAACCTAAGATATCTCATATAACCGCTGTAAAGCGAATTTTTCGATATCTTAAGGGTACTGCGAACCTAGGTCTTTTGTATCCCAAAGACTCAGGGTTTGATTTAATCGCCTATTCAGATAGTGATTTTGCAGGTTGCAAATTGGATAGGAAAAGCACCACAGGAGGCTGTCAGCTCCTGGGTGGAAAGCTGGTGAGTTGGACAAGTAAAAAGCAAAACTCAGTGTCCACCTCCACAACTGAAGCTGAGTATGTAGCCGCTGGAAGCTGTTGTTCTCAGGTCTTGTGGATGAGAAATAAACTACTGGATTATGACCTACAGCTCTCAAATATTCCAATCTATTGCGACAGCACAAGTACCATCGCTATTGCCAACAATCCAGTGCTACACTCAAAGACAAAACACATCGAAATCAGGTATCATTTTATCAGAGATCATGTGATGAATGGTGATATAGAACTTCCATTTATCCCAACTGATTATCAGCTAGCTGATCTGTTCACCAAACCTCTTGATGAGACAAGATTCAAGTTTCTCATTAGCGAGCTTGGAATGCTGAACTTTGAAGAGTAAAATCTTCAGCGATTCACATTTGATCAACGATAGGATAAAATCTGTTGGGTCATTGACCAACATCTTCCTAAATCGAAACGTGGCGCTGGCTGCTACGCTATATGGAAATAAGTTGCGCATTCTCCACCAGCAATTGCTTTTGGCGTAGTGGTAAGCCCTTGGATCCTAACATGTGGTATCAGAGCAGGTCACGGGTTCGAATCCCATGGAGTGCATATAAATGCCAAAGGCATGCTGCGCAGCCATTGACTTCTAGCGAAGCTCTTGTTAGTGCTGGCAGATGCTGGGGGGGGGGATTGTTGGGTCATTGACCAGCATCTTCCTAAATCGAAACGTGGCGCTGGCTGCTACGCTATATGGAAATAAGTTGCGTCTTCTCCACCAGCAATTGCTTTTGGCGTAGTGGTAAGCGCTTGGATCCTAACAAAATCAACTTGTATAACCTATTCTATCATCTTCTCTCTGAATAAACTTGATTCGCTGATATCAAGGTATGTTTTTCTCTCTCTGACAATCGCATGTGAATGCAAGATTTCAAAACAAATTGCATCGTTGAATATCTCTTCCTTAATCAGCGATACTTTGAAATTTCTAAAACCAACTGATATTTCTATTCAGTGCTTCATGTTTTCAAAAGTGTCCCTGAGTTTTCAAAACCTCAGAGACATCCTATAATATGAAAGGACAGTTGTGCCGTCATTGCAACGGATAAGCCCCGACACGTTCTTTTTCTGACACACGTTTGCAAGTTTCGTTTACCTTCCAATCAAATGCAAACACGTGTCCGTGTCATGATGAAAAACTTTCCCGCTCGAGTTTTTCTCTCTCTCTAATCTCACTATATAAACACTTTGTGGGTTTATATTTTTTTCTTTTACGCGAAAAACTTCTCCTCCAAGCTAGAAAAAGAAAATTACTGTTGCATTTGTGCTCCCAAGTTTTCAAGAACTTCTCCTTCTTCAACGAACCAGGTTAATATTTCTGTTATTTACCTGTTTCTTAAACTTGTTAATGATCTTCTCATTGTTTTTACAAGATCAAACAAAAGAACTCTTTCAAAAATGAAATCATTTCTTTCATGGTTTTATGAACACAACCTTTCATGGTTGTTCTTCAAGTTTAAACGCAAAATCTTAAACTTGTTCTTCATACGTTTTCCAGAATCCTTATTCTCAAAGGAAATTGGAAAACAAGATTTTTTTTGGGTTTGCATTTCTTTTTTCAAAACCAAGAAAAAACCCTAATCTTCATTAAGAATTTTTTGTCTGAATGAAATGGACAAAATTCGAACCATCTTATTGGAAAATCTTTCCACATTAAGATTATTCTTATATGTTATATCTTTGGTTGAACTGATAATACAGAAATGGCATCTACTGACATTTCCACTGCTAAGAACACCACTGCTGAGAACACCACTGCTGAGAACACCACTGCTGAGGAATTGGAAATCATCAAGGCTCCTCAGGTCAAGTTCGCTCTTGAAGAACTTGATTGGACAAAAACCAACAACCTCTATGCGCTTCTCGAGTTTCCTCCTCGAAAGTAAGGCACACATCTGAATGATGCTGTGAATTTCCTGAAAAACTGTTGCCTCTCTACAGCTCTGACCATAACACCTCCTGCACATCAGCTACTACTATCTCAGTTCTGGTATTCTGCCAGACACTCTCAGCTACCATCAACCAAAGATTCCTCAAAGACAATTGACTGCATCCTCTGTGATACTGATTATGGCACAATAAAAATCACCCCTGCCATTATCCGTAAAGCCCTGAGCCTTCCCATCGCAACAAAAGAAAAACCTTTTGTTCCCCTCCCTGACCACAAGAAACACTCAGATAGGGAATCCATCACTGCATTCTTTGATGCAATGGGCTATGTATGGGAAACTGGGAGGGACAAAAAGCCTGAGAAGAAGCTGACCCTCATCAAGAAATCAAAAATTCCCAGCGAGATGAACTTCATCTTCGCTCACTTGATAAGCTGCATGACTGCAAAGACCGGCTCCTCTGATCAATCCGCTCAACCTCAGCAAGCAATGGGATATGCTTTGCGGAAAGGTCTTCATATAGACTGGGCATCGATAATCTACGATGTTCTGGTACTCAGAGTAGACTCTGCCGCTGACCGATCTCCATGGGTTCCATATCCAAGATTCATCAGCGCCGTCTTCCAAACTGGATTGAAGGACAACTACCCTCAAGTAGGAGACCTGAAACTCTCTCAGGTTGGTCCTAAAGTACTCGACTTCAAGCCAGTGGAAAACTAGGTACGTCTCTCTTCACTCTTAACTCTTCTCAATTCTACTTCTTCTTCAACTTCTGCAGCTCCTTCAGTGGACAAACCCACCGTTGATACCACAGCTGCAACCTCCTCTCCTTCAAGAAAAAGGAAACATTCTTCTACCCAACTTAGTTCCAAAAGAACTAAGAAAACCAAGGAGCAACCCCAGCAATCTCTTGCTGAAGACTCCTCAGCTCATCTCGAAGAGCTGAAGGAAAGTTCAGTGGTACGCTCTGCCACAGCTGAACAAGCCACCCATTCCATCCCAGCTTCAGCGTCTCTAAACGCTGAGGTTATAAACTTGGAATCTACCCAACCTCCTTCAGTCTCTCCACAGACTGAAGAAGTGATTCTCAGCGGATCCAACACTGAACCCCGCACCCTACCAACATTCTCAACCTTCGCTCCTCTCTCTACTCAATTGGACTCTAATCCAGTTGTCACTGGAGCACCTGTCATTCCTCCAGAAGCTAAAGCTGATACTCTTCAAGGAGTGATGGATGTAGGACCTGCAGAGATGACCATGCGTACACGCACTCTAGCCGACGACATGGAACTCTTCTCAGGACACAGTGATTTTGATGAATTCACCAATCCTCCTGCAGGTATACACCAACCCATATACACTGTAACTGAACCCCAAACTTCTGAGCTTTCCTCTGTTCACAAGTACTTATATGTTACAGGTCCTAATTTGGGAGACATCAACGCCTCTCTGAAGAACCTAGAGACGAAGCTGACAGGTCTCACCACTACTCTCTCAGACAACTCTTCAGCTGTAAGAAACGCTGGAGAGAATCTCACAAAGCTGACAACAGTGGTTGAAGAGAAAGCCTCCAAAGCTGACTTGGAGAAGGTTGATAAAACTCTCAGCAACTTTGCAAAAGTTCTCGCTGACATCTACACAAACTACCTCTCTATCAAAACATCAGTTCAATCCATGTCCAGCGAGGTCACAACGCTGAAGACATCGGTTGGAAAACTCGAAGGATATATGTCTGCTGTAAAGACTGAAGTCAGTTCAGTAAAGACTGACATGAGTTCTGTGAAGACTGACGTCAATTCAATGAAGACTGACGTCACTTCAATGAAGACAATGATGCAGCAGATCCTGAACAACATGACCGCCCCTGCCCCTGCACCGACGCATTTTAATACGGCGGATCGTACTGAACTCTTCAAGATCAATCCTGCTATTACTGGCCTAGAAGACAGAGTAGCAGCGATTGAAGATTATATGGGGATCCCCGGCCAAGAAGACAGGGAACCAAAACCAACTGCTGAGTCATCCCATTCCTCCCCCACTCATCATGAGGAAGGGGGGGGAGAAGAACTCTGAACACCTTCCCCATGATGAATCTATCAAGGGGGAGAAGACTGAAGACCTCACCCTTACTAAAGAGGGTGAGAAGACAAATGAAGAAACAACCGCTGGACCTCAGGGAGATGAAAACCCTGAGGGAACCGAGAAGCTTTCCTCTGTATCTAAGGGGGAGCAACTCGAAGAAGATGCTGAAGAATCTGAATCTGAAGCTGAAGATGAAGAAGCCATTGACTTATCTGATGATGAACCATCCTCTTCTCCAAAGAATGTTGATGATGACGATGATGATGACAATGATGATGATGATGACTCCTTTATCGTCAAGCCTGCTCAGAGGACTACAGCTCTTAAAGGGATCGTGATAAACAAACCTTCAGGGGAGCGGACCAAATCAAAGCCTTCAGCGTCTGAAGCTGACAAGGGCAAAGGAAAAGGTGTTGCTGAAGACAATGACAATCTGACGATCTCGCTTCCAAAGCCAGTTTGTCAGGTACACTAAATCTTCCTTACACTCCTCCCTCCTCTATCTATACACATTATCAGCTCTCCTCTCAATAAAACCTCTATACACAACCACATTCTTTCTCTATCTCTGTTCTACCCAAGTTCTTACTCGTACGATCGCTGTGTTTCAGCTAGTCCTCTCCCCTGTTTGAGGATATCGCTGAAGTTCCTACAGCTGCGACTTCACCAACAATAATCCCAACTCCCAACGATGAAGAAATAATCTCGGTCTTAGATTTGATCTCTGAGACTGATGAACCTGAAGAACAGATGCTCTCTCACAAAAACAGGCCTTCCTTGGCTCCTCAAAAGCCAAGTGAAGAGGATCAGAAAAAGAGAGATGCAATGATAAAGAAGTTCGAAGATCAACGAATCATTTTGAAGCGTGATCAACTTCCTTCTATTCCTCCAAAGTTCAGAATTTCACAAAAGGAATACAAGGATCACCTCAGAGCTGAACGTCTAATCGCTGAAAGAAGGGAAGCTGAAGAAAAATACAGAGAACTCGCCATCCAGCTTTCTCAACAATCGGTGAAAGACCCCAACCTGAAAAGAATTCCAATCGAAGTTCAACGTCAGCTATGGGAAGACGCTAAGAAGATCGTTGAAGAAAAGAGAACTGTGTCTCAATCTACTTTAACCTGGTGCAAAGAAAAGGTACACTTCAGATATCGAACTGCCAGAATCAACAAGGTACTTATGACTGGAAGATCAACCCTCAAAGTTTCAATCGCTGAAATCGAGATATTCAGAGAGAATGGACAGTACGAAAAATTCTATGCTGAAGCCATCACGAACTAAAGTCTCTCTGAATGGTTGGAGATCAGA
The DNA here is from genome assembly GCA_033807775.1 of Saussurea involucrata. Taxonomy (NCBI): domain Eukaryota; kingdom Viridiplantae; phylum Streptophyta; class Magnoliopsida; order Asterales; family Asteraceae; genus Saussurea; species Saussurea involucrata. Next base: position 165,125,714 of record CM066314.1, read on the forward strand.
TTAGCCATCCAGAAGTCTCAATCTAAATACAAGGATCATTTCGAAAACCTGATAAATAAACAGATCGACTTAGTATCTTCTTGTGTGGATATTCCTCCTCCCCCTCCTCTCGCAAATCAGAAAAGAAGGGCCTCTGCAAAGAAAAAGTCAAAATCTTCAGACTCAGGTCCTTAGATACGAAACGAAACAGGTATTGGTTTTTCTCTTGAGGAAGTCCTTGGTCCAGAACCTGACCTTTCTGCACATGACACATCTCTTCCTCCTGGTGAGACTTTCATCCCTGGGAAAGTCATAAGCAAACCCTACGGGATATTCTTTATTGACTGGGATGGACGAAAGCGTTTTCAACGTATCTCTGAACTTCCCATCACTCCCATCGAACAACTGAAAGATCTCATCTACTGGTGTGACTTCAAAAACGATATTCAGGCACGACATCTTAAACCCTTGATTTTTGAAGAAGCACTGAACAAAAAGAATCAAGGAGTAAAGGTCCCTGACTGGATGATCGTCACATCAAAGACCCTTGATGAACTTCTCATTAAGGAAGAACCTTTATAAACTGATAGGATCGCTTCATTCTTCTATTGTATTAGTTATTCTTTTGTACTTGTAATTTATTTCGCTTGTACTTGTAATCTTTCCACTTCCTTTTGTAATTTGATTCGAAGTTTAAAGAAAGATTTCAGCGAAAGTACTTTACTCCATCAGTACATAAAAGATCCCAGAAAACAGTAAAAGGGACAAATATTTTATGAGTTCTTTTTATCCTTATGTTTTCATTAAATAGCAATTTTTTCTGTTGCTATGTCATAATCAAATAGGGGGAGATTGTTGATCCAAACCCTCAATGATTTGATAATGACCCTCTCTTATATACTTAGTGAAAATTGTAAGTAAACAATATGTATCAGAGTTTCAATATCGCTTATAAGTACTAAGATCTTACAGTACCGCTGATAGGAACTCTCGCTCTTTAAGATTAAACATTCAGCGAACACTGCTCACCATAATGCTCTGAGTCTGTTCAGTCCTTATGGTGATCGCTGATAAGTTAGTTGTTTACTTATGATCTCTGAAGACAAGTTTCACGTCAACATAGGTTCTACGCTGAAGTCGAAGATCAAGCTCAAGAACCAGCGACAAGTATCCTAATAACTGATGCGGATCAGCGAAGACTCAGATTTGTCCACTCAACGTGAAGTATCAAGTACAAGACTTCAGCTATCGCTGAACTTTATCATTCGCTGATAAACAATGGTAAAGCGCTGAATCAACGAAAAGCTGATCATGAAGTCCTCCGTACAAAGTACTTTTGTCTTAACCACCCTTGCACGACTCCATACGATATGTCAGAAAAGAACCTCCTTATTGTCTGAAATCGTACAACCACTCTGATACTACACTGTTCAAACATGCGGCTACTAAGGTTGTCAACAAAGGTCAGTGACATACAACCAATGAGCTACTGCCACGTGTAAAGTGTAAACTGCCATGCATTAAATGCATGCAGTATATAAGAAGAAGAACTCACTTCATTTTGAAGTAACTTGCTAACTCTGGACAAGTTCATCCTTCTTATCTTGAGATAGGTTATTATTAGTAATTTCCTTCTCTTTCTTAGTGCAAGAAACTTAGTGTTCCAACTTGTTTAGATTTAGGTTTATCCTTAATCTTGTTCTGCAACAAGCTGTAAATTGTTAATGATTTATCAATAAACAATTTAGAAAAGTAAAATCTGTGTGTTTGTATTCAACCCCCCTTCTACAAACTTGTATAGCCCTTCGTGACCAACACACAATAACCCTCGTACATCAATGATTTTCAGATAGGAATAGAAAGCAGCCAGAGAAAAGTTAATGTGCTGAAGCCCAATCTGACTCTTCCTGATGCTAAAGACTTGCAGGTACATACACTCTTACTCAAACGAGAGACAAGGATCGTGTATCTAAACGATAAGGGAGAGAAGTGGTTTATGAGGATACGTGAGCTACACAAGTTCAGTGAAGGGACTTTGATGGATGTACAGAAGGTGCTGAAAAAGATTATCGATGAAGAGGAAAGAGACTCGTCAGAGAACTTTGTCAATATCATAAAATACATCACCAAAGAGTTGCTCAAAAAAATAGACGAAAGGCTCCAATACAGGAACTCCATACGGCACTTTGAGATTTTGTTTGCAATCAGAAAGCGATATGTCCCCAACTGGCGTGAGATCGAACTTCAATTCAAGGGGGAGATTGTTAGGTCTCATAAGTCAGTTGAATAGAAGTTCAGGGAATGTTTCTGACATTTTGTGTAACTATCCCTTATGGGATATAAATACTTTGCTTTGTTTAGAACTTAGGGTTAATGACCTGATTTACGTTTTCTAATTACCTTGTACGGCTACTGTGTTCATAAGCTTTCTGCTATTCAATAAAAGTGAGATTTATGACAATTGAATGCTATTGTGTTGATTCTGTTAATTGCACTTGACATCTGGGATCCACAGATCCATTACATCTTAGTTTAAAATAAATATACCTTCAAGATAAAGTACCATTGCTTAATACATAAACAATTAGATACAAAAAGGTACCAAGTAATGTAATCTTCAATTTTGTCAAAAATGTCATAAGTATGGAAGATATCCATTGGATTCCAAAACTCATCAAAACTCGATGTAGGTAACATTTAAGTAGATGGAACCATTATCCATAACTATTTCATCAAAACATACAAAATCTTCAAAACCTTAGTTTGACCTAGGTTTTCCAACAAAACCAAATAAAATAAATGAGTTGTAACAACCTTGAGAACTCATAAACATAAGTTTAGAACTCATTAGACATATATTTGAGAAATATCATCAAGTAATTCAAAACCCTAAAATCTTTCAAATTCCTCAAAATGAGGTTTAAGTTTATAAAAAGAGAAATATGATCAAGAGAAGTTTCGGAGACTAAATCGTAATGTTTTAACATGTATAAAGTTTGTAAAGTTAGGACTAACTCACAACTTAGGTTTTGTTGTAAAACCTAAAAAATCTAGAAAACATGAAGATGGAGGTGAGGTCAAAAATTCCTAGTCCTTGTCTCCAAATCCTTGCTTAATGTAGAAGAATCACTTGGAACACTCAAGGTTTGGTGTCTTAAATGCTCAAAATCTCAATAAATGAAGGATAGTTCGTTCTTGAGAGAGTTTGGAGTGAAGAAGGAAGGATATGAGAAGTGAGAAGTAAAAGAAAGTTGAAAAACACATCTAACACTGGTCTTGTCCCCGTGGGCGACATTGCCATTTTGTAGGTCATCCAAAAATTTGAGGTGAATCGACTATCACGATCTGAGACAATAAACAAAGGCACTCCATGCCTAGAAACCACTTCGTCGATGTATAACTTTGCTAACTTGTCCATTGGTAACGTCTCCCGCATGGCTAGAAAATGAATGTTTTTGCTTAACCAGTCGACTACTCCCCAAATGGTGTCGTGACTACATAAGGTTTTCGGTAATTTGGTCACATAATCCATAGTGATATGCTCTCATTTACATTCGGGTATCTATATAGATTGAACACTTCTGTAAAATTGTTGATGTTTGTCTTTCACTTGCAAACAAGTCACGCATCGCTCCAAATAGTGTGCTACGTCTAACTTCATAACCGACCACCAATAATGTAGTTTCAAGTCTCTATACATCTTTGTACTTCCCGGATGGATGGAATACTTTGACTTGTGAGCATCTTCCAAAAGCAACTCTCGGTGGCCCCAATATTGGGCACCCACACACACCCGTTAAGCAACTTTACCCCACTATCATCCGTAATGAGTAAACATTGTTTTGTCATCACTTCCTCTTTGAGATTCTCTTCTAGCAAAGCCTCACCTTGCGATGTTTTGATCTTTTCAATTAGGCTTGACACAAACTTGATCCTCGAGAGTGTTGGACGAATGATCCCACTATAATCCTTTCGACTCGAGGTATCGGCCACCACATTTGCTTTACCTGAATGGTAGAGCAATTCACAATCATAATCCTTGAGCAACGCGAGTCATCTCCTTTGCCTCATGTTCAACTCTTTTTGATCAAAGACGTATTTCAAGTTCTTATGGTCCGTGTAGAGTGTATACTTCGTGTAGAGATAGTATCACCATAGTTTCAAGGCAAACACTACCGTCGCTAAGTCCAAGTCATTGGTAGGGTGGTTCTTTCATGTACCTTAAGTTTTCTAGATGTGTAGGCAATCACCTTCCCTCTTTGCATCAAAACACAACCCAAACCCAGCTTTGATGTGTCGTTATATGACTATATATATTAGCAATCCAAACCAATCTCAATATTCTAAAAGACAAAACAAGTAAATAAAAAGAAAATAAAAAATCATACCATTATTGCAATCAAAACCAATCTTGATCACTATGTGAACTGAAATTGCAATCTCATTCCTTTTTTTATTAAATTAATTTAACAAATGGAATTATATGATTGGTTGATGTAAGAATTATTTTAAAATAAATCTTATCACAATAAAAATATAACTTTAACAAAAAAATATACCAAAATTCATATTTTTCAATTTCCTACAAATATAGACCAATGTGGACATTTTCATCACACCAATTGTAACTTGTTTTATTTATTTTAAGTTATAATTTTTTATATAATTACAATTATAATTATGTTTTAAAATATCAAATAGTTTTTTTATCTAGTTTTTGTATTAAAAAATAAAAATAATAAGATTATAGATAGGATACAATATTATATATCTATATATCTATATATATATATATATAGAGAGAGAGAGAGAGTCCCCTTCTTTTGTTAACCGTCTAATTAGTGTTAACCATGTTAATTTTTTTGGACCAATAGGAATCAAGATAGGTTACTGGTTTGATAGGGGTAGTTTAGGAATTTCAGAATTTTAATTATTTATGGGTTATTTACTTTCCTAATTTCATGCACAAGATATTTTTGATAGTTATTAATGATAATCTTAATCTTTTAAAACCAATTTTCATTTTTGGTAATTATTAATGATAATTTTAATCATCTAAAACTCATTTTCAAACATAATCTTTATCTTCACGTTCCATAGATTCTTTTCACGTTTTTTTTGCATAGATGCACGATTTCAAACTACATATATGCACATCATAGAATTGCATATATGCACATATTAATACTGCATATATGCATACCTTAGAACTGTATATATACACATCATAGAATTGCATATATGCACAAACATAAATCTACGTAAAATTGCATATATGCACAACCATAACTATATGTAAACCATAATCTATGTAAAATTGCATACATGCACAAACATAAATCTGTGTAAACCATAAATATATGTAAAATTGCATACATGCACAAACATAAATCTGTTTAAACCATAAATCTATGTAAACTTGCATATATGCACAACCATGCATTGTGTAAACCTGCATATATGCACATATGCACATAAACAAAATAGCGTGTATCCATAACAATAATCAAACCAACATGACAAATAATCATATGCACAGTGTATGTGCATATATGCACATCAGTTGCATATATGAAGATAAAAAAAGTGCATATATGCATTTAAAACTGCATATATGCACATCATATAATTGCATATATGCACTTCTTAGAATTGCATATATGCACTTCAAGAACCATCCAACGGCTCAACCTAATCTCCTCCTTCCTCCCTCTTCTCTTCTTCTTCTTCTTCTTCCCGCACTCCTCATCCCCAACCGCCGTAGTCTCACCGTCGTTCACCGCCAGATTCTCCTCCAAAATAACCGGCAAAATCTCAAGCAGCAAGGAATTATCAGGGCTCCAATCGTGAGATTTTAGGTTTTGAACGCTGGTACCGTGATCATTACTATTGATACTATGAACAATGTCCGTGATCACCGGAGGTGAACGACGCCGTCTTCTGGTATAGAGAGAAAACAAGAGGAGAGAAAACAAAAGAAGCGAAACGCAGAGGAACGGTAACATAAGGCGGTGGTTATCGTGGATCTCCATTGTTGGATTCAGATTTAGGAACTTATGAAGAGCAAAAGGTATGATCGACGGTGGCAGTAGGCATAATTTTGTAGAGAAAACAGTGGTGATGGTGGATTTGTTGCAGTGGTTATTAGTGGAGAGATATGGCGGAGATTGAAGAAGATATTTTCTGTGAGATGCAAACAAAAGAGGTGCCCTGCAATCGAGATTGGAGAGAGAGTAGATATGAGTTATCAGGTCCTTAAATGTAGGGATTGGGTTAATTGTTTCCTTATCTGATAGTTATCCAGATTTGTTAAATGACAATAATAACCCTATGCATATATGCTGCAAATGAAATCAGCCGTGTGTTTTTTTAATTATGAATTAAAAAATGCTTTTAATCTTAGCCATTGATTTTGATGATTAATGGTCCAGATTAGTTAACATGGTTAACACTAATTAGACGGTTAACACTAATTAGACGGTTAACAAAAGAAGGGCCCTCTCTCTCTCTCTCTCTCTCTCTCTCTCTATATATATATATATATATATATATATATATATATATATATATATATATATATATATATATATATATATATATATATATATTGAGATTGGGTTGGATCCTCGTTATGTCTGATCCTTAGTTTCTCGATTATGGAATATACCGAAAAGACAAATATTAGTATCATATACTGATTATCAATATCCGATAATGATCATCTAAGCATGCATGCACTTCCATAGTACTACTTAATCGAGGTACCAAAGATATCACTCTCACAAGTGGAACTATGTGATGCCATCAAGAACAAGCTCCAGAGCATTCCCTCTGCATACACTCCATTTGCACCTCTTGAGCAGACTTTGAAAGATATGAAGACATATACTAATGATACTAACAAAGTCGTACACAAGATTGCTAGTTTGCAAACGAAGAAAAAAAGCAAATGAAGCTGTTGCAACATATTCATAGGAAGAAACAAAGATGATAACTAGGACCCAGAAGTTGAGGGAGCCTTTGGTCACCAAAAGGGTGAGATGTAGCCTTCTACAACAGAAACTATTACATTTGAATTGTGTCCACAATCAAAGCGCACTACTGAACCAGAGGGGTCTTCTAAAAAAACATAAGACCTCTATTGATGAATCTATTGATGAATAGATGATAGATCTTTCTGTCCTGCCTACACTTATTGTGATTATGGTATTTCAGACTGTAGCACCATTTCTTCAAGTTCCTAAAGAGCAAGTTCTACTGCTACCCGAATTGGCCATTCTAGATGTGTCAACTATGCCAGAGCATGTCTATGACGCAAAGCTTTCATATGCCATAGAGCCTTCTACCATTTCTATTTCTGTACATATGTCTAATGCTTAACCTTCCATTGACAGTGTCCAAGAAGTAATCACACAGATGGAAAGCCTAAGACGACCCTTACTAGAAGCTTCATCCTCCAAGCCCTCTAAAAGAATCGGTGATTATGGAGAATATCCATATGTATTTATACTCATAAAAAGATGAAGAAGATGAAGAGCCGGCGCTTACGCCACCTACTCTTCACCCAACAATCATGGAAGGCATCAAAAGAAGGTTTGCAAAGTAACTACAAGAGAAACGGTAAGGGTCTGATCGCTGAAGAATACGATTGGGCTGAGTCTGATGAAGAATTAGATTCTGATGAAGAAGATGTGGCCAATCTCTGTCTAATGGCCAAAATTCAATAAATAAAGGAAGAACAAGATGAAATTCCCTCTACTTCTTCAAACTCTCAGGTATCAACTTCCTCCCCTTTAACTCTCATTGATGCAGATAGACTTCGTGCTATCGATTCTCTGACAGTTGATTTATATGACACCCTGAATGACAAAACTCAAGCTGAACAACAAAATCTAGACTTAACTAAACAGCTTAAAAATTGTCATTTAAAGATCCCAGAACTTTCTAAAATCGAGGAAAGTTTAAAAGATCAAGTCTATGTAAATCAAGTAATCAGCATTGAACGCGAACAAGCTATCGCTGAACTAAAAGCTGAGGAAGCTACTGTTGAAGGTTGGTGTAAATCCTCAGCAAAAATAACTAAGATAACCGGTTCTCAGATCTATGTCAATGACAGAAGTGGTCTTGGTTTTAATGCTAATGCTGAAGAACCAACCCATGATCGTTCCATGATCAAATTTGGAATGTTCGTTTCTTCCATCCCTGACACCTCATCATCTCAATGCTCTTCTTCTAATAATCCAATCCCTGAGGAAAAATCTTCTTTGAGTCCCAAACTTAAAGATAAAGGAAATTTTGTTTTTCAAAAACCTCATAAGGGTACCAAGGTGCCAAAGCTGAAAAAGTCTAAAGCTTTAGCTAATCAACCTTCTACTTCAAAAGACAAGATCCCTGAACATGTTCAGCAATCAACTCCAAGAATAAGGATTGATGTTATAGCTAAGAAATCTAAAGAACCCAAGGTTCCTCCGAAATCTGATGCTAAAGGTATTCTTGGTACAGGCCCTGCTCATTTAAAAATATCAAATGATTATGCCTATGGTCCTAAAGCTACTTTAAGCTATAGGAAATGCTATCACTGCGGACTTACTGATCACTGCAGACTTACTGGTCCTAAAGCTACTTTCAGCTACTGGTGTAACAAGTCAAGACCCGGACTCTTCCTAAAGACCCAAGTGCTGAATGAAGCCAAATTTAGAAGACAACAGGGTGAAGTAGTCTCTGATTGGATGATCCCAGAGACAAATGCCTTTGATGAGTTGCTCTTAAAAGATGAACCTTTATAGCTGGTAGATCCTTCTCTGTACACTTCTTATATTTATCAGTGTAACTTTTTGTACTTGTAATTTTATTTCATTATACTTGTAATTTTCCATCATCCCTTGTAAAACTTATTTACGAAGATTTAATGAAAATTTCAATGAAGTACTTTACTCCATCAGTACTGAAAAAGATCCCTGAAAACAGTAAATGACACACGCATCTATGAGTCCTTTTTATCCTTATGTTTTTACACTTAGCAATTTTCTTATGTTGCTTTGTCATCATCAAATAGGGAGAGATTATTGATCCAAAACCTTCAGTGTTTTGATGATGACCCTTAAAATCACTTAGTGAAAATTAGAAGTAAACATTGTATGTATTAGTGTTTCACCATCAGTGATAATCATACTGAGTCTGTTCAATATCACTGATGGGTAACCACTGTTCTTTATTATTTTTCAGTGATAAATGTATATAAGTGATAACTGAGTATGTTCAGTTTCGCTGATGATCACTGATTGTTTATCTGTAAATCTTTGCTTGTAATCCCTGAAGACAAGTTTCGCGACAAAGGAGTTCATCGCTGAAATCGAAGACCAAGTTGATGAACAAGTGACAAGTCTACTAATGATCTATTGCGGATATCAGTGAAACTAAGACTTGTCCAAAACACGCGATGTTTCAAGTAGAAGACTTCAGCGAGAGCTGACCTTCATCAAGTCTCTCTGATAAAGATCAACTCAGCGATCGCTCGTCATGAAGCCTACTCTACAAGGAAAAATGTTCTTATCCCCTTGCACACTTTTGTACGATTTGTCAGAAGGACATACCTTTGTCAAGAATCGTACAAACCACTCTGCCACTACACTGTTCACCATGCGGCCAAAAGCATGTGCCCAACCAAATGTTGACACATGTAAAGTCCGTCTGACATGCATTAAATGCGTGTAGTATAAATAATAGGAATGCACATTCATTCTGAAGGTGGTCATCCCTGAAACTACTTTGTGCCTTAGAAAATTATCCTTAATTTTCTTTCATTCTTTCTTTCTCATTGTTAGTGCAAGAATACTTAGTGATTATCATAGTTTGTTTAGATTAGGTCTTGTACTGTTTGATGCGAAAAGTTCTTGTGTATGTGTGTGATGCGAGTTCCCCAAAATTAACTGTTTCAAAACTGTATTTTCAAAACTGTATTTTCAAAACAACAGTTCACATGGCTGAAAATCAAGAGGAACAAAGCAGAGTACAAGGTTTTGGTGACCATGTACCAATCATTCCCGAAGCAACACCCGAAATACCACTTCCATCAACCCGATCTGTACAACCATCTTACACCGGAGGAAATCCCGATCATGCTATCATTCATCCCACAAACTATGTTGCAATCAAGTTCAACAATCATCATATAGAGTTTGATCACATCAACATCCATCCGGTGGTCAAAGAAGTTTTGAGGAATCATCCATTGGCATTTGCATTGACTCACACTGTCAATGTACCAATGCTATATCTGCAACAAGCTTGGAAAACCATTACACTTACCATGGAGAACCGAAGGCCAGTTTTTCAGATACAAATCGATAAGTTCATTACCAAGTTGGACTACCACAGACTGAGGCTTGTACTAAAGCTACCTGGGCCTAACTCAAGACCTGGGAAAACAACGTTTGATCCTTATCCAACTGAATCAGAAGTCTTTGAAGGAATCAAAGCCATGGGATACATTGGAGAACTGAATCAAGTCAAGGATTTCAACAAAGTGAATCTACCACCTGTTTATTATACGATCTTCTCTGTCATCAACAGGTGCTTGACTTCAAATCACTCCGGTATCGATAATGCGAGTCTCAGCATTCTGAAGTTATTTCATACGGTAGTGTATGATCTACATGTAGATTATGCAGCTATCATATGGAATGAGCTTCACCAGAAAGTGGAAGACAAACAGAAAAACAAAGGCAAACCATATGTGCCTTATATGAGGTTCTTACAAATCATCGTTCATAGCATGATGAGGTCCAACAGGGACATTCCAAGAAGATTGAATCATCATTATGTTCCTGAAAAGACAATGCAATATCTCCAAAAGTCAAAGCAGAATTTCAATTATGAGATGCCGTTACCTGAAGGGTTCCTCAGATACGCGAATCAAGACGCTGAGTGTATAGTCGAATATAGAGAGTCTATGGTCCGGCCAGAACCGGAGGGACCTACCCCTGACTCAACCCTAGGAGAGAGGTGTCTGTGAGGGTTCAGTATGCAAGGGATACTGAACGGGAAGTGCAGATGGAAAATGCCGAGAGGGGAACTAGTGGGGGTTAGCAATCTGTTTTAGAAGATACATGGTTGTCGTCTCAGGACATACATCTAGACAACCATGTAGTCCAATCCACCGAAGACCTGATTCCCAGACATGCTGGGACAGCTTCTTTGGCTGGGGTACTTGGACCATCTGATGAAGAAACAGATTCTGACAATGCGTCTGATTCTGCGGAGGAACAACATATTGATGATAATGCTGATGATGATGATGATCAGGGAAATGATGATGATGACAATGATGATGATGATCAGGATAACAGAAATGTTGAGATTGATTTTGAAGATGTGTCACAACTTATATTTCCGAATATGTATGCAACAACAACAGTTCCTTTGGAAGACATTCACCTTGATGATATACCGGAAATGACTCATATAGATGCTGAAACTGTGGAAACTGTTATTGAAATAGTTGTGGGAGATATAAGGAGAACTGAGGGAGCATTAGTTGAAAACATATGTGAGTCTACGAGAGAAATTGAAGAAAAATATATGGAGAGTGTGAGTGCTACCTTAACCTACTATACCAGAAGGGCAGCCACATCTACCACCAGATCTCATGTATTGGGATCATGTGTTGAAAAAGACGTTAGTAGCCCACTAACGCACTTGCACACCCAAGACAACCATTCAGTTTCTTCTCAACAAGAAACTGTCTCAATTTTTCACGGGGATCAACACAACTTCTATGCTTCTCTCATTCGGAGAGTTTGGGTATTGAAACCGAGACATATCCTCTCCAATCCTCGACCTTCATTCCTGCACAGTCATCGAGTCTAGATCCAGTTGCTGAAATATTACATTCTTTGACTAGGACAGTACCGGTATTTGTTACATCTGATGGGAGTCTTAGTGCCCCATCCGAAACACTCGAAGTAATTCCTTCTGTTGGATTACGAGGACTGAGTGGAATTCCTACCAGTGCAAACATCATGCTAACACTGAACGTAGGCCACATAGTTGATTTAACTGCTGTGTCAACGGGTAACCTAAGTGGTCCCGGTGGTGAATTGTAACACCCCGCTAAAGCGGAAACACTGAATGTACAGCTCAAGTTTCATAGCAAAAGTTACAAGATCACAACAACCATCAAAATACATTCAAAGGTTAAACCTTGTCTTTTACAATTGTCTTTACAAAAGGGAAATGAACATAAAATTTAAAGATAGTAAAGAAAGCTTCATTACGTGTAGCCTTCCTAAATTCCAACCTTAAGAACGTTCTCCTGAAAAGCATGTAAATAAGAGTGTCAACTAATGAATAGTTGGTGAGTTCACAGGTTTAATGAGTATAACATTGTTTGCCATCGCAAAATAGTTTAAATCCACAAATGGGATAAAATAATTCGGTTATAAAAACCACTTGCTCAAAGTAATCATATGTAAAATGCTAAGTTATTGAGCCCGTTACCCGACCTATACCGACATACTTTGCCCCTACTACAGTGGTGGAATCATTCCACATACGCGCATGTTCTATCACCAACAATACGCGAATACAACAATAATTATGCACTCAAACAAGTGCTACTTGTGAGTGGGGTGTCAAACCAAATAACGTTATCCATAATTACCAACGACTCAATCCATGAGTTAACGGGTAACGTATACGTAAACGGGGACTTTTGAATGATAGCAAAAGAAACTCAAACTTACAACATTTGCAACAACATAGATACCATAGAGCATAAATAAGCAAGCTTCGTATTTTCAAGAAAACGAAATAATCGGTGTGTAAAATAGTTGTAGTAACCACATGCTTTTCACCCCAAAAAAGGTAAAACATTGAAAAAGGGGCTGTGAATACTCACATGATACGCGATAGAATCCGGGAATCTCCCACAAGTACTCCAAGATGATCCTACTTTAAACCTATGAACGTAAGGTCACTAGTGAGTTCTCAATCTCGAAGGTTCGATACTAACTATCCAAATCATCATCAAATGCCTTGTTGTGTTTTAATATTATAACGTAATAAACATATACAGTGTTCTTCTTAGATTAAAGTTTCCACAATTTCGTCCCAATAAGTAACGAAAAGGGTTTTAAAGAACATAAACATATATAGTACATATATATGTATAAACCGAAATTTTATCGTAACAACGATAAAATTAGAGGTCGTAAACGAAATGACAAATATTTAAACGTATAAATATATAGATATAATATATATTTATACTCCACTATTTCATCATAAAATGATGAAATGGGATCGAGAATAAAATGCATAAATATATATAAATATATTATATATATGAACATTCCACAATTTCATCATAAAAGATGAAAAGGGATAAAGAATAAATAAAATGCATAAAAAAGGCATAAATAAAATGCATAAATAAACTGCATAAATATAAGATATACTTATATACTCCACTATTTCATCATGAAATGATGAAATGAGATTAAAAATAGTCCTTAATAATAAATAATAATTTGTCCTTTACTGTCCAGAATTTGATGTTACTTTGTGTCCAACTTTGGGTAACTTCCAGGTATAATTTGATCATGAAATTTTATGTCCACTTGGTTCAATGAGTTAGGAAACGTTTGGCATTAGTTTCATAATTTTTGAAAGAGTATAAGTACATGAAATAATACACGACGTAAAACCCGACAGAAGACTTTGCTGTTTGTACACGGATTTTGTGAGGACTATTTGATAAATGAAATCTTTGAGGTTTTGAATGAAACCACTTGGCTTTGAATCTTAGCACAATAAAATGATTTCCAGAAAAAGAATCACTCCATTTGGAGTTAAAATGAGTGAGATATGACTCTTTGAAGTGGGGTGTGAAATCTGACAGCAAGCTGTCCAAACAACACCTTGTGCATGTGCTCTCCAATTGACCTTTAAACCAAAATTCTTATTCTTTTGCATGCAAAATCCGATTTGACTCTCACCCATACACTTATTTTCAGTTCCAAAACATATTTGTGATCCATTAAAAATGCATGCAATTTATCCATCAACTCAAACTTGGAAAACTTTTATAAAAGACCCATTTTGAAGATTGTTGATGTTCTTGCCATGAACATCAACATGCAACTAAAAATTCAGTATTTTGAGCTCATGCATGTTTGTTTAAGTACGTTTTTAATGGTTTTCAAAGATCCATTCATGAGACTCTTGAACAAAAATGATGGATTTCCCAAGAACACTACATGCATGTGTTTAAAATGTTCATATTTGGTCTTAACATTGGTTTGATTTTGGATTCACCATCTTTTACTAACAAAAGATGTTATGATGGTAAATCTACAAACATTAAGACCTATAAAAGATGATTTTAAAAGATATGAAGAAAGTGTAGAAAAGATGAAGATCATACTTTAAAATGAAAGAAGATGAAAAAGTCTTGAAAGAATGTGTGTGGATTTTACCCAACACACTTATTTTTACCTTTGATTGCCTTGGACTCTTGAAGAAGAAGAGTTTAGGGGCTGGAGTTTATGATGAACACTTGAAGATGATATGAAGATGAGGATGAAGATTTGAAGATGGAGAGAGAAGGAGGTGACAACTTTCTCTTAGTGAGAGATTGAAATGAGAGAGTGAGGTGAAATGATGAAGAGTGTTGCATACATATGGAGGGTGTTGGTTCCCGTTTTGCTTATACAAGATTGTCAGATCTATTAGTTCGAATTTATGTTTGATGCGGAAGCGTATTTGAATAACTAACAGATATGATTGATAGATTTAGAACATAATATAAATAAACAGTGAACAGGAAATAATATCTCAAAGTTTACTGAATATATATATTAAGAACAGATTCAAGAACAGTGAGTAAGCAAAGCTTTTAAAACAGATATGACTCTCAAAGTGTTTAAAGCTATGTGTTCTTGTGATATTTTTCTCTCTTGAATTGTTGTTTCGATTGTTCGATTGATCGATCGATGGATAGGAAGATCTCAACATGAGTCTTCTTTATATACTACTCTAAGGGGACCATAAAGCATATGCTACTATTCACAAAGGACGGTATGAATAGTTGGACGGATGGCATGAACAGTTGGACGTGCTGTATTGCATTTAATGCAGCAGACGTCTATTATGTACTAAGCCCTATTGAATCCAACCAGAGTTTGACACGTTGCAGTTGGACAGTGCATGCTACCATGCAAGTTGATGAACAGGTCCTGTAACAGTAGCAAGATATTATAAATATCTTTTAAGTCTTTGTTGAAGACCGTAGAGGCTCTGTGTAGTGCCACATAGGTTCTGCGGTTTGGTCCTTAGAAGAGCAGTCTTCACCGGATTCCGAGTCTTTGGTCTTCTTTGCGCGTATGACAGAGCTTCTGTAGGGCGCCTCTTTAGCTTCGGTAGCTTCTTGACCTTGATCTCTCGGTAAGTTCGGCAGAGCCTCTGTAAGAGGCTTTCTTCACTTAGCCTATTTTTCACTACTTCTAAATACTTCTATGATTAGGAAGATTGAAGCTAACAATCTCCCCCTAAGTAGTGAAAAATAAAAAAAATTAACTTGAGTTTAGTTAGGCTAAGTTAGATAAAACAGAGGTTAAACAATACCTCGAAAGTTCTTTCATTCAGAAATATGCCAGAGGCATTTTACATTTGAGTACAATGAAAGATAAACTTTTGACTTGGTTTGCAGAGATTTGAGGTTTGAGAATCAGATTTTGGAATCTTTGAAATCGTTGTAGCTTCTGTTGTCTCTTTCGATTCTTCTGATCTCTTTGTAGAAACTGATGCAGAGTTCTCTTAGGCGGATTGTGGCATCAATCTCTCTGATGAAAGTATTTGCAGCATCTCTATCCATTTTCTCTGTACCTCTGTATTTTACAAGGCTTGCTCTGAACTTGTTCAGAGTACTAGTTGCGTACTTTTGACAATCCATGCACACAAATAGTTTGATTTCGCCTTGTGGGTTTTGAAATACTAACCCGAATCTTGGTTCTGTAATGATAGAGTTGGGCACGGCGTTGGGTGGGCATCGATCTTCTGGTGGTCGTAAATTTAGATGTTTGAGACCAAGATCCTTTCCCAGTTGAAAATCTATCATACTGAAGATCAGAAGCTTTTACCTCATTGCTTTTCTTAATACTTGATAGGCTCTGGTGTTTGCCTCTGTGTTGTAGTTGTCCTTTGTCCATTGCAGAAGGTCAGGTAGATCATAAGGATTGATATTTCTTAGGTCAGCATCAGCGAAGGTGGTTTCTGAATTGTCTTCTCTTCTGACTTTGTAAAGATTGTACATGACCCTTGGATAGGTTCTTGTAAAGGATAACTTGCAGAAGATTACCTTTTTGATCTTGTGGATTGAGAAGACATCTGCTTTGGTTCTTGGCTTTGTCCTTGTGAAGATGTTCTCAAATTCTTCTCTGATCCTTGAATATGTCACATGATCTGTTGGATGATTGGTCTGAAAGGTTTGTTTATAGAGGTATTTGTATACCACTTCTTCCATCTCTTCATGTGTTGGACCAGGTTGTGGTACTTGTCTTCTGAGACTCTCCATCTTTTGAACAATTTCTGCAGCTCTGCCAGTTAGAGGAATGTCTGTCAGAGGCTTTAATCCATATGCCCAGTCCTCTTCTTCAGGCTTTGGAGTTTGAAAGGCATCAAAGGCGCTCTTCATCAATTTCTCTGTAGGCTTGGGCAATGATTTCTTTTTCTTGGGCTCTTCTGTCAGTATTGCTTTGCCCTTGTCTTTGGCTTTTGGAGGTGCAGAACCTGTTTCTTCTGTAGGTTTGGAGGTTGGTGCTTCTGTTGGCTTGATGGTTGCCTCTGTAGGTTTTGACACTTGTGTTTTAGAGGACTTTTGTAGCGATGGTTCTGTTGGCTTGAGTTGCTCTGTAACCTCTGTTGGAGGTTCTTTGGTGACTTCTTCTGTGAGTTCTATTTCTGTTGGTGAAGATTGGACATCGAATCTTCTTGCCATTTTGAAAGCTAATGTGAACCTGTGCCTTTCTTCTTCTCTCTGCGACATTCGATCAGACATTGTATTGTGCATCTTTCTCAGAATAGAAAAAGCAGAGCTCGCAGAGGTCGTTGCTCTTTTTGGTTTGGTGGCAATCGACTTTCTTCTTGGTATGGTTTGGGGTTTTTCTGTTGATTTTGTTGAAGGACTCTTTTCCAAGTTGATTACCACAGGGGTGGTTGTTGCCTCTGTGGTATGCTGATCAGCTTCTGGAATATTGGTTTCTTCAGGAGTTGATTCCATAGAGATGGGTGTTGTCTCTGTGGTCTGTTGATTTTGTTGTTGATCTTGGGATTGTTCTGGAGGGGCTTGACTGATTGGTTCTGTTGCGATTGGTGGAGCTTGTATTCCTCTGGTCGTAGCTTTCTCCCTTATATTCCCCCCCTCAGGATTATCTGATGGACCAGGATGGTCATCATCAGAATCATCCTGACTTTTATCAGAAGTACCCTCTGCTCTGCAGGAAGCTTTGGGTTTCTTTGGTAGTTCTGCTCCTGCGGCCATCAACTTCGCACATACATCATCACAGAGGCCGAAAAGAGTTGCAAGCTCTGCTTCTGTGTTGAAGCGCATTCTGCCGACACTTTTTCTGAACTCTTTGACGTAGTTGGAATTTGCAGTAGTGAAGGAGACAATGACTTCAGTGACCTGGTTTATGACATTTTGGCCGAGCTCTGTTAGCTGTGCTCTGGTCAAGTAGTCTTTAGGCTGCATCAGTAATGTGTTGCTCATTGCTTATGCTTGAACGTTTTGCAGAGCCTTCTGTAGATCTGCGGGTGTGATGCTCTGTGATTTGTTGGATTGCTTGTTCATTTGTTCAAGGAAATGTTTTACTGATTCCTTGAATGCAGAAGTTGCGGTAATTCCAAAATCTTTAGCAGCAGAAGTGGCTGTAGTTGTTGCAGTTGTTTGCGCAGGAGATTTCATCTCTGTGATGGCTGTTTTCACCTGTGTGGACAGATTGTCCATTTTGGTGTTCAGATTCAGCAAGGCCGTTGATGTTTTCTCTGCAAAAGATGTGAAAGAGCTTTGCAACTCTTTCATGGTTTGGTTCACAGAGGTGACAAGGGTTTGGAACTCATCCCTTGATACTTGTGTCCCTGGTGTAACCTCTGGAGGAACACACTCGTCTCCAGAGTGAGTCCCTGCTCCTGGGACACCTTCGTTCACCCTTGTTTGTACGTTGGGGGTGGAAGGATTTCCATCTGATCTTTGAGCAGAAGCATCTAGTGCTTCAAACTCTACAGAAGTTCTGTGAACGACATTGTCTAGATCCACTTCAGAGGTGGGTACTAGATTATCGTTCTGTTGACTCGGAGACTTGTCTAGAGTCTTTTTGTCGTTGTGCTTACTACTTCTCTCTGAAAGAAGGGTTGGCCCTATTTCGTGCGTGGCAGAGGAAACGAATTCCTCTGTAAGGTGTTCTAGTGTGATCTGGGGCGATTGATCATGAACTATAGGTGAGTCTCTTTGAGGAGACTCCCTAGGAATGGATTCCCCGGTTTTTGTGGGCGCAGAAGTCGAAAGAGTGACTTCTGGCTGGTTGGGTTGGGTTTGGATCGAGTTGTGCTGCTCTATTTCAATAACTCCTTCTGCAGCTAGACCTGCGGAGTTAGATATGTGGGTTGCACTGGGAGGGGGTCAGGGATGTGTGCCTTCTTCATCTTCGGCATCTTTTTCTTTTACATTTTCTTTTCCTCCAGATGTTTCTACCCTATCCTCTGTTGAAGTTCTTTCCTCTGTGCCTAAGAAGTCATACATTTGATGAGAGCCGTATAACTTCATGACATGTGGATGATAGAGACCTTTTCGTATCCAGACAGCTTCTTCTTCGTCTGAATCTACCTCTAAGACCTCCATTCTTGTCTCTGTTACTTCATCTCTATTCCACTGAGCTTCTGTTTGTCCTATTTCTTCTGAAGCTGGGCTTGGACTCCTTCTGTGAACGTCCAATCCTTGCTGAATGAAGGGGTTCTGTAGAATAATAGGTGTCTCAGCTGATTGATCTCTGGGTGTTTGATCATCTTCTTGCAGATGTGTGTCAATGCCGGAAATAGAGAAGTATTGCTCTTCTGGGGAATGGTGGTCGAGAGGTTGTGCTGTCCACCCTGCTGTATTTAAAGTGTTGGCAATGTCAGGGTTCTGTAGGAAATCGTTAATGTTTCCTTGGTGAGCAAATCGATCTGGGGATTGATGGGGCGATTGATATCCCTCTTCTGTCATTTCTTCTTCTACATCTTCTTCTTCTGCAGTTCTTTCTTCTGCGATTGCTTCCTCTTCTATGGTAACCAATTTCTCAAGTGATTTACCATGCTTCTTTTTGGTTTTCCTCCTCTTAGGTTTTGGTGCCCCTTCCTCTGTGGTTTTTGATTTTCTTTTCTTCTTCTGTTTTGGAGAAGAGGAAGGAGCAGAGGAGCCAATTTCTGTGGCATGAGGAGGTGAAGGTTGATCTTCTGCAGCGCTTGTAGAGGTGCCTTCTGCAGTTTTCCTCCTTTTTGATTTTGGAGTAGAAGCAGAAGATTTTGAAGAGGACTTCTTTCCCATGAGCTCTGCACGTTTGGCTATGAAGCTAAGTTGAATAGCCATGTGTTTTGCTAATTTGTTATCTTTTTCTTCTTGAGTGGAAAGAGGTTCTGCAATCATTGTTCCTAGGGGGACACCTAAACGCGGGGGTGTCATAGGACTCGGTTTAGGAGTTCTATGATCGCGTATATACTCTTTCTTAAGGGTTTTATTCGAGGCATACTTCAGAAGTTTCTTTGACAAAGGTCTGCAGTGTGTGTAGCCATCTACATGATCAGTGGGAATATTTTTGCTCATTGGGAACTGTTTGGGAATTGGCCCTTCCATTGGCCATTTCTGTATTAGCAACAGAGGTTCGAACAAGACTCCCAGTATTCTTTGGAATTGCAGAGGTGGTAGAAACTTAGGATCGTTCTCTTTGACCCTTATTGTGTTGTTCTTTCTGTCGATGGTGTTAATGATCTCTTGCATCATTATGGTCGCGTAATCCAGTGGGAGATCATAGTAAACCCCATACATGATGGTTAATATCTGATGTGAGCTCTGGTTAATACTGCCTATCTTCCCTGTCAGGCATCTGTTAAGGATTGAGAACAAGGTGTTCCACAGAGGTGGTAATCTGCCTCTGCGGAAGTCATTTCTCTTCCTCAGTGGTGTGTTGTACCCAAGCATTTCTAGGAAACGACAGATCTCGTCGTCTGTTGGTTGCTCTGCGTACTTCTTTAATCCAAGAAGACCCCTTGTTGGTAGGTTGAATTCAAGTGAGAACATTGTTCTATTGAACTTGATTTCCAGATGCTCAGATTTGTCGGGTCTTGAAATGTATCCTTTGATAAGAGAATCATCTTTATCAAATCGGCAACTTTGCCAAAACTGGTTCAGATATCTTACTGGAATTTTCTTTGGGGTTCTTGAGAGTATAGGGAAGAGGATATGATTTTCAATTATGTTTAGAAGAATGGCATGGGCTTCGCCGAAAGCAGTGGGTGAGGGGACCAAATAGCAATTGTTGGATTTGATTGGTAGTACTTTTTTGAAATGATCCTTTGCTATGAAGTTTTGAAGATGTGTGGTTGGAGCAAAGTCTGCTGAATCGCCGGAATCTTCTAGTTCAATTTTTTGGGCAGGGTTGGGGTTTTCTGAATGTTCAGAATGAGCAGGTGAATGTTCTGGTGAGGTCGCCGGAGAGTGTGCAGGGGAGATAGCTTGAGAAGATGAAGCCATTTGGTACTGAGAATAAGAAATTTGCAGGTTTCGCCGGAGAAGAATGAGAGTTTGTAAAAAGTTTATGAGAGGGTAAGCTTGGTTTTTATAGGAGGGTAAAACGGTAGAATTCGAAAGAGTAAAATATATGGTAATGGATTAAAATTTGGAATCCAAACTCAAGTTAGAACGGCGGGTTCAACTTTCCACAGAAAACGTTCCATGTACGCCCAATGAAAATGGGACACGTAGGCCATGTCAGAGGATGACAGGACGTCGTGCGCGGCCCATTAATGCTAGGCGCGTGGGGTTATTCTTAGCCACATGTAATTCACTCACAGTAAAAGTAACCGTTATTACTACATAAATGCTCAAGTAACAGATTGACAGAACTTCTGTAGTTTACAGAAGTTCTGTGATTTTGAAAATCTTTGATGTGTATCCCTTTCTCATATATCTCATTGTTATCATGACTTCTGTGGGGTTCCTTTTTAACCAAAACGTTTTGTAAAGGCATTGGAGAGGATCAAATAGGATTTTTAGTTAAGAGTTTTTACTCGCAGAGGTTTTGTGGCTCTGTTGGAACTTGCAGAAGCTCTGGGAGGGCCAGTAGAAGCTCTATGAGGGAAAAAATCTCATAACGAAAATTCTATTAACTTTTCTGATCATCCAATTTTGATATGTTTTAAGAGATATTTTTCGGACATATTTGAAAGTTGGTGTTCGAAAAAATTGTTATGGAAAAAGTTTTGTTCGAGAAGGTCATGGTGAGTCTGTTTGGTTTCCGAGATAACATTCCAAAAGATCGATAGAGGTTAACGTTGCGATCTCAGAGAATATTTCTGGCAGAGCTTCTGTTGAGCTCAGCAGAAGTTCTATGACCTTAAATTTCTCATAACTCAAATTTTATGAAACTTTTTGATCTTTTGATTTTTGAAATGTTATCCACAGTATATTTAGGACATGTTTGACAATTTGTGTCCTAGAAAACTGTTTTCAAAAACCTTTTGTGCGAGAGACATACCTTTTGGTTCTTTTTTTCTCGGCAGTGATGTCTGACTTCTGTCGATATAGATTCATTGACATTCTTCTTTGGCTTTCCCTTGAAAGTTTTACCTCTGTAGATCATTCCAGGATCCCTTTTTTCTCCCCCTTGATCTAATCACCTCTGTAGATCAGGAATTTTCCTTTTGCTCCCCCTTGACCTATGCTTGGATCAAAGAATGATAAGTTTTGCATAGAACATAGGTCATATTTTCCAGAGGTTCTGTAGGGGTTGTCAGAGGTTCTGAGTAGACTTACAGAAGCTCTGTGATTTTAAGAACTATTTAAGACTGAGAACTTACATACAAAAATAAATTAATTAAAGCAAAAATAATTAGAAATATATACATATTTACAGAAGATAAAACTATACTTACAGAGGATTTTTACGTCATATTGATCATTCCTAACTTACCCACCAAGAAATTGAATCTTTTTTCGTCTAAAGTTTTGGTGAATAAGTCCGCGAGTTGGTATTCTGTGGGCACGAAATGCATCTCGATTGTACCGTATTCAACATGATGTTTCAAGAAATGGTACCTTATATCGATATGCTTGGTTTTTGAGTGTTGCACAGGATTGGCAGAGATAGCAATGGCACTCTTGGAATCACAGAAGATAGGTATTTTGAATAGGATGTGGCCGTAGTCTTTTAGCTGAGTCTTCATCCATAGAACCTAAGAACAACAGCTAGCAGCAGCAACGTATTCAGCTTCTGCAGTGGATGTTGAGACACAATTTTGCTTTTTGGAGGTCCAACTGATTAGTTTACCACCTAGGAATTGACAACTCCCAGAGGTACTCTTTCTGTCGAGCATGCATCCTCCATAGTCTGAATCTGTATAAGCTTTAAGACTAAAACCAGAGTTCAGTGGATACCAGAGACCGAGATTTTTGGTCCCCTTTAGATATCTAAAGATTCTTTTCACAGCATCATAGTGTGATTTCTTTGGATTAGCTTGATAACGTGCACAAAGACATGTGGCATGCATAATGTCAGGTCTGCTTGCAGTTAAGTATAACAGAGATCCAATCATGCCTCGGTAGAGAGTGCATTCTACAGAGATGCCATCTGGATCTAAGGATAACTTATTTCCAGTGGCCATTGGAGTTTTCATTGCAGAGGTATCAGAGAGGCTATACTTGAAAAGAATGTCAGAGACATATTTGGCCTGATTTATAAAAATTCCCTCTGATGTTTGTTTGACTTGGAGTCCGAGGAAGAATGTTAGTTCTCCCATCATACTCATTTCAAACTCACTCTGCATGAGTTTTTCAAAACTTTTGCACTCTTCTGTGTTAGAAGACCCAAAAATTATGTCGTCCACATAGATTTGTACAAGCATTATTTCACTGTTTTTACGTTTATAGAATAAGGTAGTATCTGTTGTACCTCTGTCGTAGCCATTTACTAGAAGAAAGGTAGAAAGTGTTCGTACCATGCTCTTGGAGCCTGTTTCAGTCCGTACAGAGCCTTTTCAAGGTAGTATACATGCCTTGGGAACTTTGAGCTTTCAAACCCTGGTGGCTGATTTACGTAAACCTCTTCTTGGATTTCACCGTTGAGAAAAGCTGATTTTACGTCCATCTGATAGACTTTAAAACCTCTGTGGGCTGCGAAGGCTAAGAATATTCTTATTGCTTCGAGCTGTGCGACAGGAGAAAAAGTCTCATCGTAATCTATGCCTTCTTCTTGTCTATAACCCTTGGCCACCAATCGTGCTTTGTTTCTGATGACCACTCCATCTTCATCCTTCTTATTTCTGTAGACCCACTTAGTCCCAATGGCATGTTTCCCTCGTGGCAGAGGTACTAAAGTCCATACTCTGTTACGCTCAAACTGCAGAAGTTCTTCTTGCATGGCGTCTACCCAGTTTGGGTCATCTAGTGCTTCAGAAATCTTCTTTGGTTCTATCACACTAATAAAATTTGTAAAGAAACAAAAATTAGCAGTGGCAGACCTGGTTTTTACTGAGTCAGAAGGTTCTCCGATTATTTGGCTTGGAGGATGGCTTTTTGTCCACTGAGTGGTGCGAGGAAGATGGTCATCAATGTCATCGAACCTTTCTTCAAAAGCTTCTTGTGGATCTTCTTCTTGTATAGCCTCTGTCATTCTTCTTACCTTGGTAGAAGATTCTACCATTTGTGGAATGATTGGTATGAGTGGTGGTGGAGTTTGTTCCTCTGAGGACGTATAGTCTTGGTCCTCAATTACCTCTGTAATTGGTTCTTCTGTGGATTGTGGAGTTTGTTTTTCAACAGCTTCTGTGGTCGTTTTTCTTGATGTTTCATCTTCTGCATTTTCTTCTTCGGCATTTGCATCTGTAGTATTTATAGAAGAAGATGAAGCATTATTTGGACCAGTTAGAGTCATACCTGTAGGATTTTGTCCAACAGAGGATGGTTCTTCAGAAACTCTGATGGTTCCAACAGAAGGATCAATGTCATCGTGGAACATCTCTAAAAATAGAAGATTCAAGTCTTCTTTCGTTTGCGAGATGCCAGAGGTTTCTCTTTTAAGTTCGAGTTCTGAACGGATTTGCTCAGAATTCATTTGGAAAGAATCATCAAAAGAAACATTGATACTTTCTACGATTTTGCGAGATCTTGTAAGGTATACTCTGTAGGCTTTGGAAGTGGCAGAGTATCCAATGAATTTCCCTTCGTCAGCTTTTACTTCAAACTTTCCTCTTGAATCTCTGTCGTTTAAAACAAAGCATTTACATCCAAACACATGGAAAAACTTGATGTTTGGCCGCCTTTTGTTGATCAGTTCGTTAGGAGTCTTGATGTGTCTTTTCACAATGGTTGACCGATTCTGTGTGTAACAAGCGGTAGAAATTGCTTCTGCCCAAAAGTTCATCGGTAATCCGTATGCTGATAGCATAGTTCTTGCGGCCTCCACGAGCGTTCGATTCTTCCTTTCGACTACGCCATTCTGCTGTGGAGTGCGTGCGGCAGAGAAGTTCTGTGATATTCCTTCTGTAGAAAGATAGGCTTCAATGACAGAGTTTTTAAATTCTGTGCCATTGTCACTTCTTAACTTTTGTATTCTGCATTCATAAAGAACTTGGATTCTTTTCATTAGATTAATCAAGATGATTGGAACATCCGATTTCTTTCGAACAAATTCAACCCATGTGAAGCGCGAATACTCATCAATTAAGACAAGTATATATTTCGTGCCACCTAGGCTCTGTATGGCAATAGGACCGCAGAGGTCGACATGAAGCATGTACAGAGGCCTAGTGCACGACACATCTGTTTTGCCTCTGTGGGAAGCTCTTCTGAGTTTTCCCATCTCACAGGCAGAACACAAGTGATCCTTATTAAATTTAACATTAGGCAAACCTTTAACTAGATCAAGTTTGACCAATTTATCCAAGGTGTGAAAGTTCAAGTGACAGAACCTGTTATGCCATAACCAGGCTTCTTTACTTTCGCAAGCTACAAGGCAAACTTTGTCCTTGGTTGTTGAACAAAAGTTCATTAGATACAGATCACCTTTTCCTTTGGCTCGCAGAAGTTCCATTCCTGTGTCTTCACTTTGCAGAGAGCAGAAAGTCCTTTTGAACAAGACATCAAATCCTGTATCACTGAGTTGACTTACACTGAGTAGGTTGTGTTTAAGGCCATTCACATATGCAACTTTGTATACAGAGACGTTTTCCTTCTGTATGACTCCATAGCCTTTGATGTGTCCCTTCTTGTTGTCTCCAAAAGTTACAGATCCACCATCGTGTGTTTCTTTGTACGTGGATAGTAAACTTCTGTCGCCAGTCATGTGCCTTGAGCATCCGGAGTCAAGATAACAAATTGGCACATACCGCTTCTGTAAGACAATCACAGAGACTTAGGTACCCATATCCATATGGGTCCAATATTGTTAGAATTTTCAAGTTTGCCTTAGCATTCTTGAAATACATTTTATCTTTTGTAGAAAGATCAGATTGTATCTCTCTAGGTTTTGACTTTGGAGTTTGAATTTTAGTGGAGAGTAAGCAATCTGGACTTGAGAAGTGATTTTTTAATCTGAACATAAGATCAAAACAATGACAGTATTTAATATGAGACGTGATTTGTTTGAACTTTTCATTGAATTCATGGAACTGAGTCACAGAGGCATTACATTCGTTCTTAACATTAGATTTCCTATTACAAGAAGATCTATGAATACTAGAATGTTTTTTGCAAAAATCTTGTTTAGGTCCTGCCTTCTGTGAGTCTCTTCTGTGGTGAACGTCTGTCTTCACTGTCACAGAGGAAATATATTTGTTAGCTTCAGGCCTTAAAGGTTTTGAAAATTTTGAGCTTTTAGGATTTTCAGAGGCCTTTTTCAAATTATTAAGCTCTGTAGAGGTTTTGACTTGTATACACATTTTTAGAAAATCTGGACAGATAGGTATCTCTGTGATTTTCTCTTTTGGAGAAATTGTTCTGTTAAGAACCTCAGAGGAGAATTTAACATCCTCTGTGTCACAGTGAATTATCCCTGATTTAGAATCAGTCTCTGAGTCGTCAGAGGATGAATCGTCCTCATATACAGAGGTTGAGTCATTTCTTTCGACAGAGGCTGGATTTTCTGAGCATGTATCATACGAGTTTTCTTCCTCTGTAGAAAAACTTTCATAGATGGCAAAGGTTTCAAATGAGATCTCTTCAGCGAGAATTTGATCTATAGAAGATGTACAGAGATTTTCTAAAACATTTGATTTCAAAACTTCCAAAATTTCTTTTTCAATTGATCTTTTAAGATTTTCTTCTGAAAAGATGGGTTTAAACTCAGGAGCTTTTGCAGATAATTTCTTTTTGACATCTATCATACAGACAAAAGCGACCTGTGTTCGAGTCTTTGGTTTACCAAACTTAAAGATACCAATCTGATCTTGTGTTTTCAGATATTTCTTTGGTTTGATTCCTCTATTGACAGAGGTTGAAGATGATGAATCTGTGTTTTCAAACCACACATTGATCATCTTCGTATGTTTCCTCAAGTGAGGTTCTTCAGAGATTTTAACCCTTTTACTTACAGAGAGTAAGTTTGGAAAAATTGGTTTATTTGTTTTTCCTACCACAAACAGAGAAGACAGAGGTTTAAGTCTTTTGCCTTCAACACCTAGAGTAATATCATCGTACCCTATACCTCGTCTTCCTATTTGTGAGTTTACTTTCTCATACACCTTCTGTGCATCTTTATAGTTTTTAAGTAAAACCTCTCTTCTGAGTAGATCTTGCCAAAGTACCTCTCTCTCTTTTTGAAAGTATTCTTTGAGAGCTCTTATGTCAGTTGTTTCACTCCTAGAAACTGAAAGCTCTTTAGTTTTGACTTTTAAAGCAGAGGTTAATTCAGAAATTTGCCTTTTTAAAGGATCTACATTTTTGCTCCAATATTTTTCTACTCTTTCCTTTTCTTCAAAAATTTTGGCTTTTTCTTGAGTGAGAAGCCTTACTTCTCTCTCATTAAAGGTGAGTCTTTTCTGAATACTTTCATTTATCTCTTTGAGTTCAATCAGTTCAATGTTAAGTCTAACTGAATCATTTTCTACATATTTAATACAAGAGGTAGAGTTTGAAATGGATACCTCATTGTCAGTGCCCGAGTCGAATACTGCCATGCCACAGAACAGGGCATTGGTGGTGAATTCATCATCAGAGGTAGAGTCTGACTCGAAGTCCTCCTTTTTTGCTTCAGAATGCCCTTTGTTCGCCATTAGGGATTTTTGTGCATAATATTCAGCCTTCTTTTTGTAAAAAGCTGAGTCCTTCTGTGGGCGATTTTGTCTACTTCTGCAATCTTTTGCGAAATGGCCTGGCTTGCCGCAGTTGAAGCAACCTTGGGAGGTGTTTCCAGTTCGATCGTCGGACTTCTGTTGGTCTCCACCTTTCTCTGTTCGGCATTCGTTTGCATAATGACCAGGCTTACCACATTTGTAGCATTCTTGTGTGTGGCCTACCTTGTCATCTGACATCTGTCGGTCATTTCCTCTATAGTTTCTGTCGCTCGACCTCTGCCGGTCACTTCTGTAGTCTGACCTCTGTCGGTCACTTGATTCTTCTCTTCTTTCATCATCTCTTCTATCTCTCTGGTTGTCTCTGCTATATCTGTCATTTCCAAAATTTCTTTGGTTACCTCTGAACTCTCTTGTCAATAGAGCCAATGATTTAGCTAATGACACACGAGTTATTTCTTCCTCTATCAGCTCGTCTTCTTCGCTACCAACCATCACTATCTTCTTCTTCTCCTTCTTCCTCTCCTCTGTTGCTCTCTCATTTCTTGGTCACTCTGTAGCCTCTGTTGATTTACTAACCAATGCGTATGGTGCAATGGCTATTGTTTTAGCCTGTGCTATTTGAGGCTCTTGTGCAGCTAGTGTTCCATAGAGATCAGAGAGTGTCCATGAGTCTAGATCTTGGTTTGTTTGTAAAGACATAGACAGTTGAAGCCACTCATCATTCAGACTCTTTAGAAACATGACGTTATTTTCTTCCGAGGTTCTGTGAATGCTAGACTTTCTACATTTGTTTATGAGAGAGTTGAACCTATCGTACGTTGTTTGCAGAGATTCTGTTGCAGAGGCTCTGAATGCATGATATTCATTTATGTACTGTGCCCTTCGGTTCTTCTGTGTTTTAGCACCTCCTTCCAACTGTCTTTCTAATTCTTTCCAAAGATCGTGCGCAGTTTCGCATGCATCTAAGGATTGAAAAAGCTCGTTGGGGATAGCCATTATCAGGATTCTTTTTGTTTTCTGTGCAACTTCATCTTCTGCTTTATCTTCATTTGACCATTCTTCTTTTGGTTTTGGTTTTTGATGTTCAGGGATTTCTGGAGATTCAGCAGTAGCTGGTACTCGTGGTACTGCTATCATGGGAACATGAGGAAGGTTGTAAAGATATTGTACTAGATTTTTTTCAGTACCCTCAAAGAAATGAACCATTCTTATCTTCCATTGAGGATACTCATCTCGTAGGAGAGTAGGAGGCTTGGTGAGTGAACCAGCAGTAAAGAAGTTATTTGTATTTGTCATTTTTAAGGTTCTGAAAAGATAGTATGATTTAAAGAGTATGAGTCTGAAGATCTGGAAAGTTTTTTGGGTTTGAACAGTTCCCAGAGTACACTTTAATGGAGTTTTAACCTAGAGATGAGGAATAAAAAAATGATTTCTACCACTAATCTTGTAAAAACGAGGATCACTTGATATTGATAATCAAGCTTTGCTCTGATACCAATTGTTGGTTCCCGTTTTGCTTATACAAGATTGTCAGATCTATTAGTTCGAATTTATGTTTGATGCGGAAGCGTATTTGAATAACTAACAGATACGATTGATAGATTTAGAACATAATATAAATAAATAGTGAACAGGAAATAATATCTCAAAGTTTACTGAATATATATATTAAGAACAAATTCAAGAACAGTGAGTAAGCAAAGCTTTTAAAACAGATATGACTCTCAAAGTGTTTAAAGCTATGTGTTCTTGTGATGTTTTTCTCTCTTGAATTCTTGTTTCGATTGTTCGATTGATCGATCGATGGATAGGAAGAACTCAACACGAGTCTTCCTTATATACTACTCTAAGGGGACCATAAAGCATATGCTACTATTCACAAAGGACGGTATGAATAGTTGGACGGATGGCATGAACAGTTGGACGTGCTGTATTGCATTTAATGCAGTAGACGTCTATTATGTACTAAGCCCTATTGAATCCAACCAGAGTTTGACACGTTGCAGTTGGACAGGGCATGCTACCATGCAAGTTGATGAACAGGTCCTGTAACAGTAGCAAGATATTATAAATATCTTTTAAGTCTTTGTTGAAGACCGCAGAGGCTCTGTGAAGTGCCACAGAGGTTCTGCGGTTTGGTCCTTAGAAGAGCAGTCTTCACCGGATTCCGAGTCTTTGGTCTTCTTTGCGCGTATGACAGAGCTTTTGTAGGGCGCCTCTTTAGCTTCTGTAGCTTCTTGACCTTGATCTCTCGGTAAGTTCGGCAGAGCCTCTGTAAGAGGCTTTCTTCACTTAGCCTATTTTTCACTACTTCTAAATACTTCTATGATTAGGAAGATTGAAGCTAACAGAGGGAGAGAGAGGGTGGTCGGCCTCTTTGAGGGGGGGGGGTGGTGTGGTGTGACAAATGTATTTTAGTCACTTCATGGTTTAAAATAAAATCAAAATACAAGTATTCTCTTTTAAAGTTAAAATACAAGGTATACATGTATAAAATAAAGTATTTATATATATAATAAACTTGAAATATATAAAAATTAACAGCTACATAAATACTTGTAGTATAAATATATATTAAGTTGGCATTTTATGAGATTTATGGATAATTTCCTAATTCAAGGATTTCTTAGGCAAAATTTCTCAATTTTTCCTATCGTACCGTGTTTACTGCTAAAATTGCACTGTGTAAACTATGTCATAAAAATGAGGTATCCAAAGCAGTTCTAACCTGAGATGTGAATTTGACAGATGTCACAGTCTCCCCCGGTTAGAAGAATTTCGTCCCGAAATTCAAGTGTCACTAGCGTTAACAGGTTTGCTTGCGAAGAGGTGAGGATACTTTTGTAACATGTAATCCTCCCGCTCCCAAGTGTATTCAGGCCCACTCCTTGTGTTCCAATGGACTTTTACTATCGGGATTTTGCTTCTCTTAAGACGCTTGACTTCCCTATCGAGTATTTCCATTGGTTCCTCTACGATGTGCAGTTTATTGTTGATTTGGACTTCTTCCAAGGGCACGGTTACTGCTTCGTCATCTAAACACTTCTTTAGGTTCGACACGTGAAACGTGTTGTGGATAGCACTTAACTCCATTGGTAATTCCAGCTTATAAGCTACTGGTCCAATTCTTTCCGTGATCTTGAATGGTCCAACATACCGTGGACTCAACTTTCCCCTTTTCCCAAAACGGACCGTTCCCTTCCAAGGGGATACTTTTAAAAAGACTCTATCACCAATTTGAAATTCTAGAGGCTTTCTTCGATTGTCCGCATAGCTCTTTTGACGATCTTGAGCTGCTTTAAGCCTATTCCTGATGATCGCGATCTTGTCGGTGGTTTCTTGGACAATGTACGGACTAGATAGTTGTCTATCTCCAATTTCCAACCAACAAAGAGGTGATCGGCACTTGCGACCATACAGAGCTTCATATGGCGCACACTGAATACTAGTGTGATAGCTATTGTTGTATGAGAATTCGACTAACGGCAAGTGGTTATCCCAACTTCCTCCAAAGTCTAATACACATGCCCGAAGCATGTCCTCCAAAGTCTGAATGGTCCGCTCACTCTGACCATCCGTTTGAGGATGATAAGCTGTGCTTAAGTTCAACTGAGTACCCAACGCTTTTTGGAGTGATTGCCAAAATCGGGATGTAAAGCGACTATCTCTATCCAATATAATGGAAACTGGAACTCCATGCAGCGTAACGATCTCCTTGATGTAGATTTGGGCAAGCTTTTCCATCTTATAATCTTCCCGAATAGGTAAGAAATGTGCAGACTTCGTAAATCGATCTACTATAACCCAAATCGTGTCATGCCCTTTGGCAGTTCTCGGGAGTTTGGTTATAAAATCCATAGTGATTTGCTCCCATTTCCACTGGGGAATTTCCGGTTGTTGCAACAGTCCCGATGTCTTTTGATATACAACCTTGACCTTTGCACACGTTATGCATTTTCCTACATATATGGCAATATCCTTCTTCATTCCTGGCCACCAATAGTATTCCCTTAAATCCTTGTACATCTTATCCGCTCCTGGGTGAATTGAATACTTCGATTTATGAGCCTCCTCAAAAATCATTTCCCGTAGGTTGTCAGCCTTTGGGATCCACACTCTGCCCTTAAAGTAACATATTCCATCAATCTTAGTTTCAAAACTAGACTCTAAACCATGAAGAGTCTCTCCCTTCAGATTTTCAGGTTTCAATGCTTCAATCTGAGCTTCAAAAATCCGGGTTTTCAAACTTGTTTGAACCAGTGCTCCTAACGCTCGGACTCGTGAAGGTTTTACCCTTTCTTTCCTACTCAAGGCATCGGCTACCACATTGGCCTTACCTGGGTGGTAACGTATCTCACAATCGTAATCGCTGAGAAGTTCTACCCATCTTCTTTGCCTCATGTTCAGCATCTTTTGATCAAAGATGTGTTGAAGACTTTTATGATCGGTGAAAATAGTACAATTGGTACCATATAGATAATGTCTCCATATCTTCAGAGCGAATACCACAGCTCCGAGTTCCAAATCGTGTGTGGTATAGTTCTTTTCGTGAACTTTTAATTGTCTCGAGGCATATGCTATCACCTTATCATTTTGCATCAATACGTAACCTAATCCTTGATGTGATGCGTCACAATACACTACAAAATCATCCGTTCCTTCTGGTAGAGCTAAAATCGGTGCATTGCACAACTTTTTCTTTAGGAGTTGAAACGCTTCCTCTTGTGGAACTTCCCAAACGAATTCCTTCTCCTTTTGGGTTAACGAGGTAAGGGGTTTAGCGATCTTAGAAAAATTCTCGATGAAACGTCGATAGTATCCCGCCAAGCTTAGAAATTGGCGAATTTCCATTGGAGTCCTAGGGGCTTCCCATTTCTTAATGGCTTCTACTTTAGCCGGGTCCACGTGAATCCCTTTCTCCCCGATTACGTGACCTAAGAAATGTACCTCCCGAATCCAAAATTCGCACTTAGAGAATTTGACATATAGCTTCTGCTCCTTGAGAAGTTCTAAAATCCCTTTTAGATGATGCTCGTGATCCTTCTTACTCTGAGAATAGATTAGTATATCATCGATGAACACAATCACAAACTTATCAAGGTATGGCCTACATACTCTATTCATTAGATCCATAAACACAGCTGGCGCGTTCGTCAATCCAAATGGCATAACTAAAAACTCGTAGTGTCCATAGCGAGTTCTAAAAGCTGTTTTAGGAATATCATCCTCTCGGACTCTCAACTGATGATATCCCGATCGAAGATCAATCTTAGAGAAGTAAGTTGCACCTTGCAACTGGTCGAACAAATCGTCTATTCGAGGGAGGGGATATCGGTTCTTGATTGTCAACTTATTTAGCTCCCTATAATCGATACACATTCGAAATGATCCATCCTTCTTCTTGACGAAGAGAATCGAGGCTCCCCAGGGTGATGAACTTGGTCGAATGAATCCTTTATCCAAAAGTTCTTGAAGTTGATTCGACAACTCTTGCATTTCTGCAGGTGCTAAGCGATACGGGGCCTTGGCTACAGGCGCCGCTCCGGGTACAAGATCAATCTGAAATTCGACTTGTCTAAACGGTGGAAGTCTAGGCAAATCGTCTGGAAATACTTTTGGGTGATCCTTCACCACAGGAATATCCTGGACTCGTCTCTCCTCAGACTTCTTCTCAATTACTTGTGCCAAGGACGCAACATACTTCTTCCTTAAATACTTATGGACCTTCATACATTATACTATCTTCAGACTCCTTCCAGCTCTATCTCCTTGGACAACTAGGGTTTCTCCGCCTTGTAATGGTAACCTAACCGCCTTTTCAAAACAACTAACCTCTGCTCGGTGCTTAGATAACCAATCCATGCCTATTACTACATCGAAACTCCCCAATTCAATCGGAATAAGATCAACACTAAACAGTTTATCAGCTAAGTTCAAGGTACAGCCTAAGATTACATCCTTAGCTTCTAATTCAAATCCATTAGCAACCTCAACAATATAAGCATTCGACATTTTCTTAGATTCTAGATTGATCAAAGGCCTAAATTCTAAAGAAACAAAGCTCTTATCGGCACCAGTGTCGAATAATACGGATGCATAATAATCGTTTAGAAGAAATGTACCTGTCACTACATTGGGGTCTCGACGTGCTTCTTCTGCTCCTAAAACAAATGCCCGTCCTCGAGCTTGTCCTCCTTGGTTTCCCTGATTAGCTTGTCTTGTTTGATACCCAACGTTGTTATTGTTTGGTCCCCTTTTCCACCTTGGGCACACGTTTCAGAAGTGATCTGGACTTCCGCACTCATAGCATACCCTTCCTTCCTCTTTCACATTCTTCGCCGTCTTACAAAATCGGGCTAAATGACCTTTTTGCTTACAGATGCTACAGATGAGACAGGCTCCCTCGATCACCCGTGAGGGTTCCGGTGCGTCTCGCTGATCAGACCTAAAAGACACTCGTCTAGGTATAGGCACGCTCTTCCTAGCGGTTTGCCTTGTATGTGGACTCCTAGGATTAGGTTGTATCACTACCGGGATGGGTTGTGGAGGAGCCACAGTCGGAGGCATCCTTGGCCCATCATACGGGTCTCGTTCCACGTCAGACGTACGCTCACTTGATGGCGTGTAGGAAGGTTGTGAGCTTGATGATGATGACGACGACATAGTATTGCTGAAGTAAGAGTGTGATGAGGACGTTGACATAGTGATACTGAAGTAAGAGTGTATAACATTACTATCGCGCAATATAAGGGCTAAGCGTACTATACTATTGCATACTATAGGAAATAACTACGCTCCTACTAGGCATACAACGTGAAGCATCAAGTGTGAAAACACACATATTCCTAGTATATCTATTTCCGGTCTCGCATCACTCTTTCTTTAATTAAACATAGGTGATCAGGCTTTGTTTAATTAAAGACCGATTATGCAATACCCGAACCAGTTATCCTAGCAACATGTTTAGTAATTTAAATGTTCATTCCCGTTTTTTGTTATAGTTGCAGTTTTCCAAAGGAAACCGGTATTCTCTATAACCTTTAGCTCTGATACCAAATCTGTAACACCCCGCTAAAGCGGAAACACGGAATGTACAGCTCAAGTTTCATAGCAAAAGTTACAAGATCACAACAACCATCAAAATACATTTAAAGGTTAAACCTTGTCTTTTACAATTGTCTTTACAAAAGGGAAATGAACATAAAATTTAAAGATAGTAAAGAAAGCTTCATCACGTGTAGCCTTCCTAAATTCCAACCTTAAGAACGTTCTCCTGAAAAGCATGTAAATGAGAGTGTCAACTAATGAATAGTTGGTGAGTTCACACGTTTAATGAGTATAACATTGTTTGCCATCGCAAAATAGTTTAAATCCACAAATGGGATAAAATAATTCGGTTATAAAAACCACTTGCTCAAGGTAATCATATGCAAAATGCTAAGTTATTGAGCTCGTTACCCGACCTATACCGACATACTTTGCCCCTACTACAGTGGTGGAATCATTCCACATACGCGCATGTTCTATCACCAACAATACGCCAATACAACAATAATTATGCACTCAAACAAGCGCTACTTGTGAGTGGGGTGTCAAACCAAATA
Source organism: Saussurea involucrata (assembly GCA_033807775.1). NCBI lineage: Eukaryota > Viridiplantae > Streptophyta > Magnoliopsida > Asterales > Asteraceae > Saussurea > Saussurea involucrata. The sequence continues at coordinate 165,160,834 of CM066314.1, forward strand.
ACGTTATCCATAATTACCAACGGCTCAATCCATGAGTTAACGGGTAACGCATACGTAAACGGGGACTTTTGAATGATAGCAAAAGAAACTCAAACTTACAACATTTGCAACAACATAGATACCATAGAGCATAAATAAGCAAGCTTCGTATTTTCAAGAAAACGAAATAATCGGTGTGTAAAATAGTTGTAGTAACCACATGCTTTTCACCCCAAAATATGTAAAACATTGAAAAGGGGGCTGTGAATACTCACATGATACGCGATAGAATCCGGGAATCTCCCACAAGTACTCCGAGATGATCCTACTTCAAACCTATGAACGTAAGGTCACTAGTGAGTTCTCAATCTCGAAGGTTCGATACTAACTATCCAAATCATCATCAAATGCCTTGTTGTGTTTTAATATTATAACGTAATAAACATATACATTGTTCTTCTTAGATTAAAGTTTCCACAATTTCGTCCCAATAAGTAACGAAAAGGGTTTTAAAGAACATAAACATATATAGTACACATATATGTATAAACCGAAATTTTATCGTAACAACGATAAAATTAGAGGTCGTAAACGAAATGACAAATATTTAAATATATAAATATATAGATATAATATATATTTATACTCCACTATTTCATCATAAAATGATGAAATGGGATCGAGAATAAAATGCATAAATATATATAAATGTATTATATATATGAACATTCCACAATTTCATCATAAAAGATGAAAAGGGATAAAGAATAAATAAAATGCATAAATAAAAGACATAAATAAAATGCATAAATAAACTGCATAAATATAAGATATACTTATATACTCCACTATTTCATCATGAAATGATGAAATGGGATTAGAAATAGTCCTTAATAATAAATAATAATTTGTCCTTTACTGTCCAGAATTTGATGTCACATTGTGTCCAACTTTGGGTAACTTCCAGGTATAATTTGATCATGAAATTTTATGTCCACTTGGTTCAATGAGTTAGGAAACTTTTGGCATTAGTTTAATAATTTTTGAAAGAGTATAAGTACATGAAATAATACACGACGTAAAACCCGACAGAAGACTTTGCTGTTTGTACACGGATTTTGTGAGGACTGTTTGATAAATGAAATCTTTGAGTTTTTAAATGAAACCACTTGGGTTTGAATCTTAGCACAATAAAAGTATTTCCAGAAAAAGAATCACTCCATTTGGAGTTAAAATGAGTGAGATGTGACTCTTTGAAGTGGGGTGTGAAATCTGACAGCAAGCTGTCCAAACAACACCTTGTGCATGTGCTCTCCAATTGACTTTTAAACTAAAATTCTTATTCTTTTGCATGCAAAATCCGATTTGACTCTCACCCATACACTTATTTTCAGTTCCAAAACATATTTGTGATCCATTAAAAATGCATGCAATTTATCCATCAACTCAAACTTGGAAAACTTTTATAAAAGACCCATTTTGAAGATTGTTGATGTTCTTGCCAAGAACATCAACATGCAACTAAAAATTCAGTATTTTGAGCTCATGCATGTTTGTTTAAATACGTTTTTAATGGTTTTCAAAGATCCATTCATGAGACTCTTGAACAAAAATGATGGATTTCCCAAGAACACTACATGCATGTGTTTAAAATGTTCATATTTGGTCTTAACATTGGTTTGATTTTGGATTCACCATCTTTTACTAACAAAAGATGTTATGATGGTAAATCTACAAACATTAAGACCTATAAAAGATGATTTTAAAAGATATGAAGAAAGTGTAGAAAAGATGAAGATCATACTTTAAAATGCAAGAAGATGAAAAAGTCTTGAAAGAATGTGTGTGGATTTTACCCAACACACTTATTTTTACCTTTGATTGCCTTGGACTTTTGAAGAAGAAGAGTTTAGGGGCTGGAGTTTATGATGAACACTTGAAGATGATATGAAGATGAGGATGAAGATTTGAAGATGGAGAGAGAAGGAGGTGACAACTTTCTCTTAGTGAGAGACTGAAATGAGATAGTGAGGTGAAATGATGAAGAGTGTTGCAAACATATGGAGGGAGAGAGAGGGTGGCCGGTCTCTTTGAGGGGGGTGGTGTGGTGTGGTGTGACAAATGTATTTTAGTCACTTCATGGTTTAAAATAAAATCAAAATACAAGTATTCTCTTTTAAAGTTAAAATACAAGGTATACATGTATAAAATAAAGTATTTATATATATAATAAACTTGAAATATATAAAAATTAACAACTACATAAATACTTGTAGTATAAATATATATTAAGTTGGCATTTTATGAGATTTATGGATAATTTCCTAATTCAAGGATTTCTTAGGCAAAATTTCTCAATTTTTCATATCGTACCGTGTTTACTGCTAAAATTGCACTGTGTAAACTATGTCATAAAAATGAGGTATCCAAAGCAGTTCTAACCTGAGATGTGAATTTGACAGTTGTCACATGAATTTCCCTTCTTTGTGACAAGGAAACATCTCGACGGCGCCTTAAAGGCTGTTGAGGAAAGATTGACCAAGGAGATACAAGGGGTAAAGTATTTGATGAAAGGCAAGGCCCCGATGATTGAGAATGAGCCTGAAATTCCTACACCTCCACCTCCAGTTGTGCAAACACAACAAACTCAGCTTAATCAATCCATAGATTATTACCAGGGTACTCGTAATAATTGTTGATCCAAACCATTCAGTGATTTGATGATGACCCTTAGAATCACTTAGTGAAATTTATAAGTAAACTTTATGTATTAATGTTTCACCATCAATGAAAATATACTAAGTCTGATTAGTATCATTGATGAGAAACATATGCTCTTAATTATTCTTCAGTGATAAATGTACATCAGTGAGACCTGAGCCTGTTCAGTCTCGCTGATGATCACTGAGTGTTTATTTTGTAAATGTTTGCTTGTAATCCCTGAAGACAAGTTTCGCGTCAAAAGAGTTCAAAGCTGAAATCGAAGACCAAACTGATAAACAAGTGACTGAGTCTACTAACGATCTGATATGGATATCAGCGAAACCAAGACTTGTCCAAAACATGCGATGTTTCAAGTAGAAGATTTCAGCGAGAGATGACCTTCATCAAGTGGCCATAGATACCAAGGCCAGATCTATCATCTCTATGGCTCTCCCTGATGAGGTCTAGCATTCCATCATGAACCTCAAAAGCTCCAAAGCCATGTGGGACACAATCTGTGTTCAATATGAAGGTACTGCTGATTTACAAGAAACCAGAAGAATTAATCTGGTAAGACAATAGGAAAGTTTCATTTGTGGTAAGAATGAAACCCTCTCTGAAACCAACGTTTTAACTGCTTAATCATTGATTTAAAGATTGTGGGTAAGACCTATGCAAATCCTGAGATCCTGACAAAATTCTTGGAATGTCTTCCTGAAAGTTGGGACAATTATACCATGTGTCTTAAACTCTCAAAGGATCTAAAATTTATGACCCTTAGTTCCGTATTTGGCACTATTCTCAATCATGAGCAGTCGTGTCATCTTAAGAAGAATCTTGTCAAAGATTCCAAAAGCACACCTATCGCCTTACTCTCTACAAAGTTAATGCCCATTCGGCGATCTTCTGTCACTATCACTAAATTGGAATCTAACTCTGATGATTCATCAGAAGCTGATCCTTCAGAACTTGATGAATCTAGCACTCCTGACTAATACTCTCAGGGGATTTTCCAGAAAGAGTAACTTCAGAAGAAATAAACCTCTCACTATCACTGACAAGCCCAAATCAGCTCATGTTGATAAGGCTACTGCCACGTGCTATAATTGTGAAAAAAGTAGGTCACTTTTCTAGTGAGTACACGTCATCTTTAAACCTTCTTCATATTTCAAGAAATCCTCTACTCCTAAGACTAGAGATGACAAATACCTAAAACTCAAAGAAAAATATGAGAAGCTGAAAAGCTACAAGAAAAGGTAAAGGTCTGATCGTTGAAGAACACGATTGGGCTGAATCTGATGAAGAATCTGTTAGGTCTAGAGTTTTGTCAAAAACACAAGTGTTGAGTTCTGAGTAAGAAGACTAAAGAAGACTCAGAAGACTCAGAAGACTCAGAAGTTCTGAGTAGAAGACTCAAAAGTTCTGAGTGAGAAATCTCAAAAAGATTCTAAGTGTTGGATTCTGACTAGAAGGTTCAGAGTTCTGAGTAGGAAACTCAGAACTTCTGACTATGAAGACAAATGTTCTGAAGCGCTTATTCAGAAGTATGTTCAGAATTCATATCTTGGGATATTCTCTGTTATATTCAGTTACTAATTAGGACACGTGTAATTGTTCTATTAGTCTGTTTCTTTTATGTACTGTAGCTTTAGTCTTTCCTTAAACAGTATATATAGGAGTTAGCAACTGTATGCTAATAGATCTTTGGCTAATCTTTCACATAACTTTTCACGCATATCTTTTGAGAGAGAAACTCATTGTAATATCTTGCAATTCACAGATTGTTAATAAATCATATGACCAGTTGCTGTGAATACGATCTTGAATGTTCATTCTATATTGAATCTTGATTATAAGTGACGATTATGAAACTTACAGAATCAGATTCTGATGAAGAAGATGAGGCCAATTTCTGTCTCACGGATGAAATTCAAGAAGAAGAGGAAGAACCTGCGAGAATTCCCTCTACTTCTACCTCTCAGGTATCACCCTCCTCTCCTTCAGCTCTCATTGACGTTGATAGACTTCGTGCTATCGACTTGCTGATAGTTGATTTATAGGACGCTTTAAATGGCAAAAGTCAAGCTGAACAACAAAATCTTGATCTAAATGAACAACTTAAAAAAATTCATTTAAAAATACAAGATCTTTCAACAATCGAATTTTTTTGAAAGATCAGGTCTATGTAAATCAAATCATCAGCATCGAACACGAATAAGCTATCGCTGAACTGAAAGCTGAAAAAGCTACTGTTGAAGGATGGTGTAAATCCTCAGCAAAGATCACTGGGATAATCGATGCTCAGCTCACTGTCAATGACAGAAGTGGTCTTGGTAACAATGCTAACGCTGAAGACCAACCAAAGATCGTTCCATGCTAAAATTTGTAATGTTCGTGTCTTCTATCCCTGGCACCTCTTCATCTCAGTGTTCCTCTGCTAATAAACCAATCCCTAAGAAAAAATCTTCTTTGAGCCCCAAACTTAAAGATAAAGGAAAATATGTTTTTCAAAAACCTCAGAAGGGTACCAAAGTACCAAAGCTAAAGAAGTCTAATCCTTCAGCTAGTCAACCCTCTACCTCTAAGGACAAGATCCCTTAAGATGTTCAGCGATCAACTCCTAGAATAAGGATTGATGTTATAGCTTAAAATCTGAAGAACATAAGGTTCCTCCAAAATCTGATGCTAAAGGTATTCTTGGTACAAGCCCTCCTCATTTAAAAATTTCAAATGATTATGCCTATGGTCCTAAAGCTACTTTAAGCTATAGGAAATGTTATCACTGTGGACTTACCGATCATATTGTTAGTAAGTGCCCCACAACCACTAAAGCTGAGAAATTAGCTAAGGTGAAAACTACTGCCCCCAAGGTAAAGAAGAATATCCCTGGTGAAAAACAAGCCAAGGTGAAAAATACCACTAAGGTTAAGAAATGAACCAAAGTGATGATTACCACTGATGATGAGTCATCGGATGCTGTGAAGATCGTTGATCCTTCTACTTCCTCTACCACTGACAAATGTGGACCCATAGTTAAGTGGGTACCAATTCAAAATTAATCTTCCTTATGTGTGCAGGTCTCGAAGGGTATCTAGTATCTTGATAGTGGATACTCTCGACACATGACTGGAAAAAGATAGGGTGAGTTCCATTAACTATGACCATTAGTTTTCTAAGGATCATGTTAAGGTTGCCAGAAAAAGATGACTTGGAAGGGAGATCTGATTTTGAAGATGAACCTACTTCAGCGGAGATGATAGATGAATTTAGGAGATTGGGTTATTATGATGACTTGCGGAATCATAGCTCATTCAGAGGAAACAAATTACCACCTATTTGGGCATGTTTTTTCACAATTGTAAACAAGTGCTTGTCTGGAAAGCACATTTCACCAGATCAGGGATCAAGACAGATTATGCAAATTTTTCATGGGTTGGTAAAGAACAGACACTATAACTATGCTTCTATCTTGTGGGAAGATATGAAGAATACCTTTGAAAGAAATTAGAAAGCACTGAGGGGAGAAACAAGAGAAAAGCCTCTGACTTACATTCCATATCAGAGATATTGGCAGATGGTTATTTGGTATGCAATGAAGCAGAATCCTCAAATTCCAAGGAGAGCTAATGATGAGCATGGGCCAATCTTCTATATGGGTAAAATGACATCTTCCCTTAAACTTGTGAAATTTCCAAATCACAAACCATTGACAAAAGCTCTTAGGTCATACATTCCAAGGGATAGTGAGATTTTAAAAGCATACTGCACCTCTATGGGACTTGAAGAACCTCAGGTCCCTACCCATGAGGACAACCCAGAGTTGAGAGGTGAGGGGGCTAGTGTAACAAGAGAGGGGGAGTTTGTTCAAGGGGGAGAGCAAACTCAGAGTGCAGAGATGGAAAATTCAGAGAGATTGGGTAGTGGTGAGCATGAAAAACAGATAGAGAGTGGTGAGGATGAGAGATTGTCACCAGAGTTAGCAAATAGAGATAACTCTGTACTAGCTGATCGAAATCGGGCAACCACATCTGCTATTGGTTCACAACTCTTCGTGACCAATATTGAACATACCACTGAGCCCATGGTAGAACTTGAAATACCCATTCACACCCACTCAGTAGAAATTCCACAAACTACCGTTTCAATTCAAACAGGGGAACCATTGGTATCTCATTTGGAGTTTGGCAATCAATCCTAACCTTTTATTCATCACTTTGAGTATGGATTACACAGTAATATCCTATTTGAGCCTGAATTTTCTTTATACACAAGCACATCACAGGGAATTCGTTTTCCTGTTACCACTTCCATAGACATACCAAATATTGGGTGTCAAGGATTGGATGGAAGATCTGGGGAGGTGAACCTCTTAAAAAGCTATTTACAAAGTGCATCTGTTGTACTAGGTGCCTCTGTGACACCTACAGGCCATAAGTTCTCTGAACATACGCAAACTGGTTCATCTGTTGTTCCAGGGTTACCACTGTCACATTCTGAATTTGAAAAGATTCAGAAAAATAATCATGAGTTGGGGAACAAAATTCAGAACTTGGAGAACGCTGTAATTTCCTTGAAGGATGAAGACAAGAAACTCAGAACTATGTTGGAAGGAAAGGCCAAATCTGTTGAACAAAAGGTGGATGAGGTTAAAGTATCTTTGGAATCTCATCAAAAGGAGATCAAATATGGGTTATCAATGTTTCAACAGGAAATTCAGAAATGTATGGATGATCTGAAGTCTTCTATGCTTAAAGCTTTCAGTTCACAATTGGCAGTTGTCTCAAAACCTCTGGAAGTTATGCCTTTGTCTGTTGCTGCGACAGAAACCTGTTCAACTCAGTCTTTGAAGAGAAAATTTGATGATAATGAGCCTCATGATCATCAAAAGGGGGAGAAAAGGCAGAAGGAAAGCACTGAGTTGATATTTGTTCCAACTACTAGTTTTGAAAAACAAAGTTCTGAGGATGAAATGGAATCAGAAGAAGTGGTCATTGAAAATTTTCTGATATGGGTACTGATATGGTTCTGGTGAATACTTCTGAAGTGGAAATGGTGAATACTTCTGAAGTGGAAATGGTGGATAGTTCTGAAGCAGATATGGTGAATACTTGTTCAGATATTGTTCTCTACACTGGAGACAATTCATTTTATGAGTTTGAGCAAAGGATCATGCAGAATATACGGGCAAGGAGAATGCAAAGTATGTTGATAAGTATTTTGAATCGTCCAAATGTTCCTAGAAGTCTCAGAATGGTGATTCCAATTGATATGATGGGTGAAGAGGATAACACAGTTAGTTATTCAGATAAGTTTGTAGAGGAATTTGAAGAACATTATTTTGATGAATTGTCAATTTCTGAAGGAGAGTATGATAAGGTTGAAAACTACTTCATGCCTTTAGAATATGTGTTCAGAAGACGAATCATCATTCCAAGGATTGAAATGCCAATCTTGGAGGAACCATTATGTGATTTTATTGTGGAACAAGATGATATTCCACTGGCCAGGAACTACTTCTGTGATATCTTTCCTGAAGACAACTATGAGCATCTCTTCCTTTCAGTGATTCTTTTGGAACTCCAAATATATCACTGATATTTTTAATTAGTGCTTCTCAATTTTTAAAATGTCCCTGAGCTTTTCTAAAACCCTCAGAGACACCTTAAAATATGAAAGGACGTTTATGATGTCATACTTCGGATAAACCATGGCACGCCTTTTCGTCTGACACGTTCGCCCTTTTCGTTTCCTTGTCCAATAAGATTCAAGGAACGTGTCACGTGTCATCATGAGAAACTTTTCCCGCTCTTAGTTTCCATCTCTACTCTCACTATATAAACCCTTCCAGTTTATATTTTTACCTTTTACGCGATCATACTCTCTAATAGCAATAGACCTCTCTTGCATTAGGATTATTTTCTCAAGAACATGTGTTCATCATCTTCTACTTCATGAAACAGGTTAACATTTCTTTTATTTTTCCATCTTAAAAACATGTTTGTGATCTTATTATTGTTTTTTTTTGAAAGGCAATTCCATTTCGGGGGTATTCTGCACTAAGTCCAGACTAATCCCCCTTCGACCCGGTCACGATTCGGCCCACGACCCTTGATATCCGCCGCGTGATCACCCTTGGATTCGAACCCAGGGTAGAAAGGGCTTCCACCACTTTCCCCCCAAGATCAAACAAAAGAATTTTAATACATGCAATCATTTTCTTCATGATTTCATGAACTCAACTTGTTTACAAGTTGTTCTTTAAGTTTAAAAATAAAAATCTTAAACTTATGCATTTCATACGTTTTTCCAAAATCCCTTCCATAAAAGGAAACTGTTAAAACAAGACTTTTCACTAGTTTTGTCCTTTTTTCAAAACTAGAAATTTAAGTTTACCATACCTAAATGGAAACTGAAAATCCCTAAAAATCTTATTGTGGAATCTCTTTCCATTTTAAGAAATTTTCTTCATCTTCTTCATCTTTGTGTGTTTCGAACAGAAATGGCAACCAACGACAACACCAACGCTGCATCTCCAGCCTCTGACGGTGCTGAACTTCCTAAGGCACCAAACATGCGCCATTCCCTGGACCAGATCCAGTTTCAGTCCAACAACCCCTACGCTCTCTTGGAATTCCCCAAGAAAAAGAATATCACCCATCTTGATGATGCCGTCAAATTCATCAAGACCTGTCCTCTGGCGACAGCCCTGACTATTAAACCACCTGCCTACAAGAACCTACTTTCTCAATTCTGGTACACTGCACACCGTACCCAATCCACCTCCACAAAAAATCCGAACAAAAAGTTCGATATAATCGCTTTTGAAACCGGGCTTGGTGAAGCCCAAATCACCCCTACGTCTATAAGGTCAGCCCTGAACCTCCCTACAAGCTCTAAGGACAACAAGTTCGTCTCATTCCCTAACGTCAACTCTGTTGAAGGAAAGGCATAGATCATCTCTTTCCTTGATGCTATGAAATACAAATGGAACACAGGGCGTGACAAGCTCCCTGAGAAGAAGATCACGACAGTGCTGAAAAGCAAGATGTCGAGTGAGCTGAACTTCATGTTTGCTCACATCATCAGCTGCTTATCAGCATAGACGGGGTCCACTGATCAGGCCTCAAAGCCCCAAACTGCTATGGGTTACGCACTACTGAAGGGTCTACATGTGGAATGGGCTCGCCTCATCTTTGAGGATCTTATGGAAAGGGTTGAACTCCCTGATCGCCCAACGGTGGTCCCTTACCCCCGATTCCTCAATGCCCTCCATGGCCTGAAAGAAAAATATCCGACCGAGGGAGACCTGAGACTCTCTCAGGTTGGCCCGAAGGTGCTCGACTACAAGCCCATCCCTAACAGTACGTCTTTCTGAACTCTTACCTCTTCTTCGCTCTCCTTCTTCTCTTTCTGCAGCTACCAATGTGGCAGCGGTCGAACTAACCGCTGATACCCAGGCTGCAACCTCCACCTCTTCCAAAAAGAGGAAACACTCTTAATCCCCACTTGGCATCCATAAGTCCAAGAAGACCTCCAAAGAGCATCCCAAGCCTTCCCAAGCTAAAGACTCCAAGTCGGTCCCTCTTAAGACGACGATGGAAAGTTCCGTGGTACACTCCGCAACATCCGCTGAAGCCACCCATTCCTCAACCGTTCCAGTGAATTCATTCGCTGAAACTATCATGGATCAGGACCCCCCACTCTCAGTACCTCCAAGACTGAAGAGATTTTCCTCAGCGGATCCAACGTTGAATCTGCTACCCACACCCTCTTCACAACCTTTGCTCCTTCTCATTCTTTGGTCTATTCTAAATTCATTTACCCCACTGCATCACCTTCAAATGTGATCCATCTGGACGACAGCTCTGCTGCTGAGCTACAGTGCTTGATGCACCAGAATCAAGGACCTGAAGTCGCTTCCACTCGTCGAATACTGGAAGATGACATGGAACACTTGTCAGGCTACCATAACATCAACACTTTTTCCAACACGCCTCCAGGTAACCTAAACACTCCTCTCTCTAAACCCCCAACTTCTGAGCTTTCCTTTGTTCATAAGTTCTTTTCTGTTACAGGTCCTAACTTGGGCACTATTAGCAACTCCCTCACAGAGCTTGCTAATAAGGTGGAAACTCTCACCACCAACATCACCAACAACTCCTCAGCGGTTACAAACGCTGGGGAGACGCTGAAGAAACTGGCCGAAACTATGAACGACAAGGCTACAATCGTTGACGTCTCCAAGATTGCAGGCGGTTTATCTAGTGTCGCTGAAGCCATCACCGACAACTCTTCCACTCTCACCGCACTGAACACTACCAACACGGGCCTCTCCTATAACTTCTCCACTCTGTCCAGCGAAGTCACATCACTGAAGACAGATGTGTCAAAACTTTAGGGGGAGGTCTCGTCCTTGAAGACTGAGGTGGGCTCTCTCACTCAGAAGGTCGGCTCCTCAAACGATCTTCTTCAACAAATTCTCGACCACCTGAATGCTCCCACTGTTCCTTTGTCCCACTTCTCTCAGGTCGGTCGAGAGAACATGGAAAAGGCAGTGGAGCACATCGTGAAGACAACCCCTGCTATATTTGGCCTGAAAGACAGATTAGCAGCTGTTGAAAACCGCTCAGCCATCCCTGGCCACGAAGACAGGGATACTGAACAGGTAGTTGCTGCTACTACCATTGCTGCTGCTGTTGCCTTCCCCATCCAACATGTGGAAGAGGGGGAGAAGGATACAGATGAAGGCCTTCCCCATGTTTCTTAGGGGGGGGGTATTGCTCAAAAAACCTCAGGGAGATGAAAACCCTGAGGGAACCAAGAAAAATCCCTCTCATTATGAGGGGGAGCATCTCGAAGAATAGGCCAACTCTCCGATGACTGTTGAATCTTCGGAGGACGATGAGGATGATGATGCTGAAGACGAAGAACACCTGGAAATCCAGGATGACGAACCTTCATCATCACCCAAGAATGATGATGACGATGATGATGAAGACGATGAAGGTTTCGTATTCCAGCAAAAGCCAAAGAGAACCCCAGCTCTGAAAGGGGTCGTCATCTCTAAAGCAGGGGAGGGGACCATAAATAAGCCTCCAGCGACTGCGGCCAACCAAGGCAAAAACAAAGGCCTCGCTGAGGACAACCTGGCTATTCTCCTCAAGAAGCCAGTTTGTCAAGTATGTTACATTCTTTTCCCTTACACTGCATCCCTCCTCTATCCCTTCTCAATAACAATCATACTCTCACTCAAACCTCTAAACACTTAAACCCATCTTTTCTCTATCTCTTTTCCCTATGATCTAATTCATTTGATCATTTTTGTTTCAGCTTGTCCTCTCCCCTGCTTGAGGGTCAAGCTGAAGCTCCTCTCGACAACCTCGTAATAATCCCAGCAACAAGAGCTGAAGAACAAATAATCCCGGTCCTGAACTTCGATGGGACCGATGACCTTTTTGAAGAAGAAGAAGAAGAAGAACTGCTCTCCCATCCCAACAAACCTTCCTTGGCTCTTAAAAAGACAAGGGAAGATGAAACCTCAGTGAGAGCAGCGATGATCAAGAAGCTGGAAGATCAGCGCATTGTCACTCCACACCTGAAGTTGTTATCAAACAGGGAAATCGCTGAGTCTTTTAAACCTGAAAAACTCCTGGCTGAACGAAAGAAGGCTGAAGAAAAAGATAAAAAAATATGCCTTAGAACTCGTTCAACGTTCAGTCAAGGACCCTGCCTTGAAAAAGGTTCTTGTCTCTATTCAGCGAAAGCTCTAGAACGACGCCAAGAAGATCTGTTAGCCCCAAGTATGCTTAATGTAAAAGTATTAAAAATATCACAAGTCAGAAGGACACTAGAGATCAAGCAAAGACTTAGATGAAGATCAAGCAGAAGACCATTAGAGATCGTCAGAGCTCTGGCAGAAGACCTCTTATAACACATCAGAGAAGAACATTGCCAGAAGACCTTCAGAGCTCTGGTAGAAGACCTCTGGTGAAAGAAGACCTCTGTGAAGCTTAAGTATCGTAGAAATCTCCAAGTGTCAGACACGTGTCCGTACTTTCCACGTTAGCCCTAAAAGGACGGAGACACACTTTCCACGTGTCATTCCAGGGTTAGTTAGTACACTGTCTTTCACTTTATTAGGCTATAAATAGAAGGGTAGTCGAACGCACAATAGTAAGCTTTTGGTGAGAATTATTACTAGAATGGTGAGAGCAAATACTGCACATTCTATTCCACTACCACTGTACGAATTGTCACCTGAGAGATTTCAGAATACACACACAAGAAAGTGTTCTTGGTGTTATTCATATATGTAGGTTCCCAGATTCACGTTGTATCATATTAATGGTAGTAAAATAGACAGCGGAAGCATATTAAATAAAGCCATTAAAATGAGTGATTGTGTAAATGGTAAGTGAACTATGAGAATCAAATATTGAACAGTAAAATGATAACAAGATCAGATATAAAAGCTGCTCATATATTGATAATGAATCACACCAAGAACAAGTTAAAGTGTGTTCGGAAATCTCATAAGACAACAATATCGTACGGAGGTAGTGCTCAGGATTGCTGTAGTGTGTGCTTAAACAATTGTGGAAAAACTACTCTTCCCAAAGCTTACAATTGTTGTTCCACTACCTCGCTATTTATAGACCTGATAAAGTGTAGACAGTGTACTATCGTACCCTTGAATGACACGTGGAAAGTGTGTCTCCAATCTTTAGGGCATACGTGGAAAGTATGGACACATGTCTTACACTTAAGGTTTCCAACGAGACTTAGGCTGACAGAGGTCTTTTACTTCACAGAGCTCTATCGCAAGAGCTCTGTTGGTCTTCTGTTGAATACTTGTTCTCTTGTAGGAATTCTTCGACAGAGCTCTGATGAGCTCTGTTGGATCCGACAGAGCTCTGTTGAGCTCTGTTGGTCTTCTTGATGAACTTCTTCCAAGTCTTCTGTCTGATCTCTGTTGGTCTTCTGACTTGAACTAGTTTCAATACTTTTACATAACATATACTTGGGGCTAACAATCTCCCCCTAAGTATTGAAAATACAAATTTACATTTGACAGAGATTTAAACAAAAGAACAGAGAACTTTTACCTCTGTCGAAACCTTACACTAATCTTTTAGAATGTTACAAAAAGATTAAAAGATCAGTACATTTAAGCAAAATTATCTCCCCTTAAGATTCTGTCAAATCTTCTGATGAGTTCTCGGAAGTTGATCATAAGATAGATCTGGGTGATGAAGTTTCTCTGTTGCTCTTCCGGACATTTTTCTCTTGGGAGATTTTGAATGATATCTCTGAGGTATTCCAGCGACTCTGTTGAGTACTTGTGGATTTCAGAAGCTCTGAGGGCCTTCTTGATTTTTCTCTGTCGGCTGATGAACACTGGAGGATCTCCAACTACGGTTCCGGTTCTGTACTGCTCATAGCCTTGAAGGCTCTCATTTGGTGGAGTAGTCGCTAGTTCTTCTACTTCTAACTCTATGCCTAGCTGAAAGTCAATCTGAATTCTTAGATTTATGTGCTCTTGCATAGCGAAGCGTATCTGTCACTGAAGTTGTAACAGTAGGCATGGAGTTGAATCAGATCATAAGGGTTCAGAAGTACCAGGTCGTTTTCATTGAAGTGCTCAACCCTGTTTGTTGGTGCAAGTGTACCCAGCTTTAATATTGTGATATATTTTTGGTACACATAAAATCACATCTCCATATTTATTTTGATGATTACAAAACACACCGCATTCTTTGTTATCTAATATTTTATCTGAGTGTGCAGCATTTAAATAATCTCGATAATTTTATCTGAAGAAACCAAGACTGAAGACTTTCGTCGTTTTATTTTTAAAATGATAAATCACCCTAAAATAATATACCACTTGGATATTTCTAAAAACCCAATTTTAATTAATTAAGGTTTATTGAGAAGATCCAGCAGATTGGTTGCGTCTTGGAGAAGTTACCTATTTCTGACGCCGGCATACCGCGAAGGTTCAGGCGGTATACCGCGGCGGCTTACTGCACCTCTGATTGATTGAAAGGCTTTTTGTCTCGGCGGTATACCGCGGTGTTTAGCCGGTATACCGCGGGTACAGTCTGCACGGTATACCGCGGTGTTTAGCCGGTATACCGCGGGTACAAGTTTACGTTGGTTTTGCAGGGTTGACCTTCTCTTCTGACAAGTACGTTTTTCCTCTGCACGGTATACCGCGAGAGTTAGCCGGTATACCGCAAAAGCCTCAGGCCATGTTGCTCATCCAGTATAAATACATGCAAGCACCAGCCTTCAATGCTACCAATTTCACAATAACTCTCCCTGCATTTGATAAAGACTCTGCAGCATCTTCTCTTGATATTTAAACTGTTAAAATTATAAAACACGTTTTTGAGTAAGAAATCTTGAGTTGATAGCAGATTAAAATCTCTCGATTAGTTGAATCAGCAACACAACTCAAGTGATCAAACTCTCTAAAAATATCCAAGTGATAAACCTTATTCAAGAGTGATTATTCATATTAAAATTATACCCTCTTGTAAGTGTTTGAATAGAGTGAGTGATCCACATAAATCTCTCAAAGTAGAGTGATTCGCGTTTGTTGTACTAAGGTTTGTGTTCTACCGTAAAGAACACGTTTTCGTATTGGATCTCCGAGAAGTGTTATTTTCTCGAGGTGGACTAGCCAACTTTGTGTTTGGTGAACCACTTTAAAAATATCGTTGTCAAGTATTTTCTTTCCCTTATCTATTTACATTTCCGCTGTGCTTTTAAATTATATCTGTTTATATAAATTGCTTTGCATTTATATTTATTTATATAATATCTGTGTATCTGTTTGTATTTACACTCTTCTGTATTATTCCGTACTTACTCCGTATTTATTTATAAAAAGAATTTTTGAAAGTAAAAGTTTTAAATACAACCTTACCCCCCCCTAGGTTGTCCAACAATTGGTATCAGAGCAGGTCTTTCAAAAATATTCTGCATAAATTTCTTTTATTCTTTTAAATGGCTCAACAAACTAATTTTGTGTTTTCAAAACCCCCCTTGATAGATACTGAAAAGTTTGGCATTTGGGCCGAGCTATTTGAATGTCACGTGCGTGGCAAAAATCAAAAGATTTGGGATATTATAGAAAATGGGAATTTTAATCCTACTATTGTAAAAGATGATCTTATTATTGATAAACCTTTAAAAGAATGGACTCCCGCTGAAGAATCTCATGTCTGTTTAAACTTTGAAGCTAAGAATATATTATATGCTGCTTTAACTACTGATGAAATTGAAAGAGTGTATACATATAAAACTGCTAATCAAATCTGGGAAAGTTTAAACAACACTCATCGTGGAAACACACAAGTTAAAAGTTCTAAAATAAACATTTTAGTTCATGATTATGAATTATTTGAAATGTCAAAAGATGAGTCAATCGACTCAATGTTTAAACGTTTTAACCTCATTATGACTACTTTGAAAGGATTAGGTCGCACTTATCCTAATGAAGATTACGTAAGGAAAATCCTCCGAGCACTTCCTTCGGAGTGGATGGCAAAGATTACATCATTAGAAGACTCCCGTGATCTCTCCCTAATGAAGCTCGACGATCTCGTCGGCAATCTTAAAGTGCACGAAATTGCACTTAAAAGAAACAAAGATCGGGAGCAAGTCAAAAAGAAGTCGATCGCTCTTAATGTCTCAACTCCGAATGACAAAAAGAAAAAGGAGGAAGCTAGCACTTCAAAAGATCAATCTGATAAACTCAACGAAGTCGCTATGTTGGTAAGAAACTTCTCTAAATTTTTTACTAACAATAAATTTTCTAAAAATAGCAGATTTCAAAGAAACGGTAACTACCGTCGTGGCGGTGAAAACCGGAGTCGCAACTTCCATAAAAGAGAAGATAAAGTGAAGAAAAATGACGACTCAAGTGACGACGAAAAAGCCAAACCAAAGAGAGGTTATTGTTACTCATGTGGTGATAAAGACCACTATGCCAACGAATGTCCTAAAAAGAACAAATTTCAAAATAAAAAGGATAAAGCCTTCGTTGGAGGCTCATGGAGTGGAAGCGAAGAAGAAGACGAATATCAAGCTATTTGTCTTATGGCCGAAAGCGACGACGAGGTAAAATCTTGTTACTCAGATTACGCTAGTGATTATGAAAATGAAGATGAAAATAATCTTGACGAATTATATGAATCATTCCATGACATGGCCGCTCTTGCAAATAGGTATCAAGATGAAATCTCAAAATTAAAAGAAACCGTATCTGCATGTGAAAAGAAAATTAATGACGGTAAACAAAAATCTGCAAATGATATGGATATAATTGCTAAAATAAAAACTAAATTAGGTGAAAAGGATTTTTGTAAATCTTGTGATATTCTAAATAAAGAAATTGCATGCTTAAATAAAAAGTCACATGAAAATATTATTTGTACAAAATGTGATATTCTTGAAAATGAAATTGCATGTTTAAAAGCTAAATGTGCTTCATATGAAAAAGATAACATGTTAGCTAAAGCCTTTGAAAGTAGTAATGAAAAAGTTCTTAACATGCTTAATATGTCGAACCGTATAAATTGTAGAAAAGGTATAGGTTCAAATACATGTGTTGAAAAATGTAATTGCATGCCTATTAAAAGATGTTATGAACCACCTAAGTTTAATACACGAAAGCCGTATATGCAAAAACCTCTGTATGTACCTAAAATGCATAATGTAAATTATAATACGAGAAAACCGTATGCTCGCATGTATAACGATAAGTATTCTAAACCTAAAAATAATGCGAATATAAATGCTTGCTTTTATGTGTATGATAAATACAATCGCAAAATTAAAATGATAAATAAATGGATTCCAAAAGGAATGTTTAGTAATGATAATCCCGGTGGTATGCGTTTATGGTTTTAAATGTGTTATATATATATACATACGTACTACATATATATATATATATATATATTCTTTTTGATCTATTATATATATATTTTGCTTAACTTTATATATATGTTGGTTGTTATCTTGAAACTAATTTACAAGGACCCACGAGAAATGGGGACCATAAAAATTACATCTTCATCATTATAGATAAACCTTGATATGGACTGGATACTCGATAGTGGTTGCACACGTCACATGACCGGAAACATCAATCTCTTTTCATCATATAAGTCATGTGATGGTGGACAGGTAATTTTTTGAGGAAACTCCAAAGGAAATATAATTGGGAGAGGGTTTTATTTTGAAATTGGTTGTGTGTAAGATTGGTTAAAGGAAACCTTGAATTTCGTAAAAGCCGAATGCTGCCAGACAAACTTACTGTCGCGGTATACCGTGACCCTAAGGCGGTATACCGTTTTCTGTTCACCACCACCACGTGTCACTCTGTGATTATCCGACAGAAACTGTTCCAGCTGACCCCGGTATACCGCGTTCCCTAGGCGGTATGCCGCACCGCTGTTTCTACACTATCACGCGTGTTTAAAGAAGTCAAGTCTTTTCAACTCTTTTTCTGACTCGGTATACCACGGCCCCCTAGGCGGTATACCGCGCGCCTTCGACGGATTTAAATCCATAGCAGGTAAGGTTCTTTTCCTTTCTTTTTATCCTTGAGCACTATCTCTCTCTCTCCCTCCTCTTGCCGCCGACCGCCGCCTACGACGTCCGCCGTCAACAACCGAAGTTTTTTTTCTCGGCCACCGGAACTCCAACCTTTCAACAACAGTTTTTCTCTCCTTCCTTCAAATGGCTCCAAAAAGGGCTCGTACCTCTCGGGGAGCTTCTAGCTCTCAAAACCCATCTGACCCTCCTCAAAACCGTCGTGATTTTAGACGACATATTTTTGAATCCCGACCTTGTAACCCAGGTCGATCTGTCGATTTAGTGGGTCTAGAACATCTTGGTACCTTTGAAGCTTTCTCTTCTATTGACTGGGAACCTTTTCTTTCTTTTCAAGGAGATGTACCTTTTTCAAGTATGGTCGATTTTTATGCTGGGTATGACTTTAACGAGACCACCCATCGTGTCTCTCTTCAAATTTTCAACCACTCTTTTGACTGGAGTTTAGAAGATTTTTCTCGTGTACTGGGTCTAACCCATTCCAATATAAATGTGTTTTCAAATAATACTGCCTTTACTTCCCTGCTTACCCAGGTTCAAGAAACTCAGGAAACCATTCTCCAATCTATTTTAGCTCCTGCTTTTCGAAATAATTTTCCCTCAATTTTAACTGATCAACATCTTCCGGAAAATCTTCGTTTTTGGAATAAAATTATCCTTTTTAACGTTTTGGGACGCGCTGGAAATTTTGACAGATTGGGTGCACTTCAGTGCTATATCCTTTACTGTCTCCGGCATGGCATCCGTATTAATGCCACCTACATTATTGCTCACCGTATGGTGATTTCCGAGTCTGGTCACCAGTCTCTTCCGTTTGGTTACTTAATTCGAAACCTTTTTACAAACCTTCAAATTCCTATCATTGGTAGGATGTTAGCTCCTACTCCTTCTCTCAATGCACTGACTGTTAGTCGAATGAGTGCTCCACCGGGACGGGCTCTTCATCGCCCTCAAGATCCGGCTCCCGAAGAAGACGATCCATACGCAATCCCGACGGGTGCAATCTCAAATCGTCAAATATACTCCGCGATCATTGACTTGCGCCGGAGTTACGATGCCGATCAACGTGTGGTGCAAGACCGCTTGGAAGACATTGACGAGCAGTTGTGGACTTTATCTAATCAACTGAACGAAATTGAATTTATAGATAGCGATTAATTTTTATGTCTTCTTAAAACTTTATTTAATTAACATTATTATTTCTCTGTTCTAATGTTTATTCTTCTGCTTCGTTATTCTTATTGAATTTTTTTTAAGAGAGCTTTTTTATCTAACCCTTGAGAAAATGCTAATTCTCAAATACTTCATATTTTAAGGGGGAGCATCTTTCAAGGGGGAGCATAGCGTCTTTCCTAACCCTTTTTGCTTCGACAAAAGGGGGAGAGAAACCGAGTATGCTCTCGTGTTTAGCGTTGTGTTTGTCATCATCAAAAAGGGGGAGATTGTTGGTGCAAGTGTACCCAGCTTTAATATTGTGATATATTTTTGGTACACATAAAATCACATCTCCATATTTATTTTGATGATTATAAAACACACCGCATTCTTTGTTATCTAATATTTTATCTGAGTGTGCAGCATTTAAATAATCTCGATAATTTTATCTGAAGAAACCAAGACTGAAGACTTTCGTCGTTTTATTTTTAAAATGATAAATCACCCTAAAATAATATACCACTTGGATATTTCTAAAAACCCAATTTTAATTAATTAAGGTTTATTGAGAAGATCCAGCAGATTGGTTGCGTCTTGGAGAAGTTACCTATTTCTGACGCCGGCATACCGCGAAGGTTCAGGCGGTATACCGCGGCGGCTTACTGCACCTCTGATTGATTGAAAGGCTTTTTGTCTCGGCGGTATACCGCGGTGTTTAGCCGGTATACCGCGGGTACAGTCTGCACGGTATACCGCGGTGTTTAGCCGGTATACCGCGGGTACAAGTTTACGTTGGTTTTGCAGGGTTGACCTTCTCTTCTGACAAGTACGTTTTTCCTCTGCACGGTATACCGCGAGAGTTAGCCGGTATACCGCAAAAGCCTCAGGCCATGTTGCTCATCCAGTATAAATACATGCAAGCACCAGCCTTCAATGCTACCAATTTCACAATAACTCTCCCTGCATTTGATAAAGACTCTGCAGCATCTTCTCTTGATATTTAAACTGTTAAAATTATAAAACACGTTTTTGAGTAAGAAATCTTGAGTTGATAGCAGATTAAAATCTCTCGATTAGTTGAATCAGCAACACAACTCAAGTGATCAAACTCTCTAAAAATATCCAAGTGATAAACCTTATTCAAGAGTGATTATTCATATTAAAATTATACCCTCTTGTAAGTGTTTGAATAGAGTGAGTGATCCACATAAATCTCTCAAAGTAGAGTGATTCGCGTTTGTTGTACTAAGGTTTGTGTTCTACCGTAAAGAACACGTTTTCGTATTGGATCTCCGAGAAGTGTTATTTTCTCGAGGTGGACTAGCCAACTTTGTGTTTGGTGAACCACTTTAAAAATATCGTTGTCAAGTATTTTCTTTCCCTTATCTATTTACATTTCCGCTGTGCTTTTAAATTATATCTGTTTATATAAATTGCTTTGCATTTATATTTATTTATATAATATCTGTGTATCTGTTTGTATTTACACTCTTCTGTATTATTCCGTACTTACTCCGTATTTATTTATAAAAAGAATTTTTGAAAGTAAAAGTTTTAAATACAACCTTACCCCCCCCTAGGTTGTCCAACACTGTTGTCGTTTGATTCAACTATGAACTCATGATAGCTCATTTGTATTCTGTTGTGCCAAAAGGTCTTCTGCTTGATGTCTACGATTCTGCGGATTCCAAAGTCTGAGTTTATATTTCTGTTCAATCTGGACTTGGTTTCAATGAATTTCCGTCTAACGTCAGAGATCGTATTTATCCTGCAGGGGCTTAAGTATGGATTGATGGGCACAGCATTTGTGGGGATGGTGTCATGGTCACCATAAAGATAGGCAAAGATTTCTTCTAGTGGAGGTTTGCCAGAATGTTGAGTTGAGGATTCGGGGTTCTGTTCTGTTGGCATGGGATTTGGGTCTTCATGAGTTTCTGCCATTAGTATGTCAATCTGGGCAGATTCTTGTGTTGTTTGGGTTTGGACTTGAGGTTGGGCTTGGTTCAATGGGTCGGTTCTCTCTGGTTCTGTTCTTGGTGAAGTAGGAGGGGTGTCCAGAATAATAACCTCAGGTGGTTGTTGAGAGGATTCTGTAGGTTTGATGATTCTGTCTTTGAACATGTAATCAAAAACCACCATAGTCACCTCTGGTAAGTCTTCAGAAGTATTCCCTTGGTCTCCTACTTTAGTTGCCTCAGCCTCAGATACCTTTTCTTTTCCCTTAGCAGATCCCTCAGCCTCTGTTGCAGGTCCCTTTTCCTTCTCTTTTTCCTTCTCTTTCTCCTTCTCCTTCTCTTTATCCTTCTCTTTCTCCTCCTTCTCCCCCTTTTGTTGTTCTGAGGACTCACCCATCTGATTGTCTGACTGATCTTCTGTAGCATCCTCAAAGTCATCATCATCGTCAGAGGATTCAATTCGAGCTTTTGGTGAGGGTGGAACAACAATCTTTGGGTTAGCCTTATGCCTTTTGCTCGAAGGTTCTTCTGCAGGTGCTTCTTCAGCAGGTCGTTTTGATGTAGAGGTGTGTAAAATAATATTAGTGAAGTCTAAGGCTGCTTTTCGCATCACCTCTTCTACCTCTGTTGCTGCACCTCTGATTTCTTCCACTTGGGATTCGAAGTTGACCTTGTGTGTATCGAGTGAGGCTTGCACATGCTGTTCTGTTGATTTGGCCTTCATCACGAATTTTGAGGAGATTGACATCATTTTGCTTAGAACTTTTCTGCTGAACTCACCCATCTGACCGACAGTCATTGGTAAGTCATTGGGTCTGGGGCCAGAGAGCTGGATAGGTGCGGCAGAAGAAGTCGTGGCTTCTGTGATGGCGGTCTTAACAGAGTTGTTGATCAGCTCTGTCAAGGTTCTGATGTTGGAGTCTGATAGATAAGGGGTTGGCAGGGTTCTGTTCATCTGAGCCGTATGATTTTCTGCTAAGAGCGTCTTCAGAGCGGCTACTTCTGTCGTTAATGTCTGAACCTTTTCCTGGAGAGAAGCATTTTCCTTGCGGATCAGCTCCTCCTTTTGATCATTGATAAGTTTATACTCATTCAAGGAGTTGTTGATACTGTCACAGAAGCTTGTGAACTCTGCTCGTCTGACAGTGTCAACAGGGATATCCTTGGTACCAACACATGGTTCCAAGTTAACCTCGAGCTCAGAGGTGCCTGCTTCAAGAGTTGTTTTTAGGTTGGCTCTTGCAGGACTTCCACCCGATCCTTGATGTTCCCTTTGAGGGGAAACAACTACAGGTGTTCTGATCAGAGTTTCCTCTTCTAGCTCAGGTTCTGAAGAAGGAAATCTGGTGTGATGGGAAGCATTTGGATCAAGCATTGTCTTCTCTTGTTTTACTATGGTCTCCCATTATCCCTGAGTCGGACAGATGCTACGTGAGATTACAAAGATCTCTGGTCTAATTTGTGTAGTCTCTAAATGAGCCACAGAGGCATCATCGTGTGGAGGTGACCTATCGATGTCGTGGGGCAAAGTGACATCATTACCGAATATGGATCCCCCAGTTTCGTGCATATCAGAGGCATGAAGAGTTGCCTCTGATGGTATAGGCTGGTTGGGGTTCGAGGTGTGCACCTCTGTTTCAATTTCCCTCTGGTCTTGATCACCAGGGATAGCATGTGTGGAAGAACTGGGATGTGGGCTAGGATTTCTCTCAGATGTGTCATCTTGGACATCTTCTATCCTCACATTTTCCTCGGCACCTAAGGCTGTAGAACGCTCGGGTTCCTCTCTGTTATCTATTTGCTCACCAGTATCAGAGGAAAGAACTTCTACCTCTGGTGACTCCTGTACTCCCTCATGAACAGCCTCTCTAGGAGATGCTCTGTCCTCTAATTCCACTCTAGAGGAAGACCCCACTTCGGGTACTCTTGCCTCTGTTCCGTTTCCTTCTTCCACTCCTATTTCCTCACTCGTACTCTCCTCAGATGGCTCAGAGCCTAAGTATGCTGGGGTTCTCACCTCAGGTTCTTGAGGTTGAGCAGCATGTCTATAGTTTTGGATAGAAATGTGGTCTGGGCTTATCAGAGCAAGCATTGTACCTGGAACGCGTCGTATGAGGGGATATTCTCCTGAAGTGGTGGGATTGAATCTGGTCATGACCCAGTTCCTGAACATGTTGCCTTGTTGAGTCAATTCCAGACTCTGAAATGCTCTTCTGATTGCCAACCCGATAAACCTTGGAAACTTGATGTTCTTCAGGAATTTATGTTGCCCAACTTCTCCTCCTTTGGCAATGGCAGAGGTCTTGAGATTGACAGCAGTGAGAAGATCGGTGTAAAGAATGCTGGCATAGTCAAGATTTCTTTGAAAGAACAATCCATACATTATCTGTAGGATTTCTATGCTGGATTGATCTTGACTACCAGATTTTCCTGTGAGGGTTCGGTTCAGTGCAGAGAACATGAAATTCCACACTGGTGGTAGATTCTGTCTTTTGAATGCTCCGATTCGGGTGATATCTTTGTTGTAGCCTAGAAATCGTACAAACTCCAGAAGGACATCAGTATTGGGTGGCTTCTCGAAAGCTTCTATGTTGAGCTGTCGCTTGCTCTTCATTCCAAGGATTCTCCGCAGGGTAGTTGCTCTAATTCTGATCGTTCCAGAACCTCCATCTCGACCAGAATCCACATTACCGATTATTCCGTTGAGCTCTTCTACGTGTTGGCATGTAGTCCACCATTGCTTGATGTAGAGCTCAGGAATGTTGTCGTCGAAGTCTGTTAGGGCTTTGAAGATTTCTGAGTTTCTGAAGAACTCCAGAAATATGTGGTATGTGGGTAGATAGAGAGAAGGGTTTGGATCTAATTGATGGTTGCTTTCAGCGAACTCGTATGGGAGAATAACAATTTGGTCGACGGGACCAATATGGCTTGAATCTGCTGAGTGTTGGGGGTTTGCCATTTTTGCAGGTTTGAGTTTTGAAGGTTTGAATGAAGAGGAAAAATGAACAGGGTTTAAATAAAAGAGGGTCAAGGTTTTGGATATTTATAGTCCGAGCTTGTGGCTGAGTAATCGCCGCAGATACTGTAGGCACTCGAGTGTCAGAAGGTGGAGTGGCCTGAAATGTGTATCGTGGGGACAGCTAGTGGTTTAGCTTTCAATTGGAGATTGCCACGTGGATTTGTTCTGACTACTTTTGTGCAAGTAAACCGTCGCGGTTAGAGATGTGTGGGTTACAAGTGGTTGACGTTTAGAAATGACCCGCACTCTGATGACATGTTCTGATGACGTGGCAGAATAGACTAACAGAGCTCTGATGGAGCTGTGTTAAGTTGCTTCTGTTGCGTGGCCTCCATTTCTTACCGTTACCTTTACCAGAACTTGTTCTGATGTGAGATGGTCAGAACTTTACATGATCAAACAGAGTTCTGATGAGAAGCAACAGAGGCTCTGATGAGATGTCAGAGTTCTGACTGGTTCTCCAAAAGATTTAGCTTTAAGCTCAAAAAGCAAAGTCAATTTGGTTTTGGAAATTTGATTATTGACTTGCTCCCCCTAAAACCATGAAAGTTTCCTTTAAGCTCCCAAATTTTTTTTTTTATAGAGCTCTGGTAGGAACATCAGAGCCTCTGTTGATTTTAAACAAAGTTAGGAGGACAAGTTCAGCATACCCAGTTTGCTGATTAGGAAGTTAAATCTCCTTTCATTAAGGGCTTTTGTAAACAAATCAGCAAGCTGGAGGTCTGTTGAAACAAAGTACATTTCAATAGTCCCTTTTTCAACATGATCCTTTATGAAGTGATACCTTATGTCGATGTGCTTGGTCTTTGAGTGCTGAACTGGATTCGCAGTTATGGCAATGGCACTCTTGGAGTCACATAGAATTGGAATCTTACCATACTCCAGACCATAATCTCTGAGTTGTGTCTTCATCCATATTACTTGGGAGCAACAACTAGCAGCAGCAACATATTCCGCTTCTGCTGTAGAGGTTGAAACACAGTTCTGTTTCTTGGATGTCCAACTCACCAACTTTTCTCCAAGCATTTGGCAGCTACCAGAGGTACTCTTTCTATCGTTCTTGCATCCTCCATAGTCTGAGTCTGTGTATGCTACAAGCTCGAAACCAGAGTTAAGAGGATACCAGAGACCCAAAAATCGAGTCCCTTTCAGATATTTAAAGATACGTTTGACAACTGTTAAATGAGTTTCGGTAGGATTTGCCTGAAATCTGGCACATAGACAGGTTGCATACATTATATCAGGTCTACTGGCGGTTAAGTACAAAAGTGACCCTATCATGCCTCTGTAGTGCTTGACATCTGTTGGTTCACCATTAGGATCAGAGTCAAGTTTAACTCCAGTGGCAATAGGAGTTTTCATTGGTTTTGAATTATTGAGCTTATATTTTTTCAACATGTCAGAGATGTATTTGGACTGACTTATGAAAGTCCCTCTGTCAGATTGTTTGACTTGTAAACCCAGGAAGAAATAGAGTTCTCCCATCATGCTCATTTTGAATTCACTTTTCATTAAGGATTCAAACTTATCACAGTACTCTTGCCGTGTTGACCCAAAGATAATATCATCAACATATATTTGTACCAGAAGTATATCATTTTTATATCTCCTGAAGAATAGAGTTTTATCGACGGTACCTTTCTCGAAGTGATTGATCAACAGAAATTTGGACAAAGTTTCATACCAGGCTCTGGGAGCTTGCTTAAGACCGTAGAGCGCTTTGTCTAGTTTGTAAACGTGGTCTGGAAACTCTGAGCATTCAAAACCAGGAGGTTGCTGGACATAAACTTCTTCTTGCAGCTTGCCGTTTAGAAAGGCAGACTTGACGTCCATTTGATAGACCTTAAAACCTTTATGAGCAGCATAGGCTAGGAAGATTCTTATTGCTTCTAGCCTAGCCACAGGAGCAAAGGTTTCGTCATAGTCAATCCCTTCTTCCTGTCTATATCCCTTTGCAACCAGACGGGCTTTGTTTCTGATGATAATCCCATCTTCATCCTTCTTGTTTCTAAACACCCATTTGGTTCCAATGGCTGTTTTTCCTTTTGGGAGTGGAACCAAGGACCAGACTTTATTTCTCTCAAATTCCAGAAGCTCTTCTTGCATAGCTTCGATCCAATTTGGGTCCTCTAGGGCTTCAGAAATCTTCTTTGGCTCAATCATGCTTAGAAAATTTACAAAGAAAGCTTCCTTGATTGTGGCCGATCTTGTCTTTACACCATCTTCAGCATCACCAATTATAAGATGATGAGGATGATCCTTTGTCCATCGTGTCATGGGAGCATGGACAACGGGTGGCGTCTGTGCTTCTGATGGGAAAAGACGAACTTCAGCATCAGAGTTCTGTAGGTTTGGACCAGGGCTCTGTGGCACACAACTTTGGAGAGTGGCCTCATTGCTCTGAGAGTCATTAACAGGGCTCTGTGATGGTGAACTTTCAAACAAGGAATTTCTTCCGACGTTTGTCATCAGAGGTGATGAAGGCTCTTGTTCAGGTTCTCTTTCATTCTGGTGTGGTTCCTCATTTCTCTGAATTACTCCTGTAGACAGAGAAGTAGATGGTGAAGTATTAGAGGGACCAGTGAGAGATGTACCTGTCAGATTTTGATTTGTTGAGTTCTGAGCTTGATCTCCTCTATTGACGTTATCATAGGAATCATCATCGAAGAAATCATTGAACATGAGATTGATGTCTTCTTCCCTTGATCTAGAGGAACTTATCTTCTCTTGTTCTGTCTGTGTCCCCTCTGTTGATTTTCGATCAGAGGAGCTTGATATGCTTTCATCAAAGGACACATTTACACTCTCTTGAATGACCCGACATCTGGTGTTGTAGACTCTGTAGGCTTTAGAGGTTAAGGAATAACCAATAAAGATTCCTTCGTCTGCTTTCTTGTCAAACTTTCCCAGATGTTCTCTGTCATTCAGTATGAAGCACTTGCAACCGAAGACATGAAAGAATTTCACATTTGGTCTTCTGTTGTTAATGAGTTCATAAGGAGTCTTCTTGAATCTTTTTACAATTACAGCTCTGTTTTGGGTAAAACATGCTGTTGAGACTGCTTCTGTCCAGAAGTTCATTGGAAGGACAGAGCCAGCCAACATGGTTCTGGCGGCTTCTACCAGAGTTCTGTTCTTTCTTTCCACAACTCCATTCTGTTGTGGAGTTCTGGCAGCTGAGAAGTTTTGGGAGATGCCTTCCTCTGTTAGGTATGCATTGATTCTGTCATTCTTGAATTCTGTCCCGTTATCACTTCTCAACTTCTGTACCTTTAGATCTAACAGAACCTGTATCCTTTTCAACAAACTTATCAGAATTTCTGGGACATCAGATTTTACTCTGATGAACTCAATCCAAGTATATCTAGAGTATTCATCAATTAAAACAAGGATATACTTCTTGCCCGACAGACTTTGCACAGAGATTGGACTGCAGAGATCCACATGAAGCATATGCAAAGGTCTGGGACAACTATGATCACTCTTTGTTCTGTGTGAAGATCTTTTCATCTTTCCAAGTTCACAAGCAGAACAGAGATGGTCTTTGTCAAATTTCAGAGAGGGAAGTCCTTTTACTAATTTCAGTTTCACGAGTTTGTCAAGATTTCAAAAGTTTAAATGAGCAAATCATTTGTGCCAGAGCCAGGCATCTTCATTATTCAAAGACACTAAACAGAGTCTCTCTGTTGTAGTGTTTTGGTTTGGTTTGAAATTCATTTTGTAAAGATTGCCTTTTCTATCAGCTCTTAAGAGTTCTTGACCAGTCTAGGAAAGTAACAAGGAACAATACTTCTTCCTAAAATTGACATCGAAACCGTGATCACAGAGTTGACTTATACTGAGAAGATTATGATTTAATCCTTCAACATAAGCAACTTCAGAGACTGAAACACCACCATTTACTAATGTACCATAACCTTTAATCTGTCCGCCATTGTCTCCTCCGAAGGTTACTGCACTTCCCATCTTGTTTTTGAAAGAAGTTAACAGCTCCTTATTCCCCGTCATGTACCTGGAGCATCCAGAATCCAAGTACCAGATCTGCACATGAGGTTTCTGCAAGTCAGATTAGTTCTTTTTAGGTACCCATCTCATAATGGGTCCTTTCTTGTTAGGTTTTGGTGGTGCGTCAGAGGTTTTCCTTTGTGTGTTCGGAGTGGTCGTGGAGTTTTTCTTTTGAACAGAATGACTCAGAACACAGTGAGGACCATTCAGATGATTCTGTAATTTCAATAACAGTTGAATACAATTGCAGTTGATGGAGCATGACTGATGCACATTGTTTTTATTCAAAAACTGTTTGGATGAAGCTTGATTCTGAAAGATTTTAGGACCAGATGTCTTTGCATACAATCTGTCCTGACTTTGTTTCTTAAAATTGTTACTCTTAGGAATAGACTCTTTTGACATGAAATTCTTGGAAATGGACTCATTTGAACGAAAAGAATTTCTTCCTTGATTTACACCGGAATTCGGAACAGACTTAGCTATCCACTTTCCCTTCTGTTCTGGTGTGAATCTTACAGGTTTGAAAGCAAGAGGAACATTTGAGTTTACAAAGACACTTTTGTTTTTCTCTTTCTTCTCTACTTCTACTGCATTAGAAGCAAGAATCTTGAAATCTTTGTTGTTAAAGCTTGTTACTGGTATAAATCTTGACTGTTTCTTAAAGAAAGAAACATCCTCTTTTAGATCCGGAGATCCTACCGGTAGTTGCTTTAACTTGTGTAAGATGTTCTTTTGACCACAGAAGATCTGTTCATCTACCTCGGAGTCAGAGTCACAATTAGAGGCTAGAACGTCTCTAGTGGCTCTGTTGGAGGAATTTGATTCAATGGGTATTACAGGGATATTTGTTTTAACAGATCTGAACTTTCTCCACTTTGGCTTTAAAGAATCAGAGATAGCATTTTCTTCAATAACTTTCAACAAATCTTCTTCAAAAGATGTTCTTATAGATTTAGAGGTAGGAGAGAAAACTGGTGCTTCTGGATTAAGTTTGCTCTGTGGTATTTCAACAGAGGACTTTGTCTCAGAAGAAGCAGACTTCTGTCCTTTGAAAGAATTGAAGTTGAAAATCTCTTTAGTGCCCAAGTTCTTAACAGAGTTAGGAAGTATGATTCTAGCTCTTCCTTGATCAAGAATAAACTCTGAGGATGGTTTTAAAACCTTCTTTTGATCGGAGGAGTCATAGCTGACGTTCCTATAGTTAAGATGTTTTGGTTTTGAGAAAGCATCTGAGATTTTGGTTCTTTTGAAAACGGCATTACCAGATATCACGTCCTCTTGGATTTTCCCAATACAGAAGGCGGAGGACAGAGATGTCTTCTTCCTTTCGTTGTAGGGAGCAAGGTCAGAGAAACCAAGACCTTGCGTATCCATCTGTGAATTTATCTTGATATGCACATCTTGTGCATCTTGGTACTTTTTTATTTGAATTTCTTTTCTCTGTAGGGATTGATGTAGAACTTCCCTTTCTCTTTGAAAATAATCAGTTAGAGCAACAGAGTTAAGTCTCTCTGTTTCAGACTGTTTCAACTTTTCAGACTTCTGTTTCAAATCATTTTCATAAACTTTGATCTTTTCAGAAAACAGATTTTCCTTCTTCTTTTGTAAGACTTCTAACTCAGATTTTTCTTTAAAGATTTCTTCCTTTTCTTGTTCCAAGAGAGTCTTTTCTCTCTTGTAAAAAGATAGGTCCTTCTGAGCTAGTTTTCTTAGCTCCTTTTCTTCAGAAAGTTTTTGTTTTAGAAGCTGAAATTCCTCATTCAACATGGAAACATGCATTTCTAATTCTGAGTCAGATTTAGATTCAGATGAGCATACCTTGGCACTGGGTCTGGTGGTCTCCAGCGCTCTGTCGTCAGATTCTGTCGTGGTAAGAGCACATGCATGAGCCAGATCTTCTTCTTCTGTTGTTCCCTTCGTTATTTCTGGTTCTCCAGTCATCCAGTCAACAGCTGCTTCTAAACTTTCATCATCCACAGCAACTCCACAGAAGTTGGCTTCTTCTGGTTCATCATCAGAAGATGAGTCAGAGACCCAATTTTCCATTTCAGCAAAATAACTTCTTTCTCTGTAATTGTACTTGTATTTGTTTTTGTAGTAGTCCTGGTATTTTACCAGTTTGCCTCTACAATTAACAGAGAAGTGTCCAGGTTTGCCGCATCTGAAGCAGCATCCATCATTTTGATTGATGGGTTGGGCAGCATCGGCCTTCTGTTGTGCTGGTGGATTTTCTCTTCTTTGTGGAGGTTTCCCTATTTCTGTGGCAACTCTGTTGGAACTTTGCTCTGGTGCTGTATATCCTCTTCTGTCTTCCCTTCCTTCTCTCTCATATCTGCCTCTTCTGTCGAACTTATTGCCAAATCTCTTGTTAAATTGCTGAGTTATTAAAGCAAGATATTGGGCAAAGGCTTGAATGTCATCATCCTCTGATGAGCTCTCATCTGTTTCACTTTCTGCAATCAAACTTTTCTTTCCTTTCTTTTTATCAGACTTTTTTTTTCTTTGTTTGAACTCTCTCTGTTGGACCTTTCAGATGTGGTTTTCTTAGAATCAGAAACTAAGGCGATTGGACCAGCACTGATGGATTTGCCTTTTTGCTTGACAACCTCCTTTTCTTGTGCGGCCAAAGTGCCATACACATCCGTTAAAGACCATACGTCTAAGTCCTGATTAGCTTGTAAAGACATGGACAGATTTAACCATTCATCATTCAAACTTTTCAAAAACAGAACATTGTTATCTTCCTTCGACCTAACAACCCCACATTTTTTGCATTTATTGATTAACACATTAAATTTGTTGTAGGTTTGCTGTAAGGTTTCCTCAGGAAGTGCCTTGAAATCGTTGTATTCATTTATACATTGGGTCCTTCTGTTCTTTTGGGTCTTGATACCACCCTCAAGTTGATTAAGAAGTTGATCCCAGATTTCCTTAGCAGTAACACATGAATCTAGTTCTTGAAATATTTCGTTTGGAATGGCCATAATCAGTAGTCTAACTGCTTTAAGATCATTTTCCATTTTTAGATTTTCCTCATCAGTAAAACCTGTGGTTTTAACTTCATAATGAGCTGGAATCTCAGCAGTAGTTCCTGTTGCGGGTACACGGGGAACAAAAACCATGGGTTGGAATGGTCCATCCGTGACAGATCGCATGAGGTCTTTATCCATACCATCGAAAAAATTAACCATCCTGATTTTCCATTGAGGATATTCATCTCTCAGAAGAGTAGGAGGTTTTGTTAAAGAGCCAGCAGTGTAGATAGCATTTATACCGTTGTTAGCCATTTTGGAAGAAAAACAGAGTACAGTTTGTTGCAAAACGATTTTTGGCTAGAAACAGAGTTTCAAACAGTAACTTTTTGAGAATATTTTAAGCTAAACTAGAAAGTTTTAAACACAGTTATATGAGCTCTGAAGGCTTGGTTAGACTAGAAAGCAGTAAAACAGAGTATATTATGAAGCTTTTAAAGTCGCACAGACACAATCAACAACGGTGAATCAACCTTGGTAGATTGGATTGTTTGGCTTAAGAAAACCAAAGAAGCTCTGATACCAATTGTAGGTTCCCAGATTCACGTTGTATCATATTAATGGTAGTAAAATAGACAGCGGAAGCATATTAAATAAACCCATTAAAATGAGTGATTGTGTAAATGATAAGTGAACTATGAGAATCAAATATTGAACAGTAAAATGATAACAAGATCAGATATAAAAGCTGCTCATATATTGATAATGAATCACACCAAGAACAAGTTAAAGTATGTTCGGAAATCTCATAAGACAACAATATCGTACGGAGGTAGTGCTCGGGATTGCTGTAGTGTGTGCTTACACAATTGTGGAAAAACTACTCTTCCCAAAGCTTACAATTGTTGTTCCACTACCTCGCTATTTATGGACCTGATAAAGTGTAGACAGTGTACTATCGTACCCTTGAATGACACGTGGAAAGTGTGTCTCCAATCTTTAGGGCATACGTGGAAAGTATGGACACGTGTCTTACACTTAAGGTTTCCTACGAGACTTAGGCTGACAGACGTCTTTAACTTCACAGAGCTCTGTCGCAAGAGCTCTGTTGGTCTTCTGTTGAATACTTGTTCTCTTGTAGGAATTCTTCGACAGAGCTCTGATGAGCTCTGTTGGATCCGACAGAGCTCTGTTGAGCTCTGTTGGTCTTCTTGATGAACTTCTTCCAAGTCTTCTGTCTGATCTCTGTTGGTCTTCTGACTTGAACTATTTTCAATACTTTTACATAACATATACTTGGGGCTAACAATATATCAATATACGAGCAGCTTATTTAACTATTGTGTTATCATTTACTGTTCTATATATTGTTATTGTTATTCTCTTACTGCTTCTTGTTACACACAATCACTCATACTTAAACAGCTTTATAATGCTTCCGCTACCTTTGATCTTGTTGTTTATATGAGACAAAGTGAATCTGGGAACCTATAATTGGTATCAGAGCAGATTGATTTGCTTAAATCAAATCGATCCAACCTAACCAGGTTGATTCACTATTGTTGATTGTGTTTGTTTTTTAAAGCTTCATAGTATACTCTGTTTCACTGGTTAAAACCTGAAACTCCTTTGTTACAAGATTTTGATACGTATTTAAGCTTTCCAACAAGATTGAAAATCATCTCTACATTATTCACTGTTCCATTGGTTTACTGTTCATCTACTTTTTGTTTAAAACTCTTTCAAAATCTTTCAAGACTTTCATACTCTGTTTTCTGCAAAAATGGCGAACAACAACATTAATGCTATTTATACGGCTGGTTCTTTACTCAAACCACCTACTCTTCTGAGAGATGAATATCCTCAATGGAAGATTATGATGGTTAACTTCTTTGATGGAATGGATAGAGACCTCATGCGATCAGTCACAAATGGACCATTCCAACCCATGGTTTTGGTTCCTCGTGTACCCGCAACAGAAACAACTGCTGAGGTTCCTGCTCACTTCGAACCTAAAACACTGGTTTTACTGAAGAAGAAAAGCTCAAAATGCAAAATGACCTCAAGGCAGTTAGACTCTTGATAATGGCAATTCCAAACGATATTTTTCAAGAACTAGACTCCTGTGTTACTGCAAAAGAAATCTGGGATCAACTTCTAAACCAACTTGAAGGAAGTATAAAAACCCAAAAGAATAGAAGGACCCAATGTATTAATGAATACAATGATTTCAAAGCACTTCCTAAGGAAACTTTGCAACAAACCTACAACAGATTCAACGTTTTAATCAATAAATGTAAGAAATGTGGGGTTGTAAGGTCGAAGGAAGACAACAATGTCTTATTCTTGAAAAGTTTAAATGATGAGTGGCTAAATCTGTCTATGTCTCTACAAGCTAACCAAGATTTGGATGCATGGTCTCTTAAGGATGTGTATGGCACTTTAGCTGCACATGAAAAGGATGTTGTCAAGCAAAAAGGCAAATCTACCATTGCAGGTCCACTACCATTAATCTCTGATTCAAAAACACCCTCTGAAGGGGAATCCAACAGAGATAATGCTGGCAAAGACAAGAAGAAGGAGAAAGACGTGAAGAAGAAAGGAAAGAAAAGCCTGATAGCAGAGAGTGAAGATGAGGAGAGTTCGTCAGATGATGATGCTGACATCAATGCTTTTGCCCAATCTCTTGCCCTAATAACTCAACAGTTTAAGAAGAGATTCGGCAAGAAAGTATTTGATAGGAGAGGAAGGTTTGAAAGAGAAGAGAATGAAGAGAAGAGAGGATATGCTACACTCACCACCAGAACAACAACAGAGCTGCACCAGAGTAGAGATAACAACAGTATCAACAGAGATACAATCAACCAGCCCCTCAAAAGCAAGCTGATGCTGCCCAGCACATCAACCAGAACGATGGAAAATGTTTTCGATGTGGCAAACCTGGCCATTTCTCTGCAAACTGTAAAGGTAGACTGGTAAAGGACCAGGACTACTATAAGAACAAGTACAAATATAACTTCAGGGAAAGAAGTTATGTAGCAGAAATGGAAAATTGGATCTCTGATTCGTCCTCTGATGACAAACCAGAGCAGGCCAATTTCTATGGTGTGGCTGTTGAAGATGAAAGCCTAGAAGAGATGAGGGACTGGATGACAGATGAGATACCAGAGAGGTCAACAGAGACATACATTTTCTTAATGTCTTGCGCATTCTCTACAACAGACTCAAATGACAGAGCGTTGGAGATCTCTAAACCTAGTGCCATGGTATGTACATTTTCTAAATCTAAATCTGACTCCGAGCTGGAAATGAATGTGTCATTACTTGCTGAGGAATTTCAAAACCTAAAACAAAAAGTTTCTGAACAAAAAGAACTAAGAAAACTGGCTCAGAAAGATCTGTCCTTTTACAAGAGAGAGAAGAATCTCTTGGAAATGGAGAAGGAATAAATTTAAAAAGAAAAATTTGAGTTAGAACTTTTACAGAAACAAAAGGAAGCCTCATTTTCTGAGAAATGCAAAGAGTTTGAAGAGGTTTTAGAACAAATGGCTGAAGAGGTTAAGAAATCAGAATACGAAAGACTCAACTCTGTTGCTCTCAAAAACTATTTTCAGAAGGAAAGAGAGGTGTTACATCAATCCCTGCAGAGAAAAGAGCTTTTGATTAAAAAATACCAGGATGCACAAGATGTGCACATTAAAATCAACTCGTAAAAGGAAACTCAAGTTCTGGGTTTCAGTGACCTTGATCCTTTCACTGGAAGGAAGAAGACATCTTTGTCCTCTACCTTCTGCATTGGGAAAGTCCAGATGCCTGATGGTGTAATCTCTGGTAATGCTGTTTTCAAAGAGCAAAAACTTCAGAAGGGTCAACGACCAGAATGCTACGGTTCAGAGGAAGAAAGTTAATTCTCCCATCATGCTCATTTCAAACTCACTCTGCATAAGTTTTTCGAAATCTTTGCATTTTTGTGCATTTGTAGACCCAAAAATTATGTCGTCCACATATATTTGTACAAGCATAATTTCATCACTTTTTCGTTTATAAAACAAAGTTGTATCCGTTGTACCTCTGTCGTAACCATTTTCGAGAAGAAAGGTAGAAAGTCTTTCGTACCATGCTTTTGGAGCCTATTTCAGTCCATACAGAGCTTTGTCAAGGTAATACACGTATTTTGGGTACTTGGAGCTTTCAAACCCTGGTGGCTGTTGGACGTATACTTCTTCTTGGATTTCACTGTTTAGAAAAGCAGATTTTACGTTCATTTGAAATACGTTAAAACCTCTGTGGGCTGCGAAGGCTAAGAATATTCTTATGGCTTCGAGCCGAGCGACAGGGGCAAAAGTTTCATCGTAATCTATGCGTTCTTCTTGTCGATATCCATTGGCCACCAATCTTGCTTTGTTTCTTATGACCACCCCTTCTTCATCCTTCTTATTTCTGAAGACCCATTTAGTTCCTATGGCTTGTTTTCCTCGTGGCAGAGGAACTAAAGTCCAGACTTTGTTTCGTTCAAACTGTAGAAGCTCTTCTTGCATAGCGTCTACCCAGTTTGGGTCGTCAAGGGCTTCAGAGATCCTTTTTGGCTCGATCACACTAATAAAGTTTGTAAAGAAACAAAAGTTAGCAGTGGCAGATCTTGTTTTTACCTTTTCAGAAGGTTCGCCGATTATAAGACTTGGAGGATGGCTTTTTGTCCATTTTGTTGTTCTTGGGAGATGGTCATCGATTTCATCAAGTTGATCTTCAGAGGTTTCTAACTGTGGTTCTTTTGCAGCTTCTGTCGTAGATTTTGCGTTCGTGCTTGATCCTACAGATTATGGAATGATTGGAATGAGTGGCGGTGTTTGTTCCTCTGAGGAAGTAGAGACTAAGTCTTCTTGTTCCTCTGTTATTGGTTCCTCTGTGTTTTCTGGAGTTGGTTCTTTAGTAGCTTGTGTGGTTGTTTTCCTTGTCGTATCATCTTCTGTTGGCTCCCCCTCGGCATTTGCATCTGTATGATTAACAGAGGAAGATGAAGTATTTAAGGGACTAGTTAGAGATATACCTGTCTCGATCTGGCTGACAGAAGATGATCCTCCAGAGGCTCTGACGGCTTCAGCAGAGGGATTAATGTCATCATGGAACATCTCTTGAAATAGAAGATTTAAGTCTTCTTCTCTTGTTTTTGAGATGCCAGAGGATTCCCCTTTTAGACCGAGTTCTGAACTGATTTGTTCAGAAGTCTTTTGGAAGGTATCGTCAAAAAAAACATTTATGCTTTCTACGATCGTTCGAGACAGCAGAAGATAAACTCTGTAGGCCTTGTAAGTTGCAGAGTATCCTATGAACCTGCCTTCATCAGTCTTTACTTCAAACTTTCCTCTTGCTTCTCTATCATTTAAGACGAAGCACTTGCATCCAAATACAAGGAAGAACTTGATGTTTGGTCGACTTTTGTTGATAAAATGATATGGTGTTTTGATGTGTCTTTTAACGATGGTTGATCGATTTTGGTTATAGCAAGCGGTTGATACTGCTTCTGCCCAAAATGTCATTGGTAATCCACATGCGGTTAGCATAGTTCTGGCGGCCTCCACAAGCGTGCGATTCTTTCGTTCAACCACGCCATTCTGTTGTGGGGTACGTGCAGCAGAGAAGTTCTGTGAAATTCCTTCTTCTGTAAGATAGGCTTCAATGACAGAGTTTTTGAATTTTGTTCCATTGTCGCTTCTCAGTTTCTGAATCCTGCACTCATACAGAACTTGGATTCTTTTCATTAAATTTATCAGTATGTTTGGAACATCTGATTTCTTTCTGACAAATTCAACCCATGTAAATCTTGAGAATTCATCGATCAAAACAAGCAGATATTTCTTGCCACCTAAGCTCTGTGTAGATATTGGACCACAGAGGTCAACATGTAGCATGTACAGAGGTCTAGGACAAGATACATCAGTTTTGCCTTTATGGGAAGCTCTTTTGAGTTTTCCCATTTCACAGGCAGAGCATAAATGATCTTTATTAAATTTAACGTTTGGTAGACCTTTTACTAGATCAAATTTTACAAGTTTATCAAGAGTATGAAAGTTTAAATTGCAGAACCTGTTGTGCCATAACCAGGCTTCTTCGCTTTTGCATGCAACAAGGCAGATTTTGTCTTTCTTGTTCTTTGTATTGAAGTTCATGAGATATAGATCTCCTCTTCTTTCGGCTCGCAGAAGTTCAATTCATGTGTCCTCGCTCTATAGAGAGCAGAAGGTTCTTTTGAACATTACATCGAATCCCGTATCGTAGAGTTGACTAACACTGAGAAGATTGTGTTTAAGGCCATCAACATATGCAACTTTGCATACGGTTATATTCTCCTTCTTTATGATTCCGTAGCCTTAAATGTACCCCTTTTTGTTGTCTCCAAAGGTCACAGATCCACCATCGTTCTTTTCTTTGTATGTGGATAGAAGACCTCTGTCGCCAGTCATGTGCCTCGAGCATCCGGAGTCTAGATACCAGATCGGCACATACAGCTTCTGCAAGACAATCAGAGAGTTTTAGGTATCCATATCCACATGGGTCCAGTTTTGTTAGGGGTTTTCAAGTTTGCCTTAGCATTCTTGGTCTTTGTTTTAGCTTCTGTTGAAGAAACAATTTGTTTCTTCTTACCCTTCGATTTATCATTTTCTTTGGGTACAGTAAGATGACAGTGTGGACTTTTGAAGTGTTGGTTTAATTTAAACATAAGATCAAAGCAATGACAGTATTGAATGTGCGAAGAGATTTGCTTGCACTTTTCATTAAATACATTAAATGGGGGCACAGAGGCATTACAATTTATCCTAACATTAGACTTTCTATTACAAGAAGGTTTATGTAGGCTAGATTGTTGTTTGCAAAATCCTTTGTTGACTGCGGCCTTCTGTGTTCCTCTTCTGTGGTGAACTTCTGTAGGTTTCACTGTCACAGAAGAAAAAGATTTGTTAATTTTAGTCCATTTACCCTTCTGTTGCCATGTTAGTTTTTCTTTAACAGGTTTTAAGGGTTTGAAAATCTTTGAACTAGTTGGAATTTGGGTGGATATTAACTTCTGTTGTTTGAAATTTTCAAGCTCAAGAGAGGTTTTGGCTTGTATGCACATATCCAAAAAGTCTGGACAGATACGAATTCCAGTGATTTTCTCCTTGGGAGGAATAGTTCTGTTAAGAACTTCAGAGGTTTGTTTAATAACCTCTGTGTCACTAGGTCCGATCTCTGACTTAGAGTCAGTCTCAGATTCGTCAAAGGATGAGTCGTCCTCATATACAGAGGTTGAGTCACTTGGTTCTCTTTCGATAGAGGCTGGACTTTCAGAACATGTGTCATACTCACTTTCTTCCTTTTCTAAGGAACTATCTTCTAAGTTAACAGAAGTATCTGTTAAGTTTTCTTCAGAGAGATCCTGATCGCTGGAAGATGTACAGAGGTTTTCTTCAGAGATATCAAGTTTTTCTTCTGTAATTCTTGGCTTGAACTCAGGTGCCTCTGCTGATAATTTCTTTTCAGAATTCATCATGCAGACAAATGCAACTTGGGTTTGAGTCTCGGGATTACCAAACTTGAAGATTCCTATCTGATCTTGAGTTATCAGATATCTCTTAGGTTTGGATTCTCTTTTGAGAGAGATTGAAGGTGACAAATCTGTGTTTTCAAACCACACATTTGACATCTTCAGAGGTTTCCTCTTGTGAGGTTCCCCAGAGACTTTTTGCCTTTTACTTACAGAGAGAAGATTTGGAAATCCAGGTTTTCTTGTATCTCCAATGTGAAATAGAGAGGACAGAGACTTGTCTCTTTTGGTTCCGGTATAAGGATCTATATCACAGAAGCCAATTCCCCGTCTCCCTATTTGTGTGTTTATTTTTTCGTACACATTCTGAGCATCTTGAATTTTTTTAATTTGAAGATCTCTTCTGAGTAAATCTTGACAGAGGACTTCTCTTTCCTTTTGAAAATAAATTTTAAGAGCTAGGATGTTCATTCTGTCGCACTCAACGTCCATTAGTTCTTTAGACTTTGTTTTCAAGGAGGAATTAAATTCAGAAATCTTTTCTTTTAAAGGATTTAACTTTTTGTTCCAGTCTATTTCAATTTCTTCTTTTTCTTTAAAGATTTTAGCTTTTTCTTGAATGAGAAGTCTATCCTCTCTCTCATAGAAGGTGAGCTTTTTCTGAATATTTTCACGTGTCTTTTTCATTTCAGTGTATTCAATGTTAAGTTTAATCAAATCATCTTCTGCCATATTAGAGTTAGAGGTAGAAGTGGATACCTCACTGTTGGAGTCGGAGCTGACTTCTGCCATGCCACATAATAGAGCATTCTTTGTTTCGCCTTCGTCAGAGGATGTGTCTGACTCCCAGATTTCTTTGTTCACCATTAGTGACTTCTGAGCATAGTATTCAGCTTTCTTTTTGTAGAAAGCTGCATCCCTCTTAGGGAGATTTGATAGTTGTAGCATCCCTCAAGTGACCTGGTTTTCCATAGTTGTAGCATCCTTCATTCTGTGTGGAGTTTCCAACTCTGTCGTCTGACCTCTGTCGGTCACCACTTCTTTCGGTCCTGCATTCATTTGCGTAGTGTCCTGGCTTACCACATTTGTAACACTCTTGAATATGTGGAGTGTTGCCAGCTTTGTCTTCCGATCTCTGTCGGTCATTTCCTCTGTCATTTCTGTCATTTAACCTCTGTCGGTCACCACTTCTGTCGTTTCTGTCGTTTGACCCTTCTCTCTCTCGATTATCTCTTTCATATCGTTCATTACCAGATTTTTATGGTTTCCTCTGCTGAATTCCCTAGTCAAGAGAGCTAATGATTTAGCTATCGAGGCCAGGGTCGTTTCTTCTTCTTCTGCTACTTCCTCTTCTTCTTCACTTTCCACCATCATGTTTTTCTTCTTCTTCTCCTTTCTTTCCTTTACTGCTTTCTCTTTCTTTGGTTTCTCTCTAGCCTCTATAGTCTTACCAACCAATGCAAGAGGTGCAATGATCTGGGCTTTTGCTTGTGCTACCTGAGGCTCTTGTGCTGCCAATGTTCCATAGAGGTCTGATAGGGTCCAGGAATCTAAGTCTTGATTTGTTTGCAGAGACATAGATAACTGTAGCCATTCTTCATTCAGAGACTTCAGGAACATAACGTTGTTTTCTTCAGAGGTTCTGTGGATGCCGAACTTCTTGCACTTGTTTATTAGAGAGTTGAACCTATCATACGTAGTCTGCAGAGATTCGGTTGGCAGAGCTTTAAAGGCATAGTATTCATTTATGTATTGAGCTCTGCGGTTCTTCTGGGTTTTGACTCCTCCTTCTAGTTGTTTTTCCATTTCTTTCCATAGATCATATGCAGATTCACATGCATCCATGGACTAGAAAAGGTCATTTGGAATGGCCATAATCAGAATTCTCTTAGTTTTCTGAGCAACTTTGTATTTATCCCAATCAGGATCAGACCAATTATCCTGGGTCTTTGGTTTCGTGTGTTCTGGGATTTCTGGTGTGTCGTCTGTGCCAGGAACACGAGGTACAGTTATCATGGGAACGAAAGGAGGGTTACGGATATAATAAACCAATTATTTGTCAGTACCCTCAAAGAAGTGAATCATTCGAATCTTCCATTGAGGGTATTCTTCTCTAAGAAGAGTGGGAGGTTTGGTTAAGGAACCAGCTGAGAGGAAGTTGTTTGTACTCGTCATTTTAGAGAAAGATAAATTATCCAGAAAAGGGTTTGAACAGCAAACTTTTCAGAGTATGAAGTGGATGCTTCGTATGAAGTTTTTTTTTTTTGGCTTAAAATCTTTAAGCTTAGCACTAAAATGGTGTTTTTAACCAGAATAACATATTCTATAAGTTTACCAAAGTTCGAATGAATTGAAAATGGCAGAAAAACAGAAACTGTTTGATTAATATGAAGAATAGGTTAAAAATCCAAGTTTCTACCAAAGATCATTGTAGAGAGTGGATCCCTTGATATTAAAAATCAAGGTTTGCTTTGATACCAATTGTTGGTTCCTGTTTTCTTAACAATGATCTTAACTTTCAGTTAGTTCAGATTTAGATATGGTGCGGAAGCGTATTTAAGAACTGAAAGATAATGTAAAGGTAGAAGAACACACAATATCAGATAAACAGTATGTAAAGAACATATGAGTATCTCCAAGAT
The DNA here is from genome assembly GCA_033807775.1 of Saussurea involucrata. NCBI lineage: Eukaryota > Viridiplantae > Streptophyta > Magnoliopsida > Asterales > Asteraceae > Saussurea > Saussurea involucrata. Next base: position 165,202,419 of record CM066314.1, read on the forward strand.
TATTGTTTGATATTTATCAAGAACACCAAGAACATGACAAGAATTCTGCTGGTGTGTGTGTTTGTGCGTAGCTTAATTCTGATTCTGGTTTTTGTTAATGTTAATAGAAGAACTCAACATGAGTCTTCTATTTATACTACTACAAAGGGGACATACTTTAGACAATAAGGAATGATCTACAGTAGACAAGATCGTATGAACAGTAGCAGGTACGATGTTCATTTAATGCGCATGTTCCAATTCTGACATAGCCCTATCAGAGTTTGACACGTGTAGTTGATGTCAGGACATGCCTAGAACAAGTGGATGAACGGATCCTGGAACAGTAGAGAGATATTTGTAAATCTTCTAAGTCTTCAGTATAAACCGCAGAGGCTCTGTCAAGGGTGACAGAGGTTCTGCGGCTCGGTCCTCTGTGAGCAGTCTTCTGCTGATTCTTGCCTTCGGTATTCTTAGGTTCTTCTGCAGAGCCTCTGTGGGTTACTTCTGTACTTAGACTATTTTCACTACTTTCACAAACAGAAAGATTGGAGCTAACAATCTTTTCCCTTCAGAAGCAAAAACACCACCTGTTGTCCATGCTCCTATGACCAGATGGACAAAGGATCACCCCCATCACCAGATTATAGGTGCTGCTGAAGATGGTGTAAAGACAAGATCTGCAACAGTCAATGAAGCTTTCTTTGTGAATTTCTTGAGCATGATTGAGCCAAATAAAATTTCTGAAGCCCTAGAAGACCCAAACTGGATTGAAACCATGCAAGAGGAGCTTCTTGAATTTGAAAGAAACAAAGTTTGGTCCTTGGTTCCACTTCCAAAAGATAAAGCAACTATTGGAACCAAGTGGGTTTTCAGAAATAAGAAAGATGAAGATGGAGTAATCATCAGAAACAAAGCAAGGTTGGTTGAAAAGGGATACTGCCAAGAAGACTGCATTGATTATGATGAAACCTTTTCACCAGTGGCTAGGCTAGAGGCAATAAGAATCTTCCTAGCCTATGCTGCTCATAACGGTTTCAAGGTCTATCAAATGGATGTAAAATCTGCCTTTCTGAATGGCCAATTGCAAGGGAAGTGTATGTCCAGCAACCCCCAGGCTTTGAAAGCTCGGAGTTTCCAGATCATGTATACAAGCTAGACAAAGCACTGTATGGCCTTAAACAAGCCCCAGAGCCTGGTATGAAACTCTGTCAAACTTTTTGTTGGTCAACCATTTTGAAAAAGATACTGTGGATACTACCTTATTCTTTAGGAGATATAAAAATGATATACTTCTGGTACAGATATATGTTGATGACATTATCTTTGGGTCTACTAGACAAGAGTATTGTGACAGATTTGAGGATTTAATGAAAAGTGAGTTTAAAATGAGCATGATGGGAGAACTTTCTTTCTTCCTTGGTTTACAAGTAAAATAATCCATCAGAGGCACCTTTTATCAATCAATCAAAATATGTCTCTGATATTTTAAAAAAGTATAAGCTCAATAACTCAAATCCTATGAAAACTCCTATTGCCACTGGAGTTAAACTTGATCATGATCCTCAGGGTCAATCTGTGGATGTCAAGAACTACATAGGCATGATAGGATCACTTCTATACTTAACTATCAGCAGACCTGATATAATGTTTGCAACATGTTTATGTGCTAGATTCCAAGCTAATCCTAAGGAATCCCATTTGTCTGCTATCAAATGTATCTTTAAATATCTCAAAGAGACTCAACTCTTGGGTCTCTGGTATCCTCTTAACTCTGGTTTTGAGCTTGTAGCATACATAGATTCAGACTATGGAGGATGCAGGAGTGACAAAAAGAGTACTTTTGGTAGTTGTCAATTGCTAGGGGATAAGCTAGTCAGCTGAACATCCCAGAAGCAAAACTGTGTGTCAACGTCTACTGCAGAAGCAGAATATGTTGCTGCTGCTAGTTGTTGTCCACAAGTCATTTGGATGAAAACACAACTCAGAGACTACGACCTCGAGTACAACAAAGTCCCAATTATCTGTGACTCCAAGAGTGCAATAGCAATTACAACAAATCCAGTTCAGCACTCAAAGACAAAGCATATTGACATAAGGTACCACTTTATCAAAGATCATGTTGAAAAAGGGACAATTGAAATGTATTTTGTTTCAACTGACTTCCAACTTGTTGATCTGTTTACAAAAGCCCTTGATGAAAGGAGATTTAATTTCTTAATCAGCAAGATGGGTATGCTGAACATGTCTTCCTAAACTCTGGTAACACCATCAGAGTCTCTGGCTTTCATCACAGAACTCTGACAGAGTAGGTAGGTAGGTCATGTCAACAGAGCCTTTGATGTCAATCTCAGAGCACTGCCAGCATAGTTTTTCAATATTTCTTGTTTCTTTTGGTCTCATCTTTGTTTCTTTGAAACTTATTTGTAAATAAGCTTTATTAAATTCTTCAAAAGTTGCACAAATCAAGGAGGAGTTGAAAAGAAAAATCTGTGGTTAAGCTCATCATTTTAGGGGGAGCTTAAACGAAAGTAAGCATTGTTTAAGGGGGAGCAAGTCAAATGTTTTTCAAATCTTCATGACTTGGTTTGTTGAACAAAAGAAAAATCTTTTTGAAGGAAGGGAAAACCTATTCTGATGAAAATCTTCTTGACTATATCTCTGAACTCATACTCAGAATTAGGTCTCTGGAAGAATTCACCAGAGCCTCTGACATAAACATCAGAACTCTGTAATTTCTCTGAGAAACCTCTGACGTATTGGTTCTCTGATTATTTTCATCATCAGAATTAGGATTTGCAAATGATTTTAGGGTAAAGGTGAAACATCTTGAGAATCTGGGTTACTTGAAAGAATGGAAGAGGTCATCAACAGAGGCAAGAATGTGCTTAGAATTCCAACAGAGTTCTGTCACTTCTCTGCCTTATACTTTCTCTGATATTGGTCATCAGAAGTGTGGGTTATTTCTGAGCCTCAACCACATGTCACCCACCAATCTCCAACCATGACGGTTCCATATCAAAAAAGTTGTCAGACCCAAAACCCACGTGGAATTTTTTGATTGGGTAACCAACCGTTAGTTGTTCCCACGTTCTACTGTAGAAAACGTTCCACTATCTGACACTCAAGTGCCTACAGTACCTACGATGGTTATCCCAGCCACATTCCTTGAGTATAAATACCCATTTGAATTACCCATTTGAATTACCCATTTCATTTCATACGCTTTCTGAGTATTCAAACATGCAAAATCTTCCCTCCTTTGAGCAAATACCTTCTTTGTGTTCTTTAACCTCAAAACCTGCAACAATGGCTAACCAAGCAAACTCTGCTGAGTCGAGCAGAATCGTTCCAGTCTATACAATCATCATTGAACCCTATGAGTTTGTTGATAACAACTATCGATTCTCAGCAAACCCTGCAAACTTCGAACCCATCTATCATGTTTTTGCCGAGTTCTTTCGACGTTCTGAACTCTTTTTAGCCCTAACCATGTTTGACGATGATGTTCCTCAACTCTATGTCCAACAATGGTGGACAACTTGTCAGTTTATCGAAGAGCACAAGAGCATCATGGGAAAGGTAGACGCTGGAGCAAATGGTGGAGCAGGGACTATCCGTATTCTCCCCAAAACCCTCCGAAGAGTCTTTGGAATGCACACCTCTGTGGAACTGGGAGTTCCTGCGTATGAGAAACCACCAAAAGTTCCAGTTCTACTGGAATTTCTCAGGTTCTTGAGATATAACGAAGAATTAACCAAAATAGGTGAGTTCAAGAGAGGAAAACTACCACCAGTGTGGAACTTTATGTTCTTCACACTCAACAGAACCTTGACGTGCAAGAGTAGAAGCCAAGACCAAGCGAGCACAGAGATACTGCATATCATGTATGGTTTGTACTTCAACAGACACTTTGACTACGCCACCATCCTGTACAAAGAGCTGCTAAACGTGGTAAATCTGAAGACAAACGCTCTAGCAAAGGAAAGAGAGTGGGACAAGACAGAAACCTCAAGAATATCATATTTCCCAGGCTAATCAGCCTTGTCATCAGAGAAGCGTTTGATGCTCTGCAATTAACACAACAAGGAGCCTCAACTCCTGGATGGTTAATGTCGCAGTTTAGACCGACAATCTCTGGTACGTATCCTAATACTCGCAGAGTCCCACAGACGATGCTCGCTCTTATCCACCCTCAACACATCTCTCTTCAAAACTATAGACAAGCTGCCCAACCTCAAGAGCCTGAGGTGGGATCCCCAGCTTACTTAGTTCTGAGCCATCCTTAGAGTCTAGCAGTGAGGAAGTAGTAGAAGTGGTCAGACCAGAGGAAAGAGCACCCACAGAGGGGTCTTCCTCAGAGGTAGAAAAGGAGGAGGAAGTAGTACGTGACAGAGTATCCTCAGAGGAGGCTGTCCAAGAGGGAGTAAGGGATACTATAGAGGGAGGAGCAGAGAGTTCGTCCTCCTCTGGTAGTGGTGAGACAGATAGCTTTGAGAATTAATCCGAGTCTTCTAATGCCCTAGGAGCCGAGGGAAATGTGAGCTTAGAAGAAGATGTTCGTTTGAACACCCATGTGTATTTTAGGACACCCTCTCCAACTCCCAGTGAAAGCACTTCATCTATCCATGGTGATCTAGACCACATGTATATTGAACCAGAGGTGCACACCTCGAACCCTAACCAGCCTAACCCATCAGAGGTAATTCTTCATGCCTCTGGTATGCATGAAACCGGGGAACCTATCTTTGGTAATGATATCCCATTTCCCCAGGATATCGATAGGACCCAACCACACGATGATGCCTCGGTGGCTCATCTTTCTAAGGAAGAACAACTTTGGTCCCTAGGTAACTTTCGTTTTACCCGTAGAGATTGCCTAACTCAGAGGCAATATGACAGACTAGTTGCACAAGGATTCGATTGTCTAGATCACAATGTGAATTCCCACGTTTACTTCAATCTCTCAGATTCTGAGGATGAGAGATGTGAAGGAACCAGAACACCCCGAGATGATTCTCCTTAGAGGGAACATCAAGGACATGGTGGAAGTCCTCCCAGAATCAACGTCAATACAATTCTGATAGGAGGCGCCTCTGGACTCGAGGCAAAATTGGATCCATGTGTTGGAACCAATGTTACCCCTTTTGACATTGTCACTAAAGCATAGTTCAAAGGCTTCTGTGACAATATCAGAGACTCCTTGAATGAGTATAAACGTATCAATACTGCAAAAGAGGAGCTGATCTAGAAGGAAAATGCTTCTCCGAAAGAGGAACTAAAGGCGGTACAAACAAAGTTGGTAGAAACCTCCCAGAAGTTCACTAATTGGGAAAAGACAAGGGCAGAGGAGGAAGAGAAGTTGCACAAAGAAATTTCTGATCTGAAAGCAAAAATGGCAGAAAATCACAAGGAATCCATCAACAAAACTATGCCAGTACCCTCTATCATTCTGTCAGAGACCAACATCATAATTCTGACAGAGATGATCAACATCTATGTCAAATCTGTAATCAAAGAAGCAACTTCACCAGAAGCATCTACGTCAACTCCAATCTCTGTCAGCGCTCCCAGACCCAGTGATCGCTCGATGACTATCGGACATATGGGTGATTTCAGAAGAGAAGTCCTGAGCAGAATGATGACTATCACATCCAAGTTTGAGGGAAAAGCCCAAGTCTCAGAAAAACATGTTAAAGGGACTCTAGACTCCGACAAGTTCAACTTCGAGAGTCAAGTAGATGAGATCAAATCAGCTGTAGCAGAGGTAGAAGATGTACTAAAGAAGTCTGCCGCTATGTTCACAGATGTTATCATGGGCACATTATCAAAGAAAAGGTCTGCTGAAGATCCCTCTGAGGCTGCACCATCCAAGAAAGGCAAGTTTGTTAGCTCGGACTCTCCCAAGGCCACTATAGCATTCTATGATGATGAAGACGCAGAAGAGGATGAAGGAGAGCCCTCAGACCAACAAAAGGGGGAGACAACGTTCGAATACATGTTCAAAGATAAGTCTATCAAACCCCAACAGAAACCTCAACTTCTGCAGCAGAGCCTACAATCGATACCATCATTCTTGATACTCCTCCCCAATCTCCAAGAACTGAACCAGAGAGGACAGTCCCATCCTCTGCTGACGACTTATCAAACCAACCCAACTAAATCTCAACTCTGCAAGTCTAAGAAGAACCAGAAAACCAGATGTCAGAGACCCCAACAACAGAAAACCAACTTGAACAACCTGAACAGAATCCTAAAGTTCAAGACCAACAACCAACCCATATACTACACTCTCTGGAAGAAACATTTTCCTATCTTTATGCATACAGAGATATTATACCCATCAACTCTACACCCACAAACCCATACCTAAACCCAATCAGAGCAAACCTGCTCACAGAAGACAGAAGGAGATTTATAAGGACCAAAACAAACATTCATGGGGTCATAAATCCTTCCTTCAGCTTTCAAAGAATTTTGAAGGTAGAGCAGAAGAAATTTTCCCATGAAAGAGTTATCTATCATCTCTACACGGTCGAGCAAGAAAACCAGAAAATAGAAACTTTCAACGACAACGACTTGGTGCTGCTCAATCCGTATGATCTACTAACTCTGCATGGTTACTGCCACAACAATTCTGACAAGTACAAAGCTTCCAGCACTGCCAGAGTTGAAGTCCTGTGTGCAATACAAGAACATGTCAACTACCGAACATAGACAGACTTTCAACTGGGCTTTGATTTCGAAATTGAGAAATTGGGCATTGGTCCTCCAAATGAAAGCCTTGTGGGACTCGAGCATCACTCAACAGGATCTCTTGTAGGCAATCCGGAAATATTCATATGCCGACAGAAGGGCATCAAGAAAGCCATCAGAGCAGAGGAAGCCCACAAGTACTCATCAAAGTCTCTAAGGTATCTCAGACGGATCATTCAGGAGAGACTTCCAAGTGAAAAATGCCCACAAGAAGTAATAAACAGCTTTGTAAGTCATATTAATCTCATGCTAGAATTCAGGGACTTAATCAGAAGATTTGAAAGAATTCTTAGAGGAGATTATTATGATTACTTTAATATTTCTTTCATGTATTGTAATGTAAATCTTTTGAAAGATAGTAACAACTTTCCAGAGGATGATTTTCTTCTCTTCGTTTTTGCTTACTTATCTCTGTAATAGCATAGTTTGAATTTTCAATACTTAGGGGGAGATTGTTAGCCCCAAGTATGCTTAATGTAAAAGTATTGAAAATATCACAAGTTAGAAGGACACCAGAGATCAAGCAAAGACTTAGCAGAAGATCAAACAGAAGGCCATCAGAGATCGTCAGAGCTCTGGCAAAAGACCTCTGATAGCACATCAGAGAAGAACAGTGCCATAAGACCTTCAGAGCTCTGGTAGAAGACCTCTGGTGAAAGAACACCTCTGTGAAGCTTAAGTCTCGTAGAAATCTCCAAGTGTTAGACACGTGTCTGTACTTTCCATGTTAGCCCTAAAAGGATGGAGACACACTTTCCACGTGTCATTCCAGGGTTAGTTAGTACACTGTCTTTCACTTTATCAAGCTATAAATAGAAGGGTAGTGGAACGTACAATAGTAAGCTTTTGGTGAGAATTATTACAAGAATTGTGTGAGTTCCAGATTGATCAGGTAACAACGATTCAATGAGAAATAACAAGAACAATTGATGATTTCAACTTGTCATCCCTCTCATATTCAAGATTCAAGATAGTTACAAAGGTTTGAATGAAAATCTTAACTATCTCTCTCTAAACAATTAAGCTCACAATGAATCTATGAATCGCTATGGATGATAATCAATTGCTAATGAAAGTCTCTATGAATGGCTAATGAAGGGCTAACCTAATTCTAAGGTTAAGGAAACCTTATATACCAAGGCTTTACATAAGCAAGGCTTAAGCCCATTAAGCCATTAAGCCCAAATAACACAATTAAGGCTTTTACAATAATAATTAAAACTAATTAAGCACTATATAATTATTTATATATCTTTCTAATGTGTAGGACATTTATGGTCCTAACAATCTCCCCCTAAAGATATATAAATAAAAATCGGTCTTGAAATCTTCAAGTCTTGATCTTCTCTTCCTTTAGAATCCTTGAAACACTTCGACGCTGCTTGTCTTCATGTCTTTCGACGCTCCCCCTTGAATAAAGCTCTTGATATTCATATCTTCAACTTTAAGAACTTGTAGAACCAGTATGCTCGATGGAGGAAATAATTTGAAGCGAACACCACTTGATAAGGAATGAGAATATTTGATTACTTGTAAGCACTTTGAAACTCTTGTTTTCACTTTGAAACTCTTTGGATCTCGGAACAGATCAAATAACAAAACTTTTACTCCCCATTGGCTTTTGCATGGGGACTTCTTTACTCCCCCTCGGCTTTTGCTAACTCCCCCTTAACTTGATATACGGTGTCTTTGAATCTGTACCCTTTTTCCCCCTCACGATGAGTAGGAGCATCATGCACGTTCAAAGACAATAGTAACGAGTAGCAAAAAAAATCCAGATCAAAACATTAAGAAACCAGAACGGGGTAATCAACTAACACAGAAACACATTAGTAACTGTTATCACAACAATTTAAAAAATTGTGTGGCCTATGTTCAGACTTGGCAATGGGGTATCTCTGATAGAACTTCCAGTTATCACGGAAGTAAAATATTAAAAATTACTCCTCAAACTGTTCTGGCAATATCACAAAGATATGCAATGGGAATCACAAAGACTCGTGCATGTGTGAAAGAAATAAATTTCATCTGTTAGGCTCAAAAAATTGATTTACCTTGGGACGCAAGATAAAAAACAATTGACACAGTGTGTTGGTTCCTGTTTTGCTTAAACAATGATTTTAACTTTCAGTTAGTTCAGATTGTATGGTGCGGAAGCGTATTTAAGAACTGAAAGATAATGTAAAGGTAGAAGAACACACAATATCAAATAAACATTATGTAAGAACAGATGAATATCTCCAAGATTACTGTATTTGATATAAATTAAGAACACCAAGAACATAACAAGAATTCTGCTGGTGTGTGTGTTTGTGCGTAGCTTAATATGTCTGATTCTTGTTGATGGAAGAACTCAACATGAGTCTTCCTTTTATACTACTACAAAGGGGACATACTTTAGACAATAAGGACTTATGCTACAGTAGACAGGATCGTATGAACAGTAGCAGGTATTGCATGCATTAAATGCGCATATTCCAACTTGGACAGAGCCCTATCAGAGTTTGACACGTGTTGTTGTTGTTGTCAGGGCATGCCTTAAGCAAGTGGATGAACGGATCCTGGATCAGTAGAAAGATATTTGTAAATCTTCTAAGTCTTCAGTATAAACCGCAGAGGATCTGTCAAGGGTGACAGAGGTTCAGCGGCTCGGTCCTTTGTGAGCAGTCTTCTCTGATTCTTGCCTTCGGTATTCTTGGTGTCTTCGGCAGAGCCTCTGTGGGTATCTTATGTACTTAGACTATTTTCACTACTTTTACAAATAGAAAGATTGAAGCTAACAATCTCCTCCTAAGTAGTGAAAAATAAAAAATTTGAAAGTGCAAGGATTTTGTAAGTATAAGAACATTTTTCTTTTCATATTAGATTATGCCAAAGGCATTTACATTAGATTGTATTAACAAAGAAAAATTACAGAGGATTTGTTTGACTAACTCAGACGTTGGCATCTTTGAAGTCGTTATAACTTCTGCGGTCGAGTCCTTCTTTTATAAGATCGTGATAGAAGCTGATGCAGAGTTTTATGAAGTTGATTGTTGCATCGATGACCTCTATCAGTCTGTTGGCAAGACTTTGTTCCATGAGCTCTGTTCCTCTGTGCTCCACTAGGATTGCTCTAAACTCTGTCAAAGTACTCGTTGCATACTTCTGACAGTCCATCTCTACGAAAAGCCTTGATCTTCCAGCAGGATCTGGAAATACTAACCCGACCCTTGTATTTGTGATGATTGAGTTTGGTGTAGCAAAGGGAGGGCAGTAGTCTTCTGGCTTGTTGACATATAAGTTCTTCACTCCAAGATCTCGAGCCAATTGGAAGTCGACCATGCTGTATAGTAGAAGATTCTATCGCATAGCTTTTCTGATCACTCTGTATGCTCTGCGAACTTCATCGGTTGTGAAGTTCTTCTTCGTCCATTCCAGAAGGTCAGATAGACCATAAGGATTGAGATTCCTAAGATCTGCATCTGCGAATTGGTTCTGGGATCTGTTCTCTCTTCTGACCTTGTATATGTTGTAAGAGAGTTTAGGCCAGGTTTTGGTTTTGGAGAACTTACAGTAGATGACCTTGACGATTTTGGAGGTTGAGAAGACTTCATGTTTTGCCTTGAGTTTTGTTCTGGTGAAGAGGTTTTTGAGGTCGGCACGGAAGTCGGGATCTTGAATGGTTGGTGTTGATTGATCCATTATGCCCATTCTGCTGTATAAGTAGCTGTACACCACCTCTTCCATTTGTGGTGGTGGTGGTTGAGGTAAGGTTCTGTGCAGAGCATCTAATTGGTTCTTGACTTCTGATACTCGATCTTGTGTTGGTTTCACCTTTGGATCCAGAATTGGTATATTTGACAGAGGAGTAAACCCAAAAGCCCAATCTTCTTCTTCTGGCTTTGGTTTCATAATGGCGTCGAAAGAGCTCTTCATCAGTTTCTCTGTTTGAGGTTGATGTTTGGGCTTTTTCTTCTGTGGTTCCTCTGTCATAATCCCTTTGCCCTTATCTTTTGCCTTGGGCTGATCTGCTTGTAGAGATGGGGTTGCCTCTGTAGGTTTTGACGCTTGAGTCTCAGAGGGCTTTGTGGTTGATGTTTCTGTTGGTTTGGGGATTGTCTCTGTAGGTTTTGACACTTGAGTTTCAGAGGGCTTGATTATGGTTGCTTCTGTTGGAGAGGCTTCTGGTGGCTTGCTCAGATATTTCCTCTGTTTTTGAGCAATTGTTTTGGTTCTTGGTATTTTGGGTGTTGGAGAAGGAAGTTCATCTTCGGAGGATGTCAGGAGTTGGAGTTCTTCTCTGGCTTGGACATCTTCTCCAAATACAGAAGGATATTCCAAAGAGGTGGGTGTTGCCTCTGTGGTTTTCTGTTGATCTGTTGTTTTGGGTACTTGGGTTTCTTCAGTAATGGATTCCACAGAGATGGTTGTTGTCTCTGTGGTTTGGTTTTTGCTTTGGGTTATAGCAGGGGTTTCTTCAGAAATCATTTCCACAGAGGAGGTTGTTTTCTCTATGGACTGTTGTTGTGTTCCTTGTTGGGTTTGAGTTGGGGGTGCTTGGTTGATGGGTTCTGCGGAAATTGGTGGAGCTGGTAGTCCTTTTTCTGTCGCTTTCTCCCTTGGTTTCTCCCCCTCAGGATGATCTGATGGACCATGATTGTAATACCCCGAAAAAGTTCGTTAGTGAAATTCTAGTTCCGTTAATATTATTTAACCTTAAAGTTAATATTTAGGGTAAGTTTAGATGAATTATTAAGGGGTGCTTTGGGTTATTATGGGATAATTTAAGCCAAGAATGCAAATATGGTCCATATCACCTCTTGAGTAATCAGATATCTTCACAATTAGAAAATATCCAGATTTGGTATGTGTGTGTGTTTTGTGGAGAAAGGAAGAAAAAGGGGAAAAGAAGGTTTCTTTGGCTAAGGGATTCAATTTGATCTATTGAAAGTGTTTGAGGTATGTTTTCTTTACATATTATGTGTATAATTGATAACTGAATGTTTCTATCGGAGTAGAATAGTTAGAATTACATCTGGTAATGAATCAGCGGATTTCTGGGTCGAATTAGGGCAAACCGACAGAGTTTTCCGGACACCATGAATGTGTCCGGATGGTTTTGTTGAAGGTGTCCGGGTAGTTTTATTGATGGTGTCCGGATGACTTTCTGAAGGTGTCCGGACAGGGTTTTATCCGGGTAAGTTCCTCCTTTCTTATGTTTTCCGGATGAAATGAGATACCGGATAGTGTCCGGGTTACTTTGTGTAATAACCAGGTATTTAATCTAAATTAAAAATTGGAATTTTATAAGTCTTGATTTTTGTATTTTATGGAGTTAAGAAAATTAAGGGATAAGTTTTTATTGTATAATAGAAGCTTAAGGGTGTGTTTTGTCAAGTGAAGCAAGTTTAGGGTTTGTTTGGTATTTTACCCAAACCTTGTTAGCCAAAACCGACTCAGTAGTTTAAAGTATAGGAAATATCCCAATTTGAGATATTAAAGCAAAAACCCAAATAGTGTGTGTGTGTGTGAATTTGTTCACGGCAGAGAGAGAGAGAAGAAGAACCATCGAAGAAGAAGAAGAAGATTAAAGTTACCCAGCTGGGATTTTGTGTTTGGTGCAGTAACATCAAAGAGGTAATTTTCTGATTTAAACTCTCTTTTATGAGAATTAGGTTTCTTTTGGAATTTGAAGTGGGTTTAAGTAATTTTAGAAGAATTTGTGAATTTTAGTTACAATTAGGGTGTTAAAAAGAGTTTAGAACACTTCTGTGCAAAATCTGGGTAAAAGATGGATTCCTGCAAATGAACTGAACTTTTCTGAAAAAGACGATGAACAGTGTTTTTGCAAAAAGTAGGAATTCGCAAGCCTTGGTTGCGAAAAGTCCACTTTGCGCAAGTAGCTAAAACGCAAAGTTAGGATCTCGCAACAGTTGGTTGCGAAAAATAAGAAACTCGCAACTATGGATTGCGAGAAGTGAGGTTTTCGTAATAGTGGATTGCGAGAAGTGAGGTTTTCGTAATAGTGGGTTGCGAAAAGTGAGGTTTTCGTAATAGTGGGTTGCGAAAAGTGTGAATTAGCTGTTTACGTGTTAAAGAGTATGTACATTTTGATTTGTTTCAGATACTAAGGATCGGGGTTAAAAGTTAATCTGTTTTGAGGAAAGTTTGAAGGACCTTTGCTAAAAAGATCAGGTGAGTTTTACTTTAAAAAGTATTTTACTAGAATGCATTATGTGAATAACGAATATTTGATAAAGTGTATGAATATGTCATACGTGGGTGATTATAATATATTGAGATATTATAATTACGTGAGTATTATATGAAATTATAATACGTGGCCGGGCTTTGGACCGGTGTGATAAATTGGCTCGCAACCAATTGATATTGGCCATTGGTGGAGGGATAAGGTGGAATGAGACAGGTATGATACATAAATGCTAGTTGGTATTAACTTACGTGTGATGTATGTGTATTTATATAAAGAGTATTTTTATATAAATGAACTTTTAATGAATTACAAATGTCAGGGATTTACTCACTAGACCCTTAGGTCTAACCCTCATTTTCTGTTTTAAAAATCATGTATTCCAGGTGGCGGATCCGGTAAGAGCAAATAAGTAGGACTATTGAAGGATAACTTTTGTGAAGAAGTCAGTTTAGAAGTCATGGATGTATTTTTGTACTTGAGACTTCGTTGTTATTAAACATGTAATTCAATTGTAAAAGTTTGTACTGAATTATCTACTATGTTTTGCTAGACTATGGGACCGAATGTGAAATATGATGTACCTTTTTAATGATATCATGATATGGAATGTATGTTATTTGTATATATTTTGTTAGCGGGTTGTTACAGATGGTATCAGAACCCTAGTTTAAGAGATTTAGGTATTAGTATCTGTACCGAGACTTAAACTGCATGTAAAGTAGGATGTCCCTATTATCTTAGAACCTGGGGATGCTAAGTATAAAAGGTAGCAGGAACATCATGTAAGGTAAGTTCAGATTACACCTGGCCAGTGTAATTATGATCTTACAGGTGCATGTTTGAACTGGAATACCTTGTTATATAGGGTATGTGCTTATGTGTATATTAACTTTGTTTGAATCAACAGAATGGCAAGTGGCACTAGACAAAGGAACCAAAGAGGAGGAAGGAATTCGGGTGGAGGGAATCCACCAATAGGAACAGGGGGAAGAGGAGGAGATCGTGGTAGAGGCAGAACCGGAAGGGGAACTGGGGGCCGAACTGGAGGTAGAACGCAACCGCAAGGTACAGAGTTTGTTACACGGAATGATCTGACCGCTGAAATGGGGAGATTATAGGATAGCATTCAAGCCATGTTCGAACGTACTCGACATAATGAAACTGAAAGACCAGATCCGGAACATGAAGTGGAGATGCCACTTACCTCTACTGTTTTACCGGTAATGAAAAGGTGTGACTATAAAATGTTTCTCAGTTGTAAGCCCCCTACATACTCAGGAGATCGGGATCCGGTAAAAGCTATGAGATGGCTGAAAGAAATCGAGGCTATCTTCAAAACGTGTAAATGTGCTGAACAAGATAAAGTACTTTATGGAACTGCAATGCTAAAAGGTGATGCTCTGTATTGGTGGGAGGCTCATATAGAGTCGAGAAGAGCGGATGTATATTCTACTATTTCATGGGAGGAATTCGTGTTAGCTTTCATAACACACTTCTGTCCACAAGCTGCTGTCAGACAATTGGAAGAAGAATTTATGAATCTACAGCAAGGGAACTTGTCAGTCAGAGACTATACTGCACGATTTTTAGAAAAATCTCGTTTTGCAGGATATTATGTGGCTACGGAAAAGATGAAAATGGAGAGATTTATTTATGGATTAAATGCAGAGGTCCGAAGGTTGGTGACTGCCACGGGGCCAAATACTTTTACAGCTGCGGTGGATGCTGCAGAAAATGTGGAAAGAGATAATAAAAGAGATGCTGGTGACAAGAGCTTGGGGAAAAGGAAATGGGAAGGACCATCACAGGATTCAAGGAAGCCTAGATTTCAAAGGTTCGATAATCGTCCGTCGTTTCGACCAGTAGATAAACCATGTCCCAGATGTAATCGCTACCATCAGGGAAATTGTCAAGTGGAGTCGCGGGTTTGTTTTAAGTGTGGGAAAACCGGTCATGTTGTTAAAGATTGTCGAGTAACACGGTTTTGCTTTTTGTGCAACTCTCCGGATCACCTCCAATCTGATTGTCCGCGAGGTAGAATACAACAAGGGGGTACATCCGGGAAGCCGACCATTACTAGACCAGTGGCTCCAAGAATAGAACCGCCCAGAACGAGGGGTCGTGCATTTCAAATGACAGCTAAAGAGGCGGAGGAAACTCCGGATGTGGTCACAGGTACATTTTTCATAAACTCCACGCGTGCTAAAGTGTTATTTGATTCCGGTGCAAACCGATCTTTTGTGTCTCCCTCCTTTGCTGCTCACATGCATTTAGAGCCTAAAATGTTAAAACATGCCTTATTAGTAGATACTGCAAATGATAAACAAGTGTCAGTTAAAGAAGTTTTTGATTGTTGTATGATAAACATAGAAGGGTGTGGAGTACCGATACAACTATTCCCAATAGAGTTGATCGAATTTGATGTGGTAGTAGGAATGGATTGGTTAGCTGAGAATCGGGCTAACATAGTTTGTGATAAGAAAATAATCAACGTTGTTTTACCTGATAAGAGGGCAGTAGTGATCTATGGTGATCGTAAGAATCATCAGTCCAATCTTATATCTATGATAAAAGCCCGAAAATGTGTTAGTAAGGGTTGCTCGAGTTATTTAGCCTATGTGATAGATAGTAGGCCTGAAAAGAGTAAGCTGGAAGATATTTCCATTGTTAATGAATATCCTGAGGTTTTTCCTGAAGACTTGAATAGTCTTCCTCCTGTTAGACAAGTAGAATTTGGTATTGACTTAATCCCTGGAGCCGCTCCTATTGCTCGCGCGCCGTATCGATTAGCACCACCAGAAATGAAAGAAATGATGGCACAGCTTCAAGATTTATCTGATAAGGGCTTCATCAGACCTAGCTCTTCGCCGTGGGGTGCACCAGTTTTATTTGTGAAGAAGAAAGACGGTTCAATGAGAATGTGTATCGATTACCGGGAGCTGAACAAGCGCACGATCAAGAACAAGTATCCACTTCCAAGAATTGATGACCTGTTTGATCAATTAGTTGGAGCTTGTTACTTCTCCAAGATTGATCTCAGATCTGGCTACCATCAGTTGACGGTTAAGGAAGAGGATGTTTTAAAGACTGCATTTCGCACAAGATACGGCCACTATGAATTTTTAGTAATGCCTTTCGGATTGACGAACGCTCCAGCCGCTTTTATGGATCTAATGAATCGGGTATGTAAGCCTTATCTCGATAAATTTGTCATTGTGTTTATCGATGATATACTTATTTATTCCCGATCCAAAGAGGATCATGCGCAACATCTTCGTTTGATTTTGGAGTTATTGAAGAAAGAAAAGTTGTACGCTAAGTTCTCTAAATGTGAATTCTGGTTGCGGGAAGTTCAGTTTTTGGGTCATGTAGTTTCAGAGAAGGGTATACAAGTCGATCCAGCGAAAGTGGAAGCAATTGAAAGATGGGAACCGCCGAAGACGGCAACCGAAGTACGTAGTTTTCTGGGTCTAGCTGGATACTATCGGAAATTTATAAAAGACTTTTCTCGAATCGCGACGCCATTGACTAAGCTAACTCGGAAGAATTTAAAGTTCGAATGGAAAGCAGAGCAAGATGAGGCATTCAGAATATTGAAGGAGAAACTCTGCAGCGCGCCGATATTAGCATAGCCAGAAGGTTCCGATGATTTTGTGGTCTACAGTGACGCTTCTAAGCTGGGTTTGGGATGTGTACTTATGCAACGTGGAAAGGTGATTTCCTATGCTTCTCGTCAACTAAAGTATCATGAAAGACAATATCCTACTCACGATATGGAACTTGCAGCGGTTGTCTTTGCATTGAAGATTTGGAGACATTATCTTTATGGTTCTAAATGCCAAATTATCACTGACCATAAGAGTCTCCAACATCTTTTCGATCAGAAGGAACTGAATATGAGGCAAAGAAGATGGTTGGAATTGGTAAATGATTACGATTGTGAAATCCTTTATCACCCCGGAAAGGCGAACGTAGTAGCAGATGCCTTAAGTCGTCAAGAAAGAAGTGGAACAATAAAGGCGATATCGCTATGAGCTGGACTCCTCCCAAATATCTTTGACGAATTACTGAAGTGCCAGATAGATGCTTATCAGGAAGAAAGTTTGAAATCAGAACGGTTAGTGGGAATATCAGTATTGCATGGGAAAGATGACCATGGGTTATGGTGTATGGGAAACAGAATTTGGGTGCCTCGTTTGGGTGGATTACGTGATCGTGTACTACAAGAAGCACATCAATCTCTTTTTTCTATTCATCCAGGTACAAATAAAATGTATAGAGATTTGAAACAATTCTATTGGTGGCAGGGAATGAAGAGAAGTGTTGCTAAGTATGTGGAAGATTGTACTACCTGCAAGAAAGTAAAGATTGAGCATCAGAAACCGTTTGGTCAGTTACAACGACTAGATATACCAATGTGGAAATGGGATCAGATCACTACTGATTTTATTACCAAGTTGCCTAGAACTTCAAAGGGATTCGATTCTATTTGGGTGATTGTGGATAGATTGACGAAGTCTGCTCATTTCTTGCCGATAAAAGAAACTGATTCCTTGGAACGTTTGGCCAAATTGTACATTAATGAAATAGTAACTCGACATGGAATACCAATCTCGATTATTTCTGATCGAGATAGTCGTTTTACTTCTAGATTTTGGAGAAGATTTCAAAAAGAGATGGGAACACAAGTAAGGTTAAGTACAGCATATCATCCTCAGACTGACGGGCAGAGTGAAAGAACAATTCAGACTTTAGAAGATATGCTTCGGGATTGTATAGTTGATTTTGGGGGATCGTGGGATAAACATCTGCCTTTGATAGAGTTTGCCTACAACAACAGTTATCATTCTAGCATTCAAGCGGCACCGTTTGAAGTATTGTATGGTAGAAAATGCCGAACGCCTCTGTGTTGGAATGAAGTGGGGGAGAAACAATTAGCGGGGCCAGAAATAGTACAGTTAACAGCGGATAAGATTACTCAGATTCGGGATAGATTGAAAACAGCTCAAGACAGACAGAAAAGCTATGTTGATCGACGTCGGAAACCGTTAGAGTTTCATGTTGGGGATTTTGTAATGTTGAAAGTATCGCCCTGGAAAGGAGTCATACGTTTTGGGAAGCAAGGTAAACTCAGTCCGAGGTATATTGGTCCGTTTGCAATTACCGAAAGAATTGGGGAAGTGGCTTACCGACTAGATTTACCTCCAGAATTAAGCAGGATTCACAACGCGTTCCATGTATCGAATTTTAGGAAATGTTTGGTGACTTCAGACCAGGCAGTCTCTCTACCAGATATCCAGGTTGATGAAAAGCTGAACTATGTGGAGGAACCGGAAGCTATAGTGGATCACAAAGTCAAAGTATTGAGGAACAAAGAAATCAGACAGGTAAAGGTTCAGTGGAAACATCATAAAGGTCAGGATGCGACGTGGTAATCGGAGTCGGAAATGAGAGCCAAATACCCTCATCTGTTCTCTTAACTGAATTCCGGGACGGAATTCTTTTAAGGGGGAGATGTTGTAATAACCAGGTATTTTATCTAAATTAAAAATTGGAATTTTATAAGTCTTGATTTTTGTATTTTATGGAGTTAAGAAATTAAGGGATAAGTTTTTATTGTATAATAGAAGCTTAAGGGTGTGTTTTGTCAAGTGAAGCAAGTTTAGGGTTTGTTTGGTATTTTACCCAAACCTTGTTAGCCAAAACCGACTCAGTAGTTTAAAGTATAGGAAATATCCCAATTTGAGATATTAAAGAAAAAACCCAAATAGTGTGTGAGTGTGTGTGAATTTGTTCACGGCAGAGAGAGAGAGAAGAAGAACCATCGAAGAAGAAGAAGAAGATTAAAGTTACTCAGCTGGGATTTTGTGTTTGGTGCAGTAACATCAAAGAGGTAATTTTCTGATTTAAACTCTCTTTTATGAGAATTAGGTTTCTTTTGGAATTTGAAGTGGGTTTAAGTAATTTTAGAAAAATTTGTGAATTTTAGTTACAATTAGGGTGTTAAAAAGAGTTTAGAACACTTCTGTGCAAAATCTGGGTAAAAGATGGATTCCTGCAAATGAACTGAACTTTTCTGAAAAAGACGATGAACAGTGTTTTTGCGAAAAGTAGGAATTCGCAAGCCTTGGTTGCGAAAAGTCCACTTTGCGCAAGTAGCTAAAACGCAAAGTTAGGATCTCGCAACAGTTGGTTGCGAAAAGTAAGGAACTCGCAACTATGGATTGCGAGAAGTGAGGTTTTCGTAATAGTGGATTGCGAGAAGTGAGGTTTTCGTAATAGTGGGTTTCGAAAAGTGAGGTTTTCGTAATAGTGGGTTGCGAAAAGTGTGAATTACCCGTTTACGTGTTAAAGAGTATGTACATTTTGATTTGTTTCAGATACTAAGGATCGGGGTTAAAAGTTAATCTGTTTTGAGGAAAGTTTGAAGGACCTTTGCTAAAAAGATCAGGTGAGTTTTACTTTAAAAAGTATTTTACTGGAATGCATTATGTGAATAACGAATATTTGATAAAGTGTATGAATATGTCATACGTGGGTGATTATAATATATTGAGATATTATAATTACGTGAGTATTATATGAAATTATAATACGTGGCCGGGCTTTGGACCGGTGTGATAAATTGGCTCGCAACCAATTGATATTGGCCATTGGTGGAGGGATAAGGTGGAATGAGACAGGTATGATACATAAATGCTAGTTGGTATTAACTTACGTGTGATGTATGTGTATTTATATAAAGAGTGTTTTTATATAAATGATTTTTTAATGAATTACAAATGTCAGGGATTTACTCACTAGACCCTTAGGTCTAACCCTCATTTTCTGTTTTAAAAATCATGTATTCCAGGTGGCGGATCCGGTAAGAGCAAATAAGTAGGACTATTGAAGGATAACTTTTGTGAATAAGTCAGTTTAGAAGTCATGGATGTATTTTTGTACTTGAGACTTCGTTGTTATTAAACATGTAATTCAATTGTAAAAGTTTGTACTGAATTATCTACTATGTTTTGCTAGACTATGGGACCGAATGTGAAATATGATGTACCTTTTTAATGATATCATGATATGGAATGTATGTTATTTGTATATATTTTGTTAGCGGGTTGTTACAGATGGTATCAGAACCCTAGTTTAAGAGATTTAGGTATTAGTATCTGTACCGAGACTTAAACTGCATGTAAAGTAGGATGTCCCTATTATCTTAGAACCTGGGGATGCTAAGTATAAAAGGTAGAAGGAACATCATGTAAGGTAAGTTCAGATTACACCTGGCCAGTGTAATTATGATCTTACAGGTGCATGTTTGAACTGGAATACCTTGTTATATAGGGTATGTGCTTATGTGTATATTAACTTTGTTTGAATCAACAGAATGGCAAGTGGCACTAGACAAAGGAACCAAAGAGGAGGAAGGAATTCGGGTGGAGGGAATCCACCAATAGGAACAGGGGGAAGAGGAGGAGATCGTGGTAGAGGCAGAACCGGAAGGGGAACTGGGGGCCGAACTGGAGGTAGAACGCAACCGCAAGGTACAGAGTTTGTTACACGGAATGATCTGACCGCTGAAATGGGGAGATTATAGGATAGCATTCAAGCCATGTTCGAACGTACTCGACATAATGAAACTGAAAGACCAGATCCGGAACATGAAGTGGAGATGCCACTTACCTCTACTGTTTTACCGGTAATGAAAAGGTGTGACTATAAAATGTTTCTCAGTTGTAAGCCCCCTACATACTCAGGAGATCGGGATCCGGTAAAAGCTATGAGATGGCTGAAAGAAATCGAGGCTATCTTCAAAACGTGTAAATGTGCTGAACAAGATAAAGTACTTTATGGAACTGCAATGCTAAAAGGTGATGCTCTGTATTGGTGGGAGGCTCATATAGAGTCGAGAAGAGCGGATGTATATTCTACTATTTCATGGGAGGAATTCGTGTTAGCTTTCATAACACACTTCTGTCCACAAGCTGCTGTCAGACAATTGGAAGAAGAATTTATGAATCTACAGCAAGGGAACTTGTCAGTCAGAGACTATACTGCACGATTTTTAGAAAAATCTCGTTTTGCAGGATATTATGTGGCTACGGAAAAGATGAAAATGGAGAGATTTATTTATGGATTAAATGCAGAGGTCCGAAGGTTGGTGACTGCCACGGGGCCAAATACTTTTACAGCTGCGGTGGATGCTGCAGAAAATGTGGAAAGAGATAATAAAAGAGATGCTGGTGACAAGAGCTTGGGGAAAAGGAAATGGGAAGGACCATCACAGGATTCAAGGAAGCCTAGATTTCAAAGGTTCGATAATCGTCCGTCGTTTCGACCAGTAGATAAACCATGTCCCAGATGTAATCGCTACCATCAGGGAAATTGTCAAGTGGAGTCGCGGGTTTGTTTTAAGTGTGGGAAAACCGGTCATGTTGTTAAAGATTGTCGAGTAACACGGTTTTGCTTTTTGTGCAACTCTCCGGATCACCTCCAATCTGATTGTCCGCGAGGTAGAATACAACAAGGGGGTACATCCGGGAAGCCGACCATTACTAGACCAGTGGCTCCAAGAATAGAACCGCCCAGAACGAGGGGTCGTGCATTTCAAATGACAGCTAAAGAGGCGGAGGAAACTCCGGATGTGGTCACAGGTACATTTTTCATAAACTCCACGCGTGCTAAAGTGTTATTTGATTCCGGTGCAAACCGATCTTTTGTGTCTCCCTCCTTTGCTGCTCACATGCATTTAGAGCCTAAAATGTTAAAACATGCCTTATTAGTAGATACTGCAAATGATAAACAAGTGTCAGTTAAAGAAGTTTTTGATTGTTGTATGATAAACATAGAAGGGTGTGGAGTACCGATACAACTATTCCCAATAGAGTTGATCGAATTTGATGTGGTAGTAGGAATGGATTGGTTAGCTGAGAATCGGGCTAACATAGTTTGTGATAAGAAAATAATCAACGTTGTTTTACCTGATAAGAGGGCAGTAGTGATCTATGGTGATCGTAAGAATCATCAGTCCAATCTTATATCTATGATAAAAGCCCGAAAATGTGTTAGTAAGGGTTGCTCGAGTTATTTAGCCTATGTGATAGATAGTAGGCCTGAAAAGAGTAAGCTGGAAGATATTTCCATTGTTAATGAATATCCTGAGGTTTTTCCTGAAGACTTGAATAGTCTTCCTCCTGTTAGACAAGTAGAATTTGGTATTGACTTAATCCCTGGAGCCGCTCCTATTGCTCGCGCGCCGTATCGATTAGCACCACCAGAAATGAAAGAAATGATGGCACAGCTTCAAGATTTATCTGATAAGGGCTTCATCAGACCTAGCTCTTCGCCGTGGGGTGCACCAGTTTTATTTGTGAAGAAGAAAGACGGTTCAATGAGAATGTGTATCGATTACCGGGAGCTGAACAAGCGCACGATCAAGAACAAGTATCCACTTCCAAGAATTGATGACCTGTTTGATCAATTAGTTGGAGCTTGTTACTTCTCCAAGATTGATCTCAGATCTGGCTACCATCAGTTGACGGTTAAGGAAGAGGATGTTTTAAAGACTGCATTTCGCACAAGATACGGCCACTATGAATTTTTAGTAATGCCTTTCGGATTGACGAACGCTCCAGCCGCTTTTATGGATCTAATGAATCGGGTATGTAAGCCTTATCTCGATAAATTTGTCATTGTGTTTATCGATGATATACTTATTTATTCCCGATCCAAAGAGGATCATGCGCAACATCTTCGTTTGATTTTGGAGTTATTGAAGAAAGAAAAGTTGTACGCTAAGTTCTCTAAATGTGAATTCTGGTTGCGGGAAGTTCAGTTTTTGGGCCATGTAGTTTCAGAGAAGGGTATACAAGTCGATCCAGCGAAAGTGGAAGCAATTGAAAGATGGGAACCGCCGAAGACGGCAACCGAAGTACGTAGTTTTCTGGGTCTAGCTGGATACTATCGGAAATTTATAAAAGACTTTTCTCGAATCGCGACGCCATTGACTAAGCTAACTCGGAAGAATTTAAAGTTCGAATGGAAAGCAGAGCAAGATGAGGCATTCAGAATATTGAAGGAGAAACTCTGCAGCGCGCCGATATTAGCATAGCCAGAAGGTTCCGATGATTTTGTGGTCTACAGTGACGCTTCTAAGCTGGGTTTGGGATGTGTACTTATGCAACGTGGAAAGGTGATTTCCTATGCTTCTCGTCAACTAAAGTATCATGAAAGACAATATCCTACTCACGATATGGAACTTGCAGCGGTTGTCTTTGCATTGAAGATTTGGAGACATTATCTTTATGGTTCTAAATGCCAAATTATCACTGACCATAAGAGTCTCCAACATCTTTTCGATCAGAAGGAACTGAATATGAGGCAAAGAAGATGGTTGGAATTGGTAAATGATTACGATTGTGAAATCCTTTATCACCCCGGAAAGGCGAACGTAGTAGCAGATGCCTTAAGTCGTCAAGAAAGAAGTGGAACAATAAAGGCGATATCGCTACGAGCTGGACTCCTCCCAAATATCTTTGACGAATTACTGAAGTGCCAGATAGATGCTTATCAGGAAGAAAGTTTGAAATCAGAACGGTTAGTGGGAATATCAGTATTGCATGGGAAAGATGACCATGGGTTATGGTGTATGGGAAACAGAATTTGGGTGCCTCGTTTGGGTGGATTACGTGATCGTGTACTACAAGAATCACATCAATCTCTTTTTTCTATTCATCCAGGTACAAATAAAATGTATAGAGATTTGAAACAATTCTATTGGTGGCAGGGAATGAAGAGAAGTGTTGCTAAGTATGTGGAAGATTGTACTACCTGCAAGAAAGTAAAGATTGAGCATCAGAAACCGTTTGGTCAGTTACAACGACTAGATATACCAATGTGGAAATGGGATCAGATCACTACTGATTTTATTACCAAGTTGCCTAGAACTTCAAAGGGATTCGATTCTATTTGGGTGATTGTGGATAGATTGACGAAGTCTGCTCATTTCTTGCCGATAAAAGAAACTGATTCCTTGGAACGTTTGGCCAAATTGTACATTAATGAAATAGTAACTCGACATGGAATACCAATCTCGATTATTTCTGATCGAGATAGTCGTTTTACTTCTAGATTTTGGAGAAGATTTCAAAAAGAGATGGGAACACAAGTAAGGTTAAGTACAGCATATCATCCTCAGACTGACGGGCAGAGTGAAAGAACAATTCAGACTTTAGAAGATATGCTTCGGGATTGTATAGTTGATTTTGGGGGATCGTGGGATAAACATCTGCCTTTGATAGAGTTTGCCTACAACAACAGTTATCATTCTAGCATTCAAGCGGCACCGTTTGAAGTATTGTATGGTAGAAAATGCCGAACGCCTCTGTGTTGGAATGAAGTGGGGGAGAAACAATTAGCGGGGCCAGAAATAGTACAGTTAACAGCGGATAAGATTACTCAGATTCGGGATAGATTGAAAACAGCTCAAGACAGACAGAAAAGCTATGTTGATCGACGTCGGAAACCGTTAGAGTTTCATGTTGGGGATTTTGTAATGTTGAAAGTATCGCCCTGGAAAGGAGTCATACGTTTTGGGAAGCAAGGTAAACTCAGTCCGAGGTATATTGGTCCGTTTGCAATTACCGAAAGAATTGGGGAAGTGGCTTACCGACTAGATTTACCTCCAGAATTAAGCAGGATTCACAACGCGTTCCATGTATCGAATTTTAGGAAATGTTTGGTGACTTCAGACCAGGCAGTCTCTCTACCAGATATCCAGGTTGATGAAAAGCTGAACTATGTGGAGGAACCGGAAGCTATAGTGGATCACAAAGTCAAAGTATTGAGGAACAAAGAAATCAGACAGGTAAAGGTTCAGTGGAAACATCATAAAGGTCAGGATGC
Organism: Saussurea involucrata; assembly: GCA_033807775.1. NCBI lineage: Eukaryota > Viridiplantae > Streptophyta > Magnoliopsida > Asterales > Asteraceae > Saussurea > Saussurea involucrata. The sequence continues at coordinate 165,227,245 of CM066314.1, forward strand.
GACGTGGTAATCGGAGTCGGAAATGAGAGCCAAATACCCTCATCTGTTCTCTTAACTGAATTCCGGGACGGAATTCTTTTAAGGGGGAGATGTTGTAATAACCAGGTATTTTATCTAAATTAAAAATTGGAATTTTATAAGTCTTGATTTTTGTATTTTATGGAGTTAAGAAATTAAGGGATAAGTTTTTATTGTATAATAGAAGCTTAAGGGTGTGTTTTGTCAAGTGAAGCAAGTTTAGGGTTTGTTTGGTATTTTACCCAAACCTTGTTAGCCAAAACCGACTCAGTAGTTTAAAGTATAGGAAATATCCCAATTTGAGATATTAAAGAAAAAACCCAAATAGTGTGTGAGTGTGTGTGAATTTGTTCACGGCAGAGAGAGAGAGAAGAAGAACCATCGAAGAAGAAGAAGAAGATTAAAGTTACTCAGCTGGGATTTTGTGTTTGGTGCAGTAACATCAAAGAGGTAATTTTCTGATTTAAACTCTCTTTTATGAGAATTAGGTTTCTTTTGGAATTTGAAGTGGGTTTAAGTAATTTTAGAAAAATTTGTGAATTTTAGTTACAATTAGGGTGTTAAAAAGAGTTTAGAACACTTCTGTGCAAAATCTGGGTAAAAGATGGATTCCTGCAAATGAACTGAACTTTTCTGAAAAAGACGATGAACAGTGTTTTTGCGAAAAGTAGGAATTCGCAAGCCTTGGTTGCGAAAAGTCCACTTTGCGCAAGTAGCTAAAACGCAAAGTTAGGATCTCGCAACAGTTGGTTGCGAAAAGTAAGGAACTCGCAACTATGGATTGCGAGAAGTGAGGTTTTCGTAATAGTGGATTGCGAGAAGTGAGGTTTTCGTAATAGTGGGTTTCGAAAAGTGAGGTTTTCGTAATAGTGGGTTGCGAAAAGTGTGAATTACCCGTTTACGTGTTAAAGAGTATGTACATTTTGATTTGTTTCAGATACTAAGGATCGGGGTTAAAAGTTAATCTGTTTTGAGGAAAGTTTGAAGGACCTTTGCTAAAAAGATCAGGTGAGTTTTACTTTAAAAAGTATTTTACTGGAATGCATTATGTGAATAACGAATATTTGATAAAGTGTATGAATATGTCATACGTGGGTGATTATAATATATTGAGATATTATAATTACGTGAGTATTATATGAAATTATAATACGTGGCCGGGCTTTGGACCGGTGTGATAAATTGGCTCGCAACCAATTGATATTGGCCATTGGTGGAGGGATAAGGTGGAATGAGACAGGTATGATACATAAATGCTAGTTGGTATTAACTTACGTGTGATGTATGTGTATTTATATAAAGAGTGTTTTTATATAAATGATTTTTTAATGAATTACAAATGTCAGGGATTTACTCACTAGACCCTTAGGTCTAACCCTCATTTTCTGTTTTAAAAATCATGTATTCCAGGTGGCGGATCCGGTAAGAGCAAATAAGTAGGACTATTGAAGGATAACTTTTGTGAATAAGTCAGTTTAGAAGTCATGGATGTATTTTTGTACTTGAGACTTCGTTGTTATTAAACATGTAATTCAATTGTAAAAGTTTGTACTGAATTATCTACTATGTTTTGCTAGACTATGGGACCGAATGTGAAATATGATGTACCTTTTTAATGATATCATGATATGGAATGTATGTTATTTGTATATATTTTGTTAGCGGGTTGTTACACTTTGGTATCCGGATGTCGTCCGGATGGTTGTGGTGTCCGGAAAAGTTAAGTTGTCCGGATTCTTTGTGTTGTCCGGATACCTTGAGGTTTCCGGATAACTTGGCTGTTTGGGTAATTTTGAGGATAAGAGTTATGTAGATGTATCTAGAGTCCATAACCTGCTAGTAAGTCTTATACATAAGTTGGTAAGGAGATATTTGTATGTAAATGGTTTCAGATTCTGAGAATTTTGGATAAAGGATCGGATAGCTCGGAGAAAGGTTTGGAAGCATATTGTAAGCATTCAGGTGAGTTTTGCTTTAAAACGTTTTTGAACTGGGATACATATATATGTGTGTATATATATATATATATATGAGGTGATTATGTGGTAGGAATATGATTATGTGTATATAAACGACAATATGATGTAATGAGATATATATTGTATTTATATAAGCTTTGCACTACACGAGTGCACTTGTTGCCGGGTTCCGGTGTGCGGACCGACGGGTAGCCGGGTTTCGGTGAGCGGACCAGTTGTTGATTTATTAGTTGGCTTGCTACCAACTAATATGGCCATTTGTGGAGGAATAAGGTGAATGAGATGTACACGATGCACGAGTCTGGATTGGTATTTAAATACGTGTGGTATGTTTATATTTTACGAAAGAATTACCAAAGGTTTATCTAAACTATTTTGATACAAAGGATTTACATAAAAGGTTTTATAATGATTTTGGAAAGGACCGGGATTAACTCACTAGACCCATTTGGTCTAACCCTCATTTTGTTTTCAAAAATATGTTTTCCAGGTTAAGGATCGGCAGGAGAGGATGAAATGTAGGAAGCTTTTGATGGATGTTGATTAGGAAGCTTTTATATATTTTGTAATGTCAAGACTAATGAGACCGTACTTGGTTTGTTATGTAACTTTTGTTGTAAATCAATGATATGTATGAATGTTATGTATTATGATGTATGTTATGGGATTTGGGTTGTTACAAATGGTATCAGAGCCCTAGTTTAAGGGATTTAGGTATTTGTACTCGTACCTAGACTTAAACTGCATGTGAAATAGGATGTCCTTGATATATTAGAACCTTGGGATGCTAAGTATAAAAGGTAGAAGGAACAGCATGTAAGGTAATTTCAGATTACACCTGGCCAGTGTAATTATGATCTTACAGGTGCATGTTTGGACTGGGATGCCTTATTATATGGGGTATGTGCTTATGTGTATATTAATCTTGTCTGAATCTACAGAATGGCAAGCGGTACTCGAAATACGAATAGAAGAGGAGGGGGAAATCCGAATAGTACGAATCCACCAATAGGAACGGGGGGAAGAAAAGGAGAGCGAGGGGGAGGTAGATCCGGAGGTAGAACGGGGAGTAGAACTGGGGGCAGAACCAGAGGTAGAGTTCAGGGGCGAGGTACGGAGTTTATTACAAGAGACGATTTGATGGCGGAGATGGGAAGACTTCAAGCAAATATCCAGGCTATGTTCGACCAAGCTCGTCATACTGAAACACCAGATCCTGGTTTGGAAGACGAAATGCCCATTGCACCTACGGTCATACCAGTGTCAAGAAGGTGTGATTACAAGATGTTCTTAAACTGTAGACCTCCAACTTACTCAGGAGATAGAGACCCAGTGAAGGCAATGAGATGGTTAAAAGAAATAGAAGCCATCTTCAAGACCAGTAAGTGTGCGGATGAGGACAGAGTTATATACGGAACGACGATGTTGAAGGCAGAAGCTCTGTACTGGTGGGAAGCTCACATTGATTCCATAGGGTCGGATGTATACTCTACTTTTACTTGGGACGAATTCACAACAGTTTTCAAAAGACAGTTTTGTTCTCAAGCAGCAGTCAGACAACTGGAAGAAGAGTTCATGAACTTACACCAGCGAAGTTTATCAGTTAGGGACTACACTGCTAGTTTTTTGGAGAAGTCTCGCTTCGCAGAGTACTATGTTGCCACGGAGGCACTGAAAACGGAGAGGTTTATTTTCGGGTTGAATTCAGAAATTAGAAAGCTAGTGATTGCGACAGGACCCGATACCTTCTCAGCTGCAGTAAATGCAGCGAAAAATGTAGAACAAGATAATAGGAGAGACGTTGGTGATAAGAGTATTGGAAAAAGGAAATTGGAAGAAATGACATACGATTTGGAGGAATATGAATCCCCAAAGTTTGATAGTCATTCATCTTTCAGACCAGCTGAAAGACCATGTCCAAAATGCAACCGTGTGCATCAAGGAAACTGTTATGTGGATTCCCGAAGTTGTTACAAATGTGGAAAGACTGGTCACATAGTTAGAGACTATCGGGTAACTCGATTATGTTTCGTTTGCAATTCCCCGGATCATATTCAGTCAGATTGTCCGCAATGGAAAGCACAACAGGGTAGTATGACAGTAAGACCAACGAGTGTTAGACCGGGAGAGAAACAAGGGCCTGAGGTACCGAAAGCAAGGGGTCGAGTTTTTCAGATGACGGAACAAGAGGTGGAAGAAAGTCCTGATGAGGTTATAGGTATATTTTTATAAACTCTATACGTGCTAAGGTGTTATCTGACTTCGGTGCAAAATGGTTTTTGGTATTTCCGTGCTTTTGTTACTTATATGTGTTAGAGATATAGGTGGGTGTGGGGTGGCTATTCATTTAGTTTCTATGGTTTTGATTGAGTTCGAAGTAGTAGAGATAATTATTCATACCTTTTCGCTTAACCGAATTTCGGGACGGAATTCTTTTAAGGGGGAGATGATGTAATACCCCGAAAAAGTTCGTTAGTGAAATTCTAGTTCCGTTAATATTATTTAACCTTAAAGTTAATATTTAGGGTAAGTTTAGATGAATTATTAAGTTAAGGGGTGCTTTGGGTTATTATGGGATAATTTAAGCCAAGAATGCAAATATGGTCCATATCACCTCTTGAGTAATCATATATCTTCACAATTAGAAAATATCCAGATTTGGTATGTGTGTGTGTTTTGTGGAGAAAGGAAGAAAAAGGGGAAAAGAAGGTTTCTTTGGCTAAGGGATTCAATTTGATCCATTGGAAGTGTTTGAGGTATGTTTTCTTTACATATTATGTGTATAATTGATAACTGAATGTTTCTATCGGAGTAGAATAGTTAGAATTACATCTGGTAATGAATCAGCGGATTTCTGGGTCGAATTAGGGCAAACCGACAGAGTTTTCCGGACACCATGAATGTGTCCGGATGGTTTTGTTGAAGGTGTCCGGGTAGTTTTATTGATGGTGTCCGGATGACTTTCTAAAGGTGTCCGGACAGGGTTTTATCCGGGTAAGTTCCTCCTTTCTTATGTTTTCCGGATGAAATGAGATACCGGATAGTGTCCGGGTTACTTTGGTATCCGGATGTCGTCCGGATGATTGTGGTGTCCGGAAAAGTTAAGTTGTCCAGATTCTTTGTGTTGTCCGGAAAGTTGTCTGGATACCTTGAGGTTTCCGGATAACTTGGCTGTTTGGGTAATTTTGAGGATAAGAGTTATGTAGATGTATCTAGAGTCCATAACCTGCTAGTAAGTCTTATACATAAGTTGGTAAGGAGATATTTGTATGTAAATGGTTTCAGATTCTGAGAATTTTGGATAAAGGATCGGATAGCTCGGAGAAAGGTTTGGAAGCATATTGTAAGCATTCAGGTGAGTTTTTCTTTAAAACGTTTTTGAACTGGGATACATATATATGTGTATATATATATATATATATATATATATGAGGTGATTATGTGGTAGGAATATGATTATGTGTATATAAATGACAATATGATGTAATGAGATATATATTGTATTTATATAAGCTTTGCACTACACGAGTGCACTTGTTGTCGGGTTCCGGTGTGCGGACCGGTGTGTAGCCGGGTTCCGGTGTGCGGACCGGTGAGTAGTCGGGTTCCGGTGTGCGGACCGACGGGTAGCCGGGTTTCGGTGAGCGGACCGGTTGTTGATTTATTAGTTGGCTTGCTACCAACTAATATGGCCATTTGTGGAGGAATAAGGTGAATGAGATGTACACGATGCACGAGTCTGGATTGGTATTTAAATACGTGTGGTATGTTTATATTTTACGAAAGAATTACCAAAGGTTTATCTAAACTATTTTGATACAAAGGATTTACATAAAAGGTTTTATAATGATTTTGGAAAGGACTGGGATTAACTCACTAGACCCATTTGGTCTAACCCTCATTTTGTTTTCAAAAATATGTTTTCCAGGTTAAGGATCGGCAGGAGAGGATGAAGTGTAGGAAGCTTTTGATGGATGTTGATTAGGAAGCTTTTATATATTTTGTAATGTCAAGACTAATGAGACCGTACTTGGTTTGTTATGTAACTTTTGTTGTAAATCAATGATATGTATGAATGTTATGTATTATGATGTATGTTATGGGATTTGGGTTGTTACAATGATGGTCATTATCAGAGTCATCCTGACCCTTATCGTCTTTAGTACCCTCTGCTCTGCAACAAGCTTCAGGTTTTCTTGGTGGAACAGCCCCTGCAGCAATCATCTTTGTGCATAAGTCATCACAGAGTCCGAGTAGTGTTTCAACTTCTGCTTCTGTTTTGAAGCGCAATTTGCCTACACTTTTCTGGAAGTCTTTGACATAATTTGTGTTTGCAGCAGTGAAGGCGACGATAACCTTTGTGACTTGATTTATAACCCCTTGCCCAAGCTCGGTTAGCTAAGCTCTGGTCATGTAGTCCGAAGGCTGCATGGCCTGAGTATTTCTGATTGTTTGCTCTTGGACCTCTTCTAAGGCCTTCTTTAGGTATTCAGGTGTAAGGCCCTTAGATTTGGAGGATTGCTCTTTCAGCTGTTGAAGAAAGTGTTTGACAGACTCTTTGAATGCAGAGGTTGCGGCTTTTCCAAATTCAGTTGCTGCAGAGGTGGCAGTGGTAGTAGCAGTGTTTGTTGCAGTGGACTTCATCTGGGCTACGACATTTTGGACCTCTGTGGACAGATTGTCCATTTTGGTATTCAGATTTGAGATAGCCGTTGAAGTTGTAGCTGCAAAAGAATTGAAAGAGCTTTGCAACTCTTTCAGTGTTTGGCCCACAGAGGTGATAAGGGTTTGGAACTCATCCCTTGAGACATGTGAACTAGTTGTAACCTCTGGGTGAACAGATCTATCACCAGAGTGTGTCTCTGTTCCTGAGACGCCTTCTTTCGCTCCTATTTTTACGATGAGAGCGGAAGGAATTCCTTCTAATCCTCGAGAAGAAACTTTTTGAGTTTCAGTCTCTATAGATGTTCTGTCAAGGATATTATCCTTATCCACTCCATAGGTGGGTAAAGGATTATCCTTGAGTTGACTCGGGGATTTGTCTAGAATCCCTTCGTCTGTGTGCACTCTAATCTCCTCTGAAGAGATGTTTGGGCCTAGGTGTGTGTGTGTGGCAGAGGAAATAAATTCCTCTGCAAGGATTTCTATTGTGATCTGGGACAATAGATCACTTACTAAGGATGAATCCTTTAGAGAGGATTCCCCTGGAATGGTTTCCCGGGTATAATTGGCACAGAGGTAGAAAGAATTACCTCTGCCCGGTCGGTTTGGGGTGGGGTCGAGCTGTGCTGCTCTTTTTCAATATTACCTTCTGCCACTAGACTGGCGGTAATAGAAGTGTGGGTTGCACGGGGAGATGGTTGGGGATGTGTGCCTTCTTCTTCTTCGGCATATTTTTCTTTTTCATTTCCTTTTTCTCCTTCTGCTCTAACCACATCTTATGTGATCCCTTCTGTCACTACATCTAACCAAATCACTTCTTCTGTTTCCTCTTTTTCCACAACCTCTTCTTCCCTAGGACCAAAGGAATCGTATATAGAGTATGTGCCAAAAAGTCGTTCTACATGGAGATGCATAACTTGTGTACCATCAGAGGCAGAGATAACAGGTTCTGGACTCTTTCTGTGAACATCAAGGCCGGGTTGAAGGAAGGGGTTCTGCAGTATCTCTGGGGTCTCAGCCGGATTGTCTCTTGGAGTTTGGTCATCGTCAGCTAACTCTGAGTCAACTCCAGAGATTGTGAAATCGAGATCTTCTGCGGCTTCTTCGGTTTTTTGTGACAGAGCTTCTACAGTCCATCCAGAAGTGTCAAGAGTGTTAGCAAACTCAGGGCGTTCGAGGAAGTCAAAGAAATTTCCATGATGCGCATAATTGAGGGGATTGGGGGATTACAGAGGGGATTCTTGTGCTACTTCTCCTACCACCTCTTCTTCCACTGTATCCTCTGCAATTGTTTGCATAGGAGACAGAGGTTTCCCAGTTTTCTTCTTGCTCTTTCTCCTCTTGGGTTTAGGTTCCCCTCCCTCTGAGGCTTTGGATTTTCTCTTCTTCTTTTCCTTTGGGGGAGAGGGAGGAGCAGAAGATCCAACTTCTGTGGCATGAGGAGGAAAGGGTTGACCTTCTGCGACACTTGTAGAGGTGCCCTCTATGGTTTTCCTCTTATGAGTTTTCTTTTGAGGAGTAGAGGCAGAGGGTTTTTGTTTCTTTGAGGCAGAGTAGATGGATTTTCTCTGAGCACGAAATCTGGCTTGATTTTCTTCATGCTTCTGAAAAGCAGCTGCCCATTCTTCATCTGTCAACCTATCTAATACTTCTGTACCTATGGGGGCTCCTAGACGCGGGGGTGTCATAGGACTTGGTTCTGGAGTCCTATGATCGCGTATGTATTCTAATTCTAGTTCTTCGTCCCTTGCATATCCCAGAAGTTTATTTGGCAGAGGTGATAGAACAGGATCTAATCTTATAATCAATATAGAAAGCAGTAATTGAGAAGTTGTATGATCAAGCCCAATTGTATTCAATGATGAACAGAATTACAGATCTAAGAGAGAGAATCTCAAAGATTACAGAGAATGAATACAAAGTTATATGGGAAAAATCAATCAGTTAGCAACACAGAGCTAACTACTATTTATACTGCAACGGACACCTTAAAGCTACAGTACAAATAAGAAAGACTAATAAGAACATAACACGTGTCCTAATTAGTTTATAAAATACTAAGTAAAGTATCTCGTCATAAGTTCTGAACAGATAGTTCAGAACTTCTGAACATTCTTCTGATAAAGCTTCTCAGATCTTCTGACTCCTTAACTCAGACATCTGACTTCTCTTTCCACTAATCAATACTTCTGAGCTTTCACAGTCAGACCTCTGACTTCTCTACTCAGAACATCTGAGTCTTCTTATCAGATCTTCAACACTTGGTTTATTGACAAAACTTCAGATCTAACAATCTCCCCCTTTTTGTCAAATAAACTTAAACTTTGCATCATCCAGTTCTTTCAGAGCAGGAACAATCTTCTAAAGTAGCACATTTCTCAGATTAAGCCTTTTATCGATTTTGTCAATGATTTCTTGAATAATCTCAACTTGCTGATTGATTGCTTCTTGAGTCATGTTTGCTTCCTTCACTTTCAGCATCTTTTTCTCCAAATTATGCTTTATGATTCTTAAAGTTCCAGAACAGTATTTTGCGGTTTCCTTTGCTCTGAAGAAAATCTTTCCACTTTTGTTTTTCAAAAATACTCCAAATCTGGATATTTGTGAACACTTCCAGTCTTTAACTTCTTTTTCTGTTCATGATCTGTGTTGGGATTTGCCAGATAAACACATGACTTTTGTAGGTACAAAGCTATTTGAAAATATGTATAGCAGTGCCACCTTAAGATGTAGAACATGGCCTCAATTACCACACTTCTGGCCTTCCTTTCATTTCTGTCTTTGCTCGACTCTTTGAAGCATAGAAAGCTGTGTAATCTGTAGAAGTCAACTACTGATAGTTTCTCAAAATCTGCATCAGTAAAGTAATAAACCTTGCCATCTTCTCTCAGAACTTCAAAAGATAAGTACTCCATCTTTCTGAATTTCTTAACCCTCAACTCTCTGATTCCAGTGATTAAAAAATTTGAGTAAACAGCTTGCTTTGTTTTGCCAAGACATCTTAATTTTTCAGCCAACCAGATCTGAGTCTCCTTAGGTCTATCATAATACACATCCAAGAATTGTACCTCTTTTGGTTTGAAGAACTCAGGTAAATCAAATTCAAGAAAGTATCCATTTAGATCAATGGATATTTCATCTTCTTTTGGTTCAGACTGTTCAGCTTGATCAAAACTAGTTATCTGCACATTCTGAGATATTGTATTCTGCACTTCTTCAACTTCATCTGACAAAATTCCATTCACTTCATACTCAGCAGGAAACACAAAATCATTATGTAGAATCTTTTTGGGATTCACCTCAGATAGCAACCATTCACTACTACTTCTGATTTTTCTTCTAAGATCCAACCTCCTCTTCACACAGTTTATACATCTCTTCTTCAAACTCTCTTTTTCAGCTTCCATACTTTCTTCCATTTTAATCAACAACCAATTCAGAGTTGCATCACTGTACTTTACCAACTCTTTTATTCTGAACAATTCAAGTCTTTCGTGAACTATATATGCGAACCCTTCTGTCTCCATTCCTTCATTCACAAATCCCTTCATATGCAAATCAACTTCTGTTTTCTTTGTGGGAGAACTCAGATTACACTTTTCTTTTCTTTCTTCAATAGCCAATTGGAAGTCATAAAAGTATATATTTCTGACATAAATACCCAGAAGTCTTCTGCACTCAATTTCTATCAAGGCTTCTTCAGTGCTAGCAAAAAACTTGACTAGAAAGATCTGATCATCAAGAGTCAATCTGTGAAAATCAAAGATAGACATGGAAACCTTTGTATTTCTTTCTTTCAGTACTTCCATTCTAACAAACATTAAACCATTGAATTCATCTTGTTGAAACATCAGAACTTTCTCAATTCTTTTCTGAATATGCAGTTTTGAGTCAGGAACTCTGAACCTGTTAGAAGCTTCTGAGTAGACCATCTGAGCTCTGTCATCCATAAAACCATCAATGTTACTTTCCAAAGGCTCATACTCTCCTTCTGTGTAGTAGAGATTATCATATATTTCCTCAGGAAAAATATCATCATGAAATTGTCTGGCTAATGGCACATCACTTAGCTCTAGAATGAAGTCACACACAGGTTCTTCTAGTCTTTGCAATTTAATCTTTGGGATCTCAATTGGTTTTCTGAATACATACTCAGAAGGCATAAAGAAGTCTTTCACTTTCACATACTCTTCTTCTGTATTTAACTCATCACAAAAGTTAAATCTAAAATCATCTTCAAAATCCTGAGTATAATTCACAGTTCTGTCTTCTTCTCCCATTAGATCAATAGGTCTTATCATTTTTATTCCTTGCTGAACTTTTTCAACATTCAAAGCTCTGACTAAACTATTATGCATCCTTCTGATCAACTCTTCTCTTAACCTCCTTTCTTTTAATTCAGAATCTGTCATAATTTCTTTGTTATACACCACAATATCTGTACACATGTTGACCACTTCACTTTCAACTGTCTTTTCTAATCTCAATGCAGATTGCTCAATAGCTTCAGTTTCATCTGAATTTCTTTCCATTTCTATGTCTAAGTTCAATTCCTCTGTTTTATCTGACTCACCACCATCTGTACTTTCCAACTCCATTTCCTCTGTATCTGAGCTATCAATCTGAACTATCTGAGTTATTGCCTTTAAATTTTCCTGTATCTGATCTTCTGAACTTTTTGTACTAGCTAATTGCATATCTGCCATCTCAAAATCTTCTATGCCAATATCATCATCAGAACTTAACCTTTGTCTTTTCTCCCCCTTTTGATGATCATGAGGATCATTATCATCAAACTTTCTTTTCAAGTTCTGATTAAAAGCAACTTCAGGTTCAGCTTCTGCAATAGGAACAGGATCAAGAGGCTTTGAAGTAGAAGCCAAAGATACACTCAATGCTTTCAGTATAGATTCCTGCATACCTTGCATCTGTTTTAACATATCTTTTTGAAAACCAGACATTATATCCACGATCTCCTTTTTGTGAGAATCCAAGGATTTCTTTACATCATCTACTTTTGTTTCAACAGAAATCAACTTTTTCTCCAACACAACTTTCAACTCTGACATCTCATCATTCAAATTCTCCACCCTCTTCTCCAAATTTTCTACTTTTTCCCCCATCTCCTTGTTTTGTTTCTGAATCTTTTCAAATTCAGAAGTTTCTAACAGTGAACCTGAACCAACAGATGGTCCACTTTTCATGTGCCCAGAGGGCTCATGGCCTGTAGATAACACACAGTCATCTTCTACAACAGATGCACGTTTGAATGAGGCTTTTGTAATGTTCACCTCACCAGGACTTCCATCCAATCCTCGACACCCAACATTAGGTATGTCTATGAATGTTGTTTCAGGAATACGAAATTCCTGATTTGTGCAAGTGTCAAAAGGAATTTCAGGCTCAATATGAATAGGACTGTGATATTCAGACTCAATGTGTTGAGAAATAAATTGGGATTTATCACCTCCCTCCAAATGAGTTTGGGATGGTTCCCCGGATTTGTGTGAAACAGTAGCATGTTGAAATGCTTCTGAGTGGATATGGATGGGTTGTTCAAGATCCACCACTAGGTCCATGGTGTTTGTTTCAATATTGGACACCAAGAGATGTGAACCAATAGCATTTGTGGTTACCTGGTCAAGATTAGCTGGTTCAGAGGCATCTCTTTCTGTTTGAACCTCTGTTGACAATCTCTCATCCTCATCATTCTCATTCTGTTTTTCCTCACCAAATCTAACCAAGCTCTCAGAATTTTCCCCCTCAAGTCTCTCAGAATGTTCACCCATCTGAACATCCTCCCCCTCTCTAATTCGACTAGACCCCTCACCTCTCTTCTCAGGTTGGTCCTCTTGGGTAGGGATTTGAGGTAATTCAATTCCCATAGAGGTGCAACAAGCTTTTAAAATCTCACTCTCCCTTGGAATATAGCTCCTAAGTGATTTTGGCAATAGTTTATGATTGGGATAGTTTTCAAGTCTTGTTACTGATGTCATCTTACCCAAATAAAATGTAGGACCATGCTCTTCATTTGTTCTTCTTGAGATTGTTCTGTTTTCCTGCATGGCATACCAAATAACAATTTGCCAGTACCTTATGTAAGGAATGTATGTCAATGGAGCATCCTTTGTTTTCTTCTGAATTGCTTTCTGATTCTTCTCAAATGTATTCTTCATATCTTCCCAAAGTATTAAAGCATAGTCATAATGCCTATTCTTCACTAAACCCTGAAATATCTTGTTGGAACCCAGATACGCTTAATCAAGATTAACAGTCTATTAGTTGAGTTTAGAGTTTGATGCGGAAGCGTATTAAACTAACAAATATGTTTGATAGATATTAGAACGCACATATATAAAGAAAACAGTAAAGAATGAAAAGGATTTCTTGAACAGTTACTGTTATTCAATATATAATAACAACACGAAGAACAGATTAAGAACTGTTGGTGTGTGAGAATATAACACTCAGATATTTGACAATAAAGTTTGAGAGTATTAGTGATTCCTTGTTTATTCGTCGTTAGGAAGATCTCAACATGAGACTTCCTTTTATACTACTCTTAGAAGACTATGAAGTTGGTCACCGTTCCTTTTACGGCATGAATAGTAAACTGGATGGTGTGAACAGTGGACTGGATGGTGTGAGCAGTTGTTTGAGCCATGCGCATTTAATGGAGCAGATGTACTATTGGTAAATGCATTAAATGGCGCAGACGTCTATTTTGTACCATGCCCTATTGAGTCCACTCAGAGCTTGACACGTGTTTTGACAGTACTTTTCCATGCAAGTTGATGAACGTATCCAGTAATATCTTCCAAGTCTTCATAGCAGACCACAGAGGCTCTGTAAGGCATTACAGAGGTTCTATGGTCTGACCTTTTGTGGAGCAGTCCACTTGTTTCCGAGTTGATCTTCTTCTTGCGCACTACAGAGGTTCTGTGATTACCTCTGTAGCTTCTGTGGCTTTCTGGACTTGATCTTCTGGAAGAAGTGGCAGAGCCTCTGTGAGAGGCTTTTCTATACTTAGCCTATTTTTCACTACTTCTAAGTATTTCTATGATTAGGAAGATTGAAGCTAACAATCTCCCCCTAAGTAGTGAAAAAAAAATATGACTTTGTGTTTAGTTAGGCTAAGTTAGATAAGACAAAGGTTAAACAATACCTCGAAATTTCTTTCATTTAGAAATATGCCAGAGGCATTTTACATTTGAGTACAATGAAAGATAAACTTTTGTTTGCAGAGATTGGAGGTCTGAGAATCAGATTTTGGCATCTTTGAAATCGTTGTAGCTTCTGTTGTCTCTGCCGACTTTTCTGATCTCTTTGTAGAATCTGATGCAGAGTTCTCTTAGGCGGATTGTTGAGTCTATTTCTCTGATGAAAGTATCTGCATCATCTCTATCCATTTTCTCTGTACCTCTGTATTTTACAAGGCTTGCTCTGAATTTGCTCAGAGTACTGGTTGCGTACTTCTGACAATCCATGAGTACAAAAAGTTTAACCTGGTGTTGTGGGTTTTGAAATACTAACCCAAATCTTGGTTCTCTGATGATTGAGTTGGGCACAGCGTCTGGTGGGCAGCGATCTTCTGGTGGTCGTAGATCTAGATGTTTGAGACCAAGATCTTTTCCCAGCTGAAAATCTATCATGCTGTATAGCAGAAGCTTTTCCCTCATCGCTTTTCTCAATACTTGATAGGTTCTGGTGTTTGCCTCTGTGTTGTAGTTGTCCTTTGTCCATTGCAGAAGGTCAGGTAGATCGTATGGATTGATGTTTCTTAAGTCAGCATCAGCGAAGGTAGACTCTGAATTGTTCTCTCTTCTGACTTTGTAAAGATTGTACCTGACCCTTGGATAGGTTCTTGTGAAGGAGAATCTGCAGAAGATCACTTTTTTGATTTTGTGAATTGAGAAGACATCTGCTTTGGCTCTTGGCTTTGTTCTTGTGAAGATGTTCTCAAATTCTTCTCTGATCCTTGGATCTGTCACATGATCTATTGGATAGTTTGTCTGAAAGGATTGTTTGTAGAGGTATTTGTATACCACTTCTTCCATTTCTTCATGTGTTGGACCAGGTCGTGGAATTTGTCTTCTGAGACTCTCCATATGTTGAACAACTTCTGCAGCTCTACCAGTTAAAGGAGTTTCTGACAGAGGCTTCAATCCATGTGCCCAGTCAACTTCTTCGGGTTTTGGGGTTTGAAAGGCGTCAAACGCACTTTTCATCAGTTTCTCTGTTGGCTTTGACAATGTTTTCTTCTTCTTAGGTTCCTCTGTCAGTATCCCTTTGCCTTTATCTTTTGTTGTCGTGGCATAACCTGTTGCTTCTGTGGGATTTGAGGTTTGTACTTCTGTAGGTTTGATGGAGGTTGCCTCTGTGGATTTTGACGATTGTGATTTAGAGGACTTTTGTGGCGATGGTTCTGCTGGCTTGACTTGCTCTGTAACCTCTGTTGGAGGTTGTTTGGTGACTTCTTCTGTGAGCTCAGTTTCTGTTGATGAAGTGTTTTCATTGAATCTTCTTGCCATTCTGAAGGCTAAGGTGAACCTGTGCCTTTCTTCTTCTCTCTTCACCATACGATCACTTATTGTTGTGTGCATCCTTTTCAGAATGTCAGAAGCAGAGGTCGTTGCTCTTTTTGGTTTGGTGGCAATCGACTTTCTTCTGGGTATGGTTTGGGGTGTTTCCACAGAGGTGGGTGTTTTCTCTGTGGTTGGTTCATCTGTTTCTTCTAAAATGATTACCTCAGGGGCGGTTGTTGCCTCTGAGGTTTGCTTATCTGCTTCTGTAGTGTTGGGTTCTTCAGAGGTTGAATCCACAGAGATGGGTGTATTCTCTGTGGTTTGTTGAGTTTGTTGTTGTCGGGTCTGTTCTGGAGGTGCTTGACTCAGAGGTTCTGCGGCTATTGGTGGACCTGTAAGTTCTCTGCTTGCAGTTTTCTCTGTAGTTTTCTCCCCCTCAGGATGATCTGATGGACCAGGATGGTCATCATCATCAGAGTCATCCTGACCCTTGTCTGATGTACCCTCTGCTCTGCAGGAAGCATCAGGTTTCTTTGGCATTGTGGCTCCAGCAGCGATCAGTTTCGCGCAGACATCATCACAGAGGCCAAGAAGAGTTGCTAGCTCTGCCTCTGTTTTGAATCTCATCCTTCCTACACTTTCTCTGAAATCTTTGACGAAGTTAGCATTGGCAGTGGTGAAGGAAAGGATGACTTCTGTCACTTGATTAATCACGTTCTGCCCAAGTTCTGTCAGCTGTGCTCTTGTCATGTAGTCTTTGGGTTGCATCAGCATGGTATTTCGCATGGCTTCTTCTTGAACTTTTTGTAGGGCCTTCTGTAGATCTGCAGGAGTGATGCCCGTTGACACTGAAGTCTGTTTGTTCAATTGATCAAGGAACTTGTTGATGGAGTTCTCAATCGAAGAAGGAGTAGTTGTTGCGGCAGAAGTGGTGGATGCGGTAGCAGCAGACTTCATCTGTGAGATGGCAGTTTTCACCTCTGTGGACAGGTTGTCCATTTTGGTGTTCAGGTTTAGCAGTGCCAGTGATGTTGTCTCTGCAAAAGATTTGAAAGAGCTTTGCAACTCTTTCAAGGTTTGGTTCACAGAGGTCTCAAGGGTTTGGAACTCATCCCTTGTGACTTGTGTTCCGGTGGTAACCTCTGGAGGAACACATTCGTCTCCAGAGTGAATCCCTGTTCCTGGGATACCTTCTTTCATTCCTGTTTGTATGTTGAGAATGGAAGGATTTCCTTCTGATCCTTGAGAAGAAACATGAGTTTCAATCCCTACAGAAGTTCTGAGAAGAACATTGTCCAAATCCACTCTAGAGGTGGGTATTGGAATATCCTTCTGTTGACTAGGAGACTTGTCTAGAGTCTCTTTGTCTTTGTGCTCTCTACTTCTCTCTGAAAGAAGTGTGGGTCTTAATAAGTGCGTGTCAGAGGAAACAAATTCCTCTGTAGGGTGTTCTTGTGCGATCTGGGGCGATTGATCACGAACATTAGGTGAGTCTCTTTGAGGAGACTCCCTAGGAATGGATTCCCCGGTTTCTGTGGGCACAGAGGTTGAAAGAGTAACCTCTGGCTGGATGGGTTGGGTTGGGATCGAGCTGTGCTGCTCTTTTTCAATAACTCCTTCTGCAGCTAGACCTGCGGAGTTAGAAATGTGGGTTGCACTGGGAGGGGGTGATTGATGTGTGCCTTCTTCAACTTCGGCATCTTTTCTTGTTTCTTCTTCTGGTTCTGTGGAAGTTCCTTGCTCTGTGCGCAATCAGTCATACATGTGATGAGATCCGTATAATCTCATGACATGAGGATGATAGAGACCTTTTCGTATCCAGATAGCCTCTTCTTCATCTGAATCTACCTCTGAGATTTCTATCCCTGTTTCTGTGGTTTCTTCTACAACCATTGCCTCTGTAACTTTAGTTGTATTCCACTCAGCTTCGATTTGTTCTGTTTCTTCTGAAGCTTGGTTTGGACTTCTTCTGTGGACGTCCAATCCTTGAATGAAAGGGTTTTGTAAAATCACAGGGGTTTCGGCTGGTTGATTTCTGGGTGTTGTGTCATCTTCGTGTAGATGTGTGTCAATGCCAGAAATGAAGAAATCTTGTTCTTCTGGAGTGTGGTGGTCGAGAGGTTGTGCCGTCCACCCTGCTGTATTAAGGGTGTTTGCAATTTCGGGGTTCTGTAGGAAATCATTCAGGTCTCCTTGGTGAGCAAATCTATCTGGAGATTGATATGGTGATTGATATCCTTCTTCTGTCATTCCTACTTCTGCATCTTCTTCTTCTGCAGTTTCTCCCTCTATGATTTCCTCTTCTGCAATGGTAAACAACTTTTTAAGTGTTTTACCATGCTTCTTTTTGGTTTTCCTCCTTTTTGGTTTTGGTGCCCCTTCCTCTGTTGATTTGGATCTCTTCTTTTTCTGTTTTGTGAAAAGGGGAGGTGCAGAGGAGCCAATCTCTGTGGCATGGGGAGGTGAAGGTCTATCTTCTGCAGTGCTTGTTGATGTGCCTTCTGCAGTTTCTCTTCTTAGCTTTTGGAGTAGAAGCAGAGATCTTTGCTGAAGATTTCTTTCCCATTATTTCTGCGCGTTTGGCTATGAAGCTGAGCTGAATAGCCATGTGTTTTGCTAACTTTTGATCCTTTTCTGCTTGAGTGGAAAGAGGTTTTGCTATCATTGTTCCTAGGGGAACACCTAAACGCGGGGGTGTCATAGGACTCGGTTTTGGAGTTCTATGATCGCGTATATACTCTTTCTTAAGGGATATGTTCGATGCGTAGCGCAGAAGTTTCTTTGACAGAGGTCTGCAGTGTGAGTAGCCATCAGCATGATCAGTGGGGGTATTTTTGTTCATCGGGAACTGTTTGGGAGTTGGCCCTTCCATTGGCCAATTTTGGATTAGCAGCAGAGGTTCGAACAGTACTCCCAATATTCTTTGGAATTGCAGAGGTGGTAGAAAGTTGGGATCGTTCTCTTTGACCCTTTTCGAGTTGTTCTTTCTGTCGATGGTGTTTATGATCTCTTGCATCATTATGGTCGCATAATCTAGTGGAAGATCATAGTAAACCCCATACATGATGCTCAAGATTTGATGTGAGCTCTGGTCAATACTCCCTATCTTTCCTGTCAGACATCTGTTAAGAATAGAGAACAAAGTGTTCCACAGAGGTGGTAATCGGCCTCTGCGGAAGTCATTTCTCTTCCGTAGTTGGGTGTTGTACCCAAGCATTTCCACGAATCGACAGAGCTCTTCGTCTGTTGGTTGCTCTGCATAACTTTTCAATCCCAGAAGACCCCTTGTTGGTAGGTTGAATTCAAGTGAGAACATTGTTCTGTTAAACTTGATTTCAAGATGCTCAGATTTATCAGGTCTTGAAATGTACCCTTTGATAAGAGAATCGTCTTTATCAAATCGGCAGCTTTGCCAAAATTGGTTCAAATAACGGACTGGAATTCTGTTAGGGGTTCTTGATAGTAGAGGGAAGAGGATATGGTTTTCCATGATGTTCAGAAGTATGGCATGGGCTTCGCCGAAAGTAGTGGGTGAGGGGACCAAATAGCAGTTGTTGGATTTGATAGGAAGAGTGGCTTCGAAATGATCCTTAGCTATGAAGTTTTGCAAGTGTGTCGTCGGAGCAAAGTCTGCGGAGTCCCCGGAATCTTGTTGTTCAATATCTCTTGCAAGGCTGGGGTTTTCAGAATGTTCTGAATGAGCAGGGGAGTTTTCCGTTGAGTTCGCCGGAGAGAGTTCAGAGGATGTAGCTCGAGAAGATGAAGCCATTTGCAAGTGTTTTGCAGGGTATCGCCGGAGAAGAAGATGAGAGTTTGTAAAAAGTTTTATGAGAGGGTAAGGTTTGTTTTTATAGGATGGTAAAACGGTAGACTTCGAAAGGGTAAAATATATGGCAATGGATTAAAGTTTGGAATCCGCACTCGAGTTTGAGCGGCGGGTTCAACTTACCAAAAGAAAAAAAACGTTCCATGTTTGCTCAATGAAAATGGGACACGTAGGCCATGTCAGAAGATGACAGGACGTCGTGCGCGGCCCATTAATGCTAGGCGCGTGGAGTTGTTCTTAGCCATATGAGTTTCACTCTCAGTAAAAGTAACCGTTATTACCACAGATAACAAAATGGCAGAACTTTTGTGTTTTACAGAAGCTCTGTGATTTTGAAAATCTTAGAGTTTTAACCTTCTCATATATCTCATTGTTATCATGACTTTGAAGATTCCTCTTTGAACGAAAACGTTTGTAAAAATATTGGAGAGGATTAATAGGATTTTGTCAAGAAATTTTACTCACAGAGGTTTTGTAGCTCTGATGGAACTTGCAGAAGCTCTGTGAGAGCCAGCAGAAGCTCTATGAGAGAAAAAATCTTATAACTTGAATTCTATTAATTTTCTGATCATCCAATTTTTGATCTGTGTTAAGAGATGTTTTTCGCACATTTTTGAAGGTTGGTGTCCGATAAAACTATATTGATAAACGTTTTGTTCGAGAAGGTCATGGTGTGTGTTGTCGGTTTTCGAGATAACATTCCAAAAGATCGACAGAGGGTTAATTTGTGATCACAGAGCATATTTCCTGCAGAAGCTCTGTTGAGCTCAGCAGAAGCTCTATGACCTTAAATTTCTCCTATTTCGAATTTTGTTGAATCTTTTGAACTTTTGATTTTTGAAATGTTATTCACAGTATATTTAGGACATATTTGACAATTCTTGTCCTAGAAAACTGTTTTCTAAAAACCTTTCTGCGAGAGACATACCTTTTGGTTCTTCTGTTCTCGGCAGTTTTGTCTTTCTTCTGTCGATGGAGAATTATCGACATTCTTCTTCGGCTTTCCTTTGAGAGATTTTACCTCTGTAGATCATCTCAGGGCCCCTTTTGCTCCCCCTTGATCTAATCACTTCTGTAGATCAAGAATTTTCCTTTTGCTCCCCCTTGATCTAATCACCTCTGTAGATCAAGTAATTTCCTTTTGCTCCCCCTTGACCTATGCTTGGATCAAAGAATGATAAGTTTTGCATAGAACATAGGTCATGGTTTTTCAGAGGTTCTGTAGGGGTCGTCAGAGGTTCTGAGTTGACTTACAGAAGCTCTGTGATTTTAAGAACTATTTAAGGTTTTAAGAATTTACATACAGAAGTAGAATTAATCAAAGCAATAAATTAAGCAATGTATTTACTTATTATTTACAGAATATAAAACTATACTTACTGAGGATTTTCACACCATGTTAATCATTCCTATCTTACCTACCAAGAAGTTGAATCTTTTCTCGTCTAGTGCTTTGGTGAATAAGTCAGCGAGTTGATATTCTGTGGGCACAAAATGCATTTCGATTGTACCGTATTCAACATGATGTTTCAAGAAGTGATACCTTATATCGATATGCTTGGTTTTTGAGTGTTGCACAGGCTTGGCAGAGATAGCAATAGCACTTTTGGAATCGCAGAAGATGGGTATTTTGAACAGAATGTGGCCGTAGTCTTTTAGCTGAGTCTTCATCCATAGAACCTGAGAACAACAGCTAGCGGCAGCAACGTATTCAGCTTCTGCAGTGGATGTGGAAACACAATTCTGCTTCTTGGAGGTCCAACTGACTAGTTTACCACCTAGGAATTGACAACTCCCAGAGGTACTCTTTCTGTCGAGCATGCATCCTCCATAGTCTGAATTTGTATAAGCTTTAAGACCAAAACCAGAGTTCTGTGGATACCAGAGACCAAGATTTTTGGTCCCTTTTAGGTATCTAAAGATTCTCTTTACGGCATCATAATGTGATTTCTTTGGATTAGCTTGATAGCGTGCACAGAGACATGTGGCATGCATAATGTCAGGTCTGCTTGCTGTTAAGTATAACAGAGATCCAATCATGCCTCTGTAGAGAGTGCATTCTACAGAGATGCCATCTGAATCTAAGAATAACTTGTTTCCAGTGGCCATTGGAGTTTTCATTGCAGAGGCATCAGAGAAGCTATACTTGGAAAGAATGTCAGAGACATATTTAGCTTGATTTATAAAAATTCCCTCTGATGATTGTTTGACTTGGAGTCCGAGGAAGAAAGTTAATTCTCCCATCATACTCATTTCAAACTCACTCTGCATGAGTTTTTCAAATCTTTTACACTCTTCTAAATTAGTAGACCCAAAAATTATGTCATCTACGTATATTTGTACAAGCATTATCTCACTACTTTTGCGTTTATAGAATAAGGTAGTATCTGTTGTAACCATTGACTAGAAGAAAGGTAGAAAGTCGTTCATACCATGCTCGTGGAGCCTGTTTCAGTCCATATAAAGCTTTTTCAAGGTAGTATACATGCCTTGGAAACTTTGAGCTTTCAAATCCTGGTGGCTGATTAACGTAGACCTCTTCTTGGATTTCACCGTTGAGAAAAGCTGATTTTACGTCCATCTGATAGACTTTAAAACCTCTGTGGGCTGCGAAGGCTAAGAATATTCTTATTGCTTCGAGCCGTGCGACAGGGGCAAAAGTTTCATCGTAGTTTATGCCTTCTTCTTGTCTATATCCCTTTTGCTACTAATCTTGCTTTGTTTCTGATGACCACTCTATCTTCATCCTTCTTATTTCTGTAGACCCATTTAGTCCCAATGGCCTGTTTTCCTCTTGGCAGAGGTACTAGAGTCCATACTCTGTTACGCTCAAATTGCAAAAGTTCTTCTTGCATGGCGTCTACCCAGTTTGGGTCATCTAGGGCTTCAGAAATCTTCTTTGGTTCTATCACACTAATAAAATTTGTAAAGAAACAAAAGTTAGCAGTGGCAGACCATGTTTTTACTGCGTCAGAAGGTTCTCCGATTATTTGGCTTGGAGGATGGCTTTTTGTCCATTGAGTTGTGCGTGGAAGATGATCATCAATGTCATTCAGACTTTCTTTAGAGACTTCTTGTGTTTCTTCTTGTGTAGCCTCTGTTGTTC
Organism: Saussurea involucrata; assembly: GCA_033807775.1. Taxonomy (NCBI): domain Eukaryota; kingdom Viridiplantae; phylum Streptophyta; class Magnoliopsida; order Asterales; family Asteraceae; genus Saussurea; species Saussurea involucrata. Next base: position 165,249,361 of record CM066314.1, read on the forward strand.
TTCGTGCCTTGGTAGTTGATTCTACCGTTTGTGGAATGATTGGTATGAGTGGTGGTGGAGTTTGTTCCTCTGAGGACGTATAGTCTTGGTCCTCGATTTCCTCTGTAATTGGTTCTTCTGTGGTTTGTGCAGCTTCTGTGGTCGTTTTCCTTGATGTTTCATCTTCTGCACTTTCTTCTGCTTCGGCAATTGCATCTGTAGTATGTACAGAAGAAGATGAAGCATATTTAGGACCAGTTAGAGACAAACCTGTAGGATTTTGTCCGACAGAGGATGGTTCTTCAGAAACTCTGATTGTTCCAACAGAAGGATCAATGTTTTCGTTGAGCATCTCTAAAAATAGAAGATCCAAGTCTTCTTTTGCTCGTGAGATGACAGAGGATTTCCCTTTAATTCCGAGTTCTGAACTGATTTGTTCAGAAGTCATTTGGAATGAATCATCAAAAGAAACATTGATGCTTTCTACAATCTTGTGAGATTTTGTAAGGAATGTTCTGTAGGCTTTGGAAGTGGCAGAGTATCCAATGAATTTGCCTTCATCTGCTTTTACATCAAACTTTCCTCTTGAATCTATGTCGTTTAAGACGAAGCATTTGCATCCGAATACATGGAAAATTTTGATGTTTGGCCGCCGTTTGTTAATCAATTCGTAAGGCGTCTTGAGGTGTCTTTTCACAATGGTTGATCGATTTTGAGTATAACACGCAGTAGAAATTGCTTCTGCCCAAAAGTTCATTGATAATCCGCATGCTGACATCATAGTTCTTGCGGCTTCCACAAGTGTTCGATTTTTTCTTTCGACAACACCGTTCTGTTGTGGAGTGCGAGCTGCAGAGAAGTTCTGTGATATTCCTTCTGTTGAAAGATAGGCTTCAATGACAGAGTTTTTAAATTCTGTGCCATTGTCACTTCTTAACTTCTGTATTCTGCAATTATAAAGAACTTGGATTCTTTCCATTAGATTTATCAATATATTTGGAACATCTGATTTCTTTCTAACGAATTCAACCCATGTGAAACGCGAATACTCATCAATTAGGACAAGTATGTATTTCTTGCCACCTAGGCTCTGTATGGCAATGGGACCGCAGAGGTCGACATGAAGCATGTACAGAGGTTTAGTGCAAGATACATCTGTTTTGCCTTTGTGGGAAGCTCTTTTGAGTTTTCCCATCTCACAGGCAGAACATAAATGATCCTTATTGAATTTAACATTTGGCAAACCTTTAACTAGATCAAGTTTGACCAGTTTTTCCAATGTGTGAAAATTTAAGTGACAGAACCTGTTGTGCCATAACCAGGCTTCTTCACTTTTGCAGGCAACAAGGCAAACTTTGTCTTTGTTCTTTGAGTTGAAGTTCATTAGATATAGATCACCTATTCTTTCAGCTCGCAGAAGTTCCATACTTGTTTCTTCACTTTGTAGAGAGCAGAAAGTTCTTTTGAACAACACATTGAATCCTGTATCACAAAGTTGACTTACACTGAGTTGGTTGTGCTTAAGGCCATCCACATATGCAACTTTGTATACAGAAACGTCTTCTTTCCTTATGACTCCATAGCCTTTTATGTGTCCTTTCTTGTTGTCTCCAAAAGTCACAGATCCACCATCTTGTGTTTCTTTGTACGTGGATAGTGCACTTCTGTCACCAGTCATGTGCCTTGAGCATCCGGAGTCTAGATACCAGATTGGCACATACTTCTTCTGCAGGACAATCACAGAGATTTAGGTACCCATATCCATATGGGTCCAATATTGTTAGAGTTTTTCAAGTTTGCCTTGGCATTCTTGAAATACATTTTGTTCTCTGCAGAAGAGTCAGATTGTTTCTTTGTGGGGTTTGACTTTTGAATTGTCGTAGAGAGTAAACAGACTTGACTTGAAAAATGATTATTAAGTTTAGACATAAGATCAAAGCAATGACAGTATTGAATATGAGATGTAATTTGCTTGAACTTTTCATTGAACTTTTTTAAACTCAGCCACAGAGGCATTACATTCTTTCTTTACATTTGATTTCCTATTACTAGAAGATCTATGAATACTCGAATGTTGTTTGCAAAAGATCTGTTTAGGACCTGCCTCTTCTAGCTTGGTAATTTTTTTTGAATCGATCAGAAGGCTTATCTTCCTTTCCTCCGACTCTTTGTCAAGAGTGATAATCACATTGCGAAAGTTAGTACTGAGTTTAGAGTAGTAGTGAAAATCAGCCATCGAACTTAGACACTTTTTCAACATGTTGTTACTTGAAAGAATGACCGTTAATCGGTGTTACTTTGAAGAATAAATCTTGCGGAAGAAAAATCAAAAATTAAATCCGATTGATGATCGTTTTACCCAAAATGTTACTGCACTACGACGAAAATAAAACGAGTACCTTCTGGACCTTAAACGATTAATCCCACCGTTCAGAATGTAGAACAGAGTGTTGTAAAGCTTATGTCCAAATATCGCGACGATCCGACGGTGCGAACTCCGGGAATAGATAAAACGGTTCGCTGCGTTTTCCAGAAAATTCAATACGAAATTTCTTGCCTTTTCCGCTTTCGTTCGATTTCTTCAAATCACCGAGATGGCTCTGATACCAATTGTTGGAACCCAGATACGCTTAATCAATATTAACAGTCTATTAGTTGAGTTTAGAGTTTGATGCGGAAGCGTATTAAACTAACAGATATGTTTGATAGATATTAGAACGCACATATATAAAAAAAACAGTAAAGAATGAAAAGGATTTCTTGAACAGTTACTGTTATTCAATATATAATAACAACACGAAGAACAGATTAAGAACTGTTGGTGTGTGAGAATATAACACTCAGATATTTGACAATAAAGTTTGAGAGTATTAGTGATTCCTTGTTTATTCGTCGTTAGGAAGATCTCAACATGAGACTTCCTTTTATACTACTCTTAGAAGACTATGAAGTTGGTCACTGTTCCTTTTATGGCATGAATAGTAAACTGGATGGTGTGAACAGTGGACTGGATGGTGTGAGCAGTTGTTTGAGCCATGCGCATTTAATGGAGCAGATGTACTATTGGTAAATGCATTAAATGGCGCAGACGTCTATTTTGTACCATGCCCTATTGAGTCCACTCAGAGCTTGACACGTGTTTTGACAGTACTTTTCCATGCAAGTTGATGAACGTATCCAGTAATATCTTCCAAGTCTTCATAGCAGACCACAGATGCTCTGTAAGGCATTACAGAGGTTCTATGGTCTGACCTTCTGTGGAGCAGTCCACTTGTTTCCGAGTTGATCTTCTTCTTGCGCACTACAGAGGTTCTGTGATTACCTCTGTAGCTTCTGTGGCTTTCTGGACTTGATCTTCTGGAAGAAGTGGCAGAGCCTCTGTGAGAGGCTTTTCTATACTTAGCCTATTTTTCACTACTTCTAAGTATTTCTATGATTAGGAAGATTGAAGCTAACATATCTGAAGAATTTGTTTAGAACCTTGATCAGCAGAACTGTTCTTCCCTGACACACATTTATTTACCACATGAAAGAAGCAAGCCCAAATAGGTGGTAATTTGTTTCTTCTGAACAAACTGAGAGTCCTCAATCCTTCATTGTATCCCAACTTCATAAACTCTGCTATTAATTCCTCTGTTAAGGGTGAATCCTCAAAATCTGTTCTTCTTTGTACATCATCTTTCTCTGGTAGATTCAGCATTTCTCTTAGTGCAGAGATAGATAAGACAAATGTCACTCCTCCAATTTCAGACACAAACTTATTATCTTCTAACCTAAGATGTTTCCACCATTGTTGTATGTACTGAACAGGCACATTTTTACTTCTTGTAAACCATTTTCTGTACGGATGGTGTTTGAATAACTCCATGATAATTATGTGTTCAGGCTTAAAACGACTTTCCTCAAACAATATAACACAGTTATTTTCAGATAATTTCAACCATTCACTCTCAGGAACAACTCTTTCCACTAAAATAGATCTATCTGACATAATAGAACCTGCAGCACTCTGTTCATGTTCAATATCAACGTTTACCTCATCCGCATTTCCTTCAGATTCATCCATTTGTTCATCTTCTTCATCATTTCTTATTGCCCCTTCCTCTGCAACTCTATTTTGTACTTCATCATTTTCCGAATCGGATGAATCCATTATCGATTTTGTAGAATGTAGAGAAATTGGACCACTTCTTCGTATTTCAGACATGATTTAAGAAGAAAACAGATTCAAAGAACTCTGGATTTGATTCGTATCTCACGTTTCGCTCTGGAATTTGAAAGAAATTTGAAATAGGGATTTTAAGACCTATTTAAAATCCGCGAAGTTGAAAGGTTTAACGGAAAAGCGAAATCAATGTTATAACGGAGTCAACACATGTGAAATACCACAAAGGATTTAAATGAAATGCGTGGCATTGTCAAACAAATATGAAGCTGACACGTGTTAGTGGATAGAATTTTAACTCAAGTCAAAGATCTGAATAACACGCACAGATGTTCTGATTCCATGAGTCAGAAGAATTTTTCCTTGTAACCAAAATGTCATTTAAAATCAACTTCTGACTAATATAAAACGTTTTGATTATTCAGAAGAGGTTTGAACAGATAGAAGCACTTTTTATCATCAAAACTCTGTTCATATTATGATGATTTAAAAAGGATCATTTAAAATCTTATATCTGAATATGAAAAGTTTTTAATTCAGATATAGTTTGAATAACAAAAAATTTATCATTAAAAGCTTGTTCTTAGAATGATCAGCGATAAGAAATGAAAAACAAATCTTTTAAGCATCACAAAATGATTTCCAAAAGAATTTTGATGCTCCCCCTTGACTTGAGCATGCATTTGACTATTAATGATACATAAAGATGAGATAAAAAGATAATATAAGAAGCATAATCCATACAGTTGAAGTTATTTGTATTTCTCAAAAATAAATTTTTGAAAGTTAGATTGCTGAAGTATTGACTCAGAATCTCTGACCTTAAGATTCAGAGGTTATGATCTCAAGACTCAGAAGTTCTGAACTCAAGACTCGGAAGTTTTGAACTCAAGACTCAGAAGTTCTGAACTCAAGACTCAGAAGTTCTGAACTCAAGACTCAGATTTCTGATCTTAAGACTCAGAAGTTTTGAACTCAAGACTCAGATTTCTGATCTTAAGACTCAGAAGTTCTGATCTTAATATTCCGAAATGCTGATTCTTAAGACTCAGAGTTCTGAGTACACTACTCAGACAATTTTACTTAGAAAAATTTAGCATTTTTAAGAAAAAAATATTTTCAATTAGGCAGATTAAGCATTCCTATTTTACATATGAGAAAAGAAAACCTTTTGTGATCAAGAGGCTTTGTGAACAAGTCAGCCAATTGATACTTTGTATGCACAAAGTGCATCTCTATAGTTCCTTTTTCCACATAATCCTTTATAAAATGATACCTCACATCTATATGTTTAGTCTTTGAATGTTGAACAGGGTTCTGAGTAATGACAATTGCACTTTCTGAGTCACAATAGATGGGAATCTTGTTAAGCTGATATCCATAGTCCATGAGTTGTGTTCTCATCCACAATGTTTGAGAGCATGAAGCAGCAGCAGCAACATACTCTGCTTCAGCAGTTGAAGTGGATACACAATTCTGCTTCTTTGATGCCCAACTCACTATTTTATCTCCCAAAAAGTGACAAGCACCAGATGTACTCTTTCTGTCCAACCTACTTCCTGCATGATCAGCATCAGTGAAAGCAGTCAATTTGAAGTCAGTTTCTTTTGGATACCATAAACCTAGATCAGGTGTTCCTTTGAGATATCTTAAAATTCTTTTGACAGCCAACATATGTGATTCTTTCGGGTTAGATTGAAATCTAGCATAGAAACAGGTAGAAAACATGATATCTGGTCTACTTGCAGTCAAATAAAGTAATGATCCAATCATGCCTCTATAAAGTTTGATATCTGCTGAAACACCTTTGAGATCAGCATCTAACTTTATGTTAGTTGCCATAGGTGTTCTCATAGAAGCACAATCAGACATTTTGAACTTTTTCAGAATATCTCTGACATATTTTCCTTGATTTATAAAAATACCTTTTGGTAATTGTTTGACTTGAAGACCAAGGAAAAAATTCAGCTCACCCATCATGCTCATTTCAAATTCAGATGACATGATTTTTGAAAAATTATCACATAATTCTGGACTGGTAGAACCAAATATTATGTCATCAACATAAATCTGAATCAGAATCAAATCATCACCCTGTTTCTTTAAAAACAAAGTTGTGTCAATCTTACCTTTCTTGAATCCTGAACCTAACAAGTGTTTAGTAAGAGTGTCATACCAGGCTCGTGGTGCTTGTTTTAGACCATATAAAGCTTTGTCTAAAATATAAACATGATCAGGGAATTCTGGATCAACAAAACCTTCAGGTTGATGGACATACACCTCTTCATTAAGTTTGCCATTTAGAAAGGCTGATTTGACATCCATTTGATACACCTTGAAATTTTTATGTGCAGCATAGGCTAAAAATATTCTGATTGCCTCTATTCTTGCCACTGGTGCAAATGTCTCATCATAATCAATTCCTTCTTGTTGACAGTATCCCTTAGCAACCAATCTTGCCTTGTTTCTGATGACAACACCTGATTCATCCTTTTTGTTTCTGAACACCCATTTAGTTCCAATAATAGATTTACCTTCAGGCTTTGGAATGAGTCTCCAGACTTTATTTCTTTCAAATTGAAGCAATTCCTCTTGCATTGCTGAAATCCAGTCTGGATCCTCTAAAGCTTCATTTGCTTTCTTTGGTTCAATCACACTCAAGAAACCAGCAAACATTGCTTCATTTGCTGTAACTGATCTGGTTTTTACTCCTGCTGAAGGATCACCTATTACTTGATGAATAGGATGATTTTTAGTCCATTTATTTGCACTAGGAAGTACATCAATCTCTGAATAATTGTTGTTTGCATCATTCTCATCAATGATTGCTTGTAATTCTGAACTGTCCCCTTGTTCTGATGTATGAATAGGAGTCATATCCAAGTTTGGGTTCTGATTAATGAAGTCAGAATTCTGAGTGACTTGTTCAGAGTTCTGAGTACAAGAATCAGAATTCTGATTACAAGGTTCAGAATTTTCACCACTTGTATGTATTAGATTTGGACATTCCTCTGATGGACCTTTGTCAGAAATTACAGTTGATTGAACTATTTCTGGAGTCTTATTTTTCATCTCTTTGACCATCTTTGGGTTTTCATATTCTGCATAAGAATCAGAAATTAGTTCACTAAAAGCATCCTTAAACAGTAAATTGAGTTCTGAACAAATAGGATTAGAATCTGTATCAGAAGTCATTTTTGTCTTGTTCAGCATGAGTTCTGAACAGTCTTGTTCAGAAGTCCGCATTCTGGCTTCATCAAAAGTTACATTTATGCTCTCCATCATCCTCTTGGTTCTTCTATTGTAGATTCTGAATGCTTTGGAAGTTAAAGAATAACCCACAAAGTATCCTTCATCTGCCTTTTTATCGAATTTGGCAAGATTTTCTCTGTCTCTAAGAACATAGCACCTGCAACCAAAAACATGAAAGAATTTGATTAATGGTTTTCTTTTATTTATCAGTTCATAAGCAGTCTTATTTAATCTCTTATTGATTAAAGTTCTATTCTGTGTAAAACAAGCAGTTGCAATTGCTTCAGCCCATAGGAAAGTAGGAAGATTTGCATAAGCCAACATTGTTCTCGCAGCTTCAACTAGAATTCTATTCTTCCTTTCAACAACACCATTTTGTTGAGGAGTTCTGACAGCAGAAAAATTGTGAGAAATCCCAGAACTTTCTAAAAAATTCTGAAGAGTCTCATTTCTGAACTTTGTTCCATTATCACTTCTGATTTTCTGAACTGGAAGTTGTAAGAGAACTTCAATCCTTTTGATAAAACTTATCAATGTAGTAGCAGCTTCTGACTTAGCTCTTAGGAACTCAACCCATGTGTATCTGGAGAATTCATCAACAATCACAAGCATATATTTCTTTCCTCCCATAGATTGAACTGAAATTGGACCACAAAGATCAGTATGAATCATTTCTAATGGTGCTTTGCAAGATGAGTCCATTTTTAATTTGTGAGAACTCTTTTTCATCTTGCCCATTTCACAAGCTGAGCATAATGATTCTTTTTCAAATTTAAGCTTTGGTAAGCCTTTAACCAGATGTTTTGCAACAAGATTATTAAGATCTTTGAAATTCAGATGAGAACATCTTCTGTGCCAAAGCCAGCATTCATTTGTAGTTGATTTTGATAAAAGACAAACTGTATTTAATGTTTTCAATTTTTAAAAATTAACTACAAATAAGTCCATATGTCTTTTGGCCCAGAAGACTTTAACATCATTTTCAGTTAAAATCATGCAACCTGTTATTTGAAACTTAATTTGACAAAGACTGTCTAAAAACTGACTTATGCTGAAAAGATTATGCTGTAATCCTTCAACATAGAAAACCTTTGGGATAGTCAGATCCCCTTTAGTTAAATCTCCATAACCTTTGACTTGTCCTTTGCTGTTATTTCCAAAGTTTACTGCTCCTCCAGCCTTTTCTGTGAAGTTTGATAGAAAAGACTTCTGACCTGTCATGTGTCTTGAAGCTCCTGAATCTAAAAACCACACATGACAGCCCTGCAAAAGGATCAGTTAGGTTTAGGTACCCATTTTGGAATGGGTCCATCTTTGTTAGCTTTGTCATTGGATTTAACATTAGTACCTTTTACTCTCCACTCAAAATCTTTCTTCAAACACCACTTTCCTTGAACTTTTATGAAGTCAGAACATTTTCTGCTTACAAGCTTGTTCAAATTCTTTTTGAGAGTTGTAACTTTTGGTTTTGCTATATTTTCAACTTTCTTTTCTTTTATCTTTTCTTTCTTCTGAGTCTGAGGAACAGAAAATTTCTTCTTTTCTGTATTTTGAGAAACAGAAACTTTCTGAATATCTTTTCTTATGTATGAAACAGAAGTTATTTTGACTTGACATTTATGAGAATATTGGAATGAATCATTTTTACATCTAACACAAACAAGATTTTTCTTTGCAAGTTACAATAAATCTGAAACATAGATCATTTCATTTTTATTGATATTGTTCAGAGTACAATTGCCCTTATTACAAGAATTTCTAGCTTTGAGTTCAGAAGTAGATTTCATTCTAAGCTTCTCAAGATCCCTTTTCAGATCATTCAACTTTGCAAGATCATCTTTCCTTTTGCTTTCTTCTTTTTCTGAAAAATTCAAGTTCTTTTTGTTAGAAGAATTAGATGATTCACCTTTTTCATATGTACTTGATTCATTAAAGAATTTATCATTTTCTCTTGAAGCATTAATTTTAAAAAGATCATACTCAGTCTTCAGTTTTTCAAGCTCTGTTATATTCTGAATAAAAATATTCTTTTCTTTCAAAGCTTCTTCAAGTTTAGTATCCACCTCACAGAAATCATTTTCAAGTTCATCATAAGCTTTCCTTAAGTCCTCAAGTTCTTGACTCACAAGATTAAATCTCTTTTCAAGTTGCAAAAATTCATCTGATTTTGTTTCAGAAGATCCAGTTGAATCAGACTTCTGACTACTTGAGTCAGAGTTCTGATTTACAGACTCAGATGTCTGATCTTTAGGCTCAGAGTTCTGACTACAAAGTTCAGAATCCTGACTAGAAGTTTCAGACTTCTGATTGACTGTTTCAGAATTTTTACTTGTGTCAAATATGCTCTCAATGTCATGATATGAAAAACTTGGTTGTTTATTTTTGTAGCTGACATTTAAAGAATCATACTTGAATTTAGTATCATTGTATATTGGCTTCTCATCTGTTGGTTTAGAAACTTCTTTCTTAACCTTTTCTTCTGAATCAACTGACTTTTCTGTTTTAGACTCAGAAATTTTCTCATCTGACTTTTTAGAGTTTGGTCTTTGCAAATTGTCAGAACTTGTTATAGAACTAGCAGGTCTTATGAAAACTTCAACATTTTCTGGGATTTTTGGCTTAGAAATTTGAAGTTTTTCATACAAGTTGATTGGAGCTCTTTTTAAAGTGACATTTTCTTCCAATCCCAATCCCTTCTTTGGGTTGTAAAATCTTGTATCTTTAACATTGCTTAACAAAAGATTTAGTGTTTGCTGAGTCTGACCCCTTTTCAAATTCAGATCTTCTAATTCTTTAATTTTGGTGTATAAATTCTTTCTTTCTTCAAATAACATATCAAATTTTATTTGTAAATCACCTTTTTCATCTTTTATTTTTGAAAACTCAACTTTTAGTTCAGAAAGCCTTTTCATCAAATCAGAATTTTCATCTTTAACTTTTTGTTTCTCAACCTCAGATTCTTCATATTGTTCTTTTATTACTTCTTTTTCAATTCTGAATTTGTTAACCAAATTTCTTTCTCCTTTTATCTGTTTTCTTAGATTAGCAAATTCAGTTTTCATTTCACCAATCTGTGTCATTAATTCTAATTCAAGTGAAGAATGTACCTCAGCAGATGACTCAGAATCAGCATCTTCAAAATCAGAATCATCCTCATTCCTCATTTTTGCCATATAGCTCTGCATCTGTGGAAAGTTAATATGATCATCTTCATCAGAAGTATAGTACAACCAATTCTCTTGTTCAGCCAATAAAGCAATTTTATCATCTCTCTTCTTTGCAAGCTGAGCCTTCTTGGTGTAGTACTCATAGTCTTTCACAATTTTAACTCTGCAATCCTTAGCATAGTGGCCAGATTTTCCACACTTGAAACACAGATTCTTTTCTTTTCTTTCATCCTTCTCTTCATTGTTTTCTTCACTTCTCTCTACTCTCTTTTCAAACTTATTTTCTCCTCTGTCTTCTTTCTTCTTATAATCTGAACTCCCAACTCTCTTATAATTTCCTTGAAATCTACCCTTCCCATACCTTTTATTGAAAGTATTTGTCAACAAAGCTAGTTTCTCAGCCATTATCTTGATATCTTCATCATCTTCTGATCCTTCTTCCTTGTCAGATTCTTCCAGACTTGGTATCTCTGATAGATATGCAGTCTTTTTGGGTGCTTTGATTGCTTTGGACTTTGATAAGAACGCTAACTGATCAGCAACATTTTTCTTCTCTTCCACAACTAACTTGACAGAATCTTCATGTTGATTAAGAACACAGAACAGACCATTTAAGTCTTCTTCACACATATCCTTGTTCATTTGCAGACTTATGGCAAATGATGACCATTCTGAATTTAGACTGTTCAGAAATTTGTAATTTATTTTTGACTTCGTTTTCTTCAGTCCATTTCTTCTCAGGTCATTTAGAATAGTGCAAAATTTACTGTATGTCTGTGTCAAACTTTCTGACTCTTTTGCTTTGAACATTTCATAAGCATTTATGCTTTGATTTAACTTTGCCTGAATAGATCTCACAGTTCCTAACATTTGCCTTTCCAATTCGTCCCACATTTCTTTAGCTGATGATCCACTGTCAATCCTGTTAAGAACCTCATTTGGGACAGCCAAAGTCATCAAAGTAATTGCTCTTTTGTCAATAGCATGCTTATTCTTCTGTTCAGTTGTGTAATGAGAATAACTCTTTTTCACCCTGGTCGCTGGAATTTCTGGAGTTGTCTCTGTAGCAGGGGTTGCAGCAACATCAATGTACACTTCAATTGGACCTTCTCGAATAGAGACCATTAGATTTTCATCAATATTGTCTAGGAATTGGATCATACGAATTTTCCATTGCTGATACTCTTCTGGTATAAGAACCGGAGGTTTGGTTTCAGATCCCATGGCTAGATATTCTTTAGAAGACATGATTGTAAGAAAATTCAACAGAAAGACAAATTCGAGTTTCTTGATCGAAATGTAACAGGAAATTCAAGAATTGCCAAGAATTCAAGAACTAGCCCTAGCAGCGGAATCGAATTTTGAATGAATCAAGAAATCTTCAAGAAATTGATCAATTGACCTTCGCGATAACAATCTTGAACGAATTTGTTTGTTGATTGGCTCTGATACCAATTGATAGAACAGGATCTAATCTTACAATCAATATAGAAAGCAGTAATTGAGAAGTTGTATGATCAAGCCCAATTGTATTCAATGATGAACAGAATTACAGATCTAAGAGAGAGAATCTCAAAGATTACAGAGAATGAATACAAAGTTATATGGGAAAAATCAATCAGTTAGCAACACAGAGCTAACTACTATTTATACTGCAACGGACACCTTAAAGCTACAGTACAAATAAGAAAGACTAATAAGAACATAACACGTGTCCTAATTAGTTTATAAAATACTAAGTAAAGTATCTCGTCATAAGTTCTGAACAGATAGTTCAGAACTTCTGAACATTCTTCTGATAAAGCTTCTCAGATCTTCTGACTCCTTAACTCAGACATCTGACTTCTCTTTCCACTGATCAATACTTCTGAGCTTTCACAGTCAGACCTCTGACTTCTCTACTCAGAACATCTGAGTCTTCTTATCAGATCTTCAACACTTGGTTTATTGACAAAACTTCAGATCTAACAAGAGGTCTGTAGTGTGGGTATCCATAAGCATGATCTGTTGGGGAGTTTTTGTTCATAGCATACATCTTGGTTGTTGGCCCCTCCATTGGCCATTTTTTGAGCAAGAGTAGAGGCTCTAGCAGAACACCTAGAATTCTTTGAAACGGCAGAGGAGGTAGAGCTCCTGTTATCTGTGACCTTTTCTGCTGGAAGGTGATCTTTCTGTCGATGGTGTTAACCATTTCTTTCATCATGAGAGTGGCGAAGTCCAGAGGTAGGTCGTAGTAGACTCCGTACATGATGGATAGTATTTGGTGTGAGGATTGATCTGGACTCCCCACTTTCCCGGTTAAGCATCTGTTGAGTATGGAAAAGAGTGTATTCCACAGAGGTGGTAATCTGCCTCTGCGGAAGTCATTTCTCTTTCTGAGTGGTACGTTGTACCCCAACATTTTGACAAACCTGCAGAGCTCTTCATCTGTAGGTTCCTGTGCAAAGGTCTTTAACCCTAGAAGACCTCTTGTGGGTAGGCTGAACTCAAGAGAGAACATAGTTCTGTTGAACTTGAGTTCAAGATGTGCGGATTTATCGGGTTTGGAGATGTAGCCTTTGATCTGTCTATCTTCTGGGTCAAATCTGCAACTTTGCCAGAATTGATTTATGTACCTGGCAGGGATTTTATCAACGGTTTTGGTAAGGAGAGGGTAGAGTATGTGATGTTTCAAAATATGGAGAAGAATGGCATGTGCTTCTCCAAAAGCTGTTTTGGATGGAACAAGGTAGTGGTTATTGGGTTTTAAAGGTAGAACATTTGCAAAATGTTCATGTTCTAAGAAGTTTTGGAGGTGGGTTGTCGGAGCAAAGTTTGCTTCATCGCCGGAGTTATCTTGCTCCAGGTTTCTGGCGATTTCAGGGTTTTCTGAATGTTCAGAGTGTTCAGGGTGTTCAGGGGAGTTCGCCGGTGAGTGTGCAGGGGAGATAGCTTGAGAAAGGGAGGCCATTTCTTGTATGAAGATGAGAATTTTGCAGGTTTTTGCAATGGTTCGCCGAAGAAGAAAGAGAGTTCGTAAAAGTTTATGAGGAGAGGTAACTTGGGTTTTATAGTGTGAGGTAACGGTAGAATCTGAAGAGGTAAATATATGGAAGTGTATAATATTTGGGGTCTGCACTTGAGTGTAAACGGCTGGTTCACCTTTCCATACGAACGTGTGTCATGTACGTCCAATGAAAATGAGACACGTCAGCAGTGTCAGAGTATGACAGGACGTCGTGTGCGGACCATTTAATGCTAGGTGCGTGGGCTTTGAAACTTGCAGAATATTTTCACTCGCAGAATTTTACCGTTAATGTTACAAAAATTCCCAAGTTTTTAGAAAATGACAGAAGCTCTATAGTGTTAGGAACTCTGTTGTTTTGAAAAATTCTGTTTATCTCCTCTGTTGCTTGCACCTTTACAAAAATATGTTTAAAAGCATTGGAGAGGATCATAGAATTTTAGTGTAGAAATTTCATTCACAGAGGTTTTGAAGCTCTGTCAGAGCCAGCAGAAGCTCTATGAGTGGAAATTTCTCATAACCGAAAATTTATGAAACTTTTTGATCATCCAAGTTTTTAATTGTTTTGAGAATTGTTTTTAGGACATTTTTGGAAGTTGGTGTCCTAGAAAACTGTTTTGGATAACGTTTTGTGCGAGTAACTCTTATAAGATGCCTAGGTTAATCAACAGAGGTTCTTGTGTTGGAATGGGCTCTGTGACTAACCCTTTTTGTGTCTTTAAGGCATGCCATTATTCAAGAGAATTCTGTGGAGGACATTCAAATAGATTGATAGAGTTTTTATTTTAAATTTATGATCATAGAGGATTTCCCTAGCAGAGCCTCTGTTGAGCTCAACAGAGGCTCTATGACCTTAAATTTCTAATAACGAAGAACTCGTTAATCTTTTTGAATATTTGAAGTTTGGAATGTCTTTAACAGTGTTTCTAGGGCATATTTGGAAATTTGTGTTCTAGAAAACTGTTTTCGAAAATGATTTTGTACGAGTAAACTTCAAATATCTTGAATGGTTAGCACAAGTTATGTGGTGTATGGAACTTTTTGACTTGAGACCTTCTGTACGACATTTAAGATGATCGATCGAGTTCTTATATGTAATTTGTAGTAATAGAGGATCTGACTTACAGAAGCTCTGTTGAGCTCAGCAGAGGCTCTGGAACCTTAAATTTCTCATAAAGGGAGACTCATCAATCGTTGTGATTATTTTCTTTTTGGAATGTCATAAGCAATGTTTCTAGGACATATTTGGAAATTTGTGTCCTAGAAAATTGTTTTCTCGAAGGATTTGTACGAGATACTCACTTTTTGACTTTCCTTTGTTCGGCGAAATTCTTGACCTCTGTTGATTGTGGTTAATCACAATCCTTCTTTGGCTTCCCCTTGAATGATCAACCTCTGTAGATCATTTCAAGGTCTCCTTCTGCTCCCCCTTGACCTATGCTTGGATTAAATAAGATAATTTGTGCATAGAACATAGGTCAAGTTCATCAGAGGTTTTGTAGAGGCCGTCAGAGGTTCTGAGCAGACCCATAGAAGCTCTGTGAATTAAAGAACTTTTGATGTTTTGAGAATTTACATACATCAAATAAAATAAAATAAATAAAACAACAGAAAAAATATATACATATTTACAGAGGATAGAATTATACTTACAGAGGTTTTAACTCATGTTAATCATTCCCAACTTACCCACCAAGAAAAGGAATCTTTTCTCATCTAGTGCTTTGGTGAATAAGTCTGCAAGCTGGTATTCTGTAGATACGAAATGCATTTCGATTGTGCCATATTCAACATGATGCTTCAGAAAGTGGTAACGGATGTCGATATGCTTTGTTTTTTAGTGCTGTACTGGATTGGCAGAGATGGCTATGGCGCTCTTTAAGTCACAGGAGATAGGTATCTTATATATGTTGTGACCATAATCTTTTAGCTGAGTTTTCATCCACAGAACTTGGGAGCAACAGCTAGCAGCAACAACGTATTCAGCTTCTGCCGTAGATGTCGATACACAGTTCTGTTTCTTAGAAGTCCAGCTAACTAATTTCCCACCTAGGAATTGACAACTCCCAGAGGTACTCTTTCTATCGAACTTACAGCCTCCATAGTCTGAATCTGTATAAGCTTTAAAACCAAAACCAGACTTCTTCGGATACCAGAGGCCAAGATTTTTGGTCCCTTTGAGGTATCTGAAGATCATCTTTACAGCAATATAATGGGATTCCTTCGGGTTAGCTTGATATCTTGCACAGAGGCATGTGGCATGCATTATGTCAGGCCTACTAGCGGTTAAGTATAACAGAGATCCAATCATGCCTCTGTAGAGCTTGCACTCCACAGATATGCCATTTGGATCTGCATCTAACTTATTTCCAGTTGCCATTGGGGTCTTCATTACAGAGGCATCAGAGAGACTGTATTTTGAAAGTATGTCAGTGACATATTTAGCTTGATTTATGAAAATTCCCTCTGATGATTGTTTTACTTGGAGTCCGAGGAAGAAAGTTAATTCTCCCATCATACTCATTTCAAACTCACTCTGCATGAGTTTTTCGAAATCTTTACACTCTTGTGTATTTGTAGACCCAAAAATTATGTCATCCACATATATTTGTACAAGCATAATTTCTTCATTTTTCCGTTTATAAAACAAAGTAGTATCCGTCGTACCTCTGTCGTAACCATTATCGAGAAGAAAGGTATAAAGTCTTTCGTACCATGCTCTTGGAGCCTGTTTCAGTCCATACAGAGCTTTGTCGAGGTAGTACGCATATTTTGGGTACTTAGAGATTTCAAACCCTGGTGGTTGTTGGACGTATACTTCTTCTTGGATCTCGCCATTTAGAAAAGCAGATTTCATGTCCATTTGAAAAACCTTAAACCCTATGTGGGCTGCGAAGGCTAAGAAGATTCTTATGGCTTCGAGTCGTGCGACAGGGACAAAAGTTTCATCGTAATCTATGCCTTCTTCTTGGCGATATCCTTTGGCCACCAATCTTGCTTTGTTTCTGATAACCACCCCATCTTCATCCTTCTTATTTCTAAAGACCCATTTAGTCCCTATGGCTTGTTTCCCTCGTGGCAGAGGTACTAGAGTCCAGACTTTGTTTCGTTCAAACTGCAGAAGTTCTTCTTGCATAGCATCTACCCAGTTTGGGTCGTCAAGGGCTTCAGAAATCCTTTTTGGTTCGATCACACTAATAAAATTTGTAAAGAAACAAAAGTTAGCAGTGGCTGATCTTGTTTTTACCTTTTCAGAAGGTTCGCCGATTATTTGGCTTGGAGGATGGCTTTTTGTCCATTTTGTTGTTCTTGGAAGATGGTCATCGAAGTCATCAAGTTGATCTTCAGAGGTTGTGCTCTATTGTTCCGGTGCACCTTCTGTTGTAGATGGGGCTTCTATATTTGTGCTTGGTTTTTCAGCTTGTGGGATGATTGGTAAGAGTGTTGGTATTCTTTCCTCTGAGGTTGTAGAGACTGAGTCGTCGTGTTCCTCTGGTATTGGTACCTCTGTAGTTGCTGAAGTTGGTATTTCATTAGCTTATGTGGTTGTATCCTTTGTTGTATCACCTTCTGTTGGCTCCCCGTCGGTATTTGCATCTGTATGGTTTACATAAGAAGATGAAGTATTTAAGGGACCAGTTAGAGATATACCTTTCTCGATCTGGCTGATAGAAGATGATCCTCCAGATGCTCTGTCGGCTCCAGCAGAGGGATCAATATCATCATGGAACATCTCTTGAAATAGAAGATTTAAGTCTTCTTCTCTTGTATTTGAGATGCCAGAGGATTCCCTTTTTATCCCGAGTTCTGAACTGATTTGTTCAGAAGTCGTTTGGAAGGTATCGTCAAAAGAAACGTTTATGCTTTCTACAATCGTTCGAGATCGTAGAAGATAAACTCTGTAGGCCTTGGAAGTTGCAGAGTATCCTATGAACTTGCCTTCATCTGCTTTTACTTCAAACTTTCCTCTTGCTTCTCTATCATTTAAGACGAAGCACTTGCATCCAAATACATGGAAGAACTTGATGTTTGGTCGTCTTTTGTTGATCAAATGACAAGGTGTCTTGATGTGCCTCTTTACAATGGTTGATCTATTTTGGGTATAGCAAGCGGTTGATACTGCTTCTGCCCAAAAGGTCATTGGTAATCCACATGCGGTCAGCATAGTTCTGGCGGCCTCCTCAAACCGTGCGGTTCTTTCGTTCGACCACGACATTCTGTTGTGGGGTGCGTGCAGCAGAGAAGTTCTGTGAAATTCCTTCTTCTGTAAGATAGGCTTCAATGACATAATTTTTGAATTCTGTGCCATTGTCGCTTCTCAGTTTCTGAATCCTACACTCATACAGAACTTGGATTCTTTTCATTAAATTTATCAGTATGTTTGGAACATCTGATTTCTTTCTGACAAATTCAACCCATGTAAATCTTGAGAATTCATCGGTCAAAACAAGAAGATATTTCTTGCCACCTAGGCTCTGTGTAGATATTGGACCGCAGAGGTCAACATGGAGCATGTACAGAGGCCTAGTGCAAGATACATCTGTTTTGCCTTTATGGGAAGCCTTTTTGAGTTTTCCCTTTTCGCAGGTAGAGCAAAGATGATCTTTATTAAATTTAACGTTTGGTAGACCTTTGACTAGATCAAGTTTTACAAGTTTATCAAGAGTATGAAAGTTTAAATGGCAGAACCTGTTATGCCATAACCAGGCTTCTTCGTTTTTACAGGCAACGAGGCATATTTTGTCTTTCTTCTTGGCATTGAAGTTCATGAGATATAGATCTCCTCTTCTTTCGGCTTGCAGAAGTTCAATTCATGTGTCATCGCTCTGTAGAGAGCAGAAGGTTCTTTTGAACATTACGTCGAATCCCGTATCGCAGAGTTGACTAACACTGAGAAGACTGTGTTTAAGGCCATCAACATATGCAAGTTTGCATACGGTTATATTCTCCTTCTATATGACTCCGTAGCCTTTAATGTACCCCTTTTTGTTGTCTCCAAAGGTCACAGATCCACCATCGTTTTTTTCTTTGTATGTGGATAGAAGACCGCTGTCGCCAGTCATGTGCCTCGAGCATCCGGAGTCTAGATACCAGATCGGCACATACTGTTTCTGCAAGACAATCAGAGAGTTTTAGGTACCCATATCCACATGGGTCCAGTTTTGTTAGGGGTTTTCAAGTTTGTCTTAGCATTCTTGGTCTTTGTTTTAGCTTCTGTTGAAGAAACATTTTGTTTCTTCTTACCCTTGGATTTATCATTTTCTTTGGGTACAGAGAGATGACAGTGTGGACTTTTGAAGTGTTGGTTTAATTTAAACATAAGATCAAAGCAATGACAGTATTGAATGTGCGAATAGATTTGCTTGAACTTTTCATTAAAGACATTAAATGGGGGCACAGAGGTATTATAGTCTATCCTAACGTTAGACTTTCTATTACAAGAAGGTTTATGTAGGCTAGATTGTTGTTTGCAAAATCCTTTGTTGAGTGTGGCCTTCTGTGTACCCCTTCTGTGGTGAACTTCTGCAGGTTTCACTGTCACAGAAGAAAAAGATTTGTCATTTTTTGTCCATTTACCCTTCTGTTGCCATGTTAGTTTTTCTTTAACAGGTTTTAAGGGTTTTAAAATCTTTGAACTCGTTGGAATTTGAGTGGACATTAACTTCTGTTGTTTGAAATTTTCAAGCTCAAGAGAGGTTTTGGCTTGTATGCACATATCCAAAAAGTCTGGACAGATAGTAATTCCAGTGATTTTCTCCTTGGGAGGAATAATTCTGTTAAGAACTTCAGAGGTTTGTTTAAAATCCTCTATGTCACTAGGTCCGATCTCTGACTTAGAGTCAGTCTCTGATTCGTTAGAGGATGAATCGTCCTCATATACAGAGGTTGAGTCACTTGGTTCTCTTTCGACAGAGGCTGGGCTTTCAGAACATGTGCCATACTCACTTTCTTCCTTTTCTAAGGAACTATCTTCTAAGTTAACAGAAGTATCTGTTAAGTTTTCTTCAGAGAGATCTTGATTGCTGGAAGATGTACAGAGGTTTTCTTCAGAGATATCAAATTTTTCTTCTGTAATTCTTGGCTTGAACTCAGCTGCCTCTGCTGATAATTTCTTTTCAGAATTCATCATGCAGACAAATGCAACTTGAGTTTGAGTCTCGGGATTACCAAACTTAAAGATTCCTATCTGATCTTGAGTTTTCAGATACCTCTTAGGTTTGGATTCTCTTTTGACAGAGATTGAAGGTGACAAATTTGTGTTTTCAAACCACACATTTGTCATCTTCAGAGGTTTCCTCTTGTGAGGTTCCCTAGAGACTTTTTGCCTTTTACTTACAGAAAGAATATTTGGAAATCCAGGTTTTCTTGTATCTCCAATGTGAAATAGAGAGAACAGAGACTTGTCTCTTTTGGTTCCGGTATAAGAATCTATATCACAGAAGCCAATTCCCCGTCTCCCTATTTGTGTGTTTATTTTTTCGTACACCTTCTGAGCATCTTGAAATTTTTTAATTTGAAGATCTCTTCTGAGTAAATCTTGACAGAGGACTTCTCTTTCCTTTTGAAAATAATTTTTAAGAGCTAGGATGTTCATTCTGTCGCACTCAACATCCATTAGTTCTTTAGACTTTGTTTTCAAATAAGAATTAAGTTCAGAAATCTTTTCTTTTAAAGGATTTAACTTTTTGTTCCAGTCCATTTCAATTTCTTCTTTTTCTTTAAAGATTTTAGCTTTTTTTTTAGTGAGAAGTCTAGCTTCTCTCTCACAGAAGGTGAGCTTTTTCTGAATATTTTCACATGTCTTTTTCATTTCAGTGTATTCAATGCTAAGTTTAATCAAATCATCTTCTGCAGTATTAGAGTTAGAGGTAGAAGTGGATACCTCACTGTCGGAGTTGGAGCTGACTTCTGCCATGCCACAGAATAGAGCATTCTTTGTTTCTCCTTCGTCAGAGGATGTGTCTGACTCCCAGATTTCTTTGTTCACCATTAGTGACTTCTGAGCATAGTATTCAGCTTTCTTTTTGTAGAAAACTGCATCCCTCTGAGGGCGATTTGACTTGCTCCTGCATTCGTTGGCAAAGTGACCTGGCTTTCCACAGTTGTAGCATCCTTGGTTCTGTGTGGAGTTTCCAGCTCTGTCATCTGACCTTTGTCGGTCACCACTTTTTTCGGTTCGGCATTCATTTGCGTAGTGGCCTGGCTTACCACATTTGTAACACTCTTGAATCTGTGGAGTGTTGTCAGCTTTGTCTTCCGACCTCTGTCGGTTATTTCCTCTGTCATTTCTATCACGTGACCTCTGTCGGTCACCACTTCTGTCGTTTCTGTCGTTTGACCCTTCTCTCTCTCGATTATCTCTTTCATATCGTTCATTACCAGATTTCTTCTGGTATCCTCTGCTGAATTCCCTAGTCAAGAGAGCTAATGATTTAGCAATCGAGGCCAGGGTCGTTTCTTCTTCTGCTGCTACTTCCTCTTCTTCTTCACTTTCCACCATCATGTTTTTCTTCTTCTTCTCCTTTCTTTCCTCTACTGCTTTCTCTTTCTTTGGTTTCTCTCTAGCCTCTGTAGTCTTACCAACCAATGCAAGAGGTGCAATGATCTGGGCTTTTGCTTGTGCTACCTGAGGCTCTTGTGCTGCCAATGTTCCATAGAGGTCTGATAGGGTCCAGGAATCTAAGTCTTGGTTTGTCTGCAGAGACATAGATAACTGAAGCCATTCTTCATTCAGAGACTTCAGGAACATAACGTTGTTTTCTTCAGAAGTTCTGTGGATATTGCACTTGTTTATTAGAGAGTTGAACCTATCATACGTAGTTTGCGGAGATTCTGTTGACAGAGCTTTAAAGGCATAGTACTCATTTATGTATTGGGCTCTGCGGTTTTTCTGGGTTTTGGCTCCTCCTTCTAGTTGTTTTTCCAGTTCTTTCCATAGATCATATGCAGATTCACATGCATCCATGGGCTGGAAAAGGTCATTTGGAATGGCCATAATCAGAATTCTCTTAGTTTTCTGAGCAACTTCGTATTTTGCCCAATCAGGATCAGACCATTTATCCTGGGTCTTTGGTTTTGTGTGTTCTGGGATTTCTGGTGTGTCGTCTGTGCCAGGAACACGGGGTACAGTTATCATAGGAACGAAAGGAGGATTACAGATATAATAAACCAATTCTTTGTCAGTACCCTCAAAGAAGTGAATCATTCGAATCTTCCATTGAGGGTATTCCTCTCTAAGAAGAGTGGGAGGTTTGGTTAAGGAACCAGAAGAGAAGAAGTTGTTTGTATTAGTCATTTTAAGAGAGAGAAAATTATCCAGAAAAGGGTATGAACAGCAAGCTTTTCAGAGTATGAAGTGGATGCCTCGTATGAAGTTTCTGAGCTTAAAAGCTTTTAAACAGTGCACTAAAATGGAGTATTTAACCAGAATAACAGATTCTATAATTTTACCAGAGTTCGAATGAATCGAAAATGGCAGAAAAATAGAAAACTGTTTGAATAATATGAAGAATAGGTTAAAGATCCAAGTTTCTACCAAAGATCATTGTAGAGAGTGGATCCCTTGATATTAAAGATCAAGGTTTGCTCTGATAGCAATTGTTGGTTCCTGTTTTGCTTAAACAATGATTTTAACTTTCAGTTAGTTCAGATTGTATGGTGCGGAAGCGTATTTAAGAACTGAAAGATAATGTAAAGGTAGAAGAACACACAATATCAAATAAACAGTATGTAAGAACAGATGAATATCTCCAAGATTACTGTATTTGATATATATTAAGAACACCAAGAACATAACAAGAATTCTGCTGGTGTGTGTGTGTTTGTGCGTAGCTTAATGTCTGATTCTTGTTGATGGAAGAACTCAACATGAGTCTTCCTTTTATACTACTACAAAGGGGACATACTTTTGACAATAAGGACTTATGCTACAGTATACAGGATCGTATGAACAGTAGCAGGTACTGCAAGCATTAAATGCGCATGTTCCAACTTAGACAGAGCCCTGTCAGAGTTCACATCTTCCTGGATTTTCCCAACACAGAAGGCAGAAGACAGAGATGTCTTCTTTCTTCCATTATAGGGAGCAAGGTCACTGAAACCAAGACCTTGTGTATCCTTTTGAGAGTTTATCTTGATGTGCACATCTTGTGCATCCTGGTACTTTTTGATGTGTATCTCTTTTCTTTGCAGGGATTGATGCAAAACCTCCCTTTCTCTTTGAAAATAATCTTTTAAAGCAACAGAGTTAAGTGTTTCTGTTTCTGACTTCTTAACCTCTTCAGTCTTTTGTTTCAAAACTTTCTCAAACTCTTTAACTTTTTCAGAAAAGATGTTTTCCTTCTGTTGAGTTAAGACTTCTAGCTCAAATTTTTCTTTAAAGATTTCTTCCTTTTTCCTGTTCTAAGAGAGTTTTCTCTCTCTTGTAAAAGGACAGATCCTTCTGAGCTAGTTTTCTTAATTCCTTTTCCTCTGAAAGTTTTTGTTTTAAAAGTTGAAATTCTTCTGTTAACAACGAAACATGTATTTCCAACTCAGAGTCAGACTTTGATTCAGAAGTACATACCTTGGCACTGGGTCTTGTGGTCTCCAGCGCTCTTTCATTTGGCTCTGTTAAATCTTCCTATGTTGATCTTTATAGTATCTCTCCAGTCATCCAATCGACTACCTCTTATAGACTTTCATCGTCCACAGCAACCCCGCAAAAATTGGCCTGCTCTGGTTCGTCATCAGAGGACGAATCAGAGATCCAATTTTCCATCTCAACAACGTAGCTTCTTTCTCTGTAATTGTACTTGTATTTGTTCTTGTAGTAATCCTGGTCTTTTACCAGTTTGCCTCTACAATTAGCAGAGAAATGGCCGGGTTTGCCACATCTAAAGCAACGTCCATCATTCTGGTTGATGGGTTGAGCAGCATCAGCTTTCTGAGGTGCTGGAGGATTATACTTCTGTTGTGGTTGAGGTCTCTGCTGTTGTGGAGCTCTGTTCTGGTGGTGATGTGCAGCGTAACCTCTTTTCTCATCTTTCTCTTCTCTCTCGTACCTACCTTTTCTATCAAATACCTTATTGCCAAATCTCTTGTTAAATTTTTGAGTTATTAACGCAAGAGATTGAGCAAAGGCATTGATATTATCATCTTCTGATGAACTTTCTTCACCATCACTTTCAGCTACCAGACTCTTATTACCCTTCTTTTTCACAAACTTCTCTTTCTTCTTCTCTCTGCTAGAACTCTCTCTGTTGGTCTTTCCTTCAGTGGGATTCTTTGAATCTGAAATCAAAGCGATTGGACCTGCAATGGTGGATTTGCCTTTTTGTTTGACAACATCCTTCTCTTGTGCAGCAAGAGTGCCATACACATCAGTAAGAGACCATGCATCCAAATCTTGATTAGCTTGTAAAGACATGGACAGATTTAGCCATTCATCATTCAAACTTTTCAGGAACAGAACATTGTTATCTTCCTTCGACCTAACAACCCCACATTTTTTGCATTTGTTTATCAACACATTAAATCTGTTGTAGGTTTGTTGTAGGGTTTCCTCAGGAAGTGCCTTGAAATCATTGTATTCATTTATACATTGGAACCTTCTGTTCTTTTGGGTCTTGATACCACCCTCAAGTTGATTAACAAGCTGATCCCAGATTTCTTTAGCAGTAACACATGAATCTAGTTCTTGAAATATATCGTTGGGAATTGCCATAATCAGAAGTCTAACTGCCTTAAGGTCATTTTCCATTTTTAGTTTCTCTTCTTCAGTAAACCCGGTGGTTTTAGGTTTGAAGTAAGCAGGAATCTCAGCAGTAGTTTCTGTTGCAGGTACACGTGGAACCAAAACCATGGGTTGGCATGGTCCATCCGTGACAGATCGCATTAAGTCTCTATCCATTCCATCAAAGAAGTTAACCATCCTAATCTTCCACTGAGGATATTCATCTCTCAGAAGAGTAGGAGGTTTGGTCAGAGAACCAGCAGTGTAGATGGCATTAATGTTGTTATTAGCCATTTTGAAGAAAAACAGAGTATAACTGTTTCAAAAGATTTTGAAAGAGTTTCAAACTGAAAGTGAGTGAAAAGTAACCAATGGAACAGTAACTTTGAGTAGAGAAGATCTTTATATTAGACAAGTGTAACGACCCGGTATCCCATAAGATACATAATATATATCAATTAACATTTCATACACAACGTCGTTACTTTCATAACAAAATACATGATAATTCACATTCGGTCCCAAAGTTTCAAAACTATACAATACAGAAATGTAAACATATCCTAATCTTCGTCAGCTAGCAATCGCCTCCTATGCTTTATTCTTCCCTTTGCTAACAAAAGATCCTTGACCTGGAATACATATTTTTGAAAGGAAAATGAGGGTTAGACCTAAAGGTCTAGTGAGATAATCCCTGTCAGTTTAGAAATCCTTTTTATAAAATAAACAAATACCACAAATAATTAAATACCAAATAAGACTCGTATATCGTGCACAACTCCTCATCCTCATTCCCCATGGCCATAATAGTTGGTAGCGAGCCAACAACACCGCTGTACAACAACTACAACACCGCTGTACAACAACTACAGCAAACATCCGCCGGCATAGTTCAGCAAGTGCTCTCGTGTAGTGTAATGCACATATAAATACAATATATATCTCAATATATCATATTGTCATTTATAAAACCTTTCATCACATTCCAACCACATATATATATATATCACATTTTCTTTTATAAAAACGTTACCACATTCCAACCACATATACGTCTCAATATAAACACATAATCACATCAAGTATCATAATCTTAATCCGTACATATCCATCTCATATATATCACATATATGTGTATCCCAGTTGAAAATGTTTTAAAAGTAAAACTCACCTTGAATGCTTAAAATACGCTTCCAAGCCTTTCTCCGAGCTATCCGATCCTTTATCCAAAATTCTTAGAATCGGAAACCATTTACATACAAATATCTCCTTACCAACTTATGTATAATACTTACTAGTAGGCTATGGATTCTAGATACATCTACATAACTCTTATCCTCAAAATTGACCAAACAGCCAAAATATCCGGAAACCACAAAGTATCCGGACAACACAAAGAATCCGGACAACATGAGGAATCTGGATGCCATCCGGTATCTAAATCATCCGGAAACCATCCACGAATCGTCCGGACACTATCAATAAAGCTACCCGGACAATACCAACAAAAGTATCCGGACACATTCAATCTATCCGGAAACTACTGACTGTTCATCTCCAATTCACCCAGAATTCGACAGAATTATTACCAGATGTGTAAATGATGTTTCTACTCCGATAGAACCCTTCTAAAAGCAATTACAAACACAAAATACAAGGGAACATACCTTAATTCACTTCCAAAGCTCACCAATTGATGTCTTAACCACAAAGCTCTTTCTTTTCTTCTTCTTAGCTCCAAGAACACACACACATACCTTAATCTAGATATTTCTGAGTTATGACTTATCTGAAGTCTAAAAGAGGTAATATCAAACACAATTTACATTATATCCCTTAAACTATTCAACAATGACCCAAACACCCTTAACTTATAAATTTACCCAAACTTACCCTAAACATCAACTTTAAAGTTAACTAAACTTAACGGAAAAGAGAATTTAACTAACGGACTTACCCGGGGTATTACATTATCTCCCCCTTAAAAGAATTCCGTCCCGGAATTCGGTTAAGCGAAAAGGTAATGAATACTTAGTTTTCACTATTACCTCGAACTCAATCAAAACCATAGGAACTAACTGAATAGATACCCCACACCCATCTATATCTCTAACACAGATAAGCAACAAAAGCACGGAAAAACCAATAATCATTTTACACCGAAGTCATATAACACTTTAGCACGTATAGAGTTTATTAGAATCATACCTGTAACAGCATCAGGACTTTCTTCTACCTCTTGTTCCGTCATCTGAAAAAACACGACCTTGGATTCCAGGTAGTTCAGACCCTTGTACTCCTCCCGACTTACCACCCGTTGGTCTCACTGTCATATTACTTTGTTGTGCTTTCCACTATGGACAATTAACCTGAATATGTTCAGGGGAGTTGCAAACGAAACAAAATCGAGTTACCCGACAATCTCTCGCGATATGACCACCCTTTCCACATTTGTAGCACTTTCGGGAATCACCATAGCAGTTTCCTTGATGAATACGGTCACATATTCAACATGGTCTTCTTTCAGGTGGTCTGAAAGGTGAATAACTATCAAACCTCGGGGATTCGTATTCTTCCGAATCGTACGTCGTTTCTTCTGTACAACAACTACAGCACCGCTGTACAATAACTACAGCAAACATCCGCCGGCATAGTTCGGCAAGTGCTCTCGTGTAGTGTAATGCACATATAAATACAATATATATCTCAATATATCATATTGTCATTTATAAAACCTTTCATCACATTCCAACCACATATATATATATATATATATATATCACATTTTCTTTTATAAAAACGTTACCACATTCCAACCACATATACGTCTCAATATAAACACATAATCACATCATGTATCATAATCTTAATCCGTACATATCCATCTCATATATATGTATCACATATATATATATATGTATCCTAGTTGAAAACGTTTTAAAAGTAAAACTCACCTTGAATGCTTAAAATACGCTTCCAAACCTTTCTCCGAGCTATCCGATCCTTTATCCAAAATTCTCAGAATCTGAAACCATTTACATACAAATATCTCCTTACCAACTTATGTATAAGACTTACTAGCAGGCTATGGATTCTAGATACATCTACATAACTTTTATCCTTAAAATTGACCAAACAGCCAAAATATTCGGAAACCACAAAGTATCCGGACAATTTTCCGGATAACACAAAGAATCCGGACAACATGAGGAATCCGGACACCAAAGGAATCCGGATGCCATCCGGTATCTAAATCATCCGGAAACCATCCACGAATCGTCCGGACACTATCAATAAAGCTACCCGGACACTACCAACAAAAGTATCTGGACACATTCAATCTATCCGGAAACTACTGACTGTTCATCTCCAATTCACCCAGAATTCGACAGAATTATTACGAGATGTGTAAATGATGTTTCTACTCCGATAGAACCCTTCTAAAAGCAATTGCAAACACAAAATACAAGGGAACATACCTTAATTCACTTCAAAAGCTCACCAATTGATGTCTTAACCACAAAGCTCTTTCTTTTCTTCTTCTTAGCTCCAAGAATACACACACATACCTTAATCTAGATATTTCTGAGTTATGACTTATCTGAAGTCTAAAAGAGGTAATATCAAACACAATTTACATTCTAGCCCTTAAACTATTCAACAATGACCCAAACACCCTTAACTTATAAATTTACCCAAACTTACCCTAAACATCAACTTTAAAGTTAACTAAACTTAACGGAAAAGGGAATTTAACTAACGGACTTACCCGGGGTATTACAACAAGAAAGCTTTAAATAGTGTTAAATGAACTTTGAAAACTTGTTTTAAACTTTAAACAGTGAAAACAGAGTATTCTATGAAGCTTTAAGACACACAAACACAATCAACAACTATGAATCAACCTGGATAGATTGGATCGATTGATTTGAGCAAATCAATCCGCTCTGATACCAACTGTAGGTTCCCAGATTCACGTTGTATCACATATATAGCATAAATCAGATAGCGAAAGCATTATATAAAGCTATTAAAATGTGAGGGATTGTGTAAACGATAATGTAATTGTGAGAGATCAATAACGAACAATAAATGATAACAAGATCAAGTAAATAAGCTGCTAGTATATTGATATTTGAATAACACCAAGAACACGTTCAAGTGTGTGTATTCGGAAATCTCACAGGGAACAAGATCGTACGGAGGTAGTGCTATGGAATGTAGCAGTGTGTGCTCCAACAATTGTGGAAAACTATTCTTCCAAAAGCTTACAATTGTTGTTCAACTACCTCTCTATTTATAGCCTGATAAAGCACTAGACAGTGTACTATCTAACCCTGAGGTGACACGTGGAAAGTGTGTCTTTGTCCATTTAGGGCTTACGTGGAAAGTACAGACACGTGTCTAACACTTAGAGATTTCTACGAGACTTAGGCTTCACAGAGGTCTTCAGTCACCAGAGCTCTTACGCCAGAGCTCTGTTGGTCTTCTGGTGTAAACCGTTCTTATGTTGTATAGAGGAAGTCTTCTGCCAGAGCTCTGATGAGTTCTGTTGGTTCCACCAGAGCTCTGTCGAGCTCTGTTGGTCTTCTGGTTGAACTTCTAAGTCTTCTACTGGATCTCTGGTGGTCTTCTAACTTGTACTATTTTCAATACTTTTACATAAGAGATACTTGGGGCTAACACTACTCTTCAAAGATGAACCACTCTAGCTGATAGAATCTCTTTTTGTTGATCCAAACCCTCAGTGATTTGATAATGACCCTCTCTTATATACTTAGTGAAAATTGTAAGTAAACAATATGTATCAGAGTTTCACTATCGCTGATAAGTACTAAGATCTTACAGTACCGTTGATAGGAACTCTCACTCTTTAGATCAAACATTAAGCGAGTAATGTTCACCATAATACTCTGAGTCTGTTCAGTACTTATGGTGATCGCTGATAAGTTAGTTGTTTACTTATGATCCCTGAAGACAAGTTTCACGTTAACATAGGTTCTACGCTGAAGTCGAAGATCAAGCTCAAGAACCAGCGACAAGTCTCCTAATGAACTGATGTGGATCAGCAAAGACTCAGATTTGTCCACTCAACGTGAAGTATCAAGTACAAGACTTTAGCTATCGCTGAATTCTATCATTCGCTGATAAAGAATGATAGATCGCTGAATCAACGAAAAACTGATCATAAAGTCCTCCGTACAAAGTACTTTTTGTCTTAACCACCCTTGCACGTCTCCGTACGATATGTCAGAAGAAGAACCTCCTTATTGTCTGAAATCGTACAACCACTCTGATACTACACTGTTCAAACATGTGGCTACTAAGGTTGTCAACAAAGGTCAATGACATGCAACCAATCAGCTGCTGCCACGTGTAAAGTGTAAACTGCAATGCATTAAATGCATGCAGTATATAAGAAGATGAACTCACTTCATTTTGAAGTAACTTGCTAACTCTGGACAAGTTCATCCTTCTTATCTTGAGATAGGTTATTATTAGTAATTTCCTTCTCTTTCTTAGTGCAAGAAACTTAGTGTTCCAACTTGTTTAGATTTAGGTTTATCCTTAATCTTGTTTCCGCAACAAGCTGTAAATTGTTAATGATTTATCAATAAACAATTTAGAAAAGTAAAATCTGTGTGTTTGTATTCAACCCTCCCCCTTCTACAAACTTGTATAGCCCTTCGGGACCAGCAAGTGGTATCAGAGCGGATTTGTTTAATCTCATAAACAAGATCTAATCTATACTAAGATCTCTCTTCCTTGCTAGTTCTGAAAATGGCTACCAACACAAACACAAATTATATCGACAATGGTTCTCTTGCAAAACCCCCTAGATTCTCCAGAGATAATTTTAATCTATGGAAAAATAGGATGACTCTCTTCCTAGAAGGTGTAGACCCTACTATGCCTTATTATCTTGAAAACGGCCCATTTATTCCTGTAAGAATTGATGCCGCAGTACCAGCCGCTGAGAATAGACCTACTATTCCAGAAAGGCTGGTACCCAAAGAAGTTCATACGTGGACTGACGAAGATAAGAAGAAAGTGGCTATCGACACCAAAGCCAGATCCATACTATCCATGGCTCTTCCTGACGAAGTCTACCATTCCGTCATGAACCTGAAATCCTCAAAAGCCATGTGGGACACAATCTGTGTTCAGTATGAAGGTACTGCTGAAGTCCAGGACTCTCGAAAGATCAACCTGGTAAGACAGTATGAAAGTTTCATTTGTGGTAAGAATGAGACTCTCTCTGAAGTTCACCAATGTTTTAATTGCTTAATAATAGATCTGAAAACTGTTGGTAAGGAATATTCAAACTTTGAAGTGCTGACAAAGTTTCTAGAATGTTTACCTGAAAGCTGGGACAGTTATTCTATGTGCCTCAATCTGTCAAAGGATCTAAGATCAATGACCCTTGCTACCTTATATGGCACGATGCTGAATCATGAGCAATCAAGCCATCTTAAGAAGAATCTTGTAAAAGATTCCAAAAGCACTCCTGTTGCTTTAATCTCAGAGGAACCCTCTACTCAGCGACCCTCGGTCACTATCACTGAGTTAGAGAGTAACTCTG
Source organism: Saussurea involucrata (assembly GCA_033807775.1). Taxonomy (NCBI): domain Eukaryota; kingdom Viridiplantae; phylum Streptophyta; class Magnoliopsida; order Asterales; family Asteraceae; genus Saussurea; species Saussurea involucrata. Next base: position 165,280,225 of record CM066314.1, read on the forward strand.
AAAGGTCATCAGACTCTGACTCTTCAGATGATGATGAATCTTTGGCTCTCCTAACTAAAAAGTTCAGGAGATTCGCAAAAAGAAAATGTTCAGAAAGAATAAACCTCTTTCTATAACTGATAAGCCAAGATCATCAGCTCCTGTTGATAAGGCTACTGCTACTTGTTTTAACTGCGAAAAGACTGGACATTTCGCTAACGAGTGCAGGTCTAAGAAAGTATCGAGAAACTCAGCGTTTCCCAAGAAATCCTTTATTCTAAGGAATAAAGATGACAAATATGCTAAGCTGAAAGAAAAGTATGTGAAGCTGAAAAGCTTCAAGAAGAAAGGCAAAGGCCTGATGGCTTACGATTGGGCTGCCTCTAAAGAAGAAGAATCATCATCTGACTCTGAGGATGATGAAGCCAATCTCTGTCTTATGGCAAAGATTGAAGATGAGGAAGAAAGTTCAGACATTCCCTCTACTTCAACCTCTGCAATTCAGGTATCACCTTCCTTCTTTACAAATATTGCAAATATTGATGAAGCTGATAGTCTCCGTAAAATCGATCTCTTGACTAGAAGTTTATATTAAGCCATGAATGGCAAAACTATAGTTGAAAATCAAAACCTTGATCTTGCTGAACAGCTTAAAAACTGTCACCTTCAAATAGAAAAGCTTTCTAAAATTGAAGAAGATTTTAAAGATCAAGTGCATTTAAATCAACTAGTCAAAATCGAACGGGCAGAAGCTATAGCTGCATTGAAAGCTGAAAAAGCTACTGTTGAAGGATGGTGTAATTCTTCAACAAAGATCACTGAGATAATTAAGTCTCAGATACCCCTGAGTGATAAACATGGTCTCGGTTACAAATATGAAACTCAAGAATCAACCACTGATCGTTCCATGCTCTTATTTGGAACTTTCGTATCCTCAGTCGCTGATACTTCATCCTCTCAGTGTTCCTCGTCCAGACCACCTATCCCTGAGGAAATTTCTACCTCTTCAAAAGGTAAAGAGAAAATGGTTTATCCAAAACCTACCTCTGTCTTTAAAGATAAAGGTAAAGGAATTGCTTTTAACCAAAATCCTCAGAAGGGTACTTTAGTACCAAAGCTGAATGCTTCTAAAGCTTTAGTGATTTATTCCTCTGGATCAAGGAATTAGATCTCTGGATCTACTCAGCGTGGGTCTATTCAGCGATCTACTCCTAGACTCATAGTGGATGTCCTTGGTAAGAAATCTGAAGAACTAAATGTTTCTCCCATTTCAAAAGCCAAAAGCTTATTTGGTGCTGGTCCTTCAAATTCAAAATCAAAAGCTCAGCATTCAAATAGTCCTAGAACTACTTTTAGTTATAGGAAATGTTATCACTGTGGACTTACTGATCATATTGCTAGTAAGTGTCCCTCAGCCACCAAAGCTGAAAAGATAGCTAAGGTGAAGATTGCCCCCAAGGCAAAGAAGACCACTAAGGTTAAGAAATTAACCAAAGTGAAGACTGACAAAGCTGAATCTTCAAATGCTGCGAAGATTGCTGAACCTTCCATTTCAACTACTTCCACTGACAAACGTGTACACATGGTTAAGTGGGTACCCAAGAAAAACTAATCTTCCTTTGTGATGCAGGTTAAGAAGGGTATCTGGTATCTCGATAGCGGATGCTCTAGACACATGACTGGAAAGAAAAGCCTGCTCGCTGAATACAAGGAAGAGAAGGGTCCCTCTGTGACTTTTGGAGGAAATGGAAAAGGACATACCCGAGGGTTTGGTGTACTCTCTAATGGTACAACCACCTTCAGAAGAGTCGCATATGTTGAAGGGCTGAAGCATAATCTGTTAAGCATCAGTCAGCTTTGCGATAAGGATAACAAAGTAATCTTTACTAAGGAATCCTGATTTGTCACTGACAAAAAGGAGAAGATAGCTCTCAGCGGTTATCGTTTGGAAAATGTTTATGTAATAAACATGGACTCAACCACCACTGAGAACTCCTGTTTCTTCTCAAAAGCCTCATTTGATGTCAACTGGCTATGGCATAAGAGGCTCTCTCATCTGAATTTCAAGACACTAAACACTCTTTCCTCAAAAGAGTTAGTCACTGGTCTACCTCAGCACTCATACGCAAAAGAGTCTTTATGTTCAGCGTGTGAGAAAGGGAAGCAGACCAAAGCAAGCTTTAAGTCAAAGCAACTCTCCTCATGTCATCTCCTCTGCAACTTCTCCATATGGATTTGTTTGGCCCTGTTAACAAACAATCCATCGCTGGAAAAAAATATACACTAGTCATAGTTGATGAATTCTCTCGCTATACATGGGTTATGTTTCTCCGTTCCAAGAGTGACACCCCTGAATAACTCATCACCTTTGTTCGGAAGATGGAAAGCCTGGACAACTTGACCGTTCGCTCAATAAGGAGTGATCATGGGACTGAATTCAAAAACAATTCTCTTGATTCCTTCTTTGAGAGTAAGGGTATTTCTCATAACTTTTCTTCAGTGAGAACACCACAACAAAATGGAGTCGCTGAAAGAAGAAATAGAACAATTATTGAAGCTGCACGTTCAATGCTCAGCGATTCTCACCTGCCTACTCAGTTTTGGGCAGAAGCTGTCAACACCGCTTGTTTTACACAAAACAGGTCGCTGATAGTCAAAAGATTCAATAAAACAGTCTATGAACTTTTTCATGGGAGAAAGCCTTCAATCAGCTTTCTTTACATATTTGGATGTCAGTGTTTCATACTGAACAACAGAGATGCCCTTGGAAAGTTTGATCCTAAGGCTGATGATGGAATCTTTCTTGGATACTCCTCAGTCTCCAAAGCCTTCAGAGTCTTCAATCGAAGAAGACAAACTGTAGAAGAAACAATTCACGTCACGTTTGACGAATCCCGTTCAGCGAACTCTAAACCGTCCGCTGATACTGAAGAACTGAATCAATGGATGTTTTCTCATCTTGGTGATTCAGAAGATATTCCCACTCCTCGTGCTCATACAGTTGAAGATGATGGTCCTACTATCATTCCAAATATGCAGATTAGTGAAGCTGAAACATCATGGGTCTCAGCTGTTCCTATAAACACTATACCTGCTTCTGAACCCAATGTCTCAGACATTCCATCTACTTCTCAGCAATCAGTTAATATAATGACAACTGCATCCATTCCTCTCTTGGCTGATACTCCAGACGTCGCTGAAGCTTCATCTTCAGCTACTCCAGTTCAAGTTGAGTCAGCGTCTCATGCCCCAGCTCAGCGATGGACTGTAAATCACCCAATTGATCAAATTCTTGGTGATCCAAACGCTGGTATTCAGACTCGATGGAGTGCGGGTAATATTTGTTTATTTGTCAATTTTATTTCTCTAACTGAACCAAAGAAAGTAGATGATGCCCTCAAAGATCCAAACTGGGTCAGCGCCATGCAAGAAGAGCTGACTGAATTCGAAAGAAACAAAGTTTGGAAACTTGTTCGAAGACCAACTGACAAAACAGTGATAGGCACTAAATGGGTCTATCGAAACAAGTTGGACGAACATGGAACTGTAACCCGCAACAAGGCTCAACTTGTTGCTCAGGGATACAGACAAGAGGAAGGTATAGACTACGACGAAACATTTGCTCCAGTAGCAAGATTAGAATCTATCCGTCTATTCTTAGCATACGCTGTACACAGAGACTTCAAAGTATATCAGATGGATGTTAAGTCAGCGTTTCTAAATGGAAAGCTAAATGAAGAAGTCTATGTGGAACAACCTCCAGGATTCTCAGATCCTAAGCGTCCAGGTTATGTTTATAAACTGGATAAGGCACTTTATGGCTTAAAGCAAGCTCCACGTGCTTGGTATGACACTCTTTCTACTTATCTCCATATAGAACAATTTGAGAGAGGTAAAATCGACAAAACTCTATTTTTCAGGAAAGTAAAAGGCCATATCATTCTTGTTCAGATATATGTTGATGACATTATATTTGGCTCTACTAACCCTGATCTTTGTACTCGTTTCGCTGATAGAATGAAAGATGAGTATAAAATGAGCATGATGGGTGAACTAACATATTTCCTTGGTCTTCAGATAAAGCAAAATGAAAAAGGAACTTTCATTAATCAGGGAAAGTATGTTAAAGATATGCTGAAGAAATTCGACTTAACTGAAAGTTTAGCTATGAAAACCCCTATGGCACCACCGCTGACACTTGATAAGGATACTAAGGGTATTCCTGTTAATGTCACGCTGTACCGTGGGATGATCGGCTCTCTTTTGTATCTTACAGCTAGCCGACCCGATATTATGTATGCAACATGTTTGTGTGCACGATATCAAGCTGAACCTAAGATATCTCATATGAAAGCTGTAAAGCGAATTTTTAGATATCTAAAGGGTACTGCAAATCTAGGTCTTTGGTATCCCAATGACTCAGGATTTGATCTAATCGCCTATAGATAGTGATTTTGCAGGTTGAAAAATGGATAGGAAAAGCACCACAGGAGGATGTCAACTCCTGGGTGGAAAGCTAGTAAGTTGGACAAGTAAAAAGCAAAACTCAGTGTCCACCTCCACAGCTGAAGCTGAGTATGTAGCCGCTGGAAGCTGTTGTTCTCAGGTCTTGTGGATGAGAAATCAACTACTGGACTATGACCTTCAGCTTTCAAATATTCCAATCTATTGCGACAGCACAAGTGCCATCGCTATAGCAAATAATCCAGTGCTACACTCAAAGACAAAACACATCGAAATCAGGTATCACTTTATCAGAGATCATGTGATGAATGGTGATATAGAACTTCACTTTATCCCAACTGATTATCAGTTAGCTGATATGTTCACCAAACCTCTTGATGAGACAAGGTTCAACTTTCTCATCAGCGAGCTTGGAATCCTGAACTATGAGGAATAAAATCTTCAGCAGTTCACATTTGATCAGCGACAGGATAAAACCAACTTGTATAACCCATTCTATCATCTTCTCTCTAAATAAACTTGATTCGCTGATATCAAGGTATGTTTTTCTTTCTCTGACAATCGCATGTAAATGCAAGATTTCAAAATAAATTACATCGCTGAATATCTCTTCCTTATCAGCGATACTTTGAAATTTCTAAAACCAACTGATATTTCTATTCAGTGCTTCATGTTTTCAAAAGTGTCCCTGAGTTTTCAAAACCTCAGAGACATCCAAGAATATGAAAGGACAGTTGTGACGTCATTGCAACGGATAAGCCCCGGCACGTTCTTCTTTCTGACACACGTTTGCACGTTTCGTTTACTCGCGAATCAAATGCAAACACGTGTTCGTGTCATGATGAAAATCTTTTCCCGCTCAAGATTTTCTCTCTCTCTAATCTCTATATAAACTCATTATGGGTTTATATTTTTCTTTTACGCGAACTTCTTCTCCAAGCTAAGAAAAAGAATTTACTGTTGCATTTGTGCTCTCGAATTTTTCAAGAACTTCATCTTCTTCAACGAACCGGGTTAATAATTCTTTTATTTTACCTGTTTCTTCAAACTTGTTAATGATCTTCTCGTTGTTCTCACAAGATCAAACAAAAGAACCTCTTTTAAAATGAAATCATTTCTTTCATGGTTTTATGAACACAACCTTTCATGGTTGTTCTTCAAGTTTAAAACGCAAAATCTTAAACTTGTTCTTCATACGTTTTTTCCAGAATCCCATTCTTTAAAGAAAATTGGAAAACAAGATTTTTTTTGGGTTTGCTTTTCGTTTTTCAAAAACAAGAAAAACCCTAATCTTCATTAAGACATTTTGTCTGAATGAAATGGACAAAATTCGAACCATCTTATTGGAAAATCTTTCCACATTAAGATTATTCTTATTTGTTAATCTTTGGTTGAACTGATAATACAGAAAATGGCATCTTCTGACATTTCCAAGAACACCATCTCCGAGAATACTACTGCTGATAATACTGCTGAGGAAGTGGAAATCCTCAAGGCTCCTCAGGTCAAGTTCTCTCTTGACAAACTGGATTGGACCAAGGTAAATAACCTCTATGCGCTTCTCGAGTTTCCTCCTCGAAAGCAAGTCAAACATCTAGATGATGCTGTGAAATTCCTGAAGAACTGTTCCATCTCCACAGCCCTGACCATAACACCTCCTGCACATCAGCTACTACTATCCCAATTCTGGTACTCTGCCAGACCCTCTCAGCTACCTTCAGCCAAAGACCCCTCAAAAACAATTGACTGCATCCTCTGCGACACTGACTATGGCACAATGAAGATTACACCTGCCATCATTCGCAAAGCCCTCAGCCTTCCCATCGCAACCAAAGAAAAACCCTTCGTTCCCCTCCCTGACCACAAGAAAAACTCAGACAGGGAAGCCATCATTGCATTCTTCGATGTAATGGGCTATGTATGGGAAACGGGAAGGGACAAGAAGCCCGAGAAGAAGCTGACCCTTATCAAGAAGTCTAAAATGCCCAGCGAGATGAATTTCATCTTCGCTCATTGAATCAGCTGCATGACTGCCAAGTCCGGCTCCTCTGACCAAGCCGCTCAGCCTCAGCAAGCAATGGGATATGCATTGCTGAAAGGTCTACATATAGACTGGGCATCGATTATCTATGATGACCTGGTACTCAGAGTGGACTCCGTCGCTGACAGATCTCCATGGTTCCATATCCTCGGTTCATCAGCGCCGTATTCCAAAAAGGCCTGAAGGACAGCTACCCAACAGAGGGTGACCTGAAACTCTCTCAGGTTGGCCCTAAGGTACTCGACTTCAAACCGGTGGAAAACGAGGTACGTCTTTCTACTCTTTTAACTCTTCTAAGCCCTACTTCTTCTACTTCCGTAGCTCCTTCAGCGGACAAACCCACCGCTGATATCCCAGCTGCAACCTCCATTCCTTCTCTTAAAAGGAAACTCTCTGAAACCCAACTTGGTTCAAAAAGAACTAAGAAAACCAAGGAGCAACCCCAGCAATCTATTGCTAAAGACTCCTCAGCTCCTCTTGTTGGGCTGCAGGAAAGTTCAGTGGTACGCTCTACCACAGCTGAAAAAGCCACCCATTATATCCCAACTTCAGCGTCTCTAAACGCCGAGGTTACAAACTTGGAATCTACCCAACCTCCTTCAGTCTCTCAAAAGACTGACGAAGCGATTCTCAGCGAATCCAACGCTGAACTCCGCACCCAACCTCCATTCTTATCCTTCGCTTCTCCCTCTACTCATTTGGACTATACTCCAGTTATCACTGAAGCACCTGTCATTCCTCCAGAAGCTAAAGATAATACTCTTCAAGGAGTGATGGGCATAGGACCTGCAGAGATGACCATACGTCCACGTTCTCTCGCTGACGATATGGAACTTTTCTCAGGACACCGAGATTTTGATGAATTCATCAATCCTCCTGCAGGTATACAACAAACCCTAAACACTGTAACTGAACCCCAAACTTCTGAGCTTTCCTCTGTTCACAAGTTCTTATATGTTACAGGTCCTAATTTATGAGACATCAACGCCTCTCTGAAGACTATAGAGACGAAGCTGACAGGTCTCACATCTACTCTTTCCGGCAACTCTTCAGCTGTAACAAACGCTGGAGAGAATCTTACAAAGCTGACAAGTGTGGTCGAAAAGGATGCCTCCAAAGCTAACTTGGAGAAGGTTGATAAATCACTCACCGACTTTGCCAAAGTTCTCGTTGATATCTACACAGACTACCTCGCCATCAAAACTACAGTTCACACCATGTCCAGCGAAGTCACAACGCTGAAGACATCGGTTGGCAAACTCGAAGGTGATATGTCTGCTGTAAAGACTGATGTCAGTTCAGTAAAAACTGACATGAGTTCAGTGAAGACCGATGTCAATACTATGAAGAATGACATCACTTCTATTCAGACATTGTTGCAGCAGATCCTGACCAACACGACCGCCCCTGCCCCTGCCCCTGAACCTGAGCATTTCACTGCGGCGGATCGTGCTGAACTTGTGAAGATCAATCCTGGTATTTCTGGTCTAGGAAACAGATTATCAGCGATTGAGATATGTGTGGGGATCCCTGGCCAAGAAGACAAGGAAACAACACAAGCTGCTGAATCATCACATTCCTCCCCCACTCATCATGAAAAAGAGGGGGAGAAGAGCGCTGAAAACCTTTCCAAGAGCGCTGAAGACCTTTCCCATGATAAATCTATCAGGGGAGAGAAGACTGAAGACCTCACCTTTACTGAAGAAGGTGAGAAGACAATTGAAGCAGCCGATGGACCTCAGGGAGATGAACACCCTGAGGGAACCGAGAAGCTTACCTCTGTATCTGAGGGGGAGCAACTCGAAGAAGAAGCTGAAGAAACTGAGTCTGAAGCTGAAGATGAAGAAGCCATCGACTTGTCTGATGATGAACCATCCTCTTCTCCAAAGAATGATGATGATGAAGATGACGATGATGATGACTCTTTTATCGTCAAGCCTGCTCAGAGAACTAAAGCTCTTAAAGGGATTCTGATAAATGAACCTTCAGGGGAGCGGAAAAAGACAAAGCCATCAGCATCTGAAGCTGACAAGGGCAAAGGAAAAAGTGTCGCTGAAGATGAAAATCTGATGATCTTGCTTAAAAAGCCGGTTTGTCAGGTACATTAACCTCTTCCTTACTCCACATCCCTCCTCTATACACTTTATCAGTTCTACACTCTCCAAACCTCCATACACTTTATCCCACTCTTTCTTTATCTCTATTCTACCCATGTTCTTACTTGTAAGATCGCTGTGTTTCAGCTAGTCCTCTCCCCTGTTTGAGGATATCGTTGAAGTTCCTACAGTTGCGACTTCATCAACAATAATCCCAGTCTTGGATTTGATCTCTGAGACTGATGAACCTGAAGAACAGATGTTCTCTCACAAAAACAGACCTTCCTTGGCTCCTCAAAAGCTAAGTGAAGATGAACAAGAAAAGAGAGATGAAATGATCAAGAGACTCGAAGATCAGCGAATCATTCTGAAGCGTGATCAACTTCCTTCGGTTCCTCCAAAGTTCAGAATTTCCCAAAAGGAATACAAGGAACACCTCAGAGTTGAACGCCTAATCGCTGAAAGAAAGGAAGCTGAAGAAAAAGACAGAGAATACGCCATCCAGCTTACTCAACGATCTGTAAAAGACCCCAAGCTGAAAAGAGCTCCCATTGATGTTCAACGTCAGCTATGGGATGATGCTCAAAAGATCGTTAGAGAAAAGACTAAAGTCTCTGATACGACTTTGGAATGGTCTAAAGAAATGATGAACTATCGATCTCGACCATCCAAAATCATCAAAGTAAACATCAGACGAAGATTGTACTCAGACGTTCCTGTTGTTGAAGTTGATGTCTACAGAGAAGACAAGACCAAGCAAACCTTCTATGCTGCTACCTTAGAAAAGTTTGGTCTCTCTGAATGGTTAGAAGTGAAATTAGCCATTCAGGGATCGCGCTTAAAGTTCAAAAGCCATGTCGAGAAGATCTTAAACAAACAGATCGACCTGGTTTCTTCTGCTGTGGATAATCCTCCCTCTACTCTTCTTCCTCCTCAACAAAGAAAAGTCTCTGCTAAGGAAAAGAAAGTCTCAGACTCAGGTCCTCCTATTCGGAATGAAACAGGTATTGGTTTCTCTCGTGCTGAAGTTCTTGGCCCTGATGCTGATCTCTCAGCGCTTGACACCTCCCTACCACCTGGAGAAACTTTCATTCCTGGCACAGTTGTAAGTGATCCTTATGGTATATTCTTTCTAGACTACGATGGAAACTATCACTTTCAACGTATCTCTGAGCTCCACATCGCTCCCATCGAACAACTCAGAGATCTCATATACTGGTGTGAAGTCAGACGCGACATCAAAGCTAGACACCTGAAGCCCTTGATTTTTAAAGAAGCTCTGAACAAAAAGAATCAAGGAGAAGATGTCCCTGACTGGATGATTCCCACATAAATGACCCTTGAAGAACAACTCATTAAGGAAGAACCTTTTGACGAATAGGATCGCCTTGTAATTCTTTCTATCCTTATCTGTCTACATCTTTTGTACTTGTAATTTTATTCGTTGTACTTGTAATTTTTCCACTTCCCTCTGTAATCTTTACAAAGTTTAAAGAAAATTTTCAGCGAACGTACTTTACTCCATCAGTACAGAAAAGATCCCAGAAAACAATAAAAGAGACAAATATTTTATGAGTTCTTTTTATCCTTATGTTTTCATTAAATAGCAATTTTCTCTGTTGCTATGTCATAATCAAATAGGGGGAGATTGTTGATCCGAACCCTCAGTGATTTGATAATGACCCTCTCTTATATACTTAGTGAAAATTGTAAGTAAACAATATGTATCAGAGTTTCACTATCGCTGATAAGTACTAAGATCTTACAGTACCGCTGATAGGAACTCTCACTCTTTAGATCAAACATTCAGCGAGTACTGTTCACCATAATACTCTGAGTCTGTTCAGTACTTATGGTGATCGCTGATAAGTTAGTTGTTTACTTATGATCCATGAAGACAAGTTTCACGTTAACATAGGTTCTACGCTGAAGTCGAAGATCAAGCTCAAGAACCAGCGACAAGTCTCCTAATGAACTGATGCGGATCAGCGAAGACTCAGATTTGTCCACTCAACATGAAGTATCAAGTACAAGACTTTAGCTATCGCTGAATTCTATCATTCGCTGATAAAGAATGATAGATCGCTGAATCAACGAAAAGCTGATCATAAAGTCCTCCGTACAAAGTACTTTTTGTCTTAACCACCCTTGCACGTCTCCGTACGATATGTCAGAAGAAGAACCTCCTTATTGTCTGAAATCGTACAACCACTCTGATACTACACTGTTCAAACATGCGGCTACTAATGTTGTCAACAAAGGTCAATGACATGCAACCAATCAGCTGCTGCCACGTGTAAAGTGTAAACTGCAATGCATTAAATGCATGCAGTATATAAGAAGATGAACTCACTTCATTTTGAAGTAACTTGCTAACTCTGGACAAGTTCATCCTTCTTATCTTGAGATAGGTTATTATTAGTAATTTCCTTCTCTTTCTTAGTGCAAGAAACTTAGTGTTCCAACTTGTTTAGATTTAGGTTTATCCTTAATCTTGTTTCCGCAACAAGCTGTAAATTGTTAATGATTTATCAATAAACAATTTAGAAAAGTAAAATCTGTGTGTTTGTATTCAACCCCCCCCCCCCCTTCTACAAACTTGTATAGCCCTTCGGGACCAACATTTTTGTATTCTTCTATTTTGTTAGCTGTAAACTTTTAGTACTTGTATTTTATTTCATTGTACTTGTATTTTTTCAACTTCCCTTGTAATCTATTTTTACGAAGTAATGAAAAAATTCATTGAGGTACTTTACTCCATCAGTACTTAAAAAGATCCCTGAAAATAGTAAATGGGCTACGTATTTATGAGTCCTCTTTATCGTTATGTTTTTTACTTAGCAATTTTCTTTTGTTGCTTTGTCATCATCAAATTTGGGGAGATTGTTGATCCAAGCCCTTCAGTGATTTAATGATGACCCTTAGAATCACTTAGTGAAAATTATAAGTAAACTTTATGTATTAATGTTTCACCATCAATAAAACTATACTAAGTCTGTTTAGTATCGCTGATGAGAAACATATGCTCTTAATTATCCTTTAGTGATAAATGTACATCAGTGAGACCTGAGCTTGTTCAGTCTCGCTGATGATCACTGAGTGTTTATTTTGTAAATGTTTGCTTGTAATCCCTGAAGACAAGTTTCACGTCAAAAGAGTTCAAAGCTGAAATTGAAGACCAAGCTGATGAACAAGTGACTGAGTGTACTAATGATCTGATGCGGATATCAGTGAAACCAAGACTTGTCCAAAACACGTGATGTTTCAAGTAGAAGACTTCAGCGAGAGCTGGCCTTCATCAAGTCTCTCTGATGAAGATCAACTCAGCAATCGCTGATCATGAAGCCTGTTCTACAAGGAACATTTGTCTTATCCCCTTGCACACTTTTGTACGATTTGTCAGAAGGACATGCCTTTGTCCAGAATCGTATAAACCACTCTGCCAACTACACTGTTCATCATGCGGCCAAGAGCATGTTTGCAAAAGTCAGAATCATGCAACCAACCAAGTGTTGGCACGTGTAAAGTCCTCCTGGCATACATTAAATGCATGTAGTATAAATAGGAGAAACACCTTCATTTTGAAAGTGGCTATTCCCTGAACTTCTTAGTGCCTTAAGAAAACTATTCTTAGTTTTTCTTAACGTCTTTCTTTCTTATTCTTAGTGCAAGAAATCTGTGTGATTCTCATAGTTTGTTTATATTAGGTTTGATACTTAGTCTTATTCCGCAATAAACTGTAAATTGTTTGATTTAATCAATAAACAATTTAGAAAGATAAAAATCTTGTGTGTTTGTATTCAACCCCCCTTCTACAAACTTGTACTTTTATAACCCTTCGGGACCAACAATAATGACCATTGTGAAGTCTGATCATAGTCCAAGTTAGAAGCCCATTAGATGCAACTAGAGTCACATGCTCTTGTCGGGGTACAAATATTGAACAAGATCGACGGTCAAGATCACCTCATAGATTAACGTCATAAGGTGAGTCCTAAAATGGTGAACACTTTTATCCTCATATCTGAGATGTGTATTAATACCTAATGCATAAGGAGTGTTATACTTAGGTATAGTATAACTTTACACTTAATCGGGTAATCATAAGGGTTATATTGTGAATAACATAAATTGTGTATTAGTCGTGTACATGCAATATGAGATTTGCTCTTCTCAAGATGAGAGAGATATTTATTGGGCCACTCGATGACATAATTTGATTGACATGACCATGGGCAAAGTGGATTAGCTAAACTAATAAGAATTGTCTAATTAAATATGTTGGAATCGAGAAACATAATCTTTGTGTTGTAAAGGATGAGATAGATCTATGCCTTAAGTTGAAAACAAAATATCGTAAATCAAAAGGACAAAGAATGATAATACCATATGATTGATTAGTTGGATCAATCAGATTGATTAAGGATAAACATATTCACATAGCCTTGGGGGCGGTGACGTGTTGGTAGACGCTTATCACCATTTGTGCTACTATGTATCGTGTGTAGGTGAGAGAATGTAAGTTTTTTATATGTACATGACACACGTCGCACTCAAAGAATACATTTGCTTCCATTTGTAGAAACCAAGACTAAATAAAATTGATTATGGAAATAATTATTCTTGAAGAATAACTATAAAAATATGTGATAAAATGTAATTATGATAAGTAAAGTGTATTATTTGTTAATATGTATAATTATATTATATGTTTTAAGATAGTTGGACAATTATTACAAATAATTAACCTTACTTGAGTTACGGACCGACTGCAAAAATAGTCCATATAAATAAGGTGATAGGTTAAGTAATTTCTAACTGATTGAATCAAATAAGATTTAGCCATTAGAAAAATAGACAGAAAATAAACTTTTCCTTTCTATGATATACATATTAGATTTAGGGTTTTGAGCTAGAACCTGGTGGAAGTCGGCGTGTTTGTGTGTGGACTACTGATAACTCTCATTTTGAGCGTTATTTACATATCGTTTGCATGTTTTTTTCTTGCCTTTTAGTTGTGTTTCCTCTTTATTTGTTCATGTTTCTTCCTTTTGTTCATTTGGAGTTGTTGAGGATGTTTTTATGGTTATACACATCATTTTTGGGTTAACAATGTTGTTGTTGGACTGTGGCCACAAATTGCCCACTGTGAGCAGATTCAAAGAAGATTTGTAAAAGATTTTAAAGGCTACATTTGGTTATATAGAGCTGCAATGTTGAAAGAAAACCTGAAGTTTTCACAAATAGAATGTGAAGGACTCTTGTGCCCAAATGATTAGTGGATGTTTTTCTCCAAAGGGTAAAACAGTGTGAAACTTATATCTTCACCTCTCCATTCAAGATACACCATTTCCAGACCTCAAACTCTCTCAAGAAGAGGTCTGGAGTCTTAGTTTGTAGTTTGTTGTATTTAATTTCTAGCAGTTTATTTTTTTCCACTGTCTCTCACCATTGTAGTGACAGTTTTATATTTTTTATTTATTCAAGCATTTCTTAAGTAATTCTCTACTCTTATTATGTATTTTAATTCTATTATAAGTAAACACCTCTTTGGGTGTGGATGTGAGCTAAATCTAAGACTAGTAGGTAACAATTGGGTGTTGTCATTTTTACTAACTCCTATGCTTGGTCACTTGTGTGAGCAAAAACTCGGGATATTTTGTTATATCGTGCTCTTTAGGTTGTGTTGGTGTTACGCGAAGCTTTGTTATGGTGGGGGTGCTATAATCTTGAAACCACTCTACTTTTTGAAGATACACCCAAGTACTCTCTTTTGGATTCAGGAAAAGCTCCTGGGTAGGGAACGACCCCTTTGATGTAGTGGAGTGGTGAATCAAATCCAAGATACCTTGATGCAAACTTATCTTCCTACTCGCAACTCCAATATTGTGTCTTTTATTTTAAATTTTGTGTGTGTCATTTGAGTTTGTTAATTTTCGACTAGTATCAAGAATTTTTGGGATAAAAAAAAAGTTTCATGCATCTTATATCCTTAGATATGAAGTTTCATGGTTTGAATAATCTATCCCCTACTAGCATATTTTTATAACTAAGCAACCAATTCCCCAATATCTATGGGGCATTTTTAGAATTGACACGTGACATTTTTCTTAAACACTTGGCCGATAATTTTTCCATTGTTGTCTTACCCGGGCCTTTGAGTCTTACCATTCCCTCCACAATAAGAACATTGAGTATTTTAAGTTTGGGGGGAGAAAACTCAAGTGTAGAAAAAAGAGCTAAATCCTTAGAAAAACTGGAAGGATAAAAGAAAATACAAATAGCAGAAGTTGACACGTCGAGGAGAAAAAGTTGGGCAAAATAATGTTGATCCAAACCCTCAGTGATTTGATAATGACCCTCTCTTATATACTTAGTGAAAATTGTAAGTAAACAATATGTATCAGAGTTTCACTATCGCTGATAAGTACTAAGATCTTCCAGTACCGCTGATAGGAACTCTCGCTCTTTAAGTTAAACATTCAGCGAAACTGTTCACCATAAATGCTCTGAGTCTGTTCAGTCATTATGATGATCGCTGATAAATTAGTTGTTTACTTATGATCCCTGAAGACAAGTTTCACGTCAACAAAGGTTCTACGCTGAAGTCGAAGATCAAGCTCAAGAACCAGCGACAAGTCTCCTAATGAACTGATGCGGATCAGCGAAGACTCAGATTTGTCCACTCAACGTGAAGTATCAAGTACAAGACTTCAGCTATCGCTGAACTCTATCATTCGCTGATATGAAATGATAGATCGCTGAATCAACGAAAGCTGATCATGAAGTCCTCCGTACAAAGTACTTTTGTCTTAACCACCCTTGCACGACTCCGTACGAAGTGTCAGAAAAGAACCTCCGAATATCTGAAATTGTACAACCACTCTGATACTACAATGTTCATCCATGCGGCTACTAAGGTTGTCAACAAAGGTCAATGACATGCAACCAACCAACTGATGACACGTGTAAAGTATATACTGACTTGCATTAAATGCATGCAGTATATAAAGAGATGAACTCACTTCATTTTGAAGTAACTTGCTAACTCTGGACAAGTTCAATCTCTTATCTCAAGATAGGTTATTATTAGTAATTTCCTTATCTCTCTTAGTGCAAGAAACCTTAGTGTTCCAACTTGTTTAGATTTAGGTTTATCCTTAATCTTGTTTCCGCAACAAGCTGTAAATTGTTAATGATTTATCAATAAACAATTTAGAAAAGTAAAATCTGTGTGTTTGTATTCAACCCCCCCCCCCCTTCTACAAACTTGTATAGGCCTTCGGGACCAACAAATACATCAAATACATAGATTGAAATATTTTTTTGTGTGATCCAAAAAGACAAGTTTTGGGGAATATAAAAAAATGCAAGGATAATGAGAAAAAAGTCCCATGAATCTAAGTTTGCAAAGTCAATTTTCATCAGATGGGTGAATTATAGCTTAACCTATGGAAATCAAATTGCAATAAAAAAGAATAGAGAGGAAAAACTAGTAACAAATATGGACACTTTTAGTCAAAGGGATTTAAGATGCAAAATAAAAAAAATAAAAAAAATTGAAGATCCTATTTGTGATACTTAGTCTTCTTGTGTATTTTGTATCTTCATTTGTTTTTATTTTTGTCCTTTTAGTTACTTGGGGACAGATAACAAGTTAAGTTAGGGAGTGTGATAACTCTCATTTGGTTATGTGGAGCTATAATGTTGAAAGAAAAGTTGAAGTTTTCACAAGAATAGAATGTGAAGGACCCTTGTGCCCAAAGGATTAGTGGTTTTTTTCTGTAAAGGGTAAAAGAGTGTGAACCTTATCTATTCACCTCCTATAAACTGGAGCTTTGTTACTCCATTCAACATACACCATTTCCAGACCTCAAACTCTCTCAAGAGGTCTGGAGTCTTAGTTTGTAGTTTGTTATATTTAATTTTTAGCATGTTAATTTTTTTCCACTGTCTCAACATTGTGGTGGCAGCTTTATATTCGTAATTATGCAAGCATTTCTTAATTGTTTCTCTAATTCTATTATGTTCTTTAATTTATTATAAGATAAGCACCTCGTTGGGTGTGGATGTGAGCCAAATCTCAGACTAGTAGGTAAAACTTGGGTGTTGTCATTTTTACCAACTCTTAGACTTGATCACTTAAGTCGAGACTTTAAGTCAACACGGACAAGTCGATCACTTGTAAGTTTTAATATTAGATCTTTGACCCATAGATGGCAGATCCAGAAATACAGCTTGACTGATGCAAAATATTTGACAAAGTCTTTTGTGACCACGTAGAGATACATGTTTTTGCATTATTTTAACGAAGGTTTAAATGCCGGTCGACATTAACGTCATAAAGAGATTTGGACATATATTTCCATACTGGTAGAGCTACGATCCTTAGAGGTCGATTTAGTTAAATCGACAAATATTGAGTTGGCAAAAATGATGACTTTGTGGGGATAGGTGGCCATTTTTTTGTGAGAGTTCACTATTGAGAGAGAGGGGCTCTTATAAATATTTTTGTGAGAGTTGTTCCTGACCAGGTTACTATAAATATCTTAGATAGTGCTTACACCCATACCGTTTTCTTTAATTTATTTTTTCTTTACTTAAATGTTAAAATCATCAAACTCGCTAAAAATGTTTTCTTCTTCTCTAATTGAAATGGATGTGATCTCGAATTAATACTCGAAACTCCGTTGTCCGATCCCTGTGGATACAATCTCGATATTTTTACCACTTGATTACTTTATAACGATCATAGTGTCTGGTGTGCACTTGCACCGCTACTGTGTTAACACTGTGGCCACTTCGTGGACCTATACATTATTTCCGCTATCGACTACTAACATGTTTTGATTTCTGAGTGCTGCATCAAGCCTTCACTAGTTTTGTAAAGGAAGAACCTTGACACGCCCTATGAATTGTTATTTAATTTATTTTAAGGGAAATTAATTAAAATACCCAAAGTTTGACTCTGACTTACCAAAATACCCAAAATCTCGTCGACTTTACCAAAATACCCAAATTTTCCGCGGTGTCGCGGGGCCCACACCCACGTGTCACGACGTTTTGGCCAAAAGTCCTGCGGAGGCCCCTCAAGAATGCCCACGGTACACTTTTGGCCCCTCAAGATTGGCCGCGGAAGCCGCAGACCCCCCCCCCCCCCCCCCCCAACTTTGGACTCGGTAGAATTTTGGCCCCTGCCCCGCGGTGGTTCCGCGGTAAGCCGAAATTACGGTTTTGGCCCCTCAAGTTTGGGGCAAAAATTTTACATTTTTGGTCCCTGTAGTTTTTAGGTTATCATTTTATGTAGTTGAGGTTTTTAATGTATTGTTTCCTTTCCATTTTAATGTATTTAATATAGAAGTTAATTAAAGAAAATGTTTTCCCCATTTTAAGTTATTTAATAAGCAAATTAATTAAAAGACCAGTTATTGCAAATCATCTTCCCAACCGAAACGGATACAGTGCAGGTAAACAAAGAAATCTATAACTGGAATGCGTCCTGGAGTCCGGTGATGAAGTTAACCTTTTCCTTGATGACGTCCTCCATTCCCGTGTAGTCGTCTTCGATTTCTTGTAGTTCCTCTTCTACTTCCTTAATCTATCGTTGCAGCTCCCGAACGTGAGCCCTAGTCATGGCCAGTTCTCATTTTTTCTCCGCTAGATACTCCATTTTCCCCTGTTGAATCCCCCTGTTATGGTTCCACATACCTTTTTACCTTTTCGATACCGGCGTTCGCCTCATCAATGGATTTTTGCACTAAGGGAGTAATTCGTTGACTTTGTGGAACCGTTGGCTGGGTACAATGATACATTGGTGGGTTTTCTCTGTCATTATTGAAGTGGTAATTGTCGCATGCCATCTCCCAGTCTTCTTCCTCCTCAGTCGTGAATGGATAATCGGCCGCAGTTCGCCCATAGTTTCTCCACTCTACGTCTGTTTCCGGTACCTTCCAGGTACTCCGACGAGCTCCATCATTTAGTGGTTGGTTGTAACGACCCGGTTCCCAAACATACAACAAATAACATATTTTACATAACATTGTTTCATAACAAAAGATACATCATATAACATGTACAGTCCCTTAGTCTTTACAATCGTAATAAGTATTTCATTACAAACTTTTTGCTAATTAATTTACATTATAACTAATAACAAAGTTATAACAGCAAAACACATAATGATCTTCAAAAACTTAAGTCTTCCAAAAGCTAGTAATAGATTACCCTTTCACTTGCTCTTACTTGATCCACGACCTGGAATACATATTTTAAAACAAAATGAGGGTTAGACCTAGTGGTCTAAGTGAGAAAATCCCTGTCAGTTTAAAATCATTTACACAAACATCATATACATAACACAAATATGAATACCAATTATGACTCATGCATTGTGTACTTTCCTGTCTCATTCCCATGGCCATATTAGTTGGTTGCGAGCCAACTAATCATTTTACTCCGCTGCACTAATATACAGCCAACTCTGCTGTCCCTCCGTACAGCCAAACTCCACCGGTCCTAAGCCCGGCCAACTTGCACTCGTGTAGTGTAATACTCGTATAAATATAATATACACCTCAATATATCATACTTCATACATATGCACATAATTACACTACTTATCACATTCTCAATCCACATATATGTATTCCAGTTTGAAAACATTTTAAAGTAAAACTCACCTGTTTGTTTATCAAAACGCTTCCAAGCCTTTCCCAAAAGATTCCGTCTTTCACCCAGAATTCACAGAATCTGAAATAATTTACATACAATTATCTCTTTACCAATTAAACATATAAGACTTACTAGAAGACTAAGAACTCTAGATAACTCTATCTAACTCTTATCCTCAAATGTTTCCCCAAACCTGAACTTAAGTCGAGTCCACGGTATTTCCAGTCCTCATTCATACTCTATCCAAGAGTCGACAAAACACAAAGTTACCGGATACTCAAAAGTATCTGAAATCTCAAAAGTGACCAAACAGCTAGAGTTTCCGGACACTACAAAAACTATCCGGACAACATAACCAATCGTAGCCAGAATTCACATTTAGAAATTTTGGCATACAACTGTTCCTTCTTCAACAATTTAAGAATCAAACGAAGATGTTGGGCGTGCTCTTCTTTAGATCGGGAATAGATAAGGATATCATCGATAAACACAATAACAAATTTATCAAGATATAGCTCACATACCCGATTCATTAGATCCATAAAAGCAGCTGGGGCGTTCGTCAATACAAAAGGCATCACTAGGAATTCATAGTGACCATACCTTGTGCGAAAAGCAGTTTTCAGCACGTCCTCTTCTTTAACCTTTAACTGATGATAACCGGATCTTAGGTCAATCTTGGAAAAATAACAAGCTCCATCTAATTGATCAAAGAGGTCATCAATTCTGGGAAGCGGATACTTGTTCTTGATCGTACGCTTATTCAGTTCTCGATAATCAATACACATTCTCATCGACCCGTCTTTCTTTTTCCCAAACAGAACTGGTGCTCCCACGGTGAAGTACCGGGTCTGATGAAGCCCTTATCGGATAGATCTTGCAGTTGCGTCATCATTTCTTTCATCTCTGGAGGTGCCAGACGATACGGTGCACGGGCAACAGGAGCGGCTCCAGGGATCAGATCTATTCCAAACTCTACTTGTCTAACGGGCGGAAGACTATTCAAGTCTTCTAGGAAAACTTCCGGAAATTCACCAACAACTGGAATATCTTCCAACTTATTCTTTTCTAGCTTAGTATCTATCACATAAGCTAAATAACTCGAGCAACCTTTATTAACACACTTACGAGCTTTAATCATAGAGATAAGGCAAGACTGATGATTGCTACGGTCATCGTAAATCACTACCGGTCCCCTCTCAGGTAAGACAACATTAATCAACTTCTTATCACAAACTATACTAGCCTGATTCTCGGCTAACCAATCCATTCCCACTACCACATCAAACTCGATCAAAGCTATAGGAAATAACTGGATAGGTACTCCACACCCATCTATATTTATAACACAACTATCAAATACCTCTCTAACCGATACTTGATTATCATTTGCAGTATCTACCATTAAAGCATGATCGGTTTGTACCAGAGTCAAATAACACTTTAGCACGTGTAGAGTTTATTAGAAATGTACCTATAACCACATCAGGAGTTTCCTCCGCTTCTTGCGCTGTCATTTGAAAGGCTCGACCCCTTGCTCTTGGTAGGAATGGCAATGGGCCGGGTTCGGGGCGGTTTTTAGGGTCCCCGTGCCCGAAACCGATAAGCAATCCCATCCCCAAAACCGTACCGATCCCCGTCGGGTATCTTATCGGGGATCCCCGTCGGGTCCCCGCGGTTTCCCCGATCCCCATTGGGGAACCCGTTAAGGAAAAACATCGCCGTTAACCGTTGGTTTCCCCCCGACCCGACCCGACCCGACCCGAACCGAAACAAAAAACACAAGTTTAGACATAAATTAAAGAAGTAAAGAAGTAGCTACATCGAAATAAATCATGAAAAAAAAGATGCTAAAATAGTTCATTCGGCCAAATACATATAATCCAACAACCATCACGAACAAAATATGCTAAATTGCAATGTAAAGATAACAAAAGTCTAGACATAATCCATAATATCATGATTCATGATAGATAAATAAAGTAGAGTGTCGACTTAAAAGTCGAAACTTTTCAAACGGACAAACTCGTCAACCCAAACTTGAATTTTCCTTAGCTTCCTGCAAAATAAAATATTTGATGTAAAGAACCAAATAGATAAATTATCATAATTATTGTCAATAGTAGTATAGTTAATTAGTTACCTCTTCCATGTCATAATCATACTCAATAGTCCGACAATATGCTTCGGTCTCATCGGAACAAGTTTCTATATAAACAACACAATATATTTATCAATAAAAATAAAATGATTGAAATATATAACGAAAACAAAATTTATATGGTTACCTCGTATTTCATTCAATAGCCAACTTTGAGCATACATTAGAGCCTCCAACGTTTTTGGATGAAGTCGACTACGATGTGGAGTTACCAATCTTCCACCGGTACTAAATGCATATTCTGAGGCAACAGTAGAAATGGGAACGGCTAAAATGTCTCTAGCAATCCTTTGAAGTGTCGGGTATTTAAACCCATTTGTCTTCCACCAAAGTAGCAAATCAACCTCTATGTCCTTAGGCAACAGTTTCTCTTTCAAGTAATTGTCCAACTCAGTCGTAACACCTAAGTCATCATGGTGGTTGGCAATCGAAGCAATGTTTGATAATAGCTTTTTAAATTCAACGCGATGACTTGCTGAAGACCCTGAACTTAAAGAAGAAGAACCACTAACACTTTCATTGTTGTTTCTTATACCGGGATCAGTAGATTCATATTCTTGAAACAAAGTGTATACTAGTTTCTTGAGCTTTTCAACTTCAATCACCGATCTGTCTTGTCCGTATAACACTGAAAAAAGTAACTCCACAAACTTCAATTTATACCAAGGATCCAAAATCGCCGCCATTCCCATAATCCCATGTATAATAGACCAATACTTGTCAAACTTCACAAGTATTTTGGAAGCCATGTTCTTAATAACTTCATTAGGAGAACATGCACAATCAACCAAAGAATATCTAATTTCACATATCGAAGGAAAAAAGACATTTGCAGTAGGATACTTTGAACCAGAAAACATTACCGTCACCTAAGGATTGCCAAAAACCAAAAAACAACAACTAAGTTACCTCATATCAACAACACAAAGGTAAAGTTTAATTAAAATTAGAGTTACCTCATTAAATAAGTGCAATCTATCACAAATCTCTTTAGCGAACTCCCAATCCCGCTCAGTTGGCAAACTTTTATATTGAGGATCGCGTTGCTTTAAGCGTCGAAAGACATCCTTGTAATCAATAGCAACATTGATCATCAAGAAAGTAGAGTTCCACCGAGTTCTTGGTGGATGGTATTTCCAATTGTTGGACCGCTTCTTCAAATCTTTCAGTCCTTTTTGGTGTTGCAGTCCAATAGGCAACACTATCTCTAATCCTTTCAATCCCTTCCCCAATAACAGTCAATCCATCTTGAAGTATCAAATTGAGAATTTGTGCGCAACATCGCACGTGAAACAACTTCCCACCCATCATAAGTGAACTCAAAGGAAGCTTGTCCAACAATATGTTGATTATTGCATCATTTGTGGTGCAATTATCAACCGTTAGTGTGGACAATTTCCTATCAAGATTCCAGTCACATAAACAATCATAAAGTACATCCGCGAGAACTTCAGATGTATGTGGACAAGGCACATACATAAATTTGTTCAACATTTGATATGTTAATAAAACTTAAAATAATGTAAACAAATTAACATTAAAGAATGTAAATAGTAAAGATATACCTCATAATCCGGCTTTGCATATTCCAATTTTGATCAATAAAGTGAGTCGTGACCGCCATAAATCCCTTTTTTTGATTGCTTGTCGTCCACATATCAGTCGTAATTGCTACCCTACTGGTGTTCTTCTCTAATAGCTTCAATGTCTTTTGTCTTTCAAAATCATAAATCTTTAGTATGTCGTTTTTAATGGTATTTCGAGACGGAACCTTAAACAAAGGTTGAGGACCTCTAACAAAATTTCGAAACCCGTGATGCTCTAGTATTGAAAGTGGATACTCATGTACGATTATCATCTCCGCGAGATTTTTCCTTGATTGGTCCGCGTTAAAAGTATAGTTACAAACATATGATGAAGTACCATCAACTTTCTTTTGCACCCCTACTAAGATATGTTGGCGTATATCTCGCACGGGTCGCCTTACACAAGACTTGAAATGATCATGTAAATGTCTTGTACCATTTTTAGAACCCCCTCCCAATTTATTCTTACAATAATTGCACTCGGCCTTATCACTACCATCCACTTTTATCTTCTTAAAGTGGTTCCATACTATTGATCGTGTTTTCCTCTTTCTAGACCCCGATTCAAGTTCTTCATTATCAAAGCCATCATTAGTTTGAGTTTCATCTTGAGTCATTGGATTAGTCACAGGTATTGGTTGACTATGAGTGTTAGACTCGTGCATTGAATTAATCACATGTGACGATCCAATTGGTTGACTATGAAGGTTTGTAGTATTAGAGTCGTTACATTGTCTTTCCATTTCACCTATACAAAGATAACCAAACTGTAAAGCCCGTGTCCCGGTGCGGTTGTGTTTACTTTATTTTATTTTATTTTACGTATTTATTTTTTTATCGGGACTTAACGAGGACGACCAAAATGTTAGTGTATGGTGAACTTTAGTTTTTTTTAACAAAGTGTTGGAAGGTTAGGGACTAAAGGTGTCAATTTTTGGTGAGGTTTGCATGGGAGTCGGGTTAAGAACCCAAACCCTCCCCGCCCTCTTCTTCTCGTCTTTCTTTCGTCCCACGCAAAGCAAACAAGAAACCCTAGTATCCTATACCTTTCTCCCTTCCTTCGTGCGACCCCCGCCGTCGACCAACCCAAGAACCGGTGACTGCCGGCGCTGTTGTTCTTCGCCGCCGGCGCGAGCGAGAAAGAGAGAGAGGAGCGACGGCGCTGCTGGTCTCCACTGCCGGCGAGATCTAGAGAGAGAGAGAGATTTCCGGGGCGTGCTGCGGTGTTCCTTCGAGAGGTATGAACCATCTTCTCCCCCTCTTTTCTTTCGGCGTCGATCAACCAAGAAACAACACCACCACCGCCGCCGTCAGCTTTGGCTGCCGGCGGTGTTGCCATAACCGTGCCCCACCAGTTGAGTGGTGGCTTGGTGCGTAGCGGGTTGTGGTCGAGCGTGGGTTTAGGCGTATACAAATTGTTTTGGGGTTTGTTTTCCTCGTCTCGCCGGAGTTTCCTTCAAACCACTACCGCCGTCGGTGGCTGCCGCCGCCGACCACCACTGCCGGAGAGGCAGTGGGTGGCGTTGTATTACCCAGCCGTAGTCGTTTAAACCCCCCCCCCTAAGACCTGACTCGTAATCTTAGTACAAACCGAGAAACTCTAGATCGTTAGCAAAAGTTATCATTTTATGTGTTTTGACTAAATCTGCCACTGTCTTGCGTTAACCATAACTTTTTACCCGTAACTCGGATTGGGGTGAAACCAGTGCCAAACGTTCCCTTTCCGAGTCTAGTAACTTTTCTGTGTTTCGTGAGAAATCCAGTTCGGAGCGTAGCATAGGCCAAATCGTCGTTTTATGCTGATAAGTGCTGTTTTTCACTGTTCGGCGAACCGTTCTTAGAAAATCCGTATTTAATTGTAGAAAAATCGTTAGGAGGTGTATAATATGTCCTTGGAACCCTAACTCAGAGTAATTTCTAGTTATGTATTTTAATCGAGGATTTTCTAGGTTTAAAGAGGTCGGATCAGGTCCCGAACAGACCTGTTTGGTTAGACCGAAAAGTCGTTTAAGTGACGGTTTAAGCGTGGGTCGTATTTTAGGGTCCGGGTCTCGTGTTAATACTATTTAACGTTCGTTTAGGTGTTGGGAAGTGATCTTGGACTGAGAAGCTTGAGTTACTGGTTGTAAGCTAGACGCGCTTACGAGGTGAGTTCTCTCACTATATTTAATATTGGTTGTTTTACATTACTGTAGCTCGTGTGTGGTAGCCTTAATTATTTGTGATGCGGGACTAGATAGTGGGGTGGATAGTTAGACCTTTGTTGACATGTATACGCGGGTGGCGTTGTCATGTATACGCAGGTGGCGTAGGGACTCGGGGGCCTACGCGGGTGGCGTAGGGACTCGGGGGCCTACGCGGGTGGCGTAGGGACTCGGGGGCCGGTGTTTGTATACGCGGGTGGCGTAGGAACTCGGCGGGGCCGAAGATTGTATACGCGGGTGACGTAGAATCTCGGTGGGGCCCAAGATGTTATACGCGGGTGGCGTAGGGGTAGGTATGCATGTTTATGATTTGTTCGTAGACTTGTATGCTTGTTTATGTGCAACTATCTGTTATAGGGGTAGTGTGGAATAACTGTGTTATCTATGGTGGTTGAATTCACTAAGCTTCGTGCTTACCCTTTCCCAATAAATCATTGTTTCAGGTGCGAGTAGCTCCAAGGCGTGACGGGTACACACTGGCGCGCGTGAAGAGCTGATTATTATATCGTTTTATAATTATCGTTTTTAAACTATTTATTCCGCTGTTTACTGTTTTTAGAGAATAATTATTCTTGGGTTGCAAACGAAACGTTTTGGGTTATTTAACGAGTTTAATTAATGAAATGTCATTTTTAAAAATTATAAATTCCTTGTAATTTTTGGGACGTTACAACTTGGTATCAGAGCACGGCTTGAGTGAATCAAACGCATTTCGGTGTGTTTGATCTCAAGTTTGCGGCTATAAAAATTTTCTTTAAAGTTTTTGGGAAATAAAAAGAAGGAAAAATCCGTTTGAGGAACGGTGATCGAGGGCGCAGTGTGTACAGTCAGCCGGAGCCAAGGAGGAAAGGTACATTGCTTAGTGTTGTATTGCTTTCTAGGCATAGGGTATGCATGCTAGATTGCCTGTTGTTGACACTATGCTGTATGATGATTGCTTGCTAGTGGGAATTAATGCTAGTTATAATAGGTTGTTAAGCGAAGGCCCTATAGGTTGTATGCAGTAAGAATCACATAGCCTTAGAATATTTGATTTAGTTCTATTGCGCAGCTCTTGTTTGAGTCCAACCGTTCTAGGATAGAATCTTGTATTCGAATGTCTATTTGATTCACGCTGTATGCAACTGGGTATTCGCGAGGCAACTCGTTATGGCTAATAGGGATTCCGTTGTAGCAAGGGTAGTGGGATGAGATGAAATTCCTAGTGAGCTGGGAAGAGTGTTTACATATGAGTATGTATGCGAGATTGCTTTCTAGAACATAGGAGTATGTATGCTAGATTTCTTGGTGCTTATTACATTGTACTGCATGTTTGTTGCTTGCTAATAGGAGTTTATGCTAGCCTTGATAGGTTGTTAAGTGAATGCACTATAGGTTGTATGTGGTAGGAACCGAATAGCCTTAGAATGTCGGATTTAGTACTATTGCGCAGCTCTTGTTTGAGTCCAACCGTTGTAGGATAGAATCTTATATTCGAAGGTCTATCTGGTTTTACACTGTGTGCGACTGTGCATTCGCGAGGCGACTCGTCATGACTAGTGGGGGTTTCGTCATAGCAAGGGTAGTGGAGTTGGGTGGAATTCCTAGGGAGCTAGGAAGAGTGTGTACATATGCCGGTGCGGGCATATGTGTATAGTTTTCGGCAAGGAACTACTTGGGCACTTCGGGACGGGACTCGAAACGAGTGAGGATAGGTGTGGAAGGTAGTAGTAGAGCTCCTACTATCTGAAGCACAGGATCCGTGCTCGAGTCGGGGAAAGTCACGAGGAATCCAAGGAGTTGAGCGTGAGCGTAGTAGAGTGAGTTATTATGTGCTAATAACTCGTTGTAATATCTACCCGGAATAGCCGTCACAAGGAGGAACAACTATAGTAAACCTATTAGTACAGGTGTGTACTTGAATTGCTTTGACGTGATGATCGTTGGGGTAGTGGTGAAGGCTTTAAATTAGTAGTCGTTGGAATAGAAGGATGATTCTAGTATTAGTCACTTGGAGTGACGATAGGGATGATAATTGTTATAAGCAGGTTATTTCGGGCCAAGATGGAAGATTGTGTTAGAGTCATCGGCTTATAGAGCCGACTTCGATTTGAGGAAAAATCGTAGGGATTGTTTGACGTAATTTCTCAACTTGCCCTTAGAGGTTTAAATGTCTGGATGACGATAGTGGATCGGAGAGACTTGGAGTTGTACGAGTTGAGACGTAGAATACCGACTAAGTCATGCACAAAGTTTGAGTTTGAAAATAGAATTGCATTATCTAATTCTTGTGTTTCCAATTCTTATTTGGATTGTGTTGAAGAATTTTGGGAAAGGCGTTTTTTTTAAGTGTTATGTGTCAGTTTGAGTACTTACATATTTGGGGGAGTGAGTCATTCCGGGATAGGCATGTTGTTGGTAGACTGTTTGCATTGGAGCCTTGGTCATGTCAGTCAGTCGTTGGTAACGGTCGGTTGGGTATCTCGGGGTGGGACCCCGGTATTCATGTGTTATGAATTTGACTTTCCAGTGGGCACTAGGAGGATATAGTCTTGAGCACGTACCTGGGAAGTAGACGTTAAGGTGTATCTTGATACGGTGTAACTAGGCTTCGTAGAACGAGTGTGGGAGATACGTCGACGGTGGAAGGTTGGGTATTCCACGCGTGTGGGTACTGTAGGCCGAATAGTATCGGTTAGGGATTGATACCCTTTGTAATAAAGAGGATAAATGCGTAGAATTTTTGAGGTAAATAGTATACCTAAGTGTCGATTTTTGGGCTTGAGGCCAAACACCTTAGTGAAATTGGAGAATTGTAGCCGATTTTAAGATAATTATGGTAATGGTAGTAGTAACCCTAAAATGCTCGCTTGTGATGAATAGTTGTGGTGGAATGACCTTTGTGTGTGTTTATAGAACTGCTGGTTTGATGGTTCGTGTGAAATAAGTTTTGGGAGTCTATTAGAACTCGTAGGAGATAATCGATGGTTAATGGTAAGAATGATCGGATCCGAGTATCCTGTAAGGTATATTGGGGAGCAACTTTAGGATGGTTAGAGCTTGAAATTGAATCGGGATGTATAGAATATCTAAGGTTGGGAGATAACCAAAGTCGTTTGACTAGGAATGATTCCAGTTGTTGGAGTGTTCTTCTGATTATAATCCCAGTGTCCTAGAAGGAGTACGTTAGTTAGAAAAGTGTTTGAGAAGTTTTAGAAAGGTTCAGAGTGGACGTGGGAGCCCGAAGTGGAGATGCGCGAAAGCTATCCCGAGTTATCCACCGGTCTAGACTTCGAGGACGAAGCCTAATCCAAGTGGGGGAGAGTTGTAAAGCCCGTGTCCCGGTGCGGTTGTGTTTACTTTATTTTATTTTATTTTACGTATTTATTTTTTTATCGGGACTTAACGAGGACGACCAAAATGTTAGTGTATGGTGAACTTTAGTTTTTTTTAACAAAGTGTTGGAAGGTTAGGGACTAAAGGTGTCAATTTTTGGTGAGGTTTGCATGGGAGTCGGGTTAAGAACCCAAACCCTCCCCGCCCTCTTCTTCTCGTCTTTCTTTCGTCCCACGCAAAGCAAACAAGAAACCCTAGTATCCTATACCTTTCTCCCTTCCTTCGTGCGACCCCCGCCGTCGACCAACCCAAGAACCGGTGACTGTCGGCGCTGCTGTTCTTCGCCGCCGGCGAGAGCGAGAAAGAGAGAGAGGAGCGACGGCGCTGCTGGTCTCCACTGCCGGCGAGATCTAGAGAGAGAGAGAGATTTCCGGGGCGTGCTGTGGTGTTCCTTCGAGATGTATGAACCATCTTCTCCCCCTCTTTTCTTTCGGCGTCGATCAACCAAGAAACAACACCACCACCGCCGCCGTCAGCTTTGGCTGTCGGCGGTGTTGCCATAACCGTGCCCCACCAGTTGAGTGGTGGCTTGGTGCGTAGCGGGTTGTGGTCGAGCGTGGGTTTCGGCGTATACAAATTGTTTTGGGGTTTGTTTTCCTCATCTCGCCGGAGTTTCCTTCAAACCACTACCGCCGTCGGTGGCTGCCGCCGCCGACCACCACTGCCGGAGAGGCAGTGGGTGGCGTTGTATTGCCCATCCGTAGTCGTTTAAACCCCCTCCCCCCTAAGACCTGACTCGTAATCTTAGTACAAACCGAGAAACTCTAGATCGTTAGAAAAAATTATCATTTTATGTGTTTTGACTAAATCTGTCACTGTCTTGCGTTAACCTTAACGTTTTACCCGTAATTCGGATTGGGGTGAAACCAGTGCCAAAAGTTCCCTTTCCGAGTCTAGTAACTTTTCTGTGTTTCGTGCGAAATCCAGTTCGGAGCGTAGCATAGGCCAAATCGTCGTTTTATGCTGATAAGTGCTGTTTTTCACTGTTCGGCGAACCGTTCTTAGAAAATCCGTATTTAATTGTAGAAAAATCGTTAGGAGGTGTATAATATGTCCTTGGAACCCTAACTCAGAGTACTTTCTAGTTATGTATTTTAATCGAGGATTTTCTGGGTTTAAAGAGGTCGGATCAGGTCCCGAACAGACCTGTTTGGTTAGACCGAAAAGTCGTTTAAGTGACGGTTTAAGCGTGCGTCGTATTTTAGGGTCCGGGTCTCGTGTTAATACTATTTAACGTTCGTTTAGGTGTTGGGAAGTGATCTTGGACTGAGAAGCTTGAGTTACTGGTTGTAAGCTAGACGCGCTTACGAGGTGAGTTCTCTCACTATATTTAATATTGGTTGTTTTACATTACTGTAGCTCGTGTGTGGTAGCCTTAATTATTTGTGATGCGGGGCTAGATAGTGGGGTGGCTAGTTAGACCTTTGTTGACATGTATACGCGGGTGGCGTTGTCATGTATACGCGGGTGGCGTAGGGACTCGGGGGCCGGTGTTTGTATACGCGGGTGGCGTAGGAACTCGGCGGGGCCGAAGATTGTATACGCGGGTGGCGTAGAATCTCGGTGGGGCCCAAGATGTTATACGCGGGTGGCGTAGGGGTAGGTATGCATGTTTATGATTTGTTCGTAGACTTGTATGCTTGTTTATGTGCAACTATCTGTTATAGGGGTAGTGTGGAATAACTGTGTTATCTATGGTGGTTGAATTCACTAAGCTTCGTGCTTACCCTTTCCCAATAAATCATTGTTTCAGGTGCGAGTAGCTCCAAGGCGTGACGGGTACACACTGGCGCGCGTGAAAAGCTGATTATTATATCGTTTTATAATTATCGTTTTTAAACTATTTATTCCGCTGTTTACTGTTTTTAGAGAATAATTATTCTTGGGTTGCAAACGAAACGTTTTGGGTTATTTAACGAGTTTAATTAATGAAATGTCATTTTTAAAAATTATAAATTCCTTGTAATTTTTGGGACGTTACACAAACAATTAAATACAATTTAACAATCCTGTCAAATTTCACCATAACAACTATTATTAATAAATGCCTCGAATAATTAAAACAACAAATAAATAAATCAATCTATATCTATATCTATATAAAAACAAAAACCAAGGGTATGACTTGGCACCCTCTCAAGCGAGAACTCATCCCTTTCTGATCTCTCCTTCGTCCGGGTTTTTTTACCCTCCTCCTCCGCCCCGCCCCGCCCCGCCCTAAATCCCCTTCACCAAGGGTTCTTTCTAGACCTCTACCCCGCCCTAAATCCCCCTTCACCCAGGGTTATTTCTCTGTGAGATCTCTACCCCCGCCCTAAATCCCCCTCAACTTCTGCAAATATGAACATCGATAGTCGAAGAAGAGGAGGCTGCAGCCGCCCCGCTCCAAATCAACGCCTCCCGAACTCGAAATCCCTATCGCCTCCACCCACCAGAGACCACCAGCCACCGCCGAAGCCATCCGACAACCACCCTTTGCCTCCACCCACCAGCGACCACCAGGCACCGCCGAAGACCTCCGGCACCCGCCCTTCTGCCTCCACCACCAGCAACCTACTTCTTCTAGGTTCGTAATTATTCTTTTCTCTTCTTCAGTTAACCAAAGTTGCAGCAGGTAACCATATTTTTTGCTGTTAAATTATGTAAAATCAGGATACAAAATGAGATTGTGACTCGAGCATATTAGGGGTTATTTAGCAACAAAGAATGCTTCAAAATCTGTGAGAAAGTTGTGTATTTAAAACAAACATGAGTCATGTAACCTATTTTGGCAGCATAGGTATTAGTATGAATGCAACACAATGTAATTTGCTTTGCTTTTCTTAGGTAGCCAAATCCGTCTGTGGAATAAGGGGGTCGATTCAGACAGCTTCCATCCAAAGTTTAATTCTCATGAAATGCGAGTTAGACTAAGGTATGCTTCTTTTGCTAACCTGTATGTGGTTTCCATTAAAAAATCAGGATACAAAATGAGATTGTGACTCGGGCATATTAGGGGTTATTTAGGAGAATAACCTTTTGACATATTTTTTTTTAAAAATACATGAACTTCCAGCTTATTTAAAAACGCCTTCCTAACACAAAGAATCCATTAAAAACCAAACTATCATTCTTGCAAAAATGCAAAAACAACGGTGGTTTATTTGGAAAAAGAAAAGATAGGTGCGATGGCTGGAGAAGTTGTTCACTCCTTCAGCCTCGGCTACTATAACAATGTGCATATAGTAACTCTTTTTGTCATTTCATTGAATGTATTTGTATTATCAACAGCAATTGCGAACTTGATCGGTTGCTGATCGTACATGTTGGGCGTCTTGGAGTCGAGAAAAGTTTAGATTTCCTTAAAAGGTACAATCTACTTTATTTATTCCTCGATTTGATGAAAATTGCAATATTTGAGTTGGCACATGTTTTTTAGAGTTTTATTCTGATTTCTGAAAGTGTGTACAACTTTATAATAGTAATATAAATACTGCTAATTTGGAATTTGGGTGATTTCTATTTTGATGCACGGGGCTGTTTCCCACATTAATAATAATTCAGGCCTGAAAATAACCATGCAGTTTTGAATGCTCTCAGTTTTTGGTTTTATTGTCTTCCTTGCGCTCCGGTGGTCGGTGTCCTTGCTGTGAAAAAATGCTATGAAGAATAAGTTTGTATCTTTTATTTCTAAAATGAAGTGAAACAAAGATTAGTGTAAAAGAAAAAAAACTTGCCCATGTGGATTTGTGTTTCTTTTCTTTGTTAGTTTGTGATTTCCCAGTGAGGCGTTTTTCCTGTTACATCCCCTCATTTTAATTTTTCAGGTGGTTCATTGCTTTTGATGGAACTAGCATTTTTATTAATTGGTGTTGGTGCTGAAGTTTGTTGGATAATAAACCAAACACCATTTGGAATGGATGAGGAGATATACAATTTGGAGAACAATGGTGGAATGCAGGTACATCTTCTATTGTGATTTTATGAATATGTATGTAAGTTTTTGGTTCAAATTGGTTTTGGACATATTTGACAAGTATAATTTTCAAAATGATTTGGATTGCATTTGTTTAATTTTATAATATCAAAATTCATTCTAGAAGCATATAATTGAATGAATATTTAGAAAAAGAACCTAAAACCACAGTTTCTTTGTAGAAAGTTTCTTCCTTATTTAAACCTCTAATATGGATGGACATTTCCACCCCTCAAGGTTCACTCCATGTTTTTACTGTAAGGGGGCGTTTGGTGATTTTACATACATAATAGCTGGTATGCATCTCTATTTGTGTGTGTGTGTGCGCTTATAATTTGTCGCTAGGTGATATTAAGATATTGCGTGGAACTAAGGTGGTAATTCTGTTATTTGTAGCAAAGTTTTTATCAGAAATCTGTTAGGAATTTGTGCGTAATGTGGTTTGGTTTGTGATTCTGTTCGTTCTCATTACTTACACATTTGGATGCTTCTGGAAGTGGCGAATGGATTGGCTATATGTGATTAATCATTGAACACACAAATCAGTAGCATTTAATTCCTTTCGTTATCAATTCGCTTGCTATTTATAACTTTTACTAAAATGACAAGGTAGATTTGAAGAAATGGAAGAGTATTGATGGGATTGGAATCATGTTGACCGAAATTTAAGGATTTAGGGTTGATTTGTGTTGTGATGTGTAAAGGATTGGGGATAAAGGTCTTCTGATAGTATGATTACAGTTAGATAGCTTGGGAGTGGATATGGAGTTGGATCTTTTGAAGTTCATAAGATTTAATCTGGATATTAATATGAAGAGAAGAAGAAAACTCCCTTTTACATGTTAAAGTATATCCACATATTTGAAGAAAGGGGATTTCCTTTTCATTTATTTAGTCATGATATTAATTGTTTAATATTTACATTAGTTTGAAAAGCATGTTAGCTTCGATCCATATATCTTTTGTATGTTGTAACCTTACAAATTACTTGACTACTTTTTTGCAGGGAACATATTTGCTTTTGGGCTCTTTGTGTCACACATGTAAGTATAATAACAAATTTAAAGGTTTTCAGAATGAATTCTCCTAGAATAACATGAAAAATATATCATTTGAGTATTCATTATGTTCCATTATCTTTCATTGTTACCAGACCAACCTTTCGGAGAATTATCAGAAACCATTTAACATAACAGTTCTCTGGAATGCCATACATATATGCCCTCTTTAACTGCTTAATATGTCCATGGTATGGCTGCCCGTTCATATCTTCTGTTATTTTCTTGGTAACAACAGTCAATTCCGTTGGTGCAGTTTTCCAATTATCGTACATAATTATCTATGTAACATGTGCTGAGAAACGCAAAAAGATTAGGATTTTATCTATGCATGCATATGGTACATGTTTTTAAGATGTATATATATAGTTAAATATTGAATGTGAGCTTATCTTTGCAGTTCAAGATGTATGGATTTCTGTTGGTTGTATTTTGCCTATTTGCAGTCATTGTAGGGAGTTTGCCTATTATACAAATGATTAGCGTTGCATTAATTTTTTTATACATTATTCAAATCATAATTAGTTGTTGCATAACATAACTATATGGAAAACAATGGTTATAATAATAATATCATTCACGTCATTAAGTTAAACTTTTAAATTGCTTTTAATTCCATTTATGGTTAGTGTTATTGTCTCAATCAATGTTTGTCCATTTTAGTTAATCATTTGAATTTGTAACATTTACATCCTTAATTCAAACCTTTAATTTGCATTTAAATCCATATAAGGTTGGGATAGTAAACCACATTGATTAGTCTACAATGTTTATATTATATATACACATTATTGTTATTTCTCATTACTTTGTTAACTACTCTCACTACAATCACACAAGTTCCAGTTTACAAATCTTAATTTATCATTTGGTGTTTGTTGGATTAAATGATTTGGTTTTGAATAATGATAGTTGGACCGTGAAAATTAGAGTATGTAGGTTGTGGGAGTCTCTAAATACAAAGAGGAATGGAGAATTGATTAGTTTAGACATGGTTTTGGTTGATGCAAATGTGTGTCATTTTATTCTTATTGTCATATCATTGATTAGCAAAGAATGATATGGCTAATTTGTTTATTTTCCTTTGTTTTGTAGGGTTCTCTTATCACAGCAATGGTGAGGAAGAACTTGGTCAATAAGTTTTGCTGGAAGAAGGGAATGTCTATGTTTTGAAGAATTTCAAAGTTGTTGAGAATTCTGGCGTCTTCAAGGTTGTTGACTGAAAGTTGAAGATTATATTTACACTATTAACCAAAGTGGAAAAAGTTGATACCAATGCCCCTTCTATCCCTATGCATGGGTTCTAATTTGCAAGCGAGAAAACTGTTAATGCGTGTCTCAGCGATGACAGCGTACTCACGGTATGTAATGAAGTTGTTATTTTTTTTGTCTCGATTGATTTAATATATGTTTTTGTTTTGTTTTTTTTATAGATATCATTGGCTGTTTAACTGTTATAGGAGATGTTGAGATTGTGAGGGGTGGGTTCCGAAAATTAGATCTAGAAATTATATCAGAGTTGTAAGTTATCTTCCAATAATGTGTTGTTTCTCTTATTTTTGGCAAATTTTTGAAATGATGCTTAACTACTTTCTGTTGCTCATACTTCTTCACTTTAGCAATGTCACATACCTTATGGGGAGCTCTTGGTGAAAAATTTGGTGATTCCCATATCGGGACAACTTTTTATGATTATCACTAATACCTACCATGTTTAATGCAATTTTTTTTATTCCACATCGTATACAGTAAAATCTTCATCCAAAAGCTTCATCTGAGGATCAAAGTATATTGGATGATTGGCGATGGACTAAATGCGGAATAAGAGGTTTCAATTATTGGCCAAGCTGAAACTTATACATAGAGATCTACAAAGTTTATTTTCGTTTATCTTAGTTGTTTCTTTATGTATTAGAATGACTTTATTTTGGTTATGTTTTGTGGTATGCTGGTTGTTTCAACCACTTTTTTTTACATATTTGGATTACTACACTTCACGTTAACATATGGGACATGTCTCATTTGGAGCATGTCTCATTTGGAGCATGTCTCATTTTGACAGCGAACATATTAGAGTGATAGTTGCGGTCACATTTAAGTGTACATTTGTTTATTTCTTAATAAAATAAGCATGGTTCCATCGTTACTATTAGTCATTTTATTTATTCATTTCCATTAATTAAGTTCTATTACTTTTTACAAATCAATCGTTTAAATGTGACTTATTATTTACTATATTTAACAGTAAAATTTTAGTTATATCTATAACTTATATATTACTACCCAAAGAACTTAGTATACCGCGCAACGCGCGGTTCTCATACTAGTATATATATTAAAACAAAACCACATGTGTTGAGGTGTCATCTCCTAAAGTCTAGAATGAGCCTTCTAAATTTTCTCATTTTTTTGGTTTTTTTAATTGTTGAATATGTAAAAGACGTTTCCGCCCATGTATGTTAAAAACATAAAACTCATTGACATAGGGTTATTTTGGTAATTTAAAAAAATGTAACCTCTTAAACCTTTCATCTTCATTCTTGAAGATGAAACCACTACATCTTCCTATTTCATTCTTTAAGGTAAAACCACAAAACTTTTCATGTGTTCATCCATTATGAATTGTCCATCAAGAAATATCTTCATCCTCCTCTCAACCACTTGGTGTATTATTCATTTCTAAAATCATTATTCTTCAACAAATTGTTTTAAAGGTAAACTCTTTTTCTTCTTCTCTTTCAGTTGATTTGTTCTTTCATTTCACAAATTATTATCCTTCAACAAAATCGTTTGTAGGTAAACTTCTTTTCTCTCTTTCCATCGTTTGATTTGTTCTTTCATTTCACAAACTTTTATTCTTCAACAAAGTGATTTTGCAGGTTTACTTTGAGTATAATAATCCAGGTATTATTCGTTATTGACTTTTGTTGGGATTTAGAGTTTATCTATGGCATATATACGTGTTTATCTATAATATATATATATATATATATATATATAAACAAATTGAAGTATGGATCATTGAGGCATTAGAATTTTGTGAGAACTTTGATTTACTTTTTATTTTTGTGATCTTTATAGGTTGCGAGAATAAATATATGTTCGAGTTCGAGGGAAAGTTGTCCGGTTCAAGTACGCTAAATGTGGATCCTCATCTCTGTCTTTTATGTTTATTTATACTTAATTTATCAAAATTTTAAGCATCTCAATCCAGATTTTTTTGTATGTAACTATTATCAAAACATTAATTAATTAGACTATTCATTGTTGTTGGTTACATCCAATATTTTTCAATTCTTTTATTTGACATGACTCTATTTTTTTATTTACATAATAATTATTGTATATACACATATATAATTATTATAATTATAAACTCATTTATATAAATAAAATTGCGATAAATATAGGTTTATTTTTATATACATACTTGAATATAATATGTATATATAAATGAGATGTGAATATAATAAAATGTATATTTTATTTACATTTATCTTAATTTTGTTTTTTATTGGTGTAATTATTAACAAACTTTTATTTCACATGACTCTAATATTATATTTAGTGAATATACATATAATCATTATGTTTAAAAACTCATTTATATAAACGGAATTATGATTACTATGTATAATTCTATTTACAAGACACTTGAATATAATAATATGTGTATTTGTATATGTATCCACATAAGAATAAAGGGTGTTTGGTTGGGGGTATTGAGGGGTAAGGAATACGAATGATAATGAATAATATGGTTTGGTTTGATATAATATGATAGATTCATTACCCAAAACATATTAATTTTCATTTCTGACCAAATTGGGGGGAATGAAAATCTTATCCCGCTAAGTATTTTTTTTCATATATATCCCTTCATCTCTTGATGTGAATGAAACATATTTTTTATCTTCATGTTGGACGATACATATTTGTATTGAAAAATATTATATAAAATATTTTTTTATTGATTATATCGGTTTAACCAAACAACATCATGCAATGCTTATTTCTATTATCATTCTATTTCATTCTCATTTTTGCAACTAAAATTAACTCTTTAATCCAAAAGGGATTAAAATAAATCACAAGTCATGTAAAAAAAGTAGGAATTATTCTCCTTTTATAATCAACTTCATGTTCCAACATTTCAATTTTTTATCAATGTGGGATTGCCAAAGTAAACCACAATTCAATATTTGAGAAATCTCAATCCACATTGTGTCATGTCATTTTTCATGGTTTTTGCTTTTACATATATAAAGATTGAGATGGAAATGAGAACCTCAATTAGAGATGCTCTTAATTGTAATGCAATATATACTATATATTCAACATGAAAAAAAATTGCAACTAAAATTAACTCTTTAATCCAAAATGGATTAAAATAAATCATAAGTCATGTAAAAAAAGTAGGCATTATTCTCCTTTTATAGTCAACTTCATGTTCTAACATTTCAACTTTTTATCAATATGTGATAGCCAAAATAAACCACAATTCAATATTTGAGAAATCTCAATCCACATTATGTTTAAAAACTCATTTATATAAACGGAATTATGATTACTATGTATAATTCTATTTACAAGACACTTGAATATAATAATATGTGTATTTGTATATGTATCCACATAAGAATAAAGGGTGTTTGGTTGGGGGTATTGAGGGGTAAGGAATACGAATGATAATGAATAATATGGTTTGGTTTGATATAATATGATAAATTCATTACCCAAAACATATTAATTTTCATTTCTGACCAAATTGGGGGGAATGAAAATCTTATCCCGCTAAGTATTTTTTTCATATATATCCCTTCATCTCTTGATGTGAATGAAACATATTTTTTATCTTCATGTTGGACGATACATATTTGTATTAAAAAATATTATATAAAATATTTTTTTATTGATTATATCGGTTTAACCAAACAACATATGCAATGCTTATTTCTATTATCATTCTACTTCATTCTCATTTCTTAAAATGAACCAAACGTCATTTATCCCACTTATAATTATATAATCAATGTAATGAAATAGAAAAAGGATGACACTTATAACTTCTGAATGGTTATAAATTATATTATTTACATAAAATTATTTTTATATATTATTTATATAATAATATATTTACTAAATCATTACACATGAGTTTCAAAGATTATATTGATTTCTGTTATATTTTAAAAGAATTAATTAAATATCTAAAAGCTCAATGAATATATGAAGTTAAAAAATATTATCATTTAAAATCTTATTAAATTTAATATATAGATTAATATAAATAAAATTAAAAACAATATATATATATATATATATTTATTTATAATTAATATATAATTAAATACAAATTATTAACCACTCACTAACAAATTAATGAAACATTTATTACGTTTAATGTCACTAATTACAATCAATATATAAATTATTATTATTATTATTAACTATCCTTTTAATAAATAGAATCCTTATTGCATTTATATCATAAATCAATATTTAATGCACAGAAAAAACAATTCTAGAATATATATATATAGTTAAAATTATAATAAAAAATGAAACTTATTAAAATTAATATAACAATATGTATAATAGAAAATGATAGAAGCAATATAAAAAATTAAATAAGAACAACCCAACATATAAAATTAGAAAGGATAACTTACTACAATCATTGATATATAAATTCTTTCTGTTTCATTTTTTAATTTAAGTTGAAATCAAACTATATATAAAAATGAAATTATAATCCGATATAATACCTCTCATTTTATATGGAATGATTAAAACACCTTCAATATATATTAAAGGAATAACCAAAAGATAATGAAGCGATATAATGTGATGTGAGTATTCATCAAATCTTTTTTTTGAAGTATATGATATTCATATACGGCAAATGCAACAATTAAACTCACACACCCTCTTACCATTGGTGAGTTTCGAACCCCTGACCTCCTACGATGACACAGACTCCCATACCGCTAGGCCAAAGG
Organism: Saussurea involucrata; assembly: GCA_033807775.1. Classification (NCBI taxonomy): domain Eukaryota; kingdom Viridiplantae; phylum Streptophyta; class Magnoliopsida; order Asterales; family Asteraceae; genus Saussurea; species Saussurea involucrata. The sequence continues at coordinate 165,319,817 of CM066314.1, forward strand.
CCCTTTGGTAGAAGGAGAAATCTTGAAATGTGATCTGTTTTGGCTATCTCACATTAGTTAGAAGGAGAAAGTTTAAAAGAATGAAATGTGTATAAGAAATGAGGAGATCATTATTTGGTGACAAGTCATAGTGTTGGCTCATATTAATAAACCTTTTTTTTGCAAAAAAAAAACTTCGTTTATTTAATAAATTGGTAAATCAACGTCTTTGTGGTAACTAAATCTATATACATCAAAATTTGTTAATATACAACCAAGAATTATTGTATAAAAAACAACCAAGAATGATGACTTGACATTATATAAAAGTTATTACACTGATGCATATGAAACTATTCGTAACAACACGTTGTTATCAATATATGAAAATGAAACACTTATCGAAATACATTCTTCATTTTAGAGTGTATCTTATTAATAATCAAATAAAGATTTACGTTTTATGCTAACTACGAAAATTATTTCTTTAAAAAAACTTATTAGTATAGCACAACGTGCGGGACCCATACTAGTCTTGATAACTTCAATATCCAATTAACAAGTTAATCGTATTCAAGAGATTATAAGTTCCACCTATTTTAGTTTCCTGCCTAAGATTGATTAAAAATATTTTATTGTGTTCAAACAAACATTAACCCTATTATGTTCTTTAATCAATCATATAACTAACTAATTAAGTAAATTGGTTGAAAAAACAAATGTTATATAGCTAGATGACAACTTACATAGCTATTGATGACCTACTTTAAAAAAACATATTATTAGCACCATAGCACCACCAACTTGGAACAAGCACAAAGAAAATTGCCATAAACCCACGTGCTGCAACTAGACAATCACCAAGGACATAAAAAAAACAAAAAAAAAATTTGCACTCCACGAATTGATTAACAACAGCAGCAAGAACGAATTTCACTAGTTGATTAACAGCCGCAGCAGCCACTCACGAGAGCAAGGAATGCGATTAATATTTAGTAATTTAGGGATTTAATTGGACTTGGTCAATGGTCAATTGGTATATTGAACTTGATTTGAATTAGGTGTTATGCTTTGTTTTTTAATACACATATATAACATATTTATCTTATAGCCCAATACAAAATTTTGATTTAAAATGTATACATATATATATATATATATATATATATATATATCGGGCCAGGCCGGGACGGTGAGGATGGTCCCCGTCCCCATCCCCGTCCCCGTTAAAATCCCCGCTATCGTCCCCTATCCCCGCCCCGTCCCCGTTAACAAGTCCCCAAAACCGACCAAAATGTTCGGTTTTCGGTTTTCACCGTCGGTTTCGGTTTTTTTTGCCATCCCTAGCTCTTGGTAGCTCTGGCCTTTGTACTATTGGCCTAACACCCGTTGGTCTCATTGACGTACCACCCTACTGTACTCTCCCCGTGGACAATCAGACTGAATGTGATCAGTAGAATTGCATGAGAAACAAAATCGAGTTACCCGACAGTCTTTAGCAATATGGTCGGTCTTTCCACACTTGTAACAAACTCGAAGATCAACTTGACAATTTCCTTGATGAATACGGTTGCATTTTGAACAAGGTCTTTCAGCTGGTCTGAAAGGTGGACGACTATCAAATCTCTGGAATCTGGACTTCTTTGGATCATAGTGTGGTCCTTCCCATTTTCTTTTTCCAGTACTTTTATCACTTGCATCTCTTCCTTTATCCCGTTCCACATTTTCTGCGGCATCTACTGCGGCTGAGAAGGTATCTGGTCCCTTTGCAATCACTAGACTTCTGATTTCTGAATGTAACCCGAAGATAAACCTTTCCATCTTAAGTGCCTCTGTAGCAACGTAGTACTCAGCGAAACGAGACTTCTCCAGAAAATGAGCAGTATAATCTCGAACCGATAAACTTCCCTGTTGCAGGTTCATGAACTCTTCTTCCAGTTGTCTAACTGCTGCTTGAGGACAAAACTGTCTCTTGAAAGATATAGTGAATTCTTCCCAAGAAAAAGTAGAATATACATCAGATCCTCTAGAGGTAATAAGAGCTTCCCACCAATATAGGGCATCGACTTTCAGCATCGCGGTTCCATATAACACTCTATCTTCCTCGGCACATTTACTGGTTTTGAAGATAGCTTCTATCTCTTTTAGCCACCTCATACCCTTTACTGGGTCTCTTTCTCCTGAGTAAGTCGGAGGTTTGCAACTTAGAAACATCTTATAATCACACTTCTTTGGCACCGGTATGACAACAGGTGTAACAGGCATCTCGTCTTCCAGAGTAGGATCTGGTATTTCAGTCTCAGTATGACGAGTTCGATTGAACATAGCTTGTATATTTGCTTGTAGTCTTCCCATTTCAGCCGCCAAATCGTCTCTTGTAACAAATTCGATGCCTTGCGACTGAACTCTGCCTCCAGTTCTGCCCCTACCTCGTTCTCCACCTCTTCCCCTTGTCCCGATTGTTGGATTTGTTCTATTAGGATTTCCTTCTCCATCTCTATTCGTACGTCTAGTACCACTTGTCATCCTTCTAACTTTAACAAGGTTAGTATACACATAAGCACATACCCCAATATAATAAGGTATTCCAGTTCAAACATGTACCTGTAAGTTCATGATTACACTGGCCAAATGTAATTTGAAATTACCTTACATGATGTTCCTTCTACCTTTTATATTTAGCATCCCAAGGTTCTAAAATAATAGGGACATCCTACTTCACATGCAGTTTAAGTCTAGGTATGGATCCAAATACCTAAATCCCTTAAACTAGTGCTCTAATACCATCTGTAACGACCCGGTTCCCAAACATACAACAAATAACATATTTTACATAACATTGTTTCATAACAAAAGATACATCATATAACATGTACAGTCCCTTAGTCTTTACAATCGTAATAAGTATTTCATTACAAACTTTTTGCTAATTAATTTACATTATAAATAATAACAAAGTTATAACAGCAAAACACATAATGATCTTCAAAAACTTAAGTCTTCCAAAAGCTAGTCATAGATTACCCTTTCACTTGCTCTTACTTGATCCACGACCTGGAATACATATTTTAAAACAAAATGAGGGTTAGACCTAGTGGTCTAAGTGAAAAAATCCCTGTCAGTTTAAAATCATTTACCCAAACATCATATACATAACACAAATATGAATATCAATTATGACTCATGCATTGTGTACTTTCCTGTCTCATTCCCATGGCCATATTAGTTGGTTGCGAGCCAACTAATCATTTTACTCCGCTGCACTAATATACAGCCAACTCCGCTGTCCCTCCGTACAGCCAAACTCCACCGGTCCTAAGCCCGGCCAACTTGCACTCGTGTAGTGTAATACTCGTATAAATATAATATACACCTCAATATATCATACTTTATACATATGCACATAATTACACTACTTATCACATTCTCAATCCACATATATGTATTCCAGTTTGAAAACATTTTAAAGTAAAACTCACCTGTTTGTTTATCAAAACGCTTCCAAGCCTATTCCAAAAGATTCAGTCTTTCACCCAGAATTCACAGAATCTGAAATAATTTACATACAATTATCTCTTTACCAATTAAACATATAAGACTTACTAGAAGACTAAGAACTCTAGATAACTCTATCTAACTCTTATCCTCAAATGTTTCCCCCAAACCCGAACTTAAGTCGAGTCCACAGTATTTCCAGTCCTCATTCATACCCTATCCAAGAGTCGACAAAACACAAAGTTACCGAATACTCAAAAGTATCTGAAATCTCAAAAGTGACCAAACAGCTAGAGTTTCCGGACACTACGAAAACTATCCGGACAATATAACTGTTAGGATCCAAGCGCTTACCACTACGCCAAAAGCAATTGCTGGTGGAGAAGGCGCAACTTATTTCCATATAGCGTAGCAGCCAGCGCCACGTTTCGATTTAGGAAGATGTTGGTCAATGACCCAACAATCCCCCCCCCCCAGCATCTGCCAGCACTAACAAGAGCTTCGCTAGAAGTCAATGGCTGCACAACATGCCTTTAGCATTTTTAAATGCACTCCATGGGATTCGAACCCGTGACATACTCTGATACCACATGTTAGGATCCAAGAGCTTACCACTACGCCAAAAGCAATTGCTGGTGGAGAAGGCGCAACTTATTTCCATATAGCGTAGCAGCCAGCGCCACGTTTCGATTTAGGAAGATGCTGGTCAATGACCCAACAATAACCAATCCGGACAACACAACTTTCCGGACAACATACTCAATCCGGACAACACAACTTTTCGGACAACATACTCAATCCGTATGACATCCGGAAACCAAGGTAATTCGGATACCACCCGGTATCTAATTTCATCCGGAAACTATTAAAAAGAAACTTACCGGATAATTGACCCGTCCGGATACCTTTAGCACAGGGTTTCCGGATACTTCATCTTCCGGACACTAGCAAGGAGAAACTACCGGACACTACCATAAACGTCCGGAAACCACTGTCTGTTTACCAAAATTCTACCCAGAATCGATTGAATCTAACACCAGTCATGAAATTGATAATTCTAATCCGATAGAAACCTTTTATTAAGAATTACAAACATAAAACGTAAAGGAACATACCTCAAAATCACTTCCAAGTAAACCAATTGAAGCCTTAACCTTATCCTTCTTCTTCTTCTTCTTTTGTCTCAAAACAAACACACACACACACACACACACTGATATTTTCTGCTTTATGGAAATATCTGGATGCTTAAGGATAATATTAGACTTAATTTACCATCTTGGCTTAAACTATTCAATAATGACTAAAACACCCCTAAACTTATAAATTAACCCAAACTTACCCTAAACATCCAATTTTAAAGTTAACTAAATTTAACGAAAAGAGAATTTAACTAACGAACTTACCCGGGTTATTACATTGGTAGGTTGTCGAACGTGAAGTTCCAGCCCCATTCGCCGACCTGTTCCCCCTTGATCTTGAACCTCCATCCATAGTGTTAAGAAAAGCGAGAGAATGTTTGTGCACGGTGTAGAGGGTATAAAAGATAAATAGCAAGTTGTGAATTACTACTTCATCATGCCATCTACTTATAGCCGTGAAAATGTATGTTCTTCATCAGGGATGTGGATATGGTCAAAGATTTCGTCTGAAAAGTTGCCTGCATGATTCGTCTGAATAGTTCACTGCAAGATTCGTCTGAAAAGAGCCTGTAAGATTCGAATGAAAAAGTAACTGAAATATTCGTCTGCAAAAGAGCATGTAAGATTCGACTGAAAAAGTAACTGCAAGATTCGTCTGTAAAAGAGCCTGTAAGATTCGACTGAAAAAGTAACTGCAAGATTCGTCTGCAAAAGGAAGTCTGCTCTTGAATAAAGGTCTTTCATTAGGCTGAAAATTAGTCTTTAAGTAGTCTAAGGATTAATGCACATGTGAATCAAGAAATAAATGCTTGTTCATCCAATAATCTCTGTATTAGGATTACCGCAAGTTTCATAAACCTACTTACTAGGTGTTGGAAAATTTTAGTAAAAATATGGGTTTTACTAACCTTTAGACACATATATATATATATATATATATGTGTGTGTGTGTGTGTGTGTGTGTTATATATAACTAACTTTTAGTATGTTTATGTTCTCCTATATGAGAGCTTCGAAACGATATATAATGCGTCCAAAACGGAGTATGTGTGAATGAGATATCGATACTAAAAGTTGAGTAATTGGATGAAATTAGCAAAAACCAAATGGGTGTGGGAATGTGTCCCACATAGGAAGAGAGAGTAAAGTGTTGTTGCATGTTTTTACTGTTTTTGTCACACTTTTTAGGCTCCAAGTTAAATACTTTAACAAAATAATATACAAAATTATAACTTCAATCACAATACTTTAACAAAATAAGTTAACAATAAAAATAACAATTATTTAATGTTACATAAACAACCTAATGTTGCTGTGTTTCACAATGCGCATAAATGGTCTCCGCCATATGTACGCGAAACTCCCTGGCCTCATATTCGGTGCGGGAAGGGTGTAAATCTACCACATCGTGTGAAATCAAGATGATGGCATTACGGCATAACCAGACACCGCATTCCGCATTCATCCCTTGCTGCTGTGGTGCATTCTTAAATAACATGTGACGGAAGTGCCCTGACTTTTCGCGACGGTCCACATCCCCGATCCGGCTAAAGAACTCCGGCAGCACATCTTTAAATATGGCAAGACGGTCATTCAAAGCGTCTGTGTAGAGATTGGCAGCGTCGCTATCATATATGGTCATCACCATACGCGGAAGATCAAAAACTCCGAGCTGCCAATGTTTAGGATGGATGCAGATAGGGATGTACACCCGAAATATTACAATATTAGACAACTTAGTTAGCAACCAAACAACTTAAATAAAATAAGAGTAAAACGATTTACATACAGTATCGAGAAACCGCCAATTCACCCCTTCCATGCCATTGCATGAGTTAGCCACGGAGGCGGGACCTTGATGTTGAAGGACCATGAACGCAAAGAAAGTACTGTGCATGATGGTCCACCTCGTGTCTGGTAGACGGGAACGTTGGAGAATGGCGACCTAACAATCAATGTGCTATACACAAAAAATAGATGGTTAGACATGTAATATTACAATATTTGATTATATGACTATAGTTAAACTTCAATACTAACCACATCCTCTAATTCAGACTCCAAAGGGTCATCTGCCAGCAATACTTTGAAAAACAAGGGGGTGATGTCCAGGTTGAGGAAAGGCATGAATACCAGGCTGGGGAGGTCACCAGTCTGGCACATGTTCAATATATCTGAGGCCGGAAGATGCTCCGGTGAAGCCATCTTTCCCTTTCCCGCTTTCTTTCCCCCTTCTTTCCCGCTTTCTTTCCTGCTTCCTTTGCTTTCTTTTGAGGTTGCGGTGTGGTCTTTTTTGCCGTGTCCATGGGGAACCCCAAAAGCGTGAACGTTTAGTCTCCCGAACCGGCCTAGACGGGTCTTCCACTTCCGCCTGTGGATCTACAACATCCATCGGGTCATCTTCCAGCTCCGAGAAGTGGTCCTCGACAATTTTCGGTTGACGGAAGTGCTGTCCCGACCCATCGACTAAAAATTAAGTTATTAGATGTTTTAAGTACAATTTCATCATGTTCACAATTAAACCAAAACTACCAAAATAACTTACAGTATGCGTGGAAGCTGGCGGTGTGACGTACGATGACCCCGACATTTCCGGCCTGTAATAGTCTGCGTCCTATAGGCCAAGGAGGTCCGTGAATGATGTGGTGCCAAACGGCGACATTTGGGATGTGTATCCCCCTGCCCCCGACATCCCGACCTGCGTGACATTGATCATTATAAGAGTTACAAATTTAGGAACTAACATATAACTATAATGGTTACTTAGTGTGACTTACACTCTCCGGGATTGACGAATAGGATGTGCCGAACGGCGGCATTTGGGATGTGTATCCCCCTGCCCCCGACATCCCGACCTGCGTGACATTGATCATTATAAGAGTTACAAATTTAGGAACTAACATATAACTATAATGGTTACTCAGTGTGACTTACACTCTCCGGGATTGACGAATAGGATGTGCTGCTAAACGGTGGCATTTGGGATGTGTATCCCCATGCCCCCGACATCCCGACCTGCGTGACATTGATCATTATTAGTCCCACAAATTTAGGAACTAACATATAACTATAATGGTTACTCAGTGTGACTTACATTCTCAGGGAGTGACGGATAGGATGTGGTGCCAAACGTCGCCTATACCCCTTGTCCGAACGGAGCGGGGATCGGCGTCGTACTCGACAGCTAAAAAAATTTAGAACGTAATATTAATATACAAACTAAAAGATCGTGGCCGACAAATTAAGTTAAACACTAACATGAACAACGCCAAACTGTCTGGCGAATGCCTCCAGATAGTCTAAACGTGTGTCTACAGGCCCGTGGACGTAGTCCCATAGCTCCTCATGACTGCCACGAAATGACCCGTAGACGTGTGTCGGATCTTGATGGGAGGAGGAAGGGGGCACCTCATATCGATCGGAAGGGGGCGACTGATATCGATCGGAAGGGGGCCTCGCGTCGTCTTCCTTATCTTCGTCAGATGAGGAACTAGACCCAGATAGGGAAGGAGAGGGACGTCGAACCCTTGCTGCCTCTCTGTCAAAAAAGGCCACGCTGTTTCTGTACCAAGGCGTGTCCCTCTCGTAGGCAGTAGGCAGAAGGTTTTTGAAAGGCGTAAGCGGCGGCTAAATATATGGTAAAACACAAAAAAATTAATAAGCGGGACTAACGTATTCAACATTGTAAACATAGTAAAAGAACTTACATGTCTAGATTGGCTGAAGAACTCAAGCCAAGTCTGCCTATTTAGGGAAAGACCCCCCCCCCCCCCCGGTACCAACGGGTTCCCCTATGTAATCTGTCGGTGCACTTGTTGAAATATTGACAGGCTGCGGGAAACATCTCCAAGATCCATATCTGGAATTACACAAGAAGAGCAAGTACGTAAAATGGAAAGCCAAACAGTTTGTATGTATTATTATTTATGTTATACTACGTATCTAACCTGGAAGGCGTATGTAAATCCACAAAGATTCATCTTGGCAAGTCGATCGGGGCGTCTGGCGATGGCTCGGTGCATAATAGTGTAGCAATGTGTCCAGATGTGGCTACCCCACGGGTACCTGTTAAACAAATCCAAGTCCTCGACGGCCCTAAGGACCGTCTCGGAAGCAGTCTGGCTCCACTAACGGCCCATGAAGCCCATATCCACGATCGCCACCAAGCATACACGGACAACATCCTGGTCGCTTAGGGCACTAAGGCCCTGTTTCATCGTCTCCACGACCGTCTTCAGCTTCAAACGAGATGCTGACACGCCAGGCCAAACCCTACGAACGAAGGAAATGTATGCTAAGGGAGGAAGGCGGGGAGCCTCTCAAAAAGTAGTCCTGTAATTAGACAGAACTCACGACGCCCAAACCGCAGTTGATGCCCGAAGAAATCAAAATACATCTCCTCCGGATCACCATGGGAGACCTCGACCTCCAACTGTAGAAACATGTGTACTAGCGTGGGGTCGCCACCAGAATTGGTAAGATCCATCCATGGACCGAAAGGTGTCCCTCTAAAGATGTCCTCAAGGCTAGCTGCGCGATCACCTAATTCCGCGAAGCGCTGTCTCAACTCCACCATGTAGCCAACGCGGCACTTTAACGTCAAGTCGATGTGAAAGAAATCCTTCTACATAGTCATTCACAAATGTTATAGTTAGTGTTATATATAGATGTTTTTGCTTGTTTGGTTTATTGTGTTGATAATTATTCGTCTATTTTAGTTTTAGAAAAGAAACCACTCAATCTATTGGACTTTCAGGTAGCAGGGGAATCACAAGGATTGCTTAAGTCCCCACATACCTTAGGGCTATTTACACCCGTTTGACAAAATCTAAATAGATATGTTGCGGTTTATTTTATTTCAATATATAATAGTGTTATATATAGATGCTTTTGGCAAGAGGCCAAAATGAATGAGCGTGGCATGTGAAGCCAATTTAAATGTTTTTATATATTCATTTAGGGACCTAAGTTATCAATTAGCAAAGTTTAGGGACCTAAGTTGTCATTCACCAAAGTTAGGGGACCTAAGTTGTCATTCACCAAAGTTTAGGGACCTAAGTTGTCATTCACCAAAGTTTAGGGACCTAAGTTGTCAGTCACCAATGTTTAGGGACCTAAGTTGTCATTTAGCAAAGTTTAGGGACCTAAGTTGTCATTCACCAAAGTTAGGGGACCTAAGTTGTCATTTACCAAAGTTTAGGGACCTAAGTTGTCATTCACCAAAGTTTAGGGACCTAAGTTGTCAGTCACCAAAGTTTAGGGACCTAAGTTGTCATTCACCAAAGTTTAGGGACCTAAGTTGTCATTCACCAAAGTTATAAAAAAAACACTAACATCTTTTTTTATAAAAAACACTCTTAACATTTATTTTTATAAAAAAACACTCATATTTTTATAAAAAAAACACACTAACATTTTTTTTTTATAAAAAACACTCTAACATTTATTTTTTATAAAAAATACTAATCTTTTTATAAAAAAAACACTAACATCTTTTTTTTTTAAAAACACTCTTAACATTTATTTTTATAAAAAACACTCTTAACATCTTTTTTTATAAAAAACACACTAACATTTATTTTTATAAAAAAACACTAAACATTTATTTTTATAAAAAAAACACTCTTAACATTTTTTTTTATAAAAAACACTCTTAACATTTATTTTTATAAAAAACACTTATCTTTTTATAAAAAAAACACTAACATATGTTTTTATAAAAAACACTTTAACATCTTTTTAAAAAAACCACTATAACATCTTTTTAAAAAAAACTCTAACATCTATAATAAAGAAAACATTATAACATACAAATAACACATTCAAACATACAACAAACTTAAAAACACTCTAACAACATACATATCATATATTTTAAAATTTAAAATAACAACACACAAGAAAAATACAAGAAACTTAAGAAAAACTTACCAAACGGGTAACACGAGCCATCTTCAAACAAACCGAGCGCGTATTCCACACGACAAATTGAGAGAGTTTGGGAGAGAATTTTTTAATGAAAGTGGTCGGAAATAAGGCCCCCACCCTCTCTCTTATAGCGGCCGAAATTAGGGTGGTGGGGGGTTGATGTATTAAAGAAATTAGGGTTTCACCCTGTGTCGACGCGTGGCGGGGCCAAAAGTGTACCGCGAGCATTCTTGAGGGGCCTCCGCGGGACTTTTGGCCAAAACGTCGTGACACGTGGGTGTGGGCCCGCGATCGCGGGGCCCACCGCGGAAAATTTGGGTATTTTGGTAAAGTCGACGAGATTTTGGGTATTTTGGTAAGTTAGAGTCAAACTTTGGGTATTTTGGTAAGTCGACGAGATTTTGGGTATTTTGACAGGGTTTTAATGTTTAGAAAAGTTTACTATTTATTTGAACCAAAATTAATTTCTCGCTGCATTGTAAATGGCCAGAAAATCGTATAAAACCCTACATTGTGTAATTCTAAGTTGACGTAAATTTCTATTCCTTATTATCTATTCCTCTTTCGAGTTTGGATGTTTTGTTAAATATTTGAAACACTGTTTGGTTTGTGAGAATTCCTTAAAACACACATTTGTTTAGAACTTTCTATTCGTTTATGTCTTTTTGAAGTATTTTTGATTTTTATGTATTCAAGTTTATAGGTTTTTAATGTTTGTCTAAAATAAATACCAACATGTAACAACTTAAACAACTTAATATCAAGTACAGTTGGTTGATATGTTATATATGATTTATTGTAATTATTATAAGTTGGTTGGTATATATTAGTGTACAAGGTTAAGCAACAACTATCTTAGATTAATAATGTAAGAAAAAGAAAATTAAAGAACCAGAAGTGCATATTAACATATAATCTGGGACTAAAGTTGTAGTTTACTCAAAAGCTTACATCCAAATTCCAATGCAACAAAACTTGAAAAAATCCGAACCGGAAAAATACCTCGTGAACCGGAGACTAACTCGAACTTTTGTTGTGACATCCGAAAATGCAACCCTACCGGTTGAGTCCTAACTTGTATTTTGAATTTGACGCCAAGATTTTCAAAGAATTGACAAATGATGTGCAATGCCCTTTGATAAAAGAAATAAGGAAAATAATGGAGACAGAAAATTAAAAAGGGGAAATTGAAACGAAATGGAAGCATCCACATGTGCCATTGTAACCAGATCTTTGCTCCACATTTTTAATTTTTTTCCTCTACGGGCCTTTCTCTCTACATGTTTACCTTCTTCCTCGAATCCCCATTTTCAATCACAACTTCGAATTTTGATTCGTACATCAAAATCCCAGAAACTTGGAGAGAGATAGAAGAAACCCCATTTCGCCCATTTCTCTATGATGTACTTTACGCTCTCTGATTTGCTATTCATCTATCTCTAATGTTTCTTCTTTCAAAACTCACCGCATTCTAATTGTTTTGGTGTCAGAAATTATTAGGTACGTTGTCTTTTTGATCAATTGATTAACTAATTTTGCCTCATTATCGTTTTAGTTGTTTATATTTGTTTTCCTCTTGAACTTTTCTATTGATTTTGATTCGAATTTGATGATCTCAGCTTGACTATACAATTCGTCAAATTTTTTTTGGAAGGCATAGCGGCATCGACCCTTTCGATCAACTACCACGAACACAACGCACACACGCACGCACGCCTCCCGGCGGTATCGGACATCCGAGGGCAGTCCACTAATCCGCCGCTGTCCAGGCCCAGCTTACGCTGGACCTAAGGCCCAACCACAGGCTGGGGGTAAGCCCGGTCTTTGACTGGACCACCCAAGGACTGGGTACTCCTCATGCCCTCAATTGCCTCCCCTTGGAATCGAACCCGGGTAGACTGGGATACCATTCACAGCCCCCCAGGATGTTACCGTCCTTAGACCAACTGAGCTAGACATGATTTGTTACAATTCGCCAAATTGTTTAGGATCTCTTCCAAAATGTTGGGAGAAGGGGAAATTGTTTGTTTGTTTATTTGCAAGTTGGTTGTTTTAATCTTATCTGGACACCCTGCCTCTTTTTGGTGCATAAGATTTTCATCATTTGTTAAAGTGATAGATATAGAGAACTTTAGAATTGAGCTTTGTTTTCAGGGGAATAGAGCTGGCAACTTAAATTTGGTACCCATTATATTAATCTATTGTTTCTGAGTTCTGATGGGTGTTATCCGGTGCTTATCCGCTTGGATTTCGAAGAGTAAGCTTGATAATATGTCAATTGGTATTTTTGTTTTAAAATTTACAGCAGCAGAAAACAGTTTTTGGTTGGGAGAGAGAAGATAGCTGTGGAGTGGGGTTCTTAGATGCAATAGGAAAGCAAGTGATTGGTGGAAACCTTATATCTTGGGAAAAGAAAGAACATGATCCGGCCTCACTATCTGGTGTTGAAGAAAAAAATTTGAATGATGGTTTGAACGGCTATTGAGTTAACTATTTGGGAGATCTTTCTGAGTAGGCAGCTATGCACATTTCCAAGAATTAAGCTTTCCATGAATGGATAAGGCATATCGAAATTGACATTCATTAGTTCTTGAACTTCTCACAAGCTTCCAACTATTGAATTAGTTCGGCTTGCCATAGATCAATTTGGAAATATATTAACAAAACCACTATGGGAATCTCGAATAAACCCTTTATATGGAACAATGCCTAGATCAATTTGCTGTTGTTACTCTTCTTTTTAGGGCTTTTTTTTGGTTATGTAATGCGTAAACAAAGTTTTCCCATGTGTGTGCCTTAAACACCTTTTATCTATGTAGGATTGACTTATTATATGTTCTCTTATTCTGACTCAGGTAACTGGGGAATTTCGGGTTGCTTTGACATCCTAAATTGCTTTCGTTGAACTTTCCAAGTGACTTGTTGATTGAAACCTTGGATGGTCTTTTTCTCTGTTCTTGTTTAAAGGAGTTATAGAGGAGGGTTTCTGCACCATGTCTAGCAAAGTTCTGGAACCTGCATTTCACGGAGTTGGTCAGAAAGTGTATCCTTACTGAATTTCTTGCTTCTGTAATATATTCATTGATGAATATCATTAGTTCAGTTTCTTTTGTTGTGTGGATTGTTTCCTTAACTTCTTGTAGAGGGATTGAAATATGGAGAATTGAAAACTTGCAACCGGTACCTTTGCCCAAGTCCGATTATGGTAGATTCTATTCTGGTGATTCGTACATCGTCTTGAAGGTGCTTATCACCTTCAAAATTGTCCTTTTGTGTCCTGTGCTTCTATCTCAATGGAATAATTGTATTTTTACGACTCGTGTATTTGCAGACTACAGGCAAGGCAGGTGCATATATGTATGATATACACTTCTGGTTGGGGAAAGATACAAGTCAGGTACTGCTGCTAATTGTTAGTGCATGTTTTTATTTTATTTTTTAAATTTAGTTTTTACGTATAAATATATATAGTCCCTTAGATGGCCTCAATTCATGACATAAATTAGGATGAAGGTGGAATAGCAGCTATAAAATCTGTTGAGCTTGATGCAATTCTTGGCGGTCGTGCAGTACAGTATCGAGAACTTCAAGGCCACGAATCTAATAGATTTTTATCATGCTTTAAGCCGTGTTTGATGCCACTCGAGGGAGGTGTTGTGTCTGGAATTAAGACACCTGAAGGGGAAAAGTTTGAAACACGGTTGTACACGTGTAAAGGAAAACGAGTTGTCAGATTGAAGCAGGTCTGGTTTTCCGCACATAAATTAATAAGTAAAAAATTCAAACATATTGGAGTTCATAAAAAGTGTAGTTCTGCTCTTGATTCAGGTTCCTTTTACTCGATCCTCACTGAATCACGATGATATCTTCATCTTGGATACTGAAAATAAAATCTTTCAGTTCAATGGGGCAAACACAAATATGCAAGAAAGGTCCAAAACGTTGGACATTGTTCAATTTTTTAAAGAGAAACATCACAAGGGGACGTGCAAGGTTGCAATTGTTGGTAGGGCATATGTCAGTGTTCTTTTATTTTTACTTCAATCAAGTATCTTTAATCAGTACCATTTATAGAATTTCTTTCAAATTTCAAGTGAAAACATATTTTATTGTTCTAACAAATATTTATTTCTAATATGTTCATTATTGTTTGCTTTTCTTCATAAAAGACTGAGACAGAACATATGTATATTTAGTTTAAGTTTTTTGCCAATTGCTTTCTATCAATGGAGTAATTAAGTTGGAATTGGTGATAATGACTAATTTGTAAATAAACTTTATTATATATACCAAGTGTGAATAAAGTTGTTGATGTCCACTCGAGTCCAACTAATTGGCTATAGGAAAGAAAAAAAGTTATCTCATATGAAAACTGCAAGTTTCACCCCTATATAAAGTTGTTAGATTTGACATAGTACGCAATTTTAAGAATAACATATGGTTATTAGTTTACCCCCTATGAAATAAGTACACTTTGAACTTCTCTTCTCCTAGTGTGCTGTAATGTTGGTTGTATTAGATAATCCTCTTTCATTAGTTATAATTACTTTTCATGCATTATCTCATTTTCTTTCTGCTATATAAATGTTTTTATGTGTTAAGAATGCCAGCGTAAAAATAGAAATTAGAATGAAATATTTTTATGAGCTCTGTGTAACTCAAGATATTATCTAATAGAGACAAGGTTAAATGCAGTTGAGGAAAAGAAAAGACATAGTAAAAGTTACAACATTTCTACATTCAAGGGTATTATAGTAGTTTTAAAAATGTTTATAAGCCCAAGAGGGTTGTATGCTGGCCATTACTAGGTTCAGAAAATATTATCACAAATTATTTTCACAAATTATTTTCACTTGAAAAACTCTCGGAAGTAATTTTTGGATAATTCATGCTCTCATTTACCAAACTCCACTCTTCTGCTATTTTAACGAACCTGTGATTATTGATTATTGATTCTGTTGATTTCGAACTTATTTAACAATTGATTAAATCTAATTTATGTCTAGGGGTCTAACTGGTATTAATAAACTTAAGGGTAGGACTTTTAAGACCAACTTGTTGTTAGTAATATAAATAACATGCCAAATCTATCATTTATTTAGCTATTCACTATCACCACCTCCGTGGGTTAGGGGTTTGAATCGTTAACCCGTTTATAAAATCTTCAGTAACTCTTCCGTTGATTATTATTTTTGGCAATCATCTGAACCCCAAAACAATTCTATAATTTTCTCCTCGACCACAAAGTTTGTTTCATTCTGCATCCCATTATTTTCTTTTATTGGAAAATACTGAACCAAGTTAGTTACCTTTTACTCCATTTAATCCACATCTGTAATATTAACTATATTTATGATAGGGGGATCTATTAATTTACGGAATGAATAGGTTATGTTTCCCATGCACCACAATCATCATTGTTATTATTATTATTATTATTATTTCGGAATTTAATTTTCTTAACATGTTGCAGATGATGGAAAGCTACAAGCAGAGGGGGAATCAGGTGAATTTTGGGTCATGTTTGGTGGGTATGCTCCTATAGGCAAGAAGGTAGCAACTGAAGATGATATAATTCCAGAGAGGACTCCTCCCAAACTTTATTGGTACAATTCCACTCTTCACTTCCCTCTCATGTTTAATTCTTTTATGAGTCTCTTTTTTCACCTTTGATTGTTTACTTTGCAGCATTGCTGGAGGTCATCTTCAGGACGTGGGTGGTGAACTTTCAAAATCATTACTACATAATGAAAAATGCTATGTGTTATACTGTGGCTCTGAGGTGTTTATTTGGGTTGGTCGAGCAACACGAGTGGAGGATAGAAAAGCTGCCATGCAGGCTGCAGAGGTAGAAAAGGCCTTCCCTTTTTTTTTGGATAAGGTTCATCTAGGCTTTGCCTAGACTACATCCTTGGCAATTTGGAAACAAACAAACAAAGCGGCCGTCTGAGACTAAGCCTGGCCACAGAATGCTGACGCCTGGACTCGAACCCGGGGTGGATGGGATATTCCACCACATCCCCCCAAGCCCTCTTATGTATTGCTTTTTTATTCTCCCTTGTAAACCATGTGTAGGAGTTTATTTCCAAGCAAGAGCTGCCAAAGTCCACTTTTGTAACTAGACTTATTCAAGGTCACGAGACAAATTCATTTAGATCCAAATTTGGGTCTTGGCCACGTTCAGCAGCAACTCCTGTTGAAGAGAGTAGAGGAAAAGTAGCAGGTAGATTGATTCTTTATCTTAAATGCTATTCACAGATTTTCATGGTGGGTTGGGTTCCGGTGAGAAGTTGAGGTTAACGTGAGAAGCATGAGAAGTGGTTATCACCCGTAGGATGAGAAATGGATGCACATTAGGATGAGATGCAGCGAGATGCATCAGATCAATTCCCTTCTAAGCGGCAATGGGAGGGCATTTGATTAAAAGTGATCAACGGTTCAGATCCACTTCTCACGTTAACCTCAACTTCTCACACGATCCTTTGCCTTTTCATGGTAGGGTACCAACTATGTTTTTTTTAATTGATAGCTCTGCTGAAGCAACAAGGTGGTCTGAAAGGGCAGACAAAAACTTCTCCTGTAGAGGAGGAAATTCCACCTTTGCTTGGGGAAAATGGAAAAGTCGAGGTTTGATCATAGACTTGTTGCTGCAGTTTCTTTGGTGCCTAACTATTTCTTACCTGGTTTCCCCTTGTTTGTTGTACAAAAGTTGAATATTGTTGGCCTTCTAGGTATGGCGGATTGATGGTGAAGCCAAGATGCCAGTGGCCAGTGAGGATATTGGAAAATTTTACAGCGGGGATTGCTATATTTGCCACTACCCCTACCATTCTAATGAAAAGAAAGAAGATCATTACCTGTGCTGTTGGATTGGGAAGGATAGCGTCCAGGTAAATGAAACAAGATTAAATATATAGATTTAAAAAAAGATGTGGTTACTTCCATTTATTTTCACTCCAGTGAATATCAGTTTGCTTTGCCATTGATGGTTGATTCCCTTCAACTTACCGGATGCAGTCGAGATATGGCTTATTGTAATCCTACATAAGCCTTGCCATTGTGGAATTCCTGGCCAATTTTTTTGTATATCTGTCACTTTTTAGTCATGTAGCAAAATTACTCGTGTCCCTAGGATTCCATCCATATATGGTGGTATGAAGTAAACATCATCATGATCCATTATTGTGGTAAAAGTTTATTGTTCATGAATATATTCTTGATCATTTTTAAGGGATAATGGATCACAAGGCCACCATATATTAACTCAGATCTAATATGGGCATATCTTGTACAAAGCGGTTTAAATAAGTCATTGCCTCATTGGATTAATACTTTGAGGTCAAAGACCATTTTTATGATCAATTTGTCACAGGTACTCACAAAAGTATCAAACTGTCCATTGTGGCCCTTGAGTGAAATTTTACATCTTTGCCATTAATATAGTATATTAATTAGGTTCAGGTACAAGTTAAAATGACTCAGAAAATATGTGTCTCTTATTTCTATGAATGAATACAAGGTTCTCTTATAAAGTGGACGATTACAAAATTACAGTAAGAAAAGAAAACTAATCAAGGGTTAATATTTGACAACTACTTTCATATTCTTGATACGTTCTTATGGGAGGGTGTATTGGTATTCCTTGTCCCACATCGCTCTCAGGCAGAGGAGATGCTGGGTTCATATAGTACTCCTTGGCCTAACTGGTAAGACGCGTTTTGTAAAGCCGTGCGGTTAACCCCAAAGCGGACAGTATCTGACCCGGTTGGTTGAGGTGCGTATCAATGGTATCAGAGCAGCCTCTTGCTCGACTCGTTGTGGGAGACAACTCTCTGGACCACCATTCGAGGTCGAATGGTCTCCGAGGGGGGAGTATTGATACGTTCTTATGGGAGGGTGTATTGGTATTCCTTGGCCCACATCGCTCTCAGGCAGAGGAGATGCTGGGTTCATATAGTACTCCTTGGCCTAACTGGTAAGACGCGTTTTGTAAAGCCGTGCGGTTAACCCCAAAGCGGACATTATCTGACCCATATTCACATTCTAGAATTATGACTAGAAAATCATGAACAAATTTCCAACACTCCCCCTCAAGGTTTGAGGCTTTTTTCGGTAGCCAGCTTATCAGTTTGCTTCTTGTGTAGTTGTCATACATGTTATTCCAGTTTATGGAATCAACAAGAAAAGGAAATGAAATCATTTAGGTTAGGAAATTATCGAGATTTGATTTCCTCAAACCTAGTATAAATATATGTATTTTGTATGTAAATTGAATCAAGTAAAATACAATTGATATGATTTCATGGTAGCAGAGTTAAAACGACCAAATCCTCTTTTGAAAAATTAGGGTTTTTTAGGGGATGAAGTAGGGCACCTATCTAGAGTGCTTGTTACGTCTCACGGCCACTGTAGGTCAACTTAGACCAACTTCGCTGACGGCCACCGTCTGAGGCTCCCTCTCTGGTTCTGTTCATTCTCTTTCACCCCCTTTGTTGGTGACGTTAAAAACCATTCACTAGCTTTTAGATTCTTAGAACATATCAATGAACCCTATCACACAAGGACACTCCGATCACCACGTGGCCTACAGGTGGCGACACGTGAGGTACTATTTCGGCCAAGTTTACTTCGCTGCCAGTCTCTTGGTTGGTTCTTCGTCCCGGAAAGTTTTGCACTTTGTTTTGGGGTATCAGTCACGAGGTTCCGTTTCTCTGATAAGTGGATTTCATTCTTTTGTTTGGGTGTCAATTGTACAAAGTTTGAGCAAGTTTCATTCTTTTCCTTGGGATATCTGTATTTGAGATTTTTTGGTGTTGCTAGTACAACCTTCGGTGAGATCGACTAGAGTTAGGGACACCATTGTAGTTCGATTATTTTGATTGTAGCCTTCCATAATTTGGTCGATTAGACTGCTAGTCGATCCGTGGATTTTCTTTTGGTCGATTCCTTTGGTCACGGTCTTTGCAATCTTATCCAAGTACAATTGAGGCTGCCATTCTATTCTTTTAGGATATTGTTGTTGATTGCATCCTTTTCTTTGCGACTATGTGCTTACACTTTTTCTGGTTTCCAAACTAATTTCTGTTTGACTGATTCTCTCCTTGGCAGCCAACGTTGATTGGAGCTTGATATTAAGAATGCTTTTTCTTTTTCATGGTTATCTTCAAGAGGAAGTGTATATGGAGCAATCAAGTTGCTCAGGGCAGCTTCATAAATCCTTGTATGGATTGAAGCAGAGTCCTCGAGCATGGCTTGGAAAATTCAACGAGGTTATTCTGAAATATGGAATGAAAAAGTGCAAGTTTGATCGTACAACTTGTTACATGCATTCTGAAAGTGGCTTAATCCTACTTATAGTATATATTGATGATATTATGATTACTGGAAGTGATAGTCAAGAAATATCAAGGCTAAAGGCATTCCTTCAATCTCTTTTCCAGACATAAATTGGGACCATTAAAATATTTCTTTGGAGTAGAGATCATGAGAAACAAAAGTGGGATCTTCTTATTACAGAGGAAATATGTTCTCGCTCTTCTAAAAGAAACATGAAAATTAGGGGCTAAACTGTGTAGCACCCCAATAACTCCCAATGTACGCCTAAGAAAGGATGATGGAGAACCACTTCATGATCCTAAGAGGTATAGACGGCTTGTTGGAAAACTAAATTACCTTGTGGTAACGCCCTGACATTGCATTTGTAGTTAGTGTCGCCAGTCGATTCATGTCTTTGTCATGCATCGATCTACTGCCCGAAGCCCAATATTATGCTCTACATTCTAGAACGGGGATAGAAGGGGTAATCGGGGAATTCTAAATAGGGTTTAGAGGGAGGAGTAGAGTATCCAGAAAATTGTCCATTGTTTTGTTTAGAAGAGACTAGCCTCTCCAATGCTAGATATTCCCAGTTTACTTTCTATTTAATCATACATCCGTTTACTTCTTTCCTTTGATTCCTTTGTGAGCTTGGTTCATAACAAATTGGTATAAGAGTCGTTCGAATCCATGGCTATGGAAGTGCAATGGTACCCATATTGTGTGTTTGAAGCCATGTCCTGTGATACAAATCAACAAAAGGTTGATTCTATGAAGGGGATTGGACTCAAATCCTTATTTTCAGATTTTGTACAACAACTTCAAAATCAGATGGCAATATTCAACTATGCTGTTAAAATTGCGATATCTCGGCGAGATATCGGATATCGGACCTAAGATGAAATATCGGTGCAAAATATCGGAGATTATATCGCTGGCCGATATATCGGCGATATTGACCGATATATCGCCGATATTTTGGTCAAAAAATCGGCCGATATATCGCTTTTTAGACCTTTTTTGGGCTCTTCTTTTTGGGCTTTACTAATGTTTTGGGCTTTTTTTAGTTTTAAATAGGTATTGGGCTTATTAATGAAGGATTTTTTTTAGTTTTTACATTTTCAGTAAGTTAGGTTTTTTTGGGAATTGGGATAATCGATGTTGTTGTTCTTCTTTTCTTCCCAGTTCGATTTTTTCTTTCTAGTTGCTGTTGTTCTTCTGTTCATGAATAAAGCCAGCAGCTTCTTGGTTTCTTTCTTCCCGCCACGATCAAACTCATCAAGCAGCTTCTTCGTTTCTTTCTTCACTGACTCCACTCTCCAGCAGCTTCTTCTTAATTAATGCATATCATATGTTTATGGATGCATATATATATATAATTATATATATATATATATATATATATATATATATATTCTAAGAAATATTATATGAACCGATATTCTTGGACCGATATATCACCGATATATCACCGATATCGAATATCGGTCCTTCACCGATATCGCACCGATATCCGATATTAACAACATAGATATTCAATCAGTTTGTCAATCAGAAACTGATAAGGACTTAATTCGAGATAGTCAATCTCTAGAAAGTAAAGGAAGAAGAAAGACGTTGGGGCACTTTTCTTTGTTTAATTCATAAACCAAATTACAACTTAAATGGGTATTATAAGTTGGGTTTAGAGGGAGGACTAGAGTATCCAGAAAATTGTCCATTGTTTTGTTTAGGAGTCGACTAGCGTGTCAAATGCTAGATATTTCCCGGTTTACTTTCCATTTAATCATACATCCAATTACTTCTTTCCTCTGAATCCTCTGTGAGGTTGGTTCATAACAGTATTCTCTCACAATTAACAATTGGGTACTTCTAGAACATATTCTTTGTTATCTTAAAGGTGCTCCAGGAGGAGGATTGCTTTATAGACGCCATGGCCATGCTAAGGTAAAATGTGTCACTGGCCTAATTGAAGTTTCTTCGGATGCAGACTATGGTGGATGCAAGGATGACAATAGATCCACCTCAAGTTATTGTGTGGTTGCGGGGGAAATTTGGTTTCATGGAGGAGTAAGAAACAAAATGTGGTATCTTGGTCCACGGCTGAATCAAACTATAGAGCTATGTCTGACTCAATCTATGAGATAGTATTAATACATCAACTACTTAAGGAAATTGGCTATGCGCTTGCACTTCGTGCAAAGATCTGGTATGGTAACGAGGTAGCCCTTCATATTGCTTCAAATACTGTTTTAGACGAACGAACTAAGCATATTGAAATTGATTGCCATTTCATCTGGGATGAGATTGAAGATAGGTTCATTGCAACAAGACATGTTTTATCAGAAGATTAATTTGCAGACATTTTTATAAAAGCCGTGAATGGGAACCATATTGACTATATTTGTAACAAGTTGGGCATGATCAATATCTATGCTCCAGCTTGAGGGGGAGAGGGAGTGTTCTGGAATGAACAAGAAAAAGAACAAAATCATTTAGATTAGGAAATTATTGAGATTTGATTTCCTCAAACCTTGTATAAATATATGTAATTTGTATGTAAATGAAATCAAGTGAAATACAATTGATATTGGTTTCATCCAACATCGAGTTTTTCCGTGATACAACGTTTATCCTCTTCAATATGTTTTGTTCAAGCTTGAAGAACTCGATTAGGAGCTATAGAAATAGCAACTTTGTTGTCACAGTACATAAAAGGAAACTTCAATTCTTCAAATACTTTTTTATGCATATTACTTCTCAAACCACGGCAACAACTTCAAATTATTCTTCGCCACTTTTTCTTGCTACTACGTTCTGTTTTTCTTTTATTCCACCATGTAACTAGGTTCCCACCAACAAAGGAATCGTAGCCCGATGTAGATCTCCCATAGTAATTCTTTTTGCAGTCTACACCTGTGGCTGTGTATACTTCCACTTGAGGAGGTCCATGTTTCTTGAATAGTAGGCTCTCGGCCTCTCCTTGCAGTTTCCTTAAAATATCTTAGGATCTTATAGACAACATTAAAATGCACTGCCTTTGATGTGTACATGAACAAGCTTACCATGACTGTGTATGAGACAAGTTGAACAATTTTCCTACAAGTATTTTGATGGTGTAGAGATACAGAGAAGGAAAAGTCGTACCATAAATCAATTGGCTTGCACAATTTGATTGAAAGATGTAGTCTCCATTAATAGGTTTGATCACATTATATGGACACGGTTGAACACGAGAACGATAATACATATTTTTATTTCACAAAGATGATAACTAAGTTCCTATTTTATTGTAATATACAATATTTATTCTATGAAACAAACCAACCTTAATAACAGGAAAGATAACTAACTATTTCCTATAATAGAATCGGATTTGCAAAAAAAATCATCCAATACAAGCGGTAGATAAAATATGACCATGAATATAATAATTTATAACCAATATTCAACGAAAATATTAGTTCATGAAAATCCATGTGCATGCAATAGAATTTTTTGATGCAATCAAATGATAAATCAACTAAGATGAACACATTAGACTAAAGGAGCAAATGGCACGAGATTCGACAAAAAGCACAAGTAGATCTAGAGCAATCGGTGATCGAAGTTTTGGGTCATTTCCTCTATTGGATGCTCTTATTGTTCAACTAATAAAAACCCTAATATGGTGTCGTGTGGAAATGGGACAAAAGGAGAAGGGAGAGGGAAGTTCCCTGAAATGGTTGAAGGATGGGGGTTCACACAAAAAGAACCACCGTCCTTGAAGGATGCTTACTTAGGTTTTTCTGAACTTCAACCTTGAGCCATGGCTCTTACACCATGTAATTGAGGTTGAAAAAATATGATTATGTTATTAAGGGAGGAATTCCAGTTATACAGAGGCAAGATGGTTGTGGATAAACAGAAAGATCTAGACATAAAAGAGGAATAAATCTTGTGACTCTTGTAACAAATTATAGCAAGGTCAAAAATACTAGAATGTTTATGCAAGTCTAGTTATAATAGAATGAATATGTTTTAAATATGCACCTAAATCAAGTTAATGTTCCAAGTTGTTAAGAGTGTATATGTAAAAGTTTCAGCTCACTGTAAATAGTCATTTGTTTTTGGCATTTAAGTGAAATTCTTTTTCTTGCACAGGTGGCCTATATGTGATTTTCAGCCATTGTCTCTTAATCTGAATTGGATCACCAAATACCCCTATATTCAATATGGCCCAATGGAGTTAGAAATTAATGGAAGGAAATTGAGTAACATGTTAAGTGATTTTCATGCTTTGGTGTGAGACTGTGAAGAAAAATATTAGAGAATGTGGTTACTTATTGTAACATGTAAAATATTCGGTATGCCATGGACCCTTTGACCAACATTTGTGATCTTGTTGCACATGAGATAGTAGATATTCCCTAAATCGGTTGATAAATTATTTTTCTTCTGTTTTCTTGATGTTTTTATCCTTGTGGTTGACTTGTCACATTATCCGACCTCAGGAGGACCAAAAAATGGCTTCTCAGCTGGCTACAACGATGTTCAACTCTCTAAAAGGCAGAGCAGTGCAGGTACCCTGATTGGTTTTTAACTTGTTGCAATGTTGTCACGACTTTATTTTTGAATCATTACTTTTTCTGCAGGGTCGAGTATATCAAGGAAAAGAGCCACCACAATTTATTGCCATCTTTCAGCCTATGGTTGTTCTCAAGGTACTCTCTTGCATGTGTCGTTAAAAAAAATTACTAGTATTTTTATATAATTTAATATTTAAATATTCTTATTAAATATTTTCTTTTACTAGGGTGGATTGAGCTCTGGTTACAAAAGCTTCATTGCAGACAAAGGATTGACTGATGGGACCTACCGTCCGGATGCCACTGCACTCATTGAAATATCGGGAACTTCAGCACATAATAATAAAGCTATTCAAGTAGAAGCGGTATGCTTTACGATTCCCTTCCTATTTGAAGTACTTTTAAGTTATTTCTTGGGATCGTAATATTATCTTGGAGGTTCAGTTTCCGTTTTTTAACTTTTGTTTCATACCAATGTCATTTACTTAATGGTTTGTTTCATTATTGTAATTTCTTTTTTGCTATTCCCTCTTTGAAATATTTGTAGTGTACATGGATTATGAAACTCTTGATGCGTGTTATACTCCAATTCTTGTGCTACACTTAATGGCCTTCGGAAACCTCCTCCAAAATGCTATTTCCCTTTTGAGATCAGTAATACAAGTGGCAAACATATCAAACATAACACTTCTAGTGCAGGTTTACTCTTCTTGCATCTTCAACTGTCATCCATACTTTATAACCACTCACCATTGTTAGGAGAAGATATGTATATATTCATGTAAAGTTAACAGAAAATGAAAATTACTATCCAAATCTAAAAAATGAACATGTAAACAACAAATCAATCTATAGAAATCTCTCAATCTTACTTGATTTTGTAGCTTCTTTGTAGAAATCGAAAAAAATTGATGCCTGCACCCAAGCAAGGTCCTAAGACAGAATTTTCACCAGTATACGCAGTCCGCCTAGATGATTGATTTAAGGGAGCTGAAATTGCTCTCTTAACTTGGGAAACAATGAAGAACGAAAGGATCAAGAAAGGAAGAATAGATGTAGATAGATAGATAGATAGATAGCTAGAGAGAGAAATAAATCTTTCTTATTAATTTTTGAATGCCTCACTACAACTTATTTTAACATCTTTATTAAACCCACCCAAGAAGCTGTTACTTCGAACTTGGTGCCCTCAACTGCTATTTCAACCGACTCTAATTAATCCCCGTAACATACTTCCCCCTTTTGAAAACCTTGTCCTCAAGCTGGTAAGGAATAACAAAATAGGAAATTGGGTCTCAAAGTTATCAGCCATTTCTCACGAAGCTTCATGTGCAGGAAAGTTTTCCCATTGGACTAAGTAATGAACTTGTACCCCATTCTGGAACTTGACCACTCTCCTATCGAGTATAGTAGCATGTGTTACCTTATTTGTAGTTGGTTGGTCTTGAAACCAAGGGGGAATGTGAGCTGCTATAGGTAGAAGTCCTTTAAAAGGATTTAACTGGGAGACATGAAAAACATCATGTATCTGAGTTGAGGTGGGGAGCTTAAGCTGCTTTCCTGATAATTGCAATCACATTAAAAGGTTCATAAAACATAGGAGCTAACTTGTGATTGCTTGTATGTTAAACCAATTGTAATTTGTGAGCTTGCAACTTGAGCCACACCCAATCTCCCACTTCAAAAGCTCTGTCTTACCCGTGTTTATCGACTTAGCTTTTCATTCTTTCTTGAGCGCTCACCAAGTGAAATTTAAGCCTTCCAACCATTCCTTGTCTTCTTTGTAAGCTTCTGTTCAATTTATCATTAGTTGATTCTTGTGGCAAATAAGGTAAGTGTAGTGGTGGTTGATTGTATTGTAAACTACTTCATAAGGTGTAATAAGGGCAGAAGAATGAAAATAAGTCTTTTACCACCATTCCGCCAAATCGCCAATGGAAACCATAGACTCCACTCCTCTGCATGTTCACTACACATACACCTCAAATGTGTCCAAACACCTATTTGCAACTTCAGACCATCAGTTTCATGGTTGCAGGCTGAAGAAAGCAGAAATTCCGTTCCATGCAGAGAGAATAAACCTTTCCAGAATTGACTTAATAAAATAGAGTCTCTATTTACTCACAATACTCCTAGGCCAGCCATGAAGTTTGAACACATTGTCCTGATAACATTGAGCAACCTGGACTTCTGAAAAAGGGTGAGATAGAGGGATGAAATGGCATTATTAATAGAAGTACCATAACTACCCTTCACTATTGATATAGGCCTAACAGATCTTTCATGCTGCCCCTTCCAAAGATAAGTTCAATTTTTATCATTCATTCATTATATAGCATAAGAACATTAGGGATTTCATCATACTCAAATAAAGCAAGAATATTTGACTACTTATTTAGAGAGTGATATCATGTATTCTATTATTTCAATAATTGTGGATCACTTTCTTTTTAACAAGCTTAATTACTATTGTTATTTTGCATATGTGGCTTTTTGAAGAATTTATTCAACTGGGACTTGACAATGTGTACATAATCTCATTCAGGTCGCAATGTCTTTGAATTCCTATGGGTGTTTTGTTCTACAATCTGGTTCATCAGTTTTTACCTGGTATGGAAACCAAAGTACTGTTGAGCAGCAGCAGTTAGCAGCAAAGGTTGTTGAATGTTTGAAGGTATGCTTTTAAAACACTATCATCTTAACGTGCACTTAAAAGTTACTTATTTTATTAATTATTATGTGATGCAATAGTATATGTTCAGGTAGTCATGCCTAACGTTATATGCTTGAAACAATATGTAGTCTATTATTTACTTGTCAATTCTTAATAGCTCATTTTATCTCTTCTGTCTTGTCTTTAGTCTCGTGTAGCTGTAAAATTCGTTAAAGAAGGAAAAGAGAGTTTAGCTTTCTGGCTTGCTCTTGGAGGCAAAAAAGACTACACCAGCAAAAAAGTAATGCAGGAAATTGTCAAAGAACCCCACTTGTTCGAGATCTTGTTAAATAAAGGTTTCAAAAGCGTAAAACATCTAATTTTTACATGTCCATTTATTGGTTATATTTTACATAGAGAATTGTTGTTGCTCATTATACTAATTGATTTTCTGAACTTATGTCCTGGTTAACTCATCGACAGGAAAGCTTGAGGTGAGTTCTTCATATCATTTATGCTTGGCACATTATATATATATATAGACGAATGTCTAAAATTAAGTTCCATTTTGTGATAGATTGAAGAGGTTTGCAATTACGAACAGGATGACTTGTTGCCAGAGGATGTTATGATATTAGATACACATGCTGAGGTGTTTGTTTGGGTCGGTCAGTCAGTAGACCCTAAGGAGAAACAAAATGCTTTTGAAATTGGCCAGGTACTAGTTTACCGATGATTATATTATTTTCTGCATGGATGTTCTTTATTGCTCTGTATGTTTATAAATAAGTTGGTTTCAGAAATACATAGAATTGGCTACATCTCTGGATGGATTGTCCCCATTAGTGCCGTTATACAGAGTACCAGAGGGAAGTGAACCTTGTTTCTTCACAACCTATTTCTCATGGGATCCTGCAAAGGCTTCTGTATGTACTTTTCTACTCTTACCTTTACATATTTTATTTTGTATGTATTTTAAATGTATGTATTTGGAATACCTGAAAATGAGTAGTGCTTGTGTGAGTTCTATCTCTACAGAACATAGAGGGTGCACTTTTTGTGTGGGATAAAGCTTCCATGCACGATTCACCTTATGGATGCCATAGAAGTAACTTCCATAGCACGATATTTGATATAAAAAACGATATGAATTTGTATGAAAAACATTTTACTTATGTGTTTTCTTAAGCGACATTGGTTGAAAGATTACAATAGACAAACTTTTGTCTCAATTAATAAAGGAGATTCTAATCGGGCAATGAACATCATTAATATTTTCATAATAAAAGTTTATCACTTGTGTTTGTCGCATGAGCGTTCACCGGATACAATTCTTGAGACTTATTTTATGACAATCAGTCTTTGGCTTATGAAAAACACAATTAGTTAGAAAGAAGGTTATGATACAATTACGATAGGTTCAGGGGCAAACCCCAAAAAAATGGAAAAATGAGAAAAACCCTAATAACCATTCATTTGTCTGGTATGCGCAAGTGCATAAAAGTAATTGAAAATGTTTCTGGTTTCTATGCATGTGTGCATTTTATGCACATGTGCATACAGGAAAATGAATGGTTATTAGGGTGTTCCTTAATAGATATGATACATTTAGGAAATGTTGGACACATAAGACAAGTAATAAGGGAATGTTGGGTGTAGTATAAGTAGGACCTATTCCATCAATGGAGCATTGTGAACCATTGGCAATTCAGAACATTGAATGAGAAGAAGGGGATAATAATTTTGTATTCTCGGCCACTGTCATATGATTATTGGCATTGGAATCAATCACCAAAGATAGGGACATGGATAATGAATGAACAGAAGGTATACCTAGAAGCACTATACTAGAACGAGTAGAATACAACTAGTGTATAACAAGAATCTAATTGGGTGACACTTGCTCGCTAAGAACCCCTTTAGACGACGTGTTGGATGTACACTTTTCGATTGTTCTTCAAAAGCCTTCCTTCGTCTTCCTTATATATTAGAAGAGTTCCATCATATGAGAACTCTTTTATACGTGATATGTGGAAGCATCTCATCCCCTTCCTTTTTATATGTAATCAATTTCATACATAAAGTTATCTAATTAATAATTTAATTTCATGAAATAGTAATATGATATTGATTACACTCTAAGTGTATGATCCACTAGGACTTTATCATGTTGGAAATGATTGTAAATCCTATTAATAATTATAATGAAGAGCGACTTCTAACAATACATCATCGTTTCTCGAATGATAATGTTTGGTGATTTTGCTAAGCAATAAACTTGTTATCATTGTTGCTATAAATTTCCTTGGAGGGTTTATCTGATTGTTAACTTTAGGGACCCACGGGATTATTAATGAGTTAGTATACCTCACTGAAACCCGCGCTCAATCAGGTTATGATTATTCAGGCTCTTAAATCCTGGTAAAATGTCACTATTTTTATTTACCAAACAAAATGAAGAGCCTTGTTTCTTTCTTAGTATATCGTTCCATGGATCGCATTTTAGTTACTTTCTTCAATGTATATCTTGATTGTTTTCTCTTTTTCAACGGAGTTAGGTTTCAGCAAACTCATTCAAAACAAAGGCTATGCAACTCTTCGGCGCAGGCTCAATGGAGGTTATATATCTTTGAAATTTCAGGCTTATGTGTTTGTTTTGATGTTGTATAAGACTGATATATATATATATACAAATCAATGATTTGGTATGTTATTGTAGAACCAAGATAAGTCGTCACATGGAAGTAAAAGTGGAGGAGCGACCCAGAGAGCATCAGCCATGGCAGCTTTGACCTCTGCTTTTAGATCATCTTCCGCCCCTAAATCTACTCCTACTAGTCCAAGAATGCCATCTCGGGGCTCACAAAGAGCAGCCGCTGTCGCAGCCTTATCCAACGTCCTCACTGCTGAAAAGAAGGGCCAAGGCCAACCTGATTCCCCCACTCGACGGCATCAACACAAAAGAAATCCATCATCTGAACCTGGATCACCTGCACCTCCTCACACAAGATATCCGCCATCTGAACCTGGATCACCTGCTGCTGGTACTCAAAACTCTCTTCTTTCATACCATCGTTACACGCTTAGTGTTTGGCAGTTGCTGAATGGTTTGGTGCAGAATGATTAAGAGACTCTTATGATATACAACAAAATGAAATATGGTTTCTTAGTAATTGTACATAATGAAATTAGGGTGCTGAATGGTTAAGAGAGACCCAAGATACAAAATCATTCAGAGGGTTTTAGAACCATTAAGAGGCAAACTTTTCTTTGCCAAACAAGATTTACCTCTTGGTGATTCAGAGGTTGCCTCTTAATGGAACTATTAAGAGGTAAACAAACTAAACATAATAATAAAATAAAATAAAATAAAAACCATGGTTGTGTTGTGTGCAGCCTCATTGAAGCATGAAGAAGCCTCCAGTTTTTTTCACAATAATGAAAGTTCTGAAGTTACGACTGAGCCGATTCCGGAAACCAACGAAGAGGACTCGTCAACAAAACAAACAACAGAGGACTCATCAACGCAACAAACCACACATGAGCACGAAGAGGGGGGTTGTGTAGATGTTCAAACTTCATATAGTTATGAACAACTCAACACAAAATCAAAGAACCTGATCACTGGAATCGATTACAAGAAAAGAGAGGTAAGTAAGCTTCTTGATGGGCTTTTCTGAAAAAGTGTTTTATATATAAATATAATATATATATTTATCTATGAATTTCAGACTTATCTCTCCAATGAAGAATTTGAGGCTGTATTTAAGATGACAAAGGAGGCATTCTATCAGTTACCAAGATGGAAGCAAGACCATAATAAGAAGAAGGTTGATCTCTTCTAGAAACTGAAAATAATACATCTTTTTTTAATATCTATTCTTTCTATTCCTTGCTGGTTTTAACCCTGATGCATTCTATTGGCTTTGGTTTCTATGCATCTCGGTTTAGGTTTAGATTTATGTTATTGTATAAATAAATCCTAAAGACAGCAGTGTATATAACACATTCGTTTTCTAAATTCTATTATACTAAAGTTAGAAAGTCCTTGTGTAGTTATTCTACATGGTTATCATCTGTAATATCTGTTCTCAGCTTTTGTTTAAGTTTATAGTACCAGTCTACAAAATTTAATACATAAAAGATACCTAGTTCCTTTTTTATTAAAATGCTAGGGTCCAAAAATGTATTAGTTAATTACATAGGAAAAGAATGTATGTATAAAGTTCATGGCCTTTTGTTTTCGGTTATTGCTTATTGTTTTCCTGAGCGGTGTTTGGTTCGCATAATGAAATTTGAAGGAATTGAAATCCATCAAAGGAATTTGATTTTGAAGAAATTAAAATGGAATTTGACCAAATGTTTCGTTGGTTGGAATTGGAATGAAATCTCTAAAAAAATTGAAATTTCCATCTTTATTTGAAGGAGGGTGGTAATTGTTATCGCCATAGCTACCCCTCACCCACCCTGCCCTGCCCTGTCCCCACACCCCACCTTACTGACCACTATGCCATTGTTGGGGTCATCATAGCTACCACCCAACCCCAACCTCACCAGGCCACTGTTGTCTTCGTCACAACACCCAACCTACCCCCACCCAGATAGAATTGACGGTGGGACGACGACAGTGGTGGTATGATGGTCGGGTGGTGGGTGTGGAGTTGAGGTGGTGGTGGGGTGGGTGGCGACACCAAACAATACCTAAGTTTTTGTGCAATTCAAAGGATTCCATTTGTTGATCCAAACCCTTTAGTGATTTGATGATGACCCTTAGAATCACTTAGTGAAAATTATAAGTAAACATTATGTATAAGTGTTTCACCATCAATGAAAATATACTAAGTCTGTTTAGTATCGTTGATATGAAACCATTGTTCTTTAATATTCCTCAGTGATAAATGTACATCAGTGATAACTGAGTTTGTTCAGTTTCGCTGATGATCACTGATTGATTATTTGTAATCTCTGAAGACAAGTTTCGAGACAAAGGAAGTTCATCGCTGAAATCGAAGACCAAGCTGATGAACAAGTGACGAGTCTACTAATGATCTGATGCGGATATCAGTGAAACCAAGACAAGTCCACAACATGCGATATTTCAAGTTGAAGACTTCAGCGAGAGCTGACCTTCATCAAGTCTCACTGATGAAGATCAACTCAGCGCTCGCTGATCATGAAGCCTGCTCTACAAGAAATGTTTGTCTTATCTCCTTACACACTTTGGTACGATTTGTCAGAGGGACATGCCTTTGTCCAAAATAGTAAAAAACCACTCTGCCAACTACATTGTTCACCATGCGGCCAAAAGCATGTTTGCAATAGTCAAAAGCATACGCCCAATCAAGAGCTGGCACGTGTAAAGTCCCCCTGACATGCATTTAATGCATGTAGTATAAATAGGAGGAATGCACCTTCATTTCGAAGGTGGTCATCCCTGAACTACTTGGTGCCTTAAGAAAATTATCCTTAATTTTCTTTACTTCTTTCTTTCTTATTCTTAGTGATTATCATAGTTTATTCAGATTAGGTCTAGTACTTAATCTTATTCCGCAACAAGCTGTAAATTGTTTGATTTATCAATAAACAATTTAGAAAACTATAAATTCTTGTGTGTTTGTATTCAACCCCCCTTCTACAAACTTACTTGTATAACCCCACGGGACCAACAAGTGGTATCAGAGCAGATTGTTTAATCTCAATAAACAAGATCTTGCTTATACTATCTCTTCCTTGCTATTCTTCAAATGGCAAACAACACAAACACAAATTACATTGATAATGGCTCTCTTGCTAAACCTCCTAGATTTAGCACAGATAACTTTAATCTCTGGAAGAATCGAATGATGCTTTTCCTAGAAGGTGTAGATCCCACTATACCTCACTATGTGGAAAATGGACCATATATTCCATTCATTATCAATGCTGCTATTTCAGCCACTGCTACCACTCTTGCCATTCCTGAAAGGCAAATCGTCAAAGAAGTTTCTCAGTGGACTGAAGATGACAAGAAGAGGGTGGCCATAGATACCAAGGCCAGATCTATCATATCTATGGCTCTCCCTAATGAGGTCTATCATTCTATCATGAACCTCAAAAGCTCCAAAGCCATGTAGGACACAATATGTGTTCAATATGAAGGTACTGCTGATGTCCAAGAGTCCAGAAGAATAAATCTGGTAAGACAGCACGAAAGTTTCATTTGTGGTAAGAATGAAACCCTCTCTGAAGTTCACCAATGTTTTAACTGCTTAATCATTGATTTAAAAACTATTGGTAAGACTTATGCTAACTCTGAGATCCTGACAAAATTCTTGGAATGTCTTCCTGAAAGTTGGGACAATTATACCATGTGTCTTAAACTCTCAAAGGGTCTGAAATTCATGACCCTAAGTACCTTATTTGGCACTATGCTCAAACATGAGAAGTTGTGTCAACTTAAGAAGAATATTGTGAAAGATTCCAAAAGCACACATGTTGCTTTACTCTCTTCAGAGTTAATGCCCACTCAGCGATCTTCTGTCACTATCATTGAGTTGGAATCTAACTCTGATGATTCATCAGAAGCCGATCCTTCAGAAGAAATAAACCTCTCACTATCACTGACAAGCGCAAATCATCTCCTATTGATAAGGCTACTTCTACCTGCTATAACTGTGAAAAAGTAGGTCACTTTGCTAGTGAGTGTAGGTCAAAGAAAATCTTCAAACCTTCTTCATCCTTCAAGAAATCCTCTACTCCTAAGACTAGAGATGGTAAATTCCCGAAACTCAAAGAAAAACATGAGAAGCTGAAAAGCTATAAAATAAAAGGTAAAGGTCTGATCTTTGAAGAACACGATTGAGCTGAATCTGATGAGGAATCAGATTCTGATGAAGAAGACATGGCCAATCTCTATCTTATGGCTGAAATTCAAGAAGTAAAGGAAGAACCAGCTGAAATTCCCTCTACTTCTACTTCTCAGGTATCAACCTCCTCTCCTCCAGCTCTCATTGACGCTGATAGACTTCGTGCTATCGATTCACTGACTGTTGATTTATATGACGCTTTAAATGGCAAAAATGAAGTTGAACAACAAAATCTAGACTTAACTGAACAGCTTAAGAATTGTCACTTAAAGATCCAAGAACTTTCTAAAATCGAGGAAAGTTTAAAAGATAAAGTCTATGTAAATCAAATAATCAACATTGAGCGCGAACAAGCTATCGCTGAATTGAAAGCTGAGAAAGCTACTGTTGAAGGATGGTGTAAATCCACAGCAAAGATCACTGAGATAATCAGTGCTCAGATCCCTGTCAATGACAGAAGTGGTCTTGGTTTTAATGCTAACGCTGAAGAACCAACCCATGATTGTTCCATGCTCAAATTTGGAATGTTCGTTTCTTCTATCCCTGACACCTCATCATATCAGTGCTCTTCTTCTAATAATCCAATCCCTAAGGAAAAATATTATTTGAGCCCAAACTTAAAGATAAAGGAAAATCTGTTTTTCAAAAACCTCAGAAGGGTACTAAGGTGCCAAAGCTGAAGAAGTTTAAACCTTCAGCTAATCAACCTTTACTTCTAAAAACAAGATCCCTGAACATGTTCAGCGATCAACTCCAAAAATAAAGGTTGATGTTATAGCTAAGAAATCTGAAGAACCTAAGGTTCCTCCGAAATCTGATGCTAAGGGTATTCTTGGTACATGCCCTACTTATTTAAAAATTTCAAATGATTATGCCTATGGTCATAAAGCTAGCTTCAGCTATAGGAAATGTTATCACTGTGGACTTACCGATCATATTGCTAGTAAGTGCCCCACAACCACCAAAGCTGAGAAATTAGCTAAGGTGAAGATTACTGCCTCCAAGGCAAAGAAGATCATCCCTGGTGAAAAATAACACTAAGGTTAAGAAATTAACCAAAGTGAAGGTTACCACTGACGCTGATTCTTCGGATGCTGTGAAGACCGCTGATCCTTCTACTTCCTCTACCACTGACAATTGTGGACCCATAGTTAACTGGGCACCAATTCAAAAATAATATTCCTTGTGTTTGCAGGTCTCAAAGGGTATCTGGTGTCTTGATAGTGGATTCTCTCGACACATGACTGGACAAAAGAACCTGCTCACTGAATACAAGGAAGAGAAAGGTCCCTTAGTGACCTTTGGTGGAAATGGAAAAGGCTATACCCGAGGGTTTGGTGTACTTGCTAATGGTACAACTACCTTCACAAGAGTCACATATGTGAAGGACTAAAGCACAATCTTCTTAGCATCAGTCAGCTATGTGATAAGGACTTCAAAGTATGCTTTACTAAGAAAGCATGCTTTGTCACTGACAAGAAAGGAAACTTGGAACTCAACGGTTATCGTTTGAAAAATGTTTATGTAATAAACGTGGACTCAACAACCACTGAGAATATTTGTTTTCTCTCTAAAGCTTCTTCAGATGTCAACTAGCTATGGCATAAGAGGCTCTCTCATCTCAACTTCAAAACGATGAACACTCTCTCCTCCGAATAACTAGTCACTGGCTTACGTCAGCACTCATACTAAGGAATCTCTCTGTTCAGCGTGTGAAAAAAGGAAAACAAACAAAACATAATTTCAAGTCAAAAGACGTGTCATCAGTGACAAATCCTCTTCAACTCCTCCATATGGATTTATTTGGCCCTGTCAATGTACAATCCATCGCTGGAAAGAAATATACTCTGGTTGTGCCGTAGATGTCGACACACAGTTCTGCTTCTTTGAAGTCCAACTTACTAGTTTACCACCTAGGAATTGACAACTCCCAGAGGTGCTCTTTAGGTCTAGCTTGCATCCTCCATAATCTGAATCTGTGTATGCCTTAAGATCAAAGCCAGAGTTCTTCGGATACCAGAGCCCAAGATTTTTGGTCCCTTTAAGGTATCTGAAGATCCTCTTTACAGCAATAAGGTGGGATTCCTTTGGGTTAGCTTGGTATCGTGCACAGATGCATGTGGCATACATTATATCAGGTCTACTTGCAGTTAGATATAAAAGTGACCCAATCATACCTCTGTAGAGCTTGCACTCTACAGATTTGCCATTTGGATCTGAGTATAACTTATTTCCAGTGGACATTGGGGTCTTCATTACAGAGGCATCAGAGAGACTAAATTTTGAAAGAATATCAGAGACACATTTAGCTTGATTTATAAAAATTCCCTCTGATGTTTGTTTTACTTGGAGTCCGAGGAAGAAGGTTAATTCTCCCATCATGCTCATTTCAAACTCACTCTGCATGAGTTTTTCAAAATCTTTGCACTGTTGTGCATTGGTAGACCCGAAGATAATGTCATCCACATAGATCTGTACAAGCAGAATCTCATCACCTTTTCTTTTGTAAAACAAAGTAGTATCCGTCGTACCTCTGTCGAAATCATTATCGAGAAGAAAGGTTGAAAGTCTTTCGTACCATGCTCTTGGAGCCTGTTTCAGTCCATACAGAGCTTTGTCGAGATAATAGACATATTTTGGGTACTTGGAACTTTCAAACCCTGGTGGCTGCTGGACCTATACTTCTTCTTGGATTTCACCATTTAGAAAAGCATATTTTACATCCATCTGAAAGACTTTAAAACCTCTGTGGGTTGCGAAGGCTAAGAAGATTCTTATAGCTTCGAGCCGTGCGACAGGGGCAAAAGTTTCATCGTAATCAATGCCTTCTTGTTGGCGATATCCCTTTGCATTTTTGTTCTTGGATTTGTGATAAAACCTACTACTCGAATCTTCGACCATCACTCAAACAGGTTCAAATCTTCATATCTTTTTCTACTCTTAAATCTTCTAATAACTTGTTTTTGATCCCATTTCTTGATACATTGGATCAAAACAAACGTTTTTCACACATACGATCATCTTCTTCATGATCTTATGAATAAAACTTGAAAAATAGTTTTTCTTATTAAGTTTAAAACAAAAATCTTAAACTTAAACATTCACACGTTTTTCCAGAATTCCTTTCCTTCAAAGGAAACTAGAAAACATTGTTTTTTCACTAGTTTTACTCTCTTCTAAAACTAGAAAACCCACATTTTACTTTTTCTTTCCTTAAAAAAGAAACTGTAAAAACCCTAAAACCTTCAAAACCCTTATTTTGGATAAAACATTTCCATTTTCAGAAGTTCCTTCATCATTCTTTTTCTATTGTTTATTTCTATTCAGAAATGGCATCCTCAGACATTGTTGCTACCAACACTGTTTCTCCTCCAGTCATGACTAGGGCTGAAAACCTGAAATGTGAGCTGAACCAGATCGTCCTTGCCTCGAACAACCCTTATGCCCTGCTGGAATTCCCAAAGAAAAAGCCATCCCCACATCTCACTGATGCTGTCAACTTCATTAAGACATGCTCGTAGCCACTGCTATGACCATCAACCCCCTGCACACCGCAACCTCTTGCAACAATTCTGGTACACTGCCCATCGTACCACTGCAATCTCTAAATGAAATGGAAAGGAATACTCAATAATTGCGTTTCAAACCGAACTGGGTAAAGGAGCCATTTCCCCTTCAGCTATCCGTCAGGTACTAAACCTTCCTGGAAGTACCAAGGCAAACCCCTTCGTCCCTCTCATTGACCCAAACACCACTAAAGGCGTGCAAGAGCTGATTGCTTTTATCGATCTAATGAAGTACTCTTGGGATAAGACCAGGAGTAACGAGGATGACAAGAAGCTTACCAAAGTCCTCAAGAATAAAATGCCTGCTGAAATCAACTTCATCTTCGCCCACATCATCAGCTGCATGACGGCCAAAACGAGCTCCACTGATCAAGCTGCCAAGACTCAGGTAGCCATGGCCTACTCACTACTGAAAGGGCTGAACGTGGAATATGCCCGGATCATCTTTGAAGACCTGATGGACCGGGTCGAGAAGCCTGAGAGATCTTCAACTGTTCCATACCCCTGCTTTATCAGCGCCATTCTTCAAATGCTTCTAGGACGCAACTACCCAGCGAAGGGAGATTACAAACTCTCTCAGGTCGGCCCTAAGGTTCTCGATTTCAACCCATCCAGGGCGAGGTAAGTCTCTCTACTCTACTCTCTATTCTACGCCCCACTTCTTCTCCCTCTGCAGCTACCTTGTCAGTGGAGCAACCTACCGCTGCTACCCAGGCTGCAACCACCACATCCTCCAAAAAGAGGAAACAATCTACTAACCCCCTTGGCATCCACAAGTCCAAGAAGACCTTCAAGGAGAACCCCAAGCCTTCACAGGCTCAAGATTCAGTGTTGGCCTCTTCACTAGAAACACTTGATGCTTTCGTGGAACTCTCCTCCACATCTGCATCCACCACCCCTGTAACCACTTCAGAGACCCCAATCTCTGAAGCTTCACTGGAAGCTACCCCAATATCTTCAGCGCCTCTAAATGCTGAAGAGATCTTTCTCAACGACTACAGCATTGAAACTGCTGCAACAATACCTTTCTCAGCCCCTTCTTCTTCTACTCCTTTGGTCATATCCAACCCCCTACTGTTCCATCTTTCTCGGTGATGGACACGAGCGCTGCCATGCTCAGGAATTTGATGCAGCCCAATGCTACAGGACCTACAGGATCTTCT
Source organism: Saussurea involucrata (assembly GCA_033807775.1). Lineage (NCBI taxonomy): Eukaryota > Viridiplantae > Streptophyta > Magnoliopsida > Asterales > Asteraceae > Saussurea > Saussurea involucrata. Next base: position 165,358,471 of record CM066314.1, read on the forward strand.
ACAGCTATCCCTGCTCACTCCTTCTAGAACGACATGGAATATTGGGGAGGCATCAGGGACATCAACGCCTTCTCCAATCCCCATCCTATAGGTATCCATACACAATCCTCAACCCTCTCTGAAACCCCAACTTTTGAGCTTTCCTTTGCTCACAAGTTACTTTCTGTTTCAGGTGCTAACTTGGGCACGATCAGCACGTCCCTCACGGACATCGCTAAAAAGGTGAAGAATCTCTCCACCGACCTCGGATCAAACAACTTAGCGATTAATGACGTTGGGGTGACGCTGCAGAATATTTCCACCTCCCTGGAACACAAGGCAAATTCTGCTGATTTTTCATCTCTGAAAGGGGGAGTGAAGGACCTGGAGCTCGCCCTCTACGATAATACATCAGCGCTCCAGGCCGTAAAATCAGAGGTCGCCAGAATATTCAACGACTGCAAGAATCTCTCCACCCAATTCACCAGTCTCAGTGGTGAAGTTGGGTCCCTGAAAACAACCGTGTTAAACCTCCAAGGTGAGGTGAGCAGCCTTTTTCAAAGGCCAGTGAATCCAACTCGCTGCTCACCAAGATCATGGAAAGGATGGAAGCCCCGACGGTCCCTGTCTCCCACTTCTCTCAAATTGATTGCAAGCTTTTGGGGATGACAGCGGAAACTGCTGCTGCTACAAATGTTGTTGTTACCTCCCCCCATTCAGGTGAAGAGGGGGAGAAGAATGCTGAAGACTTCCCCTTGAATGTTGAGAGGGAGGAAGAGAAAAATGAAACTGACCCTCAGGAAGTTGATCATCCTGAGGGAACCGCTGAAAGTCCTTATCCTTCTGAGGGGGAGCTACGCAAAGACCCTTCTCACGCTGAAAAAGAAATAGACCTCATCACTGATGATGAGGAAGATGAAGAAGAGGAGGAAGAGCTGAACATAGCCGATGAAGAACCTTCATCCCATCCTTCTCCCAAGGCTGATGATGATGATGATGATGAAGAGTATTGGTTTCAGTATGAAGTCATAAAGGCCCCTGCTCTGAAGAGTGTCTCCATCAATGAACCAGGGGAGGGGACCGCTGCAAAGTCTCCTGCCAAGAAGACTCAGCAAGGCAAAAACAAGGGCCTTGCAGATGACAATTTGGCTATCCTCTTAAAGAAGCCAACCTATCAGGTATGCTACTATCTCTTCCCTTACACTGCCTCACTCCTCTACCCCTTCTCAATGTCTACCCTACTCCTCTTAAAACCTCTAAACACTTAGCCTATTCTTTCTATACCTCCTTTCTACCTTCAAAAGATCTAACTCAAATGGTCCTTTTGTTTCGGCCAGTCCTCTCCCCCGCTTGAGGATACAGCTGAAGCTCTCTCTGCTCTACAAATAATCATAGCTCTTCAAGCTGAAGAACAAATAATCCCGGTCTCTGTCCTGAATGAGACTGATGAACAAACTGAAGAGGAACAACGGCTGCTTTCACATCCTAGAAGACCTTCTCTGCCTCGTCAGCGGTCAGATGAAGATGAACTCAGAAGGACAACAGCTATGATCCAAAAGCTGGAAAGTTAGCGAATTGTCCCTCACCACCTCAAATGTCTGACTCCTGGAGAAATTACTGAAAGTCTCAAGGCCGAGAAGATCCTCGTTGACAATAAAAGATAGCGTTCAGCAAAGGATCCTCAGCTGAAGAAATTTCCCTTCAGAGTCCAGCAACAACTGCTAAAAAAGGCTGGTGAGAAGAAAGAAAGGAATGTTTAAGTCAGCGACTCCACCCTGGCCTGGTGTAAAAAGAAAGTCCACTTCAGGTTGTTACCAGCAAAAATCAAATATGTAAACCTGAAGGGGATGACTGTCAGAGGTGTCTCACTGATCGATGTTACAATGATCAGGGAGAACGGTGTATCGAGAACCTACTATCTCTTATCATTGGAGAAACTTGGACTAACTGAATGGTTGGAAATTCGTATTGCAATTCAGCGATCCTGATCTAGCTTTAAACCCTGTGTTGAAAGTGCTATCAACAAGCTGATCGACCAAGTCTCCTAAGCGGTTGATTTGCCGCCTCCTCCAGCCATCCAACAAAAACCAAAAGCTCCAAAGAAGAAGGCTCCGCCATCTTCAGGCCCTGTTATACGGAACGAGACTGGTGTTGACTTTTCTCGTGAAGCTGTACTCGGTCCAAACGCTGATCTCTCAGGCCTCGACATCTCACTGCCACCTGCTGAAAAATTCGCAGCTGGAAAGGTGGTCAGTGATCCTTATGGCATATTCTTTCTTGAGTACTATGGTCACAAGTGCTTCCAACATTGGTCTGAGTTACCCATCGCTCCTATCGAACAACTTATAGACCTATTATACTGGTGTGATCGCTCCTTCCTTGGAAAATTCATGAAACCCCATATCTACCGTGAAGCCAAACGAATACGGGAATAGGGAGTAACAGTCCCTGATTGGATGATTCCAAAGACTGACACCCTTGATGAACTTCTTATCAAGGAAGAACCTGAATAGCTGATAGGATCTCTTGTAATTCTTATATCTTATTAGCTGATAACTTTTGTACTTTTAATTATTTTTCACTATACTTGTAATTTTTCAACTTCCCTTGTAATCTTGTATTTACGAAGTAATGAAAAACTTCAGTGAAGTACTTTACTCCATCAGTACTAGAAAAGATCCCTGAAAACAGTAAATGGGACACGTATTTTATGAGTCCTTTTTATCCTTATGTTTTTAACTTAGCAATTTTCCTTTAATGCTTAGTCATCATAAAATAGGGGGAGATTGTTGATCCAAACCCTTCAGTGATTTGATAATGACCCTCAAAATCACTTAGTGAAAATTGTAAGTAAACAATATGTATCAGTGTTTCACCATCTAAGAAAATATACTAAGTCTGTTTAGTATCGCTGATGGGAAACATGTGCTTTAATTTATACTTCAGCGGTACATGTACGTCAGTGAGTTGAGCCTATTCAGTTTCACTAATGATCGCTGATAGTTCCATTTATAGTTGTTTACCTATAATCCCTGAAGACAAGATTCGCGACAACTGAGTTCAAAGCTGAAATCGAAGACCAAGCTGACGAACGAGTGACTAAGTCTACTAGTGACCTGATGCGGATATCAGCGAAGCCAAGACTTGTCCATTTCACGCGAAGTTTCAAGTAGAAGACTTAAGCGAGAGCTGAACTTTATCATTCGCTGATAAAGATCAATTCAGCGATCGCTGATCACGAAGACTGTTCTACAAGTTACTTTTGTCTTATCTCCTTGCACGCCTTGTACGATTTGTCAGAAGGACATCCCTTTGTCCAGGATCGTACAAACCACTCTGCCAACTACATTGTTCATCATGCAGCCACTAGGATGTTTGCTAAAGTTAAATCCATGCAACCAACCAGACGCTGCCATGTGTATAGTTGTACTGACTTGCATTTAATGCGTGCAATGTAAATAGGAAACCCTACTTCATTTTTTGAAGTGCTTGCCTTTTCTTCGTTGAACTACCTAGTGCAAGAAAATCTTTCCTTAGGTTTTCTTATTTTCTCTCTATCTTTTCTAGTGCAAGAAATCTGTGTGATTCTCATAGTTTGTTTAGATTAGGTTTTATAATTGATCTTATTCTGCAACAAACTGTAAATTGTTTGATATATATCAATAAACAATTTTGAAAGATAAAAATTTGTGTTTGTATTCAACCCCCCCCCCCCCCCCCCCTTCTACAAACTTGAATAACCTTTCGGGACCAACAAGAGATAACATAATGAAATAAAAGAAGTACTTCGATTTAAATTGCATTAGTTTAACACATGTCAGTGTGTCCACAAGCTCACCACAGTTGTGAACAGAAAGTGAAATCGCAGAAAATTAAAATACAACTTAGCTAAAGGAAAATACAAGAACTAATTTCTACTACTCAGACGATTTTCTCCACGTTCAAATTTTCTCCAACATGAAATGCCAAGTTCCCTTTATATAGCAGCAAAAGAAAGAAATGGTGAAAGTGACTTTAGAGGGAAGAAAGTGACTTTACATGATTTCTCTTCTAACTCAAACTTGTCTTTTCTTCCTTATCTCCATTTACTCTTCTTTGAAGAAAATTTCAGAGTTGAATTTTTTTCGTGTTTTGCTCACTATTTCACCGAATTGGTTGGTAAAATATGCAGAAAAATATTTTGATGCAATTGCTCGCCACAATGGTGACATTGTGGCCACAGTCATGTACCAGTTCAAATTTTGAACTTTGTAGCTACTTCTCACTTTTAGGGACAATATAGACCAAAGATGACTTGAAAGGCTCAAATAGGCATAAAATGGGTGAAGAATGTTTTATAAAGATTGACAAATAACTCTATAATTTGAAGGTTATCACACCCGCAAACATGAGATAGTACTTGTCCTAAAGTAAAAGAAAAATGGAAAAAGAAATGACCAAAATTTTTAGCACGAGAATCGATTTATTTTGCATAATATGAATTAGAAGAAATAATTCATTACCTTTGGACTTACATGGTGAACGATTCTCTTTTGTCAACATGACATTTAGTTTGATCGGTAGGGCTTTCATGGGATTGTGCTTGCTGCTTGCTTACTTCTCGAATTTACCCTTCCACCAAATATATTCTTTTGGGAAATATATGGAGTATTTTGACTTAACTGGCACATATATATATATATATACATATTTCTCCCACTTTTGCTTTCCCTATTGTATCAAAGTTGGGTTTTATTTCTGATAATGTGCCAAAAGTAACGCTTTACAATGGACAAATATGGGCATGTTTGTGGCCAAAAATAAAAAACATTCTTATTTATCTTTTTGGTTACTCATATCAAAACCTCCCTCCACCACCCAAACTAAATTTAGCAATGTCCTTAATCCAAGGAGAGGCATGCAGGAAGTGTAACAGTATGGCTACAAGGATAAGTGTATCGGACAAAATATCGAAAAAGGGCCTATGTCCTTTCAAACCAAAATACATGGAAATGCAAGATATTAAAGCACCTGCAAAAAAAATATGAGTCCAACAAACTAAAAAGTGTAATAAGGTAAACACGTAATGACATGAACCCAAAAGATCACAAAATACAATTGAATGAATAGGGGTCATCAAAGTAGATAAGTTAGAAAGCACAACACCTGATAAAATATAAAATAACGGGGAAGGATAAATCAACAATTCCAAAAGAGAGAAACTAACCAGTGGTTCATGTCTAGGGCGGTTGGCCATAGTGGCCAGCGGCATCAACTGCAGCGATGGATGACTATTCATGTTCGGTTGTAGACTCGGCAGTGGGACCTGGAGCAGTGCACAAAGTTGATGGAAAAACTAGCATTGAAGTGTCGACCAAGAGATCCAAAGTGACAAAGAAGCGGGCAACAACAAGATCCCATAGGAATACGTCCAATAGGTAGGGAATCGGTCTTGAGGTGACTCAAACGACTGTTAATAGCAGAAAGTTGATGTTGAATGTCGATGAGTGCTTTAGTCTGGTCGTCCAACTGTACGGAAAGAATCTTAAGCCAGGTATCCGCACCATAAAGAGAGTCGAAATGTGGTTGCTGCTGAGGTGGTGCATCAGAGTGGATATCAGTTGTTCATCGGTTGAAGGTCTAATGTGTGGCAGGTCCATCTTGGGCTACTTGGCGCTTAAAACTGTTAAATCCAGATCCGTGCAACAATATAGAAATCGTAATGATAAATCAATAAGAACAATGATTTCCAACTGTCATCCCTTTCATTAACTTTCAGAGAGAATTTACAATAAGAGTTTAGAAAGTAAAAGGATGATTAGCTTGTTTTTCCAAGCTAATCTCACAATAAATACATCGGGCCCGTGGTTAACAAGCCCACGACCCATTCACTAATAAGCTCTAATTTAAACAAATACAATTCAACCCTTGAACTTTAAATCAACTATAAAACCTGCCCTAACAATCTCCCCCTTTGGGGAACCTTGCTTTGTCCCAGCTTTCCCTTTAGGTGTAGGATTGACACCGGTGGAGGGAACTGGTTTTGGCACTTGTTTCCTCTTTGGTGCAGAATTTACACCTTTAGGAGGAACAAATTTTGTAGCAGCTTTCCACCTGGGTGTCGGTCTAACCTCAGTAGAAGAAGCCCGTTTTGGAATGGGTTTGGTCTCCCGCTGTGGTTTAACCTCTGATTGGAAACCCCGTTGTTTATAGTATTTTCTTTTGTTATTACGGGGTTTGCGTTTGGGTGTCGAATTATACATGTGATATGACCCAAACCAATCATTGTTATGGATATCATCAAAGTCATTCCAACCACAACTAGAGCAACATAAGCAATCATGCGACAATTGAATCAATTGTTGAGTGGAATAAATTTTCATCGGAAAATTTACATCTCTTTTAACAAAATCATTCCTATGATTCCAAGCACAATTGTTTTTGTTCATTCTAGGGTAAAACACAGTATTGAAAGACTTTGATGCTGCATCTTTGACAGATTCCTTGGCTAGCCACTTTGGTTTTTCTTGTTTAGCGCGATCGTTTTTATCCGAATCAACAGGGACAGTGCGGTCAGTGACTTTTGAGGAAACAGGAATCTTAGCAGGTGATTGGCCGGTCTTTTGCCTCGGCTGTGATTGTTTTTGTGAAACATGCTTTGATTTTGAAATCTTAATCACAGCTGGGTCCTTTGTTTTAGAACAGTCACCCTTTAAAAAATTGACCGGCCGATTGACTACTAGTGACAGAAAATCAGTATGACTCGGAAGAGGTTTGTCGAAGGGGAACGACTCGAACTCTTCTTTACAGTTACCTTCGGAGTTCATGTACTCTGAAAAATCTATCTCGGGAATTACTGGACTTGGATCAGGTGAGGAAGGCGAGGAGCTCTTTGTGCTTGTGTGCTTTGGGAAATTTGGTGCGGAAGCTAAGAAAAAATCAGAGTTCAAATTCCTTAAAACACTCTCGTCTTGAGAATCTTGACCGTCTTGTGAACTAGAAATCTTGCCTAAGAAAGCTTTGCACGAAGACGTGTCGGATGAATTTGAGGAAAGTTCGGGTGAAATCTGCTTTTCAGATAGCAGTTGGTCAATTTGCTCTTGAAGCTGACCATTTCTCGTGTACTCTTCCATCTTTTCTGTTGCCAAGGCAGACAGTTGTGATGTGAGTCGATTGATTTCACACCTAAGGATTTCCTGTCCTTCACCAGACACAACTTCGGTTTTGACCGGTTGTAGATTCTCAAGCTTTGTAATTAAGACTTGCTTTTCCATTTGAAACATTGACCTTTCTTTCTCAATTGACTCCTCCAACTCGACTATCTTTGCTTCCAAGATGAGAGAGGGAACATAGAGTTTAAACTCATCCGTCTCAGTCTTGGTTGCAGGTGCTAGGTCCTCATCCTTTTTGGAGGAATCCTTGGGTGTAGCTACCTTGTAGGGGTCGAAGTAGTCATTGGAGAGGTACTTTTTGTCCTTTTTATACGAGTAGTTTAAAGGTTCATAACAAAATGGAAGTTGAATTCCTCGTTTGTGTGTGCGCTTATATTCCTCGGTTTCCTCCTCTTTTTCGGGTTCAAGAGGACCAGTCCATTGAATTCCATATTCAGGATACTTTTTATCTAACCCAAAACAAGCAAAGTCATACAGAGTGGGTACATGCCATCTTCCCTTTTTCAAATAGTGTGGGTTATCATATCCGATTCCCCACTCTTTGTTAAAGTATGTGAACTCTTTAGGTTTATTCAGAAAGATGGTTTGATCAGTTTGACCCCTTTTGTGGAGTTTTGTTTCAAGATCAGTGATTTTATTTACAAACTCCTTGTGTTGAATTTAAAGAGCAGAGCATTGATAAACAATTTCTGCTTTTTCATTCAAGCACTGATCAAACTGTGACTGAAGTTCAAATAATTTGGCCCGTAAGTCCTTAGGTGCTATCGTAAGATTTTTGCATTTGTCTTTTAGATTAGCATTTTCAGACTTATATTTTTCAGTTATCCTCTTTTGAACATCTAGCTTTTCAGATAGTGATCTAATCTCAATCAGTTGTTCATTAGAGGTGGCCTTAAAGGAATCTACCCGTTCAGGAAGAGGTTTCATTCGGTCATAGAGTTCTGAAAAGATAGGTTCACATACCTGACACGGATTATGGAATCCGGGTGGTTTCCGGATAAAGAATCCAGAAAATTGTAGTTACCGGACGAGAAGAGCTTACCGGGTACAGTAATTACCGGATACCTTAAAGTGTTCGAATGGGGTTTCCGGATACGGTAGTTACCGGAAGTGAAATGATTCCGGATATGGAAAAATTGAAACAAGATGTTTCCGGATACACTGAAGTTTCCGGGTACAATGGATTGTCCGGATAAAATATGTCCGGAAACACTGGGTTTCCGGATACAAATGTTACCCGGATTGTATAAGGAAAAGTGACTTACCCGGATTGCAGAACTTACCCGGAAAGATGAGGAGTCCGGATGGAATAACACAATTATCCGAACTATCAACTTGTCCGGAAACCACGGCTGGGTTATCCGGAAAACACGGCTGTTTGCTCAACTCGATCGAATTTTTGATTAGGGTTGCCCAAAATCGATCCTGGAAGATTAGTAATAATGCCAAACACAAAAGTAACACTAATCCAATCGATTTCAATGCAAAAACAACAAGTTTTGATGGTTAAAAATTGGATTTTTGTCAAGAACACTACCAAAACTTTTGATCTTAAATTGCTAAATTAATCACTCAAACGATCGAATTGGAATGCGAAAATTTGCAGAATTACTAACAAGTATAATGCTAACACAACCCAATAAACAGAATTGAACAATTTAGCCAGAATCAAAGATTTGAAAATTCAAGAATGGTCAGACGTGAAAAAGTCAAACTAACCAGAAATTAGTGAATGAATCTGTGAATCGAATCCGTCCGTCTGCTCTGATACCAATTGTTAAATCCAGATCCGTGCAACAATATAGAAATTGTAATGATAAATCAATAAGAACAATGATTTCCAACTGTCATCCCTTTCATTAACTTTCAGAGAGAATTTACAATAAGAGTTTAGAAAGTAAAAGGATGATTAGCTTGTTTTTCCAAGCTAATCTCACAATAAATACATCGGGCCCGTGGTTAACAAGCCCACGGCCCGTTCACTAATAAGCTCTAATTTAAACAAATACAATTCAACCCTTGAACTTTAAATCAACTATAAAACCTGCCCTAACAAAAACCCTGAATGAACACTATAAGTGTTGAATTGTATTTTCTTATCGTCGAGTACCTTCACCTTACAATTTCTCAACAAACGAATGATTAAACCGGGACAAATCTGACGAGAGTTAGAATGGGTAGTGGGCTCATCGAGCATAGTACGAATAATTGGACCGATATTCAACAACATTTTTACATAATTTAATATAATAATAGGAACTTATCCCTCGAAAGGGTGTTATCGTAAATGGTGGGAATGATGTTGTACCGCAAAAGTTGGAACCATAAACTTGCAACCATAGTAAGGTAATCAAAATGAATAATTTATCTACGATTTTCTAAAGTCCAATCATATCCCAAAAAAATGTGAATGTAGAGGCGATATTATGATCCTCCTTGGATGTTGTGCCAACCATAAGAGGAGAAAATGAACAGTACACGGGTTGTGTGAGACTAATGGTGGAGTTTATGGTGACTCTAAAGCATACCACCCATTGGCCATGAATCGGGACCACATCTCTATGAGTAGCACCAAAGGCCGCAAAAAAATATTGACCGACTAGAAATTTTCCTCACACGGTGGTGGACCAAATAGGTCCAACTATGGGTTTCGAGATGGGATTGAACAAAATCATGGGCCTTGATCAACGAAGTGTGAAAATCTTGTTCAATTAATAGTATCTAGTTTAGAAGTGTGGTATATCTGGTAGCAATCACAAGTGGTTGTGGAAACGCTCGAGGTAGAGAGTGGGTGCGCTAACAACGAGTGTTGTGGGTGGGATATTTGGTTACCAGGTTCATGGTTGGATCGTAAGGGTTGTCATCTAAACTACCCTTACACCGTTTGTCATCATCTTTTTGGTGAGTTTTGGTGAATGGCAGGCTTATCTTCCGAAAATGAACAACAATACCCGAATAAGTATTGGAATTGCTAGAACTAGGATGTCCCTATAATGTTGGCACTATGGTCGACCATTATAGTTGTGGCACTTCAGGTAGTGCAAGCGGTGTGATAGAGGCCAATAGAGAAGGAAGGGCCAATAGAGAAGAATGTTGAAATGAGAGTTGCATTTAGTAGCGCCGACGATATTTTCCATAACAACACCAGGTTCATCTGGGTTTTCATCGATAAAGTACCGACTGATATCAGCTTCCAGGCCCTAATGACATCTTCTCCAACCTAATTTACATCAAAACCAAGAACATCACCCCTACTGATTGCCCCAAATATCTCTGTGTAAAAGTATTGTAAAAGAAACCAAGTCAATAGACCAAAAGACCTCTACACTAGAAGCACCGTAAAACCAAGGCCCATATCAAAATGCCTTATCAAGCAGAGAACACCAAACCAAAATATCATCGCGGAGAGGTGAGAGCCTCTAGCCTCCTCTACTCCATTGTTCTGGGTTGAACATGATAAAAATCTCTAAGTGTGATCCTCCTGTCATAGCATAACACATCAGCTAGAAGCGATTATTTCACGTTTACACATGGAACCTCCTTACTGGCTGAAGCTTTGACTTTCCTGGTCCTAGTTTATAAATAAGAGATTTGGTTTGTTAGTCATGTATGCTTTTTAACACAATCAATTATTGACAGTGCTTTGAATACACCGATAGACGTGTGCTAATTAAACCTCAACGCAAGTATACATCGAGATCTAATGTCGTCTTTCAAGTAATAAAATGGTAAAATACCAGATATCGTTCCCACAGAGATTGGAGTAAAAGCGTAAAAAAAGTCTAATAAAAGAAATGATTTTCAAGGATCAATTCGAAGATAATATTTTTCTGTTGGTTTGGCATTATCACAGATTATATAACAATATTAATAAAGGATAGCAAGGGTGTAAGATGTTGGGGTGAGATTTAAACATAAAGTCCAGCAGACCAATGCTGTAGCATTGCTATAGCATTTGTCTTTCAATACTTAAGTTCACCATCTACTTTTCAGGATCCCCTCTCGGGTTTTCAACAATTCACTACTGATATAGCAGCAAATCAATCCATTCCTGGCATTGTTGTCAGAACTATCAATAGCAAGGTGAAGCCTTCCAAGTATATATGGATAAACAAATTCCTTTGTTAAAGTCACTCTTCCGAGCTAATTCCCATATCAGTTAAGTTGATGTGTTCTAAGAGGTCCATTCCTGGCACACACTCTACACTGTTACGATCCACGCAGATGATCAACTTATCGGGCAAAAGCAACCCAGAAAAGACAGAGACGATAAATTCCTTTATCAATATCTCTTCCGAGCATACTTCCTTTGTCATTTGGATTGACGTTCATATCAATGGTTCATTCCTGACACCATGGCACTTTAACACTTTCAAAGTGATCAACCATCTGGAAGTAACTGGATATTTTATAAAACATAACATGAAATGGTGAACATCATTATTGAGAAACGATGTCCACTTTTCATTATATTTAAAATCTCACCCTTTTATCTCACACCCAAGCTATTTTAAACTTAGCTACTCATACTTGAATGTAAATGACAAGAAATATAAATTACAGAAATGAAAGACAGAAATGTAAATGACAAGAAAGTAAAATGTAAGTATTAAAAGACTATAAGTTAGGGCATCAATGTTGTACCAATGCTACAGCAACTCATAGCTAATAATAAGAACATGAAGAACAAGATGAAGAACATTAAGTAGAAATGCATAAATTAAAGGCGAGACCTGCAAACCAGCTGTGAGAACTGGTTACAAAAATTGTCTACTGAAAATTGAAACCAACCTCTCCTATTTATACTAAGAGGAGAGAAGGTAACTAGCCTAACTTATACTATTCAAAATGTACTTAAGACTATTACACCCCATGCTTCTATGGACACTACAACAAGCTATCTAAGAGTTTACAAAAGAAACACAACATTTGAATTCAGGTCTTCTAGAACATGGCTGGATGATGGGACCAAAAGTCAGCCACAAAAGTCTTCTAGAAATTAATTCTTCATTCCATTCTTCCAGTCTTCAATGCTGTAGCATTGGGCAGGGGCTGCACTATAATTAAATTCACATTTAAATTTCCTAAATCAGTAAAAGACAGGTAAATCACAAACTTAGCTCCATGAAACAAAAGGTAAAAATAAGTAAACAAAAATGACTCAAATGTTGGGATAAATAAAATATTCTAACTAAAAAGATAAGAAAAAGACACAATATGCATTAAATAAATAATGCATATCAATTATGAACTCGTGACAACAACTTAGAGGGAGAGTGAATTCTAAAGAGATTTTACACACACTTATTCTTGGTGTGTTCTTCAAGCTATATTATCTAAATTCACAATAAATACAATGATGATGATGGCTACACAAACTGTTTGCATTTCTACCTTCATCACTTCACTGTTTTAGTCTATTTTAATAAATTACTTGTTTCTTCCGCTATATCTTTGAGGTATTGATCATTACAGAAGGGTTTTTAGGATCAACATCCGATATTATAGCAGATTGATTTTCTTAAATCAAACAATCGTCTCTGAATTAATAATTCTCTTCTGGTGGACTATTCCTTTTCGAATATGTTGTTCATTCATAAATCCTTGTTTTACAATTTTTGTGACTTCGTGCATGATTCTGTGAAATCTGAGATTATTCCTTGATTTGAGAGGAAACAGTGTCTTGATTACTCTTTCAGTTTGATTCACGTTCAGTTTTAGCATACTTTACAATCTATTTAATCAATTTTGTTGTGAGTTTCGATCTATTTCCGACTCCCCTGTTTTCTATGAAAGTGGCAAACTGGAATGTTGTTTACACTTTCGGTTCACAAACAAAACCTCCAACTCTCTAAGGGATGAATATCCCCAATGGAAGATACACGTGATAACTTCTTCGAGGGAATTGACAAGGAATTTTACAAATCAATTGTAAAGGATCCTTATGTTCCGATGATCACAATTCCCGTATTATTGCCACTACCACCACCGATGAAGTTCCAACACAGGTTGTTCCAAAGGATCTCGAGTCCTGGTTTGTTGAACATTTGGCTAAGATGGAAATATACCATAATCCAAAAGGGTATTGATCATGGCTATTTGTTGGTTCCCGTTTTGCTTTAAACAAGATTATCAGATCTATTAGTTCAAGTTAATGTTTGATGCGGAAGCGTATTTGAAGAACTAACAGATAAGTTTGATAGATTTAGACCAAAATATAAATAAACAATGAACAGAAAATAATATTTCAAAGTTTACTGAATATATATTAAGAACAGATTGACAGAACAATGAGTAAGAAAAGCTTCAAAATAGATATGACTCTTAAGGTGAATAAGCTTTTTGTGTTCTTATGATGGTCGATTTATATGTTATTGATAAGGAAGAACTCAACATGAGTCTTCCTTATATACTACTCTAAAGGGGACCATAAAGCATATGCTACTATTCAGACGGTACTGATGAATAGTTGAACGGATGTCGTGAACAGTTGCAAGAACGACATGAACAGTAAGACGTGTTGTATTGCATTTAATGCAGCAGACGTCTATTATGTACTAAGCCCTATTGAGTCCAATCAGAGTTTGACACGTCGACGTTAGACAGGGCATGCTACCATGCAAGTTGATGAACGGGTCCTGTAATAGTAGCAAGATATTATAAATATCTTCAAGTCTTTCAGTGAGGACCACAGAGGCTCTGTAATGAGTTACAGAGGTTCTGCGGTCTGGTCCTCTGTGGAGCAGTCTTTCCTATATTCTGAGATATTGGTCTTCTTTGCGCGTATGACAGAGTTTCTGTAGCGCGCCTCTTTAGCTTCTGTAGATTCTTGATCTTGAGCCCTCGGTAAGTCCGGTAGAGCCTCTGTAAGAGGCTTTTCTTCACTTAGCCTATTTTTCACTACTTCTAAATATTTCTATGATTAGGAAGATTGAAGCTAACAATCTCCCCCTAAGTAGTGAAAAATAAAAAATTGAATTTGAATTTAGTTAGGCTAAGTTAGATAAGACAGAGGTTAAACAATACCTCGAAAGTTCTTTCATTTAGAAAATATGCCAGAGGCATTTTACATTTGAGTACAATGAAAGATAATACTTTGATTTGGTTTGCAGAGATTGAAGGTCTGAGAATCAGATTTTGGCATCTTTGAAATCGTTGTAGCTTCTGTAGTCTCTTCCGACTCTTCTGATCTCTTTGTAGAAACTGATGCATAGTTCTCTTCGGCGGATTGTGGCATCAATCTCTCTGATGAAAGTATCTGCAGCATCTCTATCCATTTTCTCTGTACCTCTGTATTTCACAAGGCTTGCTCTGAATTTGTTCAGAGTACTAGTTGTGTACTTCTAACAGTCCATGCATACAAACAGTTTAATTTCGCCTTGTGGGTTTTGAAATACTAACCCAAATCGTGGTTCTGTGATGATTGAGTTAGGTACGGCGTCCGGTGGGCAGCGATCCTCTGGTGGTCGTAAATCCAGATGCTTGAGACCAAGATCCTTTCCCAGTTGGAAATCTATCATGCTGTAGAGCAGAAGCTTTTCCCTCATCGCTTTTCTCAACACTTGATAGGCTCTGGTGTTTGGCTCTGTGTTGTAGTTGTCCTTTGTCCATTGCAGAAGGTCAGGTAGATCATAAGGATTGATATTTCTTAGGTCAGCATCAGCGAAGGTGGTCTCTGAATTGTTTTCTCTTCTGACTCTGTAAACATTGTACCTGACCCTTGGATAGGTTCTTGTGAAGGAGAATCTGCAGAAGATTACCTTTTTGATTTTGTGGATTGAGAAGACATCTGCTTTGGTTCTTGGCTTTGTCCTTGTGAAGATGTTCTCAAATTCTTCTCTGATCCTTGGATCTGTCACATGATCTGTTGGATGATTGGTCTGAAAGGATTGTTTATAGAGGTATTTGTATACCACTTCTTCCATCTCTTCATGTGTTGGACCAGGTTGTGGTACTTGTCTTCTGAGACTCTCCATTTCTTGAACAACTCTTGCTGCTCTACCAGTTAGAGGAATGTCTGACAGAGGCTTCAATCCATATGCCCAGTCAACTTCTTCAGGCTTTGGAGTTTGAAAGGCATCAAACGCACTCTTCATTAGTTTCTCTGTAGGCTTTGGTAATGATTTCTTCTTCTTAGGCTCTTCTGTCAGTATTCCTTTGCCCTTGTCTTTTCCTTTTGGCGGGGCAGAGGCTGTTGCTTCTGTAGATTTGGAGGTTGGGACTTCTGTTGGTTTGATGGGGGTTGCCTCTGTAGGTTTTGACATTTGTGATTTAGAGGACTTTTGTGGCGATGGTTCTGTTGGCTTGAGTTGCTCTGTAACCTCTGTTGGAGTTTTTGATTACTTCTTCTGTGAGCTCAGTTTCTGTTGTTGAAGTTTCGACATTGAATCTTCTTGCCATTTTGAACGCTAGTGTGAACTTGTGCCTTTCTTCTACTCTCTGCGCCATTCGTTCAGTCATTGTGTCGTGCATTTTTCTCAGAACATCAGAAGCAGAGGTCGTTGCTCTCTTTGGTTTGGTGGCAATCGACTTTCTTCTTGGTATGGTTGGGGGTTTTTCTGTTGAAGGACTTTCTTCCAAAATGATTACCACAGGGGTGGTTGTTGCCTCTGTGGGTTGCTGATCAGCTTCTGGAATATTTGTTTCTTCAGGACTTGATTCCACAGAGATGGGTGTTGTCTCTGTGGTCTGTTGAGTTTGTTGTTGATCTTGGGTTTGTTCTGGAGGGGCTTGACTGATTGGTTCTGCTGCGATTGGTGGAGTTTGTATTCCTCTGCTCGTAGCTTTCTCCCTTGTATTCTCCCCCTCAGGATTATCTGATGGACCAGGATGGTCATCATCAGAATCATCCTGACTCTTATCAGAACTACCCTCTGCTCTGCAAGAAGCTTTGGTTTTCTTCGGTAATTCTGCTCCTGCTGCTATCAACTTTGCACAAACGTCATCACAGAGGCCAAGTAGAGTCGCAAGCTCTGCCTCTGTTTTAAAACGCATTCTGCCAACACTTTTTCTGAAATCCTTGACAAAGTTGGCATTTGCTGTTGTGAAGGAGACAATGAATTCTGTGACCTGGTTTATGACGTTCTGTCCTAGCTCTGTTAGTTGTGCTCTGGTCATGTAGTCTTTTGGCTGCATCATTGTCGTGTTGCGCATTGCCTCTGCTTGTACTTGTTTTAGGGCATTATATAGATCTGCAGGAGTAATTCCCTCTGTTCTGTTGGATTGCGTATTCATTTGTTCAAGGAAGTTTTTGACAGAGTCCTTGAACGCAGAAGTTGCATATATTCCGATTTCTTGAGCGGCAGAGGTGGTTGTAGCTTTGGCAGTAGTTTCGGCAGAAGACTTCATCGCTGCGATGGCAGATTTTACCTCTGTGGACAGATTGTCCATTTTGGTGTTTAGTTTCAGGATAGCCGTCGATGTTGTCTCTGCAAAAGATTTGAAAAAGCTTTGCAACTCTTTCATTGTTTGGTTCATAGAGGTGACAAGGGTTTGGAACTCATCCCTTGATACTTGTGTTCCTTGTGTAACCTCTGGAGGAACACATTCGTCTCCAGAGTGAGTCCCTGTTCCTGGGACACCTTCGTTCACCCTTGTTTGTACGATGGGGGTGGAAGGATTTCCTTCTGATCCTTGAGAAGAAACCTGAGTTTCGATCTCTACAGAAGTTCTGTGAAGAACAGTGTCCAAATCCACTCCAAAGGTGGGTATTGGAATGTCCTTCTGTTGACTAGGAGACTTGTCTAGAGTCTCTTCGTCTCTGTGCTCACTACTTCTCTCTGAAAGAAGATTTGGCCCTAATGTGTGCGTGGCAGAGGAAACGAATTCCTCTGTAGGGTGTTCTAGTGTGATCTGGGGCGATTGATCACGAACAATAGGTGAGTCTCTTTGAGGAGACTCCCTTGGAATGGATTCCCCGGTTTTTGTGGGCGCAGAAGTCGAAAGAGTGACTTCTGGCTGGATGGGTTGGGTTTGGATCGAGCTGTGCTGCTCTTTTTCAATAACTCCTTCTGTAGCTAGACCTGCGAAGTTAGATATGTGGGTTGCACTGGGAGTTGGTTGTGGTTGTGTGCCTCTATTAATCCAGGCATCTTTTCTTGTTTCTTCCTCAGTTAAGCACCCAAGCACTACATCACTGTCTATTATTTCAGCCTCTGTAGCTATCCTACGGCTTGGTGCTTCTTCCCTTGCTTCTGTTGAAGTTCCTTGCTCTGTGCGTAAGAAGTCGTACATTTGATGAGAGCCGTATAATCTCATGACATGTGGATGATAGAGACCTTTTCGTATCCAGACAGCTTCTTCTTCATCTGAATCTACCTCTGAGACCTCTATCCTTGTCTCAGAAGCCTCTGTTACTTCACCTCTATTCCACTCAGTTTCTGTTAGTTCTTTTTCTTCTGAAGCTGGGTTTGGACTTCTTCTGTGGACGTCCAATCCCTGAATGAAAGGGTTCTGTAGAATAACAGGTGTGTTAGCTGGTTGATCTTTGGGTGTTGTGTCATCTTCTTGCAGATGTGTGTCAATGCCAGAGATGGAGAAATATTGTTCTTCTGGGGAGTGGTGGTCGAGAGGTTGTGCCGTCCACCCTGCTGTATTTAGGGTGTTGGCAATGTCAGGGTTCTGTAGGAAGTCGTTCAGATCTTCTTGGTGAGCAAATCTATCTGGAGATTGATAGGGTGATTGATATTCCTCTGTTGCCATTCCTTCTTCTGCATCTTCTTCTGCAGTTCTTTCTTCTGCGGTTTCTTCTACTGCGGGTTCCTCTTCTGCAATGGTAACCAATTTATCAAGTGATTTACCATGCTTCTTTTTGGTTTTCCTCCTCTTGGGTTTTGGTGCCCCTTCCTCTGTGGTTTTCGATTTTCTTTTCTTCTTCTGTTTTGGAGAAAAGGGAGGAGCAGAGGAGCCAATTTCTGTGGCATGAGGAGGTGAGGGTTGATCTTCTGCAGCGCTTGTGGAGGTTCCTTCTGCAGTTTTTCTCTTCTTTGCTTTTGGAGTAGATGCAGAGGTTTTTGAAGAAGATTTCTTTCCCAGAAGTTCTGCACGTTTGGCTATGAAGCTAAGTTGAATAGCCATGTGTTTTGCTAATTTGTGATCCTTTTCTTCTTGAGTGGAAAGAGGTTCTGCAGTCATTGTTCCTAGGGGGACACCTAAACGCGGGGGTGTCATAGGACTCGGTTTAGGAGTTCTATGTTCGCGTATATACTCTTTCTTTAGGGTTTTGTTCGAGGCATACTTCAGAAGCTTCTTTGACAGAGGTCTGCAGTGTGAGTAACCATCTATATGATCAGTGGGGACATTTTTGCTCATTGGGAACTGTTTGGGAATTGGCCCTTCCATTGGCCATTTCTGTATCAGCAACAAAGGTTTGAACAATACTCCCAATATTCTTTGGAATTGCAGAGGTGGTAGAAAGTTGGGATCGTTCTCTTTGACCCGTTTGGTGTTGTTCTTTCTGTCGATGGTGTTGATGATCTCTTGCATCATTATCGTCGCGTAATCGAGTGGAAGATCATAGTACACCCCATACATGATGGTTAAGATCTGATGCGAGGTCTGGTCAATGCTGCCTATCTTCCCTGTCAGGCATCTGTTAAGTATAGAAAACAAGGTGTTCCACAGAGGTGGTAATCTGCCTCTGCGGAAGTCATTTCTCTTCCGTAATTGTGTGTTGTACCCAAGCATTTCCACGAATCGACAGAGCTCGTCGTCTGTTGGTTGCTCTGCATATTTCTTCAAACCAAGAAGACCCCTCGTGGGTAGGTTGAACTCAAGTGAGAACATTGTTCTGTTGAACTTGATTTCAAGATGTTCAGATTTGTCAGGTCTTGAAATGTACCCTTTGATAATAGAGTCGTCTTTATCAAATCGGCAGCTCTGCCAAAACTGGTTCAGATATCTGACTGGTATTTTCTTTGGGGTTCTTGAGAGTAGAGGGAAGAGGATGTGATTTTCCATTATGTTCAGAAGAATGGCGTGGGCTTCGCCGAAAGCAGTGGGTGAGGGGACCAAATAGCAGTTGTTGGATTTGATTGGTAGTACCTTTTCGAAGTGATCCTTAGCTATGAAGTTTTGCAGATGTGTTGTCGGAGCAAAGTCTGCTGAGTCGCCGGAATCTTCTAGTTCAATGTTCTGGGCAGGGTTGGGGTTTTCTGAATGTTCAGAATGAGCCGGTGAATGTTCTGGTGAGGTCGCCGGAGAGTGTGCAGGGGAGATAGCTTGAGAAGATGAAGCCATTTGATACTGAGAATAAGAAACTTGCAGGTTTTTGCAGGGTTTCGCCGGAGAAGAATGAGAGTTTGTAAAAGGTTTATGAGAGGGTAATCATGGTTTTTATAGGAGGGTAAAACGGTAGAATTCGAAAGAGTAAAATATATGGCAATGGATTAAAATTTGGAATCCGTACTCGAGTTAGAACGGCGGGTTCAACTTTCCCAAGAAAACGTTCCATATACGCCCAATGAAAATGGGACACGTAGGCCTTGTCAGAGGATGACAGGACATCGTGCGCGGCCCATTAATGCTAGGCGCGTGGGGTTGTTCTTAGCCACATGAGTTTCACTCTAAGTTAAAAGTAACCGTTATTACTACAGAAATGCCCAAGTAACAGATTGACAGAACTTCTGTGGTTTACAGAAGTTCTGTGATCTTGAAAAGCTTGATGTTTCTCTCATATATCTCATTGTTATCATGACTTCTGTGGGCTCTTCTTTTAACCAAAATGTTTGTAAAGATATTAGAGAGGATCAAATAGGATTTTTAGTCAAGAAATTTGCTCGCAGAGGTTTTGTGGCTCTGTTGGAACTTGCAGAAGCTCTGTGAGGGCCAGCAGAAGCTCTATGAGGGAAAAAATCTCATGACTAAAATTCTATTAAGTTTTCTGATCATCCAATTTTTGATCTGGTTTAAAAGATGTTTTTCGGACATATTTGAAAGTTTGTGTCCGAGAAAACTGTTATGAAAAACGGTTTGTTCGAGAAGGTCATGGTTTGTGTTTTCAGTTTCCGAGATAACATTCCAAAAGATCGATAGAGGGTTAATTTGCGATCACAGAGCATATTTCTTGCAGAACCTCTGTTGAGCTCAGCAGAAGCTCTATGACCCTAAATTTCTCCTAATTCGAATTTTGTGAAACTTTTTGAGCTTTTGATTTTTGAAATGTTATTCACAGTATATTTAGGACATATTTGACAATTCTTGTCCTAGAAAACTGTTTTCCAAAAACCTGTTGTGCGAGAGACATACCTTTTGGTTCTTCTTTTCTCGGCAGTTTGTTTGACTTCTGTCGATGTGGAGTCATCGATATTTTTCTTTGGCTTTCCCTTGAAAGTTTTATCTCTTTAGATCATTTCAGGGTTCCCTTCTGCTCCCCCTTGATCTAATCACCTCTGTAGATCAAGTAATTTCCTTTTGCCCCCCCTTGACCTATGCTTGGATCAAAGAATGATAAGTTTTGTATAGAACATAGGTCATGTTTTCCAGAGGTTCTGTAGGGGTCGTCAGAGGTTCTGAGTTGACTTACAGAAGCTCTGTGATTTTAAGAACTATTTAAGATTGAGATTTTACAAACAGAAATAAATTAACTTAAAGCAAAAATAAAGGAAATTTGTACATATTTACAGAAGATAAGGCTATACTTACAGAGGATTGTCATACCATGTTTATCATTCCTAACTTACCCACCAAGAAATTGAATCTTTTCTCGTCTAGTGCTTTGGTGAATAAGTCAGCGAGTTGATATTCTGTTGGCACGAAATGCATTTCAATTGTACCGTATTCAACATGATGTTTCAAGAAATGGTACCTTATATCGATATGCTTGGTTTTCGAGTGTTGCACAGGATTGGCAGAGATAGCAATGTCACTTTTGGAATCACAGAAGATGGGTATTTTGAATAAGATGTGGCCGTAGTCCTTTAGCTGAGTCTTCATCCATAGAACCTGAGAACAACAGCTAGCAGCAGCAACGTATTTAGCTTCTGCAGTGGATGTGGAGACACAATTCTGCTTCTTGGAGGTCCAACTGACTAGTTTACCACCTAGGAATTGGCAACTCCCATAGGTACTCTTTCTGTCAAGCATGCATCCTCCATAGTCTGAATCTGTATAAGCTTTAAGACTAAAACCAGAGTTCTGTGGATACCAGAGACCGAGATTTTTGGTCCCCTTTAGGTATCTAAAGATTATCTTCACCGCATCATAATGTGATTTCTTAGGATTAGCTTGATAACGTGCACAAAGACATGTGGCATGCATGATGTCAGGTCTGCTTGCTGTTAAGTATAACAGAGATCCAATCATGCCTCTGTAGAGAGTGCATTCTACAGAGATACCATTTGGATCTAAGAATAACTTATTTCCAGTGGCCATTGGAGTTTTCATTGCAGAGGTATCAGAGAGTTTATATTTTGACGGAATGTCAGAGACATATTTGGCTTGATTTATAAAAATTCCCTCTGAAGTTTGTTTGACTTGAAGTCCGAGGAAGAATGTTAATTCTCCCATCATACTCATTTCAAACTTACTCTGCATGAGTTTTTCAAAACTTTTACACTCTTCTGAATTAGTAGACCCGAAAATTATGTCATCCACATAGATTTGTACAAGCATTATCTCACCCTTTTTATGTTTATAGAATAAGGTAGTATCTGTTGTACCTCTGTTGTAGCCATTGACTAGAAGGAAGGTAGAGAGTCGTTCGTACCATGCTCTTGGAGCCTGTTTCAGTCCGTATAGAGCCTTTTCAAGGTAGTATACATGCCTTGGAAACTTTGAGCTTTCAAACCCTGGTGGCTGATTTACGTAAACCTCTTCTTGGATTTCACCGTTTAGAAAAGCTGATTTTACGTCCATCTGATAGACTTTAAAACCTTTGTGGGCTGCTAAGGCTAAGAATATTCTTATTGCTTCGAGTCGTGCGACAGGGGCAAAAGTCTCATCGTAGTCTATGCCTTCTTCTTGTCTATATCCCTTTGCTACTAATCTTGCTTTGTTTCTGATGACCACTCCATCTTCATCCTTCTTGTTTCTGTAGACCCATTTAGTCCCAATGGCCTGTTTCCCTCGTGGCAGAGGTACTAAAGTCCATACTCGGTTACGCTCAAACTGCAGAAGTTCATCTTGCATGGCGTCTATCCAGTTTGGGTCATCTAGAGCTTCAGAAATCTTCTTTGGTTCTATCACACTAATAAAATTTGTAAAGAAACAAAAATTAGCAGTGGCAGATCTTGTTTTTATTGGGTCAGAAGGTTATCCGATTATTTGGCTTGGAGGATGGCTTTTTGTCCACTGAGTTGTGCGTGGAAGATGATCATCAATGTCCTCGAACCTTTCGTCAGCGGCCTCTTGTGTTTCTTCTTGTGTAGCCTCTGTCATTCTTCGTGCCTTGGTAGTTGATTCTACAGTTTGTGGAATGATTGGTATGAGTGGTGGTGGGGTTTGTTCCTCTGAGGACGTATAGTCTTGGTCCTCGATTTCCTCTGTAATTGGTTCTTCTGTGGATTGTGGAGTTTGTTTTTCAGCAACTTTTGTGGTCGTTTTTCTTGATGTTTCATCTTCTGCATGTTCTTCTTCGGCAATTGCATCCGTAGTATTTATAGAAGAAGATGAAGCATTATTTGGACCTGTTAGAGTCATACCTGTAGGATTTTGTCCGACAGAGGATGGTTCTTCAGAAATTCTGATGGTTCCAACAGAAGGATCAATGTCATTGTTGAACATCTCTAAAAATAGAAGATCCAAATCTTCTTTTGTTTTTGAGATGTCAGAGGATTTCCCTTTAATTCCGAGTTCTGAACTGATTTGTTCAGAAGTCATTTGGAATGAATCATCAAAAGAAACATTGATGCTTTCTACAATCTTGCGAGACTTTGTAAGGAATGTTCTGTAGGCTTTGGAAGTGGCAGAGTATCCAATGAATTTGCCTTCATCAGCTTTTACTTCAAACTTTCCTCTTGAATCTCTGTCGTTTAAAACAAAGCATTTGCATCCGAATACATGGAAAAACTTGATGTTTGGCCGCCTTTTGTGAAGCAATTCGTAAGGCGTCTTGAGATGTCTTTTCACAATGGTTGAACGATTCTGTGTATAACATGCAGTAGAAATTGCTTCTGCCCAAAAGTTCATTGATAATCCGCATGCTGATAGCATAGTTCTTGCGGCCTCCACAAGTGTTCGATTCTTTCTCTCGACTACACCGTTCTGTTGTGGAGTGCGAGCGGCAGAGAAGTTCTGTGATATTCCTTCTTTAGAAAGATAGGCTTCAATGACACAGTTTTTAAACTCTGTGCCATTGTCACTTCTTAACTTCTGTATTCTGCAGTCATAAAGAACATGGATTCTTTTCATTAGATTTATCAATATAATTGGTACATCTGATTTCTTTCTAATAAATTCAACCCATGTGAAACGTGAATACTCATCAATTAGGACAAGTATGTGTTTCTTGCCACCTAGGCTCTGTATAGCAATGGGACCGCAGAGGTCGACATGTAGCATGTATAGAGGCCTAGTGCAAGACACGTCTGTTTTGCCTTTGTGGGAAGCCCTTCTGTGTTTTCCCATTTCACAGGCCGAACACAAGTGATCCTTATTGAATTTAACATTTGGCAAACCTTTAACTAGATTGAGTTTTACTAGTTTATCCAAGGTGTGAAAGTTTAAGTGACAGAACCTGTTGTGCCATAACCAAGCTTCTTCACTTTTGCAGGCTACTAGGCAAACTTTGTCCTTGGATTTTGAAGTAAAATTCATTAGGTATAGATCACCTCTTCTTTCAGCTCGCAGAAGTTCCATTCATGTGTTTTCACTTTGTAGAGAGCAGAAAGTTCTTTTGAATAACACATCGAATCCTGTATCACAGAGTTGACTTACACTTAATAGGTTGTGTTTGAGGCCATTCACATATGCAACTTTGTATACAGAGACATTTTCTTTCTGTATGACTCCATAGCCTTTGATGTGTCCCTTCATGTTGTCTCCAAAAGTTACAGATCCACCATCGTGTGTTTCTTTGTATGTGGATAGTAATCTTCTGTCGCCAGTCATGTGCCTTGAGCATCCGGAGTCAAGATACCAAATTGGCACATGTTGCTTCTGTAAGACAATCACAGAGACTTAGGTACCCATATCCACATGGGTCCAATATTGTTAGAATTTTTCAAGTTTGCCTTAGCATTCTTGAAATACATTTTATCTTTTGTAGGAAAATCAGATTGTTTCTTTCTAGGTTCTGACTTTGGAATTTCAGTGGTGAGAAAGCAATCTGGACTTGAGAAGTGTTTATTCAATTTAAACATAAGATCAAAACAATGACAGTATTGAATATGAGATGTGATTTGTTTGAACTTTTCATTGAATTCATTAAACTGAGCCACAGAGGCATTACATTCTTTCTTAACATTTGATTTCCTATTACAAGAAGATCTATGAATACTAGAATGTTGTTTGCAAAAGTCTTGTCTAGTTCCTGCCTTCTGTGACTTTCTTCTGTGGTGAACATCTTTCTTCACTGTCACAGAGGAAAAAGATTTGTTAGCTTTAGGCCATTTTCCCTTTTGTTGCCAAGTGGGATTCTCTTTAATTTTCCTTAAAGGTTTTGAAAATTTGAAGCTTTTAGGATTTTCAGAGGCCTTTTTCAGATTTTCAAGCTCTGTAGAGGTTTTGACTTGTATACACATTTTGAGAAAATCTGGACAGATAGGTATCTCTGTGATTTTCTCTTTTGGAGAAATTGTTCTGTTAAGAACTTCAGAGGAGAATTTAACATCCTCTGTGTCACAGTGAATTATCCCTGATTTAAAATCAGTCTCTGAGTCGTCAGAGGCTGAATCATCCTCATATACAGAGTTTGAGTCATTTCTTTCGACAGAGGCTGGATTTTCTGAGCATGTATCGTACGAGCTTTCTTCCTCTGTAGAAAAACTTTCATAAATGGCAGAGGTTTCTGATGAGATCTCTTCAGCGAGTTTTTGATCTATAGAAGATGTATAGAAATTTTCTAAAATATTTGATTTCAAAAGTTTCAAAATTTCCTTTTCAATTGATCTTTGAAGTGTTTCTTCTTAAAAGATGGGTTTAAACTCAGGAGCTTTTGCAGATAATTTCTTTTCGTCATTTATCATACAGACAAAAGCGACCTGTGTTTGAGTCTCTGGTTTACCAAACTTAAAGATACCAATCTGATCTTGTGTTTTCAGATATTTCTTTGGTTTGATTCCTCTATTGACAGGGGTTGAAGATGATGAATCTGTGTTTTCAAACCACACATTGATCATCTTTGTATGTTTCCTTAAGTGAGGTTCTGCAGAGAGTTTAACCCTTTTACTTACAGAGAGTAAGTTTGGAAAGTTTGGTTTGTTAGTTTTTCCCAAAACAAATAGAGAAGACAGAGGTTTTAGTCGTTTATTTTCAACTCCTAAGGTAATATCACTGTACCCTATACCTCGTCTTGCTATTTGAGAGTTTACCTTTTCATATACCTTCTGTGCATCTTTATAGTTTTTAAGTAAAACTTCTCTTCTTAAAAGATCTTGCCAAAGTACCTCTCTTTCTTTTTGAAAGTATTCTTTTAGAGCTCTTATGTCTGTAGTTTCACTTTTTGAAACTGAAAGTTCTTTTGTTTTGATTTTTAAAGCATAGGTTAAATCAGAAATTTGCCTTTTTAAAGGATCTATATTTTTGCTCCAATATTTTTCGACTTTTTCTTTTTCTTCAAAGATTTTGGCTTTTTCTTGAGTGAGAAGCCTTACTTCTCTCTCATTAAAGGTCAGCTTTTTCTGAATGCTTTCATTTATTTCTTTCAGTTTAATGTTAAGTTTAAATAAATCATCATCTACAGAATTAGTACTTGAGGTAGAGTTTGAAATGGATACCTCATTGTCAGTGCCGGAGTCAACTTCTGCCATGCCACAGAATAGGGCATTGGTGGGGAATTCATCGTCAGAGGTAGAATCTGAATCGAAGTCTTCCTTGTTTGCCTCAGAATGCCCTTTGTTCGCCATTAGGGATTTTTGCGCATAATACTCAGCCTTCTTTTTGTAAAAAGCTGAGTCCTTCTGTGGGCGATTTTGTCTACTTCTGCATTCTTGTGCGAAATGACCTGGCTTGCCGCAGTTGAAACAACCTTGGGAGGTGTTTCCAGTTCGATCTTCGGACTTCTGTTGGTCTCCACCTTTCTCTGTTCGGCATTCGTTTGCGTAATGACCAGGCTTACCACATTTGTAGCATTCTTGTGTGTGGCCTACCTTGTCATTTGATCTCTGTCGGTCATTTCCTCTGTAGCTTCTGTCGCTCGACCTCTGTTGGTCATCATTTCTGTAGTCTGACCTCTGTCGGTCACTTGATTCTTCTCTTCTTCCATCATCTCTTCTACCAGAATTCCTTTGGTTATTTCTAAACTCTCTTGTCAATAGAGCCATTGATTTAGCTAATGACGCAAGAGTTATTTCTTCCTCTATTAGCTCGTCTTCTTCGCTATCAACCATTACTATCTTCTTTTTCTCCTTCTTTTTCTCTTCTGTAGATCTCTCATTTCTTGGTCTGTCCGTAGCCTCTGTAGATTTACTAACCAATGCGTATGGTACAATGGTTAGTGTTTTAGCTTGAGCTATTTGAGGCTCTTGTGCGGCTAGTGTTCCATAGAGATCAGAGAGTGTCCAGGAGTCTAGATCTTGATTTGTTTTTAAAGACATAGACAGCTGAAGCCACTCATCGTTCAGGCTCTTTAGAAACATGACGTTATTTTCTTCCGTGGTTCTGTGAATACCAGACTTTCTGCATTTGTTTATGAGAGAGTTGAACCGATCATATGTTGTTTGCAGAGATTCTGTTGCAGAGGCTCTGAAGGCATGATACTCGTTTATGTATTGTGCCCTTCGGTTTTTCTGTGTTTTAGCACCCCCTTCCAACTGTCTTTCTAATTCTTTCCAGAGATCGTGCGCTGTTTCGCATGCATCTAAGGATTGAAAAATTTCGTTGGGGATAGCCATGATCAGTATTCTTTTTGTTTTCTGTGCAACTTCATCTTCTGCCTTATCTTCATTTGACCATTCTTCTTTTGGCTTAGGTTTTTGATGTTCAGGGATTTCAGGAGATTCAGCAGTAGCTGGTACACGTGGCATAGTTATCATAGGAACCGGAGGAAGATTGTATAGATATTGTTTGAGAGTTTTTTCAGTACCCTCAAAAAAATGAACCATTCTTATTTTCCATTGAGGATACTCATCTCTAAGAAGAGTAGGAGGTTTGGTTAATGAGCCAGCAGTGAAAAAGTTATTTGTTTTTGTCATTTTGAGGAAAGGATAATCTGATGGAGGATTTATGAGTATGAAGATCTGGAAGGTTTTCTGGGTACACCTAATATCCAGAAATATGGTGATGAAGAGAAAGAAAGTAATCTATCAAATAAAAGTTGTAAAACGAGGATCACTTGATATTGAAAATCAAGCTTTGCTCTGATACCAATTGTTGGTTCCCGTTTTGCTTTAAACAAGATTATCAGATCTATTAGTTCAAGTTAATGTTTCATGCGGAAGCGTATTTGAAGAACTAACAGATAAGTTTGATAGATTTAGACCAAAATATAAATAAACAA
Source organism: Saussurea involucrata (assembly GCA_033807775.1). Lineage (NCBI taxonomy): Eukaryota > Viridiplantae > Streptophyta > Magnoliopsida > Asterales > Asteraceae > Saussurea > Saussurea involucrata. Next base: position 165,386,194 of record CM066314.1, read on the forward strand.
TGAACAGGAAATAATATTTCAAAGTTTACTGAATATATATTAAGAACAGATTGACAGAACAATGAGTAAGAAAAGCTTCAAAATAGATATGACTCTTAAGGTGAATAAGCTTTTTGTGTTCTTATGATGGTCGATTTATATGTTATTGATAAGGAAGAACTCAACATGAGTCTTCCTTATATACTACTCTAAAGGGGACCATAAAGCATATGCTACTATTCAGACGGTACTGATGAATAGTTGAACGGATGTCGTGAACAGTTGCAAGAACGGCATGAACAGTAAGACGTGTTGTATTGCATTTAATGCAGCAGACGTCTATTATGTACTAAGCCCTATTGAGTCCAATCAGAGTTTGACACGTCGACGTTGGACAGGGCATGCTACCATGCAAGTTGATGAACGGGTCCTGTAACAGTAGCAAGATATTATAAATATCTTCAAGTCTTTCAGTGAGGACCACAGAGGCTCTGTAATGAGTTACAGAGGTTCTGCGGTCTGGTCCTCTGTGGAGCAGTCTTTCCTATATTCTGAGATATTGGTCTTCTTTGCGCGTATGACAGAGCTTCTGTAGCGCGCCTCTTTAGCTTCTGTAGATTCTTGATCTTGAGCCCTCGGTAAGTCCGGCAGAGCCTCTGTAAGAGGCTTTTCTTCACTTAGCCTATTTTTCACTACTTCTAAATATTTCTATGATTAGGAAGATTGAAGCTAACACTATTTCAAACGACATCCTTCAGAAACTGCCAAAGAGATGTTATGTTAATGGTTAAAATGGTTTAGGGCTCTAATTCCCTCAGTTTTGAGGCTTAAAATCTATTTGGTAAGGATTAGGCAAGAGGGACTTTGAGAGTTTTTGCTGAAATCATCGAGAAGACATGTGAGTAAGATAAGAGAATTGTGCGGGTAGCTGCCCGACCTAAGGCTACGAGCTTGATCGTGTACGTGTTTGTGTGGTGTTTTCACTTTTGGTCTGTAAGCTAGTTTGGGTACTGCTGCTTAGTCTAGCTTCTAGAGGGGTTATTAGTAAGTCATAGCAAGCATAATTGGGATATTAATACCTTCGTTTGGCCACCTCAATTCAGGTATTCGATTTGTGGATTTTAGCCTAAGGTGTGTAATCTTGGCTTGGATTTAGGCGAGTTTTCATTACCTCTTTTTGTTTATAAATGAGCTTTGAATATGCATGATGATTTATTAAAATGCTTGTTTTACAATTGAACATGTCATGGTTGGTTTTGATCAATACTTAAAGTGTGCATTCATTGAGGTAGGCATGTGATGGCTTATTATGGGAGGTGTGACCCAAATAGAATGCCTGGATTCGTTTCATTTCATTCATTTAAGGGTATGTGTGAGCCTAGGTGTGCATGAACAAAGGTGTATGCCATCTACGTATGGTAGTGTGCCTAATTGTTTATTGTGTAAAACATTACTACTCGTTTTTATAACTTGATTGTGGTAATATTTTGTGGCGTGAACTTCGTTTCTAGAGGGAACTCACTAGAACTCCGGTCTAACCCTCTCTTTTATAAAACCGAAAACCATTTTCAGGAAAGTATATATCAATGAGAGATCTAGCAAATGGAAGGAAAAGATGTGAGCCCAAAGCCTAGATGACATAAGTGGTGACTAGTAGCTCTGTGATTAAAACTTTCCAAACTTACTTTATTTTATAATTCTCAGTTGTGAAGGTGTTTACCCCTAGTAAACTATTGGGATGTATTTGGATATTTGATTTGTCGATGTTTGGGTCGTTTTGGCTTGATTTTAAATATTATCGTTGATTTAAGTTTTGAGTTGTTATAACAATTGTGCAGATAATGGACAAGAAGACAATGTTAGATATCAGGACTTGAGTCTTCGTCTCTTAATAACTCTTTCTTTTGATCTTTAATGTCACCAGCTAACATTTTCGACATTAGTTGATGAGCTTCATCTATCAGCAGCAAGTAGAGAAGCACAAAATATCCAAAGCCCAAAGCCAAGCCCTAGATCCGCCTAAGATTGGGCCATAAAATCTGGGGCTTATTGAGCCAAAAGCCATTCTTGGCCAGACCTCAAAATCCAACCAGACCGAATTGGGCTTGCACGGGCCTAAGCCTGACTTGGAAAAGCCTAAAAGGTCAACCTGAAAAAGCCTAATCAAGCATTTGTGCATCTCTAATGGTAGAATCAAACTTTTGACACAAACTTAACTAAACTCAACTAGTTGCTAAGTGTTTATTCAATACATGTCAATCATCAAATCTTCATTTTACGTAGGCCTCACCACACTTCCATGCCTCCAAACATCAACCTGATTGATGTCTTTCGGTTATCAGAAGACATTAAGATAAACATTTAACACCTACAAATACTTCAATAGTTAACCATGAATGAAGCTTAAATGACTTCATGTTTTCCCACTATTTAATTTCACCAAGTTATTCAAAAGTAGATTTGGATCATCATGATAATTCAAAAGCATGCAATGAACATAATAGCTAGTAACGTAAGAAAAGTGGATTTCATTAGTTGCCGGAAAAGAAGATTTGGGTGGTGGTAACTGGTAACGATAAGAGGGAGAAAAGACAGAGGGGGAGGGTGAGAAACAGAGAGGGGGATTTAATATTTAGTTTTTTTTATGTAAAATACAATATAAAATCACAACACATGGTAAAATGACTGAATTACCCCTGATTTAACTATAGTTAACAAAAAAAATCAGTGGTCGTTACATAGAGGGATGAAAAGATGGGATTTTACAAATGTTAGAGACAAATATATAACAAACGAATTCGTAGCACAAATATTGTTAAAATGGATAAAATTTAGGGGCGAAATCCTTAATTTACTCTTAAAACTAAAAAAAGTTGGTTCTTTTCTAAAAAAAATCTAAAAAATTTAAATTATGATAGAAAAGGGTTTGAATTAGACAATTTATATAAGAAAACGGGTATTTAATAATCTTTAATTTTACACTCATATTAACACATTTTTTTCAGGGATTTTTTTATTTATTTACGAACTTACAAGCAAGGTTCTAAATGGCGTAAGACGTGGCGTGGCGTCTAGGCCAAGCCTCAAGCCTTGGAAGCCATGACGAGGCCATGACGTTTATCAAGACGTGATTTATGACGGTAAATTTTTATATCATATATACTATTATATATAAAAACATATGTTTTGTATTATTAATTGACGAGTTAATGATAATAAACAAGTTAAATTAGTTTATATATTAAAAAGTAGCAAATTAGACATTAAATATGTAAAGAAAAATCAATATCGTGTTACAAAAGACCGCATATTAGGTCATGGCGTGCCATAGGCATAACGTGGCGTGAGAGATAAGCCTTGAGCCACAACGCGCCATGGCGGCTGTCGCGGCGAGTCTTTTAGAACAGTGCTTACAAGACATGTTTAATTACTAATTTTAATTTATATTCTGTGCACATATAAATTTTGTACTCTTTTAAAGAGAAATTATATTACTTCTTTTTTTGTTTTATGGTAAAATCTTATATCTCATTATACTAGACGAGTACACAAATACTATATACAAAAAGTAAGATGAAAGACGGAAATTAAGGGGATGTGAAATCAAGAGAGTGGCGGTACAAAGAATAGTAACAAGAGTAAGGGGTTGTTTGTTTTTGAAAAAATACCTCTTAAAACTTCTTAAGTCTGAAATTAACAGGTTTTCAGATTTAAGACTGTTTGTTTTATTTTTAGAAAAAAGTCTAAAAACCTCTTAATGTCCTCTGAAATTTTAGAGGTGCACCATCCACTTAATTCCTCTTATTTCTTTTAAGGATTCAGTTCCTTCTATCTCCTTCTCAATTGCAAGCATGGTTGATGGGTATGAATGTGTGTGTGTGTGTTATCAAATAGTGGTCTCTTTTAAATTGGAAATTTAAAACATAATATTTTTAGTCAATTAAGATGTTTATCATTTTATAAAAACAAACAGTCTTAATATTTCAGATTTCAGACTTTAGCACCACCTCTTACTTTTTAGATGTAAAATCAGATTTCAGACTTCAGACCTCTTAAAAAACAAACAGCACCTAAGAGTGCAATATCACAAGTTTTTAAAAATTTAAAGATATCTACTATCGATTTTAAAAGTTATATGATTTTAGGTATTCATTAAGGGGCTGTTTGTTTTTCTAAAAAACCTATTAATGCCTCTAAAATCTGAATAATTCAAATGTTTTTACGTTCAGACCTTTGTTCTTTTTTGAGACTTCAAAGATTCTTAAGTCTGAAATACGTCTGAAATTAGAAGAGGTAATCTGATGTCTAATAGCCTCTTAAAGCACCACCTCTTATTAATCAAAAGTGAAATAAGACTTCAGAATTTAGACCTCTTAAAAAACAAACGTCACCTAGATGTTCTTTTACGGTATGAAACATTATTTTACTGACATTTGTCATATATTTTACTAGTTTATGGTGTTCATGCAAATTGCTCCTCTCATCTAATATTTTGTTTTGATCACCAGTTTATAGATTATTTTCACCATTATTTATTTACTTATATACTCATTTTTTAATACTGGTGTAAAATTAAAAACAATAGAAAGTTAAGGCATCGGTATGAAATATTACAAAACTTGGTCTACAAGATTACATTGGTTCAACCTATCATTAAGTTATTTGAAACGAAATCAAAATAATGTTATTTTTTATTTTTGTACATGTTTCAATTTAATTAATATTTGTATTAGAAGATACTTATATTAATGAATGAAGATGTAATGACTAAGTAATTTAAACATTAATTACTTGAATAATAAATCACTTCAAAGTGTTGTGGTTCTTCCTCCTATCTTTCCTTTCTATTTGACTTCATTTGTTTAGAGCAATTCTCACTTATACTCAATACATATCTTACATTTTCTAGATTTTGATATTCCAATCCCATTATTTAGGTAGAGTTTGCATATGGATTTATGAAACATGACTTATTTTTTACTCATTACCATATAAGTCGATCTCAAATAAATTTAAAACACTTGATATATTTATTTTATGATAAGCCATGTTAGAAAATAATCTTTAGGGTATGTATGTTGTTTACTTAACCAGTTTAATGAGTGTAATGGTTTATTTGTTTGAGGATAAGCAGCGTTTGTTTGTTTGTTTGTTTGTTTGTTTTTACTTAAATTTTAAACAGTGACTAAAATTAGTTGAAATGGATAAATCAACTAGTAATTATTGTTGTCTACATTAAATAATTTTATTTCAAACAAGTATTGATAGAAAGAACAAATAACCTCTTAGAATGTGCTAATTTGACTTGGGTTAAAAGAAAAACATATATATATATATTAAGTATTATGTTCTACTATTAATTAATGCAGAATATCTTACCATTCAAGTTTATAACCTATTACTGGAAATGTACATTACAATTTGGTATGACAACTATATACACAAACTAAGCACATGCATGGTACTGAACATGCATCTCAAGAAATCCAATACTAAACCGACAATAAACCGCTTCTAATTATATAATACGTACGACATACGTATATCACGACAAATATGTACCATACGAAATGGGAAACACCAAATCTTATTACCATTTTTACACACATTTGTTCTTTTCCTTTAATTCTTTTTTTCGTTAAATTGTTTAACCCGTCATCGTGTTATTTCTTGTTTTAGCATTGGACATAGGCAAAAGTGGCAAACTTGCCTTGCAATGAAACTCATTGCTTGTTGGTTATGAAAGTTGTTAACAGAAACTAGGTAGTCAACACCATTAAATTACAACAAACTTGAATAATATGCAAGTACTGGGTTAAACATAATACATTCAAATCACGGATAAATGAATTGAATTACAGTAGTTTTATAAATGAATTTGAAAAATAAGATAATAAAAACCATTTCATAAGACCATGAGTACCGCCTACCCACGAACCCACTGAACCCGAATGCCACCTCAGCGCCACATCAGCTTTTCTCTTTCCTACCCTCCTTACCCTAAAGTGGAGTACCGCTTACCCACCGAACCCACTCCTTAAAATTCACCCGCTACCCACTCCTTAAAACCCCCTACCCGAGAGAGAGGAGTCCCGGTTCGTGAACCCTACCCTACCCGATCCCCTCTACCCGCCCCCTACCCGCTGAACGAACCCGGCCGTGGTACACGATGGCGGTACGCAAGGCCTAATGCAAGTAAAAGAAAATTTAATATAAGACTCACGTGCGAGATTTGAAATAAAAAAGGAAACAATGAAAATTCAAAAAGAATAGCAGATCAGTCTAGGAAATAACAAAAACACACATTTCTAAATTCACCAATCTCCAAGTCTAAATCAATCCGATTATATATATATATATATACACGTGTATATATATATAGAGAAATGTTCAAACGAGAACGCTAACTATTTACGAGAATACGAGAACGGCCGCCCATGTACAAAATCACATGTGATTTTACACTACCTGGATTTTGTACGTGATTTGTACAAAATCACATGTGATTTTACACTACCTGGATTTTGTACAAAATCACCTGTGATTTTACAAATCACATTACCTGGATTTTGTACAAAATCACATGTGATTCACGTCCAGATTTTCCAGGTAGTGTAAAATCACATGTAATTTTGTACATGGACGGCCATTCTCGTGTGCTCGTAAATAGTTAGCGTTCTCGTTTGAACCCCTCTCTCTCTCTCTATATATATATATATATATATGGGTTTAATTTGAGACACAAATTATATTTTACTTGTAACTTTACAACAAAACATTGTGAAGGTAAAAAAAATTCGAAACTTCATAACAAAAACACTATAAGAGTTCATTCAGAGTTTTTTGCTGTGAAGTTTTCGGTGTAAAAATATGGTTGGATGAGAAATGAAATGGATGCACATTAAAATGAGATGCACCGAAATGTACCAGATTAATTCCTTTTAACGCAGTTCATGGGAGGACATTTGATTAAAAGTGATCAATGGTTCAGATCCACTTCTCACGCATCTCATGTTAACCACAAATTATCACACGATCTTTCGCCTATGTATGTATGTACACACACAGACACACATATATATATATATATGGATAATAAATTGTAAACCTCTAAATGTGTGTAAACTTTGAATTTCATAGGTTTTCTTGATGAAATTGTTTCATGAAATTGTTTATTTTGATGAAAGTGTTTCATATCATTCGTTTCATGATGAAATTGTTTCATATATTTGTGTTTTTTATGTAAAAACGACAAAGTTTTATCAAACTGAGAAAATATATGAAACAGTTTCATAGGAATGAAAGAAAATATATGAAACTACATAAAAACACAAATATATGAAACAATTTCATCAAAATAAACACTTTCATGAAACAATTTTATCAAGAAAACCTATGAAATCCAAAGTTTACATGAAAAAAAGTTTACAAAATAGTGGGCATATATATATAGGACGATAATCAAATGAGAACCACAAATATGTTACAAACCCGTGAGAACCAATGTAAAAAATTGTGTTTACATGATTTTTTTCATCAAAACCTATGATTTAAGATATTGTTACACATATGTTCGTGTTCACCTTATGAAAAGTTTACATGTGAAAAACGAATTTTGTTTCACCTAGTGAAATGAAAAATACTCGTAAAAAATATTCACATGGTGAAACAAATCCATGTGAAACTATCATATTATGAAACACATATATTTGAAGTAAAATATAATAAATCCTAGCATTTGATGAAAAAATATCATGTAAAAAAATATTTTTTATATCGGTTCTCACGGTTTATAACATATTTGTGGTTCTCATTTGATTTAACCCCTATATATATATACATTGGCCCCATATTTTGTAAACCAAAAAAAAGATATAAACTTGTAAACCAATGGTATTTGGTTCTTTTTCCCCAAATTTGTAATTTTAGAAATAATTCGTACTTTTTAAAAATTATTAATTATTTTAGTAACTAATTCGGTTACCATATATAACCGCCTACATAGTTTTAGGAATAATTCAATTTTATAAAATTATTAAATCCTTAATTTTATAACCATTTAAAAATATATGATTATTTAAAAATCTGATTATTCGTATAAGAGAAAAATTTATGAAACAAGGTAGAAACTATGAAAATCGTAAGTCTGAAAACTATGAAACTATGGAAGTTCTCAATTAAGCACTGTATGAAAATCTTGAGTGTAGAAACTATATAACATGGTAGAATCAGGGTAAAAAAAACTATGAAACGGGGTTGAAAACTATGAAAATCGTGAGTCTGAAACCTATGAAACTATGAAAAAAATACCAATTCCCCGTTTTTCCGCCATTTTCCCAAAAAAATTGCTATGCCGATTTCATACTCTAAAAACTATGAAACAGGAAGAATCAGTGAATCGTGGGTGTGCCTCGTGGTTATTCTCTTTACCTGAAAATCATGGTTCACTTTCATTCTCAATTGATTCATAGAGTCCCGTTGAAATAGCCTAAAAGAGAGAGAGATGGAGAGAGACAGAGAGAGAGGGAGATAGAGATGGTCGTCGGAGAGGGAGGAGGTCACTGGATGGAATAATGGAGAACGGCGATGGTTCTCGGTCGCCGGCGTAGTGATGGCGGTGGAGATGGTAGTCGTCGTAATTGTGTGTGTGTGTGTGAGAGAGAGAGAGTGAGAGAGAGAGAGAGAGAATGGAGGAGATATGGAGATAATTAAGGATAGACTGTAAACATAATTAGATAAATACAAGTTAATTAATAAATTTTAAATTTTAAATATTTAAAATATATCCCCAAACTACCCTTCCCTATTTTTCTTTAATAAATTTAAATCCGAAAATTTCTCAACTGTCGATCAAGATAATGGATGGCCTAGATTGGTTTACATCGTTCACAGGATAAAAGTGGTTTACAAAAGAGGCTCCCCCCCTCTCTCTCTTTCTCTCTCTCTCTCTCTCTCTATATATATATAGTTAGTTAGGTTCTGATGAGAAGAGAATTTATGTTGAGAAGCATAAGATCAATCCTAACTGAAGATCAACACAAATGAGATGCATCGAGATGTACCGAATTATTTCTCATGAGAAGCGCAATTCATGGGTGAGGTTGAGATTAAAAATCATCAAGGGTCCAGATTCATTCTTACTTTTTCACCGTAATACGATCATTCGTCTATATAGGGTTGAGTTTTGGTGATAAGGGTAAGAAGGGATATCCACCATTGGATGTACATTAGGATGAGATGCATGGATATGTGATGAGTAAGTAGAATACACCTACAGACGTGTGCTAATTAAACCTCAAAGCAAGTATACAATGAGATCTAATGTCGTCTTTCAAGTAATAAAATGGTAAGAACCAAGTATTGTATTCCACAGGGATAGGTATCTTAAGTTGCAAGATCTCGAGATGAAAAACTAATTTCAGATGGCGAATTTGAAGAAGATATTTGAATTGGTTGATTTGATGTTATCACAGAACTAAATTAACATGAATAAAAGAGAAGCAAGGGTGTAAGACTTGTGATGTTATGATAAACCAAATTCCAGTAGACCAATGCTACAACAATGCTACAACATGAAACTGCAGTGATGCTGCAGCATAACAGTGACAAAAAACTAGTTTTATTATCTACTTTGAGACACGTTCCTCTCAGACTCTCACCATCCCATGATTCCAGTAGCTAGAGCAATCTCATCTCTGAGCAGAACCCAAGATAATGGAACGATGGAAATGGCGTTCTCAAAGTACATGGCAAAACAAATTCTCTTTGTTAAAAGTCACTCTCTCGATATAACCCCCATGCCTCCCAAGTTTGTATACTCCTAAATAGCTTATCTCTAAGTCTATTCCATTTTAACCCTTTGAGAAAATAACAACTTATCAAGAATGAATCATTTTGGAAAACAAAAGTAACAACTCTCATTGCAAGTTACTCTCTCGATATAACCCCTTAAGTCATCCAAATTGACGTGCTATTCAATGGCCTATCTCTAGGTCCATGACACTTTAACACTATCAAAGTGATCAATTTGTCAAAGGATTCTATTATCTTGAAGAAACTTGGGTTGGAATAATAAAACCTCATTTTTGCCACAAAAATGCCTACTTTCTTTTGGTCATCATAACACCCCTTGTCTCACGCCCAAGCTACAAGATTAGCTACTCATTACACTAAATGAAACAAAATAAATGCAAGATACTAGGAAAGTAAACATGATGATTGGGAGTGTAAAGTACTTGGAAATGAAAACTAACTAAAGTAAATGGCTAAAAATGTAAAGACACGAATGTAAGTAATAAGCAATAAATGACAAGAGTACAAATGGAATGTAAATCTATGTCTAACAAGAATATTTACTGAAAAGTAAGAGCATTAAACATAAGACATAAGATGCAAGAACATTAAAGAGACGAAAATGTGCAGTGGGATACTGCCCAGTGCTGCAGCAGTGCATACGTGTATCTAAGAACAAAGAAAACTTAAAGGAAGAACACTTGATGATTTGAAGAACACATGAAGAACATGAAGAACATGAAGATGATTTCTGGAAAATAAACTACAGAGGTTTAGGACTGATTTTAGATCAGTTCTCAAGTGGGTTATCCAAAAGGTAAGATGTCCCCTCTATTTATAACAAAAGGGAATGGCATCTTAGGTAAATAAGTACAACTAAGCCTAACTAAAAAGTACAACTTCTAACCAAAAGTACAAAAGCCAACTAAGACTTTAGTTACATATTAAAACCAGATAATAACATTGTCCAGAGGTCCACAAAAGATCATTTCCACTTCAGAAAATTCGGATTTAAGCTCTTCTTCTTTAGTTCTTCCATTCAAGATCCATCAGCTCCATGCTGCATGAATGCTGCAACAATGCCCTGTTTTGAGAGGTTTTGCCAAAAACACTTTAAATGAGCCTACCAACATCGTAAAACAAGCAAACCATGATCCCTAGCTCCAAGAATGTAAAATAAGATAAAAAGGACTCAAAGTTGGGATTTTAGAATGAAAAGGTCCTATCTAAACCAAAGAAATAAGTGCTTAAGTACTCAAAATTGAGCACTTATCAATATGAGATGCACCAATCAAACCCTAGCTTTGGAGTGAAAGAGGAAAGGATATTGGGAGAGAAAATCGCCTCCAAGCTTCAAGAAACCGGGGTCTAAAAGGGTTTTGGGACAATGAGAACACAAGGAGCAAAAATTGTCACTTTATACACACAGGTAGCCATGAGTGACTATGCCCTATGGCAATGTCGCGGGCATTGTCGTCGTGACCAACCATACTTCGGTACAGTCCATGCGATTGTGCCCCATGTGCCCCTGCGATAGTGACACTGTCATAGTCGCAGGGTACTCTCGCCCAAAGTGTACTGCACCTCTGAAAACCACATTTTTGACATTAAACTCTTCCGCCACTAAGGAGGGTCCAATGTGGGTCTTTCCACACTCGAAGACTACTTCGCCAAACGCCAAATGGGCTCGATTCTACCTTTACTTTCCTGAAAATACGAGAGTTACAATCCTTCCAACCTTAATAGAGATTTCTTCCTCGAAATCTAGTCCTTACACCAGACATTCAAATACTACAATCAATAGCAATTGAATTTCCTCGGTCCCGAAGATAGCTCGATACCTTCCGGCGGTGTTAACACCATGATCAAAGAATTTCCACGACCGACAACATCCTGCGAATCCTATATCCTACACGTCACCCAAACCGTGTGAGAAACATGAGTTGAATCAGACACACCCCACAACACGGAGCACAAACTTGATTGTCTTGACATCTGCCCATCCTAAGCGGTGCCTTCCAGAGATATACTCCCATTTGACATTGTTTCTCCGAAAACAACCATTTCCTTCTCTAAGCATAAAAACCTTGGCCCAATCCAATCTTAAGTGTTAGGACCATAAATGTCCTATAATATAGAAAGTGATATAAAGAAAAGATTAGAAAATATTATTAATTGTAAAAGCCTTTAATTGTTTAATGGGCTTAGATTAGGTTTAATAGGCCATGGGCTTTATGTATTAAGCCTTGGTATAAATAGTTTGTTTGTGTGAGATTTAGGTAAGATAATTCATATTACGCCTAAGAGCAATCAGATTAGAGAGAGAGATTAGAGAGAGAATCATCCTAAATTGTCATAATCTGAATTGTAACCACATTGTAAACACTTTAAATGTTTATGAATGTTATATGGATGACGAGTTGAAATCATTGTTCTTATTGATTATTTGTTATTGATTTCATACTGTTTGCACTAATCTGGGATCCACATTAAGCGATATTAATCATGTGCCTGATAAATCTGCCATATCACCCCCACACTGGTTCTTATGTCTATTATCCATTTCGATACATTACACTCATATCAGGGTGAACATGTAACTTTTGCCAAGTAGTTCTTGACCGCAGTGATTTCAGTTGCCTCCCAACCTTAGAATGATCCACACCACCTTAACACTAGTTCACCCTACAACTATTCCATCACACCACTTCTGTCCAAAATGAATTAACTCTTAAATTTTCTAATAACCCCTATTGAACCATGATACACTTCCCCTTTGCATTCCAACATTTTGATGTATTTCGCACCCGTTTATCCAACCACAAGCAGACTCCTTTGAATTTGAGTACTCACCAACACGTAGGTAATTTAACCCCGACCATTACAATCCCTTCAATAAAAGATCTTCAGTTATGGTCTGTTTTGATACCTCTGTAGTTTCTTAGATCTACATCCTTACCATGAGGATCAGGACCGATCTTTGAACATGGTGCTATCGGGGTATTTATCGAAGTGCAGTTTTCCATCTTGAATTTCTTTAGAATGTCAAACACGTACTTAGATTGATTTATAAAGATTCTCGTAGAAAATTGTTTGACTTGCAATCTAAGAAAGAAGTTCATCTCCCCATCATTGTAATCTAGAACATGGTCACCTTAAGGTCAGAAAACCACTTGCAATATGACGGATTAGTAGAGCCAAAGATAATGTCATCTACAAAAATCTGAACTAAGATTATATCTTTACCTTTATGATTGATAAACAAAGTTGTATTGATTTTACCTTTCGAGAATCCGGAAACCACTAGAAATGTGGAAAGGACGTCATACCACAGGCGAGGAGCTTGCTTTAGTCCATACTAAGCTTTGTCGAGAACGTAGACATGATTAGACTTTGTTTTGTCCACAAACCCTTCTGGTTGAAACACATACACTTCTTCTTTTAGAATTCCGTTCAGGAACGCCGTCTTCACATCCATTAGAAATACAGTGAAGTTTTGATGAGCAGCGTATGCTAGAAACATCTGAATTGCTTCAATATGTGCCATTGGAGCGTATGTATCATCGTAATCAATCCCTTCTTGTTGATGGTATCATGGAACTAAACGCCATACTTTCAATGAATCAAATTGATTGAGTTCTTCTTGCATTACAATCACCCAATCCGGACCTTCTAAAGCTTGTGAGACATGTTGCTTAGGAAGACCGCGAACAAACACTCATTAGCAGTAGATGATCTTGTTTTCACATTAGACTTAGTCACTCGTTCGTCAGCTTGGTCTTCGATTTCATCTTTGAACTTAGTTGTCGCGAATCTTGTCTTCAAGGATCATAAGCAAACAATTACATGATGAGCATTCAGCAATCATCAGCAAGACTGAACAAGCTTAGGTCTCGCTGATGTACAGTTATCGCTGAAGTATAAATTAAAGAACACATGTTTCCATCAGCGATACTAAACAGACTTAGTATATTTTCTTCGATGGTGAAACACTGATACATATTGTTTACTTACAATTTTCACTAAGTGATTCTAAGGGTCAACATCAAATCACTTAAGGGTTTGGATCAACAATTTCCCTCTATTTGGGGATGACAAAGCAATAAAAGAAAATTTTTAAGTTAAAAACACAAGGATAAAAAGGACTCATAAAATACGTGTCTCATTTACTGTTTTCAGGGATATTTTCTAGTACTGATGGAGTAAAGTACTTCACTGAAACTTTTCGTTACTTCGTAAATACAAGATTACAAGGGAAGTTAAAAAATTACAAGTACAGTGAAAAAATTACAAGTACAAAAAGTTATCAGCTAATAAGATAGAAGAATTACAAGAGATCCTATCAGCTATTCAAGTTCTTCCTTGACAAGAAGTCCATCAAGGGTGTCAGTCTTTGGAATCATCCAGTCAGGGACTTGAATTCCCTTTTCCCTTCTTCATTTGGCTTCATGGTAGATCTAGGGTTTCATGAATGTTCCAAGCCAGGACTGATCACAATAGTATAGTAGATCTCTGAGTTGTTCGATTGGAGCGATGGGTAACTCAGACCAACGTTGGAAGCACTTGCGACCAGTGTAATCTAGAAAAAAAAGACCGAAGGGTTCATTGACAACTTTTCCAACTTCTAATTTTACTTCAAGAGGCAGTGAGATGTCGAGGCCTGATAGATCAGCATTGGGACCGAGTACAGCTTCACGAGAAAAGTCAACACCAGCCTCGTTATGTATAACATGTCCTGAAGATGGCGGAGCCTTCTTCTTTCGAGCACTTCGTTTTCGTTGGATGGCTGGAGGAGGAGGCAAATAAACCACTGAAGAAAGCTTGTTGATAGCACTTTCAACAACGAGCTTAAAGCTTGATCGGGATCGCTGAATTGCAACCCGAATCTCCAACCATTTATTTAGCCCAAGATGCTCTAATGCTGAGAGATAGCAGGTTTTTGCCACTCCGGTCTCCCTGATTATAGTGACGTCGATCAGTGAGACTCCTCTGACAGTTCTCCCCTTCAGGTTTACATGTTTGATTCTTGCTGGTAAACTCCTAAAGTGGACATTCTTTTTACACCAGGCCAGAGTGGAGTCGCTGACTTGAGCCTTCTTTTCTTTCTTCTTACCAGTCTCTTTTAGCAGTTCTTGTTGGACTCTGAGGGGAAATTTCTTCAGCTGAGGATCCTTTGCTGAACGTTAGGCAAGCTCAATAGCAAAGGTTTTATCATTGAGCTCAGTCTTCTGTTGTTCAACGAGGATCTTCTCGGCTTTGAGACTTTTAGTGATCTCCTTAGGAGTCAAACATTTGAGGTGGTGAGGGACGAGTCGCTGACTCTCCAGCTGTTGGATCATAACTGCTTTCCTTCTGATTTGTTCTTCTTCTGACCGTTGAGGAGGCAAAGAAACTCTTATTGGATGTGAAAGCAGCTCTTGTTCTTCATTTCTTTGTTCATAAGTCTCATTTAAGACAGCGACCGGGATTATTTGATCTTTAGCTTGGAGAGCTGGGATGTTAGGGTCAATTTATGTTGAATAGAAGTTCAGGGGCTGAATTGTATTTGTTTATTTTGAGCCTAGTTAGTGAACGGGCCGTGGGCTTGTTAACCACGGGCCCGCCATATATAATGTTTGTTTTAGCCTTTGTTTAGGCTAGTTGTTCATTATTGATTTCCTACTGATTCTTAATCTTTCCGGGTACAATTGTTCCGGAAACCCATATTTTCTGGTAAAATATTTTATCGGACAACTCAAAGTTTCCGGTAAAACATTTTATCCGGACAATTCAAGGTATCCAGTAAAATTGATTTCATCCGAAAACCTATTCCATTCGGAAAGCGTATCATCCGGAAACCTATCGTCCGGAAAGCAGTTCATCCGGAAACTCTTCACATCCGGTAAGTTTTATCTTTACTGATTTATTCGGAAACTCTTGCATCCGGTAACCTAGTGTTATCCGGAAACTTAGTTTATCCGGACTCTTTCAATCTTATCCGGATACTTCTGTGTTTTTGAATTGTTTTCACTCAATCTGACCCGGACACTTCCAGATCAGACATCACATCCGGATTCCTATCCGGTAAGTTCAGTTCTGTTGAATTCTTACCTGTTTTTAGTTTAAATCATTCATAAAACCTGCGTTAGGATACCACTCGTAGTGCCTTGCGTTAGGTTATCACTTTGAATCGAACATATTGTCTGACGATCACTCCAGTGCAACATAAGATGTCTTATTCACCTCAGTCAAAGGCAAAGACAAGTCAGGTATGTGAATCTAACCAACAAGATTCTTGAATCAAATGCAATCACTTGCTGAACGGGCAGATTCCTTTAAGGCCACCTCTAATAAACAATTGCTTGAGATTAGATCACTATCTGAAAAGCTAGATGTTCAAAAGAGAATAACTGAGAAATATAAGTCTGAAATTGCTAATTTAAAAGACAAATGCAAAAATCTTTCAATAGCACCTAAGGACTTAAGGGCCAAATTATCTGAACTTTAGTCTCAGTTTGATCAGTGTATGTATGAGAAAGCAGAAATTGTTTATCAATGTTCTGCTCTTCTAATTCAGCACAAGGAATTTGTTTCTAAAATTCTTGATCTTGAAACCAAACTTCATAAAAGAGGTCAAACTGATCAGACTATCCATATGAATAAACCAAAGGAGTTCACGTATTTCAACAAGGACTGGGGAATCGGATACGATAACATGCACTACCTGAAAAAGGGTATAGCCAAAAGACCTATATTGTATGATTTTGGTTGTCTTGGAATAGCAAAAGAGTATCCGGAATATGCAATTAAATGGACTGGTCCTCTTGAACCTGAAAAGAAAGAGGAAACTGAGGAATACAAGCGCACACGCACATCCAAAATGCAACTTCCATTTTGTTACGGATCTTTAAATTATTCCTATGAGAAAAACAAGAAGTACCTCTCGAATGACTACTTCGATTGCTATAAGGCTGCAACACCCAAGGATTCTTCCAAAAAGGATGAGGTCCAAGCAACCGAAACCAAGACTGAGACAGATGAGTTCAAGCTCTATGTTCCCCCTCTCATCTTTGAAGCAAAGATAGTCGAGTTGGAGGAGTCACTCGAGAAAGAAAGGTTGAATTTTCAAAAGGAAAAGCAAGCGCTAATCCAGGAACTTGAGAATCTTAAATCGGTCAAAACCGAAACTGTGTCTGATGAAGGACAGGAAATCCTTCGGTGTGAAATCACTAAGCTCACATCAAAGTTGGCTGCCTTGGCAATAGATGTGATGAAGGAGCATACGAAAAATGGTCAACTCCAACAGCAAATTGACCAACTTAAAGCTGAAAAGCAGATTTCACCCGAACTTTCCTCGAGGTCATCTGACACGTCGTCGTGTAAAGCTTTCATTGGAAAAATATTTTCTACACAAGACGGTCAAGATTCTCAAGAGGAGAGTGTTTTAAGGAATTTGAACTCTGACTTTTTCCTAGCTTCCGCACCAAATTCCCCAAACCACACTGACACTAAGTGTTCCTCGCCTTCCTCAACCAATCCAAGTCCTATAATTCCGGATGTTGATTTTTCTGAATACATGAAGTCCGAAGGCAATTCCGATGAAGAGTTTGAGTCGTTCCCCTTCGACAAACCTCTTCTGAGTCATACTGATCTTCTGTCACCAGTAGTCTATCGACCGGTCAATTTTCTAAAGGGTGATTGTTCTACAACAAAGGCCCCAACTGTGATTAAGATTTCTAAATCTAAACCAGTTTCTCAAACACAATCACAGCTGCGGCAAAAGACCGAGCGATTGCCTATCAAAAATCCTGCTTCCTAAAAAGCCAATGACCATGCTGTTCATGTTGTTTCAAAAAAAAAACGGCCGCGCTAAAAAGGATAACCAAAAGTGGCTAGCCAAGGAATCTGTCAAGGAAGAATCATCAAAGTCATTTAATATGGTTTTTTATCCTAGAATGAACAAAAACGATTGTGCTTGGAATCATAGGAGTGATTTTGTTAAAAGAGATGTTAATTTTCCGATGAAAATTTACTCCATTCAGCAATTGATTCAATTGTCGCATGATTGTTTGTGTTGTTCTAGTTGTGGTTGGAATGACTTTGATGATATTAATAATAATGATTGGTTTGGGTCATATCACATATATAATCATACACCTACAAGCAAACCCCGTAAAAACAAAAAGAAACACCATTTACAACGGGGTTCCCAATCAGAGATTAAACCACAGCGAGATAGGAAACCCACTTCAAAACGGGTTACTCCTACTGAGGTCAAACCTACACCTAAGAGGCAACCTGCATCAAAGCAAGTTCCTACGAAGGGTGTAAAATGTAACCCTCCGGGACCCAGGCAAATATGGGTACCCAAGGTCCGCTAAAGTTGTTT
Source organism: Saussurea involucrata (assembly GCA_033807775.1). Taxonomy (NCBI): domain Eukaryota; kingdom Viridiplantae; phylum Streptophyta; class Magnoliopsida; order Asterales; family Asteraceae; genus Saussurea; species Saussurea involucrata. Next base: position 165,404,333 of record CM066314.1, read on the forward strand.
TGCAGGACGGACATGTGTGGTACTTAGACACTGGATGCTCCACACACATAACCGGAAGGAGGGAGCTGCTCACGATCTATAAGGAACAATATTGAGAAGACGTGAGGTTTGTCTATACTTGTGTTTTCACGAGCTACTCATATGTTTAGGGGGAGCATGATCAGCTATCAGGTAAGATCATTCTACTGTTGAGGGGGAGTGTCACACACAATGTTTTTACAACTGCCAGAAAAGTGTTGTAGTGTGTGTCGACATTCTCGTGTGCACTTCAAATCACACATTGTGCACATTCTGAGGGTGAGCAACATCATTATGCTCATCACTTGAGGGGATTATGCAATTTCGATTCACACTTGAGGGGACGCGTCACACTGTTTTATTAAAAGTCTAAATGTTTTTTCCTTGTGTTGATGTCTCCCAAGTAAATAACACTCTCACTCCGAGGGGAGCAAGTCAATCCCCATGTATGTTTTGAGGGGAAGCAGGATAATATCTGTGCTAGGGTTGAGGGGGAGCAGAAAATATTTAATTTTTTTTGTCAAATTGAGGCTTTTCGGACACTTACCTAGTAAGTAACCCACCTGATACCCCAACTATGCATATAACTGAAGCCCTACCTGTGATAGCATATAGACAAGAGTTAGGGAATCCCATGGTCCAACCAGCGCCAGAGGGACCTTCCCCGGGAAATAGAATATGTGAAAAGGAGGGAATTACGGTCGAAAGCGAACCAAGAAAGATTAAGCCGTAAAGATAAAGAGGCTTCTGAGCGAATCCAGCAAAGTGTCATCCGGGTAGCCACATCTGCTATCCCGTCTCATCCGTTGGGACGGGGTATTGAAAAAGCCGCCGTGGACCCAGCGACGCAATTGCACAACCTCTTCAGCCTCTCACCTGTCTCTCAAACGACGGGTGTTTCAACTTCTCACGGGGATAAAGCACAACTTCTACCGGTCTTTCAATCGGAGAGTACTGGTATTGAAACAAGAGACCAGCCTCCCCCGGTCTCGAATTCTTTCAGTGCACCATTGAGTCTAGAGCCACTTGAATTATTACATTCTTCGGCTACGACATAGGATGAGACTCACCAAATCGATGCTCTTCGTGACTCGATCGGAACTTCTGTAGTGTCTCCGCCTTTAAGCGGAACACGAGGATCGGAAGGAAATCCTACCACAACTACCCCTATGCCAACTGTGAACGTAGGTGGCTCTGCCTCTGTGGTAGATGCTTCAACGGGCAATCTAAGTGATCCCGGAGTTACGTTACCCGACTTTGTGTCACAAGGGTCCCTGGACAGCACCCTCAAGGCTATCCGCGAGACAATGGAGCAGCGCCTCACCACCGAGCTCGACAAAATTAAGAGCTTAATCAAAGGTAAAGAGAAGGTCGTCGATGCTGAAACTGCCCCTACACCTCCACCGGCTCCTGTTCAGCCTATCTACTCGGTGGACACCCTAAAGACGATGCTTCTAGCTCAGCTGCTCCAACAGTCAAAAACCGACGCCTCAACTGAAGCAGACCTGATATTTGTTCTGAAATCCCAGGTCACTGCTATTTCGTCATCGATCACCACTCGGATGGATAACCTTGACTCGACTCTTAAGGACGTTCAACAAGCGCTTACAACGCTGTCCGAGAGAGTCCGTTCACTCGAAAATACCTGCAAGAGTCAAGCAGGCGGTCTGAAGCGCTAGCACGATGATCAGGATGATCCTGTTCACCGTGAGGGGGAGAAAAGACAACGACTAACCGAGACCGCCCCGATCTTCACTGAAATGACTACTGTGGTTCATCAAGAACCCTCAACTGCGGCCACTACAACCGAAGAAGTACCCGAAGCCGAGTTGCCGTTAGCCGAGATGGTAATTGATATGGATATTTCAGATGACGAATACCCGACGGTTGAAAAGCCTGAGAGAACTACACAGGAACTGGTTACTTGTGACACAACAGATAGCCCGATACTGGATTTGATTGATCCAGACTGCGAGACAAACCCGGAGACCAAAGATGCATGGTATGAAAAAGCCGCTAGTGCCGTAAATCTCCAGGTTAATTTGTCCTTCCCTACTGATGAAGATGATAATATAGACTACGACCTGTTCTTGCTTCAGAATTTGTATGGTTCATCCGTTCACTCTGCTCAACCTGCTGAAACTTCAACAAGAACCGAAACTACAACTGCCGATATTCCGACATCTCCTCAACAACAACCGACAGCTTCTGATCTTCCTCCTCCCCAACAACAACAGATCCGATGGGAGAAGATCACGACATTTATTCCTCATCTGGAGGAATCCCTGAAAAGGTTGTTTGTTCACAAGTTACGCAACATCGAGCCTACCTTTTGCCTTGGTATCTACAGTTCCAACCCATAATACCAACGCCGATACATAAGCGCAATGAAGCGGTGTCTGCCAGTTAGCCAAGTCCGCACCAAGCATAAGATCACCTAAGTGCTTAACGTCCAGTCAGGCCGTATTATGAAAGTCTCTTATCCAGTATTCACCGTCCAACGCGAAGATGGTAATGAATGGAAATTCTCTGAAGCCGACTTCAAGCACCTCCGACCGTTCGACTTCTACGCTATTCTGAAGGACCTCCATACAAGAACTATCCGACCGCTTCCGGTAACTAAAGCGCTCGAAGCTGTTCTTCGATTCCTTGTCCGTACCATTATGATGTCTTATCTCACAGACTTCCAAATGGCAATCGAGAACAAAGCAAAGAAGGTAAACCTGATAAAGCCCGATCTGAAAGCACCCGAGTTGAAGATGTATCCCGTGAACGCACTGCTTCTGGAACCAGAATTTGGGATTGTCTACATCAACGAACAGAAAGAAAAGAGATTTATGCACTTCAGTCAGGTAGACAGATTCTGCGACGGCACGCTCTTCAAAGTTCAAGATGCTCTTCGAAAAATCATCTATTTCGAATATGAAAATCGAAGGCTCTCGTATGTTCCCAATCCAAATGAAATTACTGCTCGGAAAGCCTTAGAAGTGGTTGAAGAACGAATCGACTCTCGCCGCACCATCCGAATGTTCGAGGTACACTTTGCGCTCCGTAAAAGATACGTCGCGAACTGGCGCCAACTCAAACTTCAATTCAAAGGGGGAGATTCTTAGGGTCAATTTATGTTGAATAGAAGTTCAGGGGCTGAATTGTATTTGTTTATTTTGAGCCTAGTTAGTGAACGTGCCGTGGGCTTGTTAACCACGGTGTTAGGTCTAGAGTTTTGTCAAAAACACAAGTGTTGAGTTCTGAGTAAGAAGACTAAAGAAGACTCAGAAGTTCTGAGTAGAAGACTCAGAAGTTCTGAGTGAGAAATCTCAAAAAGATTCTAAGTGTTGGATTCTGACTAGAAGGTTCAGAGTTCTGAGTAGGAAACTCAGAACTTCTGACTATGAAGACAAATGTTCTGAAGCGCTTATTCAGAAGTATGTTCAGAATTCATATCTTGGGATATTCTCTGTTATATTCAGTTACTAATTAGGACACGTGTAATTGTTCTATTAGTCTGTTTCTTTTATGTACTGTAGCTTTAGTCTTTCCTTAAACAGTATATATAGGAGTTAGCAACTGTATGCTAATAGATCTTTGGCTAATCTTTCACATAACTTTTCACGCATATCTTTTGAGAGAGAAACTCATTGTAATATCTTGCAATTCACAGATTGTTAATAAATCATATGACCAGTTGCTGTGAATACGATCTTGAATGTTCATTCTATATTGAATCTTGATTATAAGCGACGATTATGAAACCTACAATTGGTATCAGAGCCAATCAACAAACAAATTCGTCCAAGAGTGTGTTTGATCGCGTTCTTGAAGTTTCTTGATCAATTCGTAAATTGATTCCGCTGATGCTAACAATTCTTGAATTCGTTTCTATCATTGATTCAAGAAATTTGAATTTGTCTTTCTGTTGAATCGATATCTTACAATCAAGTCATCCAAAGATTTTCTCTCTATGCTGATTAATTCTCGAAATTAAACAGAGATCACAGGTATGTTTTCGAAATTCTTGATTGGTTTCTTGATCAAGGTGATTATATCTGCTGCATGTTGATTAGTATTCAAATTTTTTGTTTGAAAAGAAGATTTCATTAATTCATGTACTCTAACTGTTTGATAAAATGCATGTGACAGGTTTGATTAGTTCTTGCATATTCTAGATCTGTGTTGATTCTCAGTTTTGATCAAAATTCATAGTTGATATTTGAATTTTTCATTTCATCATGCCTGAGATTGTTGAAGTTTTTGTGAGACCTGCAAGTTCTATAACCAGTTCAGACAATTTAAAAAAATTAAGTCCTGTAAAAGCAAAAGAAACAATTTCTGAACCAAAAACTGAGATTGTTCATTTTGAAAGCAAGATTGCTAATCTTCAAGCAAAACAAGACGAAAATGCAAAAGTTATAAAGATTTTGCAAAAAGAGAAATCTGATTTTCTAAAGGATTTTGAAAAGGTTCAAGAAAACATAAAGTTGTTAGAAAAAGAGAATGTTGATTTGAAAGAGAAAGGCAATTTTAGAAGAAAGATGTTGACAGAGTCTGAAAATAGAATCAAATCATGTGAAATGAAAAATTGTCAACTCTTGAAACAGATCTATGATTTTGAACAAGTTCTTATACTTGAAAGAGTGAAATTTGAGAAAGAGAGAAGAGACTTTCAAACTGAGAGGAAAGGTTTTGAAACAAAGTCTGTTGAATTATCTTTGAAAATTTCTGATTTGGAGAAAATTCTTGCAAAAGAAAGAAAAGAGTTTGAATGCAAGAAAAATGTTTTTCAAAAAGAAAAGAATGGTTTTGAGAAAAAGAAAACAGGAATGTTAAATGAGTTTTCTGTAAAAATAAATGAGTTGGAGAAAGAGTTAGAAGATGGAAGGAAAGAGACTGAAAAGAAGAAGGTAAATGGCTTTAAAGAAAAATGCTTAAAAGATGAGTTTGAGAAGGAAAAGAAAGTTTTTCATTTGGAGATAAGGAGGCTTATTAAGAAATTATCTGATTTATCAACTAAAATCATGATAGAGAGGAAGTCCAAATCTGATTTGCAGTCAAGGTTTGATTTGTATGTTAAAAAGTTTAGGGAATTTGAAACGAAAGTTGTTGACAAATCAAATCATAGTTCAAAAGATCATATTCGTTCTTCTAATCTGTTTTATGATTCTGCTATTGATAAATCTTATAATTGTTCTTTTAAAAAGATAAAAATGGAATGGAGAGTTAAAGGAACTACTTCCAAGAAAGAAGTGCCAAAATCAAAAGTTCCTAATTCAAATGTCAAGAAGAACAATACATTTCAAAGAAAATCTTTTGTTAAACCTGATGTGATTTATTCTGTAAATCAATTAGTCAGAGTTGCACAAAAGAAACTTTGTTGTTCATATTGTGGGACTAATGATTTTGTGAACAAGAATTTTATTCAGCACTGGTATGGTTCTTATAGAATATCTGCATATGCTACTGCACCTAACAAACCTGGACCCAAGTTCATATGGGTACCAAAGTCAACTTAATCTGTTTTGCAGGTTATTCATGTGTAAAGCTGAATGATCATATATTGACACATGACTGAAAACAAATGTTGTGCTTAATTGAGAATTTTGACTTTTGGATAATTCAGTCCAAAACTCGGTCTGAATGTGATTATGGACTTACAATTGGTCTCATCTTGATTATGGATTTCTGATTCATATAGATCAATTTGTTGATTTTGAAGATTTTTTTGAAAAAGTTCTGTTTGCTATGAGGTTATCGAACTCATAGATGTGAGTGTTTTTAGTAGAAAACATTTCCAGAGAATGTGTTCAGAATCACATTTTGAGCAACCCTGCAAATTTTGGTTGAAAAATTCTGATTTTTGAGCAAGTTATGGTGATTTGAAGTTCAGAATGTTCAAAAATCACAAAATCCAAACATTTTTCTAAGGAATTTTCTCTGGATAGTTTTATCAGAATTCTGACTCTCTTACTCAGAAGTTCTGACTCTATTACTCAGAATTCTGACTCAACTAATCAGAATTCTGACTCAACTAATCAGAATTCTGACTCTGATACTTAGAATTTTGAACAAGTTACTCAGACTTCTGACTCTACTACTCAGAATTCTGACTCAACTAATCAGAATTCTGACTCTGATACTTAGAATTTTGAACAAGTTACTCAGAATTCTGACTTTTCTACTCAGAATTCTGACTCAACTACTCAGAATTTGGATTTTTTATATCTAATGAGGAATCATCGTAGATGATTACCAAAATCTCTTGATTTTGCAGGATTATCTTGATTTCAGAGGAAGTATTGACTCAAAATTTGATCAGATTGTTTCAAGATAAAGTTCAAAACCCGTGCTTCAACGTTTTAGGTTTTTGAACATATCAGTTCAAAACCCGTACTTAAATGAAAATGGCTTCTGAATAATTCAATTCAGGACCCGTACTTCAGAGACTAAGACTTCTAAACAAATCAGTTTAGAACTCATACTTCTCAGGTGATATCCTTAACTGTCATATTTTTCTGTTTCAAGGAACAAGTGGTGAAAGGTAACATTGCATTATGTTTTATTTCTATTGCTTTGAATGTTTGAATCTTAGCAATTTAATTCAATGATATGAATTTTTTTTATTTTTCATTCAATGAATAAAATGTGTGTCAAGGGTGTTTTTACAAGTATTTTTGTATTATCTGAGCTATATTTGTTTCAACTTTCACTTCTGAAATAAATCGAAAGGTTAGCAAATCATGAATGAAATTATGCTGAATGCTCAATGTTATGAAATTTAGACTTATATAGAATATAATGCTCAAAAAGCATAATTTGTCAGAATGTTGGATGGAAACGAAAATATGGGGGAAGTACTACGTTTTAGAACCAAGTGATTGAGATGCAATATATATACAAAATCATTTAGTTTGAAAGTTTGTACCTGTGGCCTTTCTGGTTTGGGAGAGTAAGTCCTAAGGGGTGCTCGACACCTAGTCCCTAAGATCAACTGGTCTAGGATCGGCTGACCCAAATCCTGCAATAGAATCAGATAGAAAACCATGTTCGACTGGTACAAATGGGTTTAAGATATATCGATGTGGCCTTTCTGGTTTGGGAAATTAAGTTCCAAGGGGTGCTTGTCACCTAGCACCTAAGACCAACTGGTCTGGGATATGCTGACCCAAATCCTGCTATAGAACCAGATAGAAAGTCATGTTTAACGATGTATCTTATTCTTACTAAACTTTTTGATTAAAAGATGCCAATGTGCACAAAATTAAAAGATGTCAATGAGCACAAAATTAAAAGATGCCAATGAGCACACATCTCTTGAAACTTTGGGAAAATTCAAAGTCGCAATAAACCTGTAAATTTGTGAAAATCCTGATTTTGGACAAATAGTGTGAGTAGAGCAAAGTATTCGTATATGTTTTTAGAATTGCATATGCTTGAAGCTAATCATATTTCGCATGCTAAGCACACCAAATAGATTTAATAAAGGGATTGAAACTGAACATTTTTAACTCGATATGCAATGATGACTTGTATTTGAATCCAAACACATGCATTTGATTTCATTTGATTGAAAATCTGATAAATTTCATTAAGTTGGATTTCTTTTGTAAAGTTTTCAAATGATCAAATGTTAGTAGTTATCAAGTGTAGTTCAGTAAATCTTATTCTCCTTGTATAAATGTTTTCATTAAAGCACTATATTTGAAATGAATAATTTTAATGAAATATATGCATACTTTCAGGGGGAGAAAACAAACTGCTCCAGAATTCTTATTCATTAAGGAGGAGAAAAAGCATAGACTTCATTCGAAGAAAAAGCATCGCTAAAGTTTTGAAAATCAAGGGGGAGAAAAGCTAAAGATTTTGAAGATGATTTTGCTTTCCAAAACTTTAGGGGGAGAAAAGCTAAAGATTTTGAAGATTGATATGGTTTTTGTACAGAAATAACAAAAGAGAGAAATGTTATTTTAAGAAGAAGAAGAAGAAGAGGAAAAGGAAACTGATCGGTTGTTTCTTATAAAGAAATCTTATGAAAGCTGAAATGAAGATGAGAATTGTCATTTCAAGGGGGAGCAAAGAAAAAGCAAATATATAACAGAAATCAATTTGGAAATCGTTGCTGCTGCTGATTAAAGACTGACCAGAAGTTGTTAACTCAGATTATTCAGAAGTTCTGAGCAAAAGTTGTCAAAGCATTCAGAAGAGCTCCTTCTGAAGATTGTTCCTGCTCTAAGAATTTGATGATGAAAAGTACAAGTGTGTTTGACAAAAAGGGGGGGCCCGCCATATATAATGTTTGTTTTAGCCTTTGTTTAAGCTAGTTGTTCATTATTGCTTTCCTACTCTTATTGTAAACTCTCTCAATATTGAAAGCAAATTGGATGACCAGTTGAAATCATAACCTTTGTCATATATCTATTGATTTCATCACTGTCCGTTGCACGATTCTGAGACTCACATGGGATTATTTGTTGAGCGGAGGGAGCTTCAGCGGTATCCTTAAGCAGGGGAGAGGACTGGCTGAAATAAAAGGATCACTTAGAGTTAGATCTTTTGAGGTAGAAAGAGATAGATAAAGAATTTGGCTAAGTGTTTAGAGGTTTTAGAAGATGAAGGATAGAAGTGGAGAAGGGATAAAGGATTGAAGCAGTGTAAGGAAAGAGAAGGTAATTTACCAGGCAAGGTGGCTTCCTGAGGAGGATAGTCAAGTTGTCTTCAGTGACAAGGCCCTTTTGCTTACCATGCTGAGCCTTCTTTGTAGGAGACTTAGCAGTCGTCTCCCCTGCTTTGTTTAGTGAGATACCTTACAGAGCAGGGACCTTGATGGTGGTAGGCTGGAACCAATAGCCATCTTCATCAGCATCCTTATCATCATCCTTGGGAGAAGGATGGGCTAAGGGTTCTTCATCATCTATCTCCACCTCTTCCTCTTCTTCTTCATATTCCTCATCAGAGAGGTCTATTCTTTTTTGAGGAAAGAGGTGTGGAGTAGGAGCTTTGTCATCGCCTTGCTCCCCCTCAGAATGAGAGGGATCTTCAGCGGTTCCCTTAGGATGATCAGCTTCCTGAGGGTCTTGTTCAACGTTTTCTTTCTCCCCCTCGACATTCAGAGGGAGGTCTTCAGGCTTCTCCCCCTCTCCATTTGAATGGGAGGGGGGGTAGTAGTAAGATCCACAACAACAACAACAGACTCAGGGATCCGGTCTTCTTGGCCAGGGTTCCCTAAAGTAGATGCTTGAATCTTTTCCACCTTCTTTATTCTGTCTTCTAGGACAGAAATGGAGGGTGTAGCCTGAATAATGAAGTCCACTGCCATCTCCAACTTCTCTCTGTCATCCGGAGTGAATTGAGATAGAGGGACAGTGTGGGCTTCCAAGCGATTGAGAATTTTGGTGAGCAGGGAGTTTGAATCGGCAACTTTGGAGGTCAAGCTGCTCACCTCACTTTGAAGGCTAGTGAGTTCGATCTTCAGCGTTCCAACCTCGCTGCTGAGGTTGGAGTAATTGGTGGAGAGATCAGTGATGGAGGACTAGAGAGTCTGGATGGTGGTGGTGTTGTTGTTGATACCTGTTTCCAATTTTGTCACTCCCCCTTGCATTGAGGAGATATCTACAGAGTTAGCCTTGTCTGTAAGGGTGGAAGAGACATTCTTCAGTGTTTCTCTAGCATCAGTGATCGCTGAAGTATTTGTAGAGAGGTTGATGGAGAGATTCTTCACCTTATCAGCAATGTCCATGAGGGACGAGCTGATTGTGCCCATATTAGGAACTGAAAAAGAAAGTAACTTGTGAGCAAATGAAAGCTCAAAAGTTGGGGTTTCAGAGAGGTGTAAGAAATCTGTTTGGATACCTGTAGGATTGGGGTTGGAGAAGGGACTAGTGTCCCTGTTGCCTCCCCAGTATTCCATGTCGTCCCCGATTGAATGAACAGGGATAGTTGAAGATGATCCTACAGGTCCTGTAGAGTTACGCTGCATCAAATTTCGTAGCATAGCAGCGCTTGTATCCATCAGTGAGAAAGATGGAACCATAGGAGCAGTGCTGAAGGAAGAGATGACCAATGGAGTAGAAGAATCGGGGGCTGAGAAAGACGTTGTTGTAGCAGTTTCAACGCTGGAGTCGTTGAGAAAGACCTCTTCATCGTTTGGAGGCGCTGAAGATATTGGGGTAGCTTCCAGTGAAGCTTCAGAGACTTGAGGCTCTGAAGTGGTAGTAGGGGCGGCTGTTGCAGATGTGGAGGAGTTGACCACAAAATCATCAAGTGTTGTCTGTGAAGAGGCAATCACTGATTCTTGAACCAGGGAAGAGAAGTACGAGTCAAGAAACCAGGGAAGAGAAAGTTCGAACGACCAACAGAGGTCGAATGACAGGAATGACAGAGGTGGTGACCGACAGAGGTCAGACGACAGAGCTAGAAACTCTCCCAGAACCAGGGATGTTTCAATTGTGGCAAGCCAGGCCACTATGCTGCTGACTGCAGGAGCAAACCAAACCGCCCTCAGAGGGAGTCTGCTTTCTACAAAAAGAAGGCAGCATATTACGCTCAGAAGTCGCTCATGGTGGAGCAAGGGAACTGGTAGTCAGATGAATCCTCTGATGGAGGCGACAAGAAGAACGCCTTGTTCTGTGGAATGGCAGAGGTCATCTCCTCAGAATCTGATAGTGAGGTATCCACTTCTGACTCTATCTCAAATGAAAGCGAAGAAAATTTACTTAAACTAACTGTTGAATACACTGAACTTAAATGGACTTGTGAAAGTGTTCAAGAGAAACTTGCATTCTTTGAGAGAGAAACCAGACTTCTCACTCAAGAAAAGGCAAAAATATTTCAAGAAAAGGAAGAGATTGAAACTAATTGGAACAAACATCTAAATCCTTTGAAAGAAAAGATTACAGAACTCAACTCTGCCTTAAAAGCTAAATCTAAAGAACTTGTGGATGTTGAGAGCGACAGAATGAACATTCTTGCTCTTAAGCACTATTTTCAAAAGGAAAGAGAAGTCCTTCATCAAGACTTACTCAGCAGAGATCTTTTAATTAAAAAATATCAAGATGCACAGAAGGTATACGAAAAAGTCAATACACAAATACGAAGAAAGGGAATTGGCTTCTGTGATATAGATCCATATACTGGAACCAAACGAAACAAGTCCCTATCTTCTCTATTTCATATTGGAAGTACAAGAAAACATCGTTTCCAAACTTACTCTCTGTCAGCAAAAGGCAAAAAGTCTCTGGGGAACGTCACCAGAGGAAACCTCTGAAGACGATAAATGTGTGGTTTGAAAACACAGATCTATTATCTTCAGCCTCTGTCAAAAGAGAATCCAAACCTAAGAAATATCTGAAAACTCAAGATCATATAGGAATCTTCAAGTTTGGTGACCCCGAGACTCAATCCCAGGTTACTTTTGTCTGCACTATAGATTATGAGACGAAACTATCGGCAGAGGCACCTGAGTTTTTGCCCGCTTCTTCAGAAGAAAAACTGACTCATATTTCTGAAAAGGAACTAATGGAAATCGGTAAAAACAATTTCTTTGAAAACCCATGTACTTCCAGTGACACTCAAAATCTCTCTGAGGAAACCATGATGAACCCTTCTGTTGACTTTGAAAATATTCCTGAAAGAAAGGAAGAAAGCGAGCATGGCACTTGCTCTGAAAATCTAGCCTCTGTCGACAGAGATCTTAGTGACTCAACCTCTGTATATGAGGATGACTCATCCTCTGTTGACTCTGAGACTGATTCAATTGAATCAGAAACAGAACCATTCCTCCTAAGGAGAAAATCACAAGTGTTCCTATTTGCCCGGATTTTGTGGACATGTGTATACAAGCCAAAACCTCTCTGGAGCTTGAGAAAATCAAACTTGAAAAGGTAAAACCCTCTCAAAGTTCAACAGAAGCTAAACCTTTTGGGCCTTTTAAAGAAACGTTAATTTGGCAACAAAAGGGTAAATGGGTTGAAAATAACAAGTCTTTTACTTCTATGACAGTGAAACATGCAGAAGTTCACCACAGAAGAAGGGGACCACAGAAGGCTACTCTCCACAGAGATTTTCCAAACAAACAATCTAGTCTACATAGGTCTTCTTGTAATAGGAAGTTAGATGCTAGAATAGACTATAATAAAGCCTCTATACCCTGTTTCAATGTTTTTAATGAAAAGTTCAAGCAAATTTCTTCGAATATTAATTACTGTCATTGCTTTGATCTCATGTATCAATTGAATCAACATTTCTCAAGTCCACACTGTTTCCTCTCTTTGCCCAAAAAGAAGGATAAATTCAAGGGAAAGAAGAAACAAAATGGTTCTTCAACAGAAGTTAAAACCAAAACCAAGGATGCTAAGGCAACCTTGAAGACCTCTGACAAAAAAGGACCCATTTGGATATGGGTACCTAAAAATCTCTGATTGTTTTACAAAAGCAGTATGTGCCGATCTGGTATCTTGACTCTGGGTGCTCGTGGCACATGACTGGCGACAGAGGTCTACTATCCTCCTACAAAGATAAACTTGATGGAGGATCTGTAACCTTTGGCGACAATAAGAAGGGATATATAAAAGGCTACGGAGTCATCAAAAAGGAAAACATATCAGTATGCAAAGTTCCATATGTGGATGGCCTTAAGCACAATCTGCTAAGTGTTAGCCAACTTTGCGATAATGGTTTCGATGTGATGTTCAAAAGAACTTTCTGCTCTCTGCAAGGAGAAGATACAGGAGTCGAACTTCTGCGGGCTGAAAGAAAGGGAGATATGTATCTTATGAACTTCAGCGTCAAGAGCAAGAAAGACAAGCTCTTCTTTGTAGCCTGTAAAAACGAAGAAGCCTGGTTATGGCACAACAGGTTCTGCCATCTGAATTTCCACACTCTAGACAAGCTTATGAAACTTGATCTTGTTAAAGGTCTGCCTGAATGTTAAATTCAGTAAAGATCACATGTGCTCAGCATGTGAAATGGGTAAGCTTAAGAGGGCTTCCCACAAAGGCAAGACAGATGTGTCTTGTCCTATGCCTCTATACATGCTACACGTTGACCTCTGCGGTCCAATTGCTACGCAGAGCCTAGGAGGCAAGAAATACATACTAGTGGTGATCGATGAATACTAAAGATATACATGGGTGGAATTCGTCAGAAAGAAATCAGATGTTCCTAACATTCTGATAAACCTAATGAAGAGGATCCAGGTTCTGTACGAGTGCAAAATTCAGAAGTTGAGAAGCGACAATGGCACATAATTCAAAAACTTTGTCATTGAAGCTTATCTCACAGAAGAAGGCATCTCACAGAACTTCTCTGCAGCACGCACCCCACAACAAAACGACGTTGTTGAACGAAAGAACCGAACGCTCTTGGAGGCTGCCAGAACTATGATGACAGCATATGGATTACCCATCTCTTTCTGGGCAGAAGCAATATCAACCGCTTGCTACACCTAAAATCGATCAACCATAGTAAAAAGGCACATCAAGACACCTTATCACTTGATCAACAAAAGGCGACCAAACATCAAGTTCTTCCATGTATTTGGATGCAAGTGTTTTGTCCTAAATGATAGAGAAACTAGAGGGAAGTTCGATGTGAAAGCAGATGAAGGAAAGTTCATAGGATACTCTGCCACTTAAAAGGCCTACAGAGTTTATCTTCTGCGGTCTCGATCTATTGTGGAAAGTATAAATGTCTCTTTTGACGATTCTTTTCAAAAAACTTCTGAACAAATCAGTTCAGAACTCGGTCTCAAAAAGGAATCCTCTGGCATCTCACCTACAAGAGAAGCAGAACTAAATCTGCTATTTGAAGAGATGTTCCATGATGATATTGATCCCTCTGCCGGAGCCGTCAGAGCCTCTGGAGAAACATCTTCTGCAAACCAGACTGAGTCAGGTATATCTCTAACTGGTCCATTAAATACTTCATCCTCTTCTGTAAATCGTGCAGATGCAAGTGCTGAGGGGGAGCGAACAGAAGATGATACAACCAAGAATTCTACTACAGAGGCACTGGAAATACCCACTCCAGCAACTACAGAGGAACCAATACCAGAGGAAAACGAGGATTCTGTCTCTATATCCTCAGAGGAACCAATTCCAACTCTTATCCCAATACTTCCACAAGCTGAAGAACCAAGCTCTAGCACAGAAGTACCTTTCACTACATAGGTTGCACCAGAACCATCGTGTGCAACCACAAAGGTTCAACTAGACGATGCAAATGACCATCTTCTAAGAACGAGAAAGTGGACGAAGAGCCATCCTCAGAACCTAATAATCGACGATCCCTCTGAAAATGTCAAGACAAGATCAGCTACTGCTAATTTTTGTTTCTTTACAAATTTTATCAGTGTGATCGAGCCAAAACGTGTCTCTGAAGCCCTAGATGATCCAAACTGGGTAGATGCTATGCAAGAAGAGCTTCTACAGTTTGAGAGAAACAAGGTATGGACCCTAGTTCCTCTGCCAAAGGGGAAACAAGAAATAGGGACTAAAAGGGACTAAATGGGTCTTCAGAAACAAGAAGGATGAGGATAGGGTGGTCATTAGAAATAAAGTAAGATTGGTGGCCAAGGGATATTGCCAAGCAGAAGGCATTGGATACGATGAAACTTTTGCCCCTGTCGCACAGCTCGAAGCAATAAGAATCTTCTTAGCCTTCGCAGCCCACAGAGGTTTTAAAGTGTTTCAAATGGATGTAAAATCTGCCTTTCTGAATGGTCAAATCCAAGAAGAAGTATATGTAACACCCCAAAACAGGGGTTAACAAAAACTTCCATAAAACGGAAGAGTGGTACACATTACTAAAGTAAAAGTATACCTAATTAACATTACATAACCATTAATACAAGATTTAGTTAATTATAACTACTATTGGACCACTAGCTTGCCTGATCTCCACTATGGAAATCATATTACAAAAATTGTCGGGAAGTTCTACTTTAAATCTTCAAATCTTTAACTCTCCAACAATGATCCCATGCTCACAACCCCAGTCTAAACCTTCTTGTGTCCGGAACCACTAATATCTGTAACACATAAAACACATAACAAGTGTTAGGCTTTTAAAGCCTAAGTGAGGTTTACACATAGCACATAGAGCATAATCATAGCATGTAGGAATAACAATTCGATACATTCACAAATTGAATTCCATGGAGAAGGTCCATATCGCTACCCAGTTACATCATAATTGAAGATATACCTTGATCGATACCCCACGGTATTGTCACAAGGCATAACACAACGGAAAACCCCACGGTATCCGAAGGTATGAATCAATTACACTTACCCCACGGTGTGTAAGAATATATCCTCCAATGCCTACTAGGTGCTCATCCAATTATGTGAATACCAAATATGTTAATCCAAATAATATTCAAGTACATTCAACGCATAACAATGGTCCAACCATTTAACATGATCAATACTACTTCCATGTAGTTCATATACATCCATATGTAATAAATCATATTCTAAATAATATCAAGCATATTTAGCACTTTAACAATGGTCCAACCATTTATCATAAACAATACCGCTTCCATGTAGTTCACATACATCCACATGTATTAATTCACTTTCTATATGATTTCAATAATAAACCACCATGTTTACAATTCAAGAATAAGTCCATTTTGACTATTAAGCCATCAATTCTTCATTAAGACATCTATTAAGCCATCATCTCAATATCACATACCATTGATATATAATCATAGTCAAACCTTTAACACCAACATTTAACATAGTATACTAAGAAATAAACACAAATTATCCACATAACTTACTTGAACTCTTATTGTTTCCTTCTCAACCATTAAGAGCTTATTCATCAAGATTTCTCATTAACCATACCAAAATCAAGATAAAGAATGGTAGATAAGTATAATACAATCAATTAGATACAAGTTACTCACCTCAACTCTTCAATTGGTGTAACCCTAACTTGAAGACTTGAACTTAATTTCTCCAACAAGAAGATGAATAATGCAAGCCCTAATTGAAGTTTAGTTGATAAGATTCATATAACACTTACTTGAATTAGACTAGGATTAAGAGATGAAATTACATTAGATTAGATGAAGGAAATTCGTCTGAGAAATATGGAGCAGAAGTGAAATTCGGTTTTGAGAGTTCTAATAAGAAAAGATAGATGACTAAGGGTAAAGAGGTGAGTTTAACCCCCTTTTGGCACGTCAGGAATTCGGCGCCGATCACCCGCGCCGATGCATCGGCGCCAAACCATCGGCGCCGGGTTCTGTTTGCTACACTTCTCAACTTCCACTGATTTAGCCGTAACTTCTTCGTTAGAACTCCGTCTTTGCTCCGGAAAGAACCGTTGGACTCGTATTCAAATTACCCATCCAACTAATCCATAAAATCTAATTTTTAACTTTATCATATATTTTTCATTTATTTCCTTAAGGAATAAACTTACTGATTTCTATCGGAAGTTCTCAAATAATAAGTGACAATCACGGAAATTACTTAGGAAATCAATTATAATCTAAGAAGTCAAAATATAAAGAAATATTAGGACTATTTTTACGCACAAAGATTTTCCGGGTGTTACAATTCTCCCCAACTTAAAAATGATTTCGTCCTCGAAATCAAGGTCAGGTAACCAAATGAGGATATCTATCCCTCATACTCTCTTTCGACTCTAAAGTTACATTACTACCTCGGTGGTGTTTCCACTAAACTTTCAACATAGCTACTTCTTTACCATTACGTAGCTTCCTAACTTGTCTCTCCAAAATTTCATCTGGTTCTTCCACACTGCGACTCTCTTTATCTACTCTCACCTCAGTTACATCACATCTTTCTCTTCGGCCAAATATTTCCGAAGATAATACACTTGGAAGGTATTATGTACCCCTCCCAACTCTGGTGGAAGATCCAAATGATATATCTGCAAACCAATCCTCTTAGAATAATTGTTATCATCAAATCCATGTTTGACTACTTCTTATTCTAGCATACTGCTATCATTTCTCTCTTGTTTACACGGAATATCCACTACACAACTACAGTCCAAGAGGATAGTTTCTCTAAAAACGTCAGTTAAGATCTCTAGCCAAATCCTCGTAACACCGAGAACTGCATTCGAGGTATTTCTTTTACATCTACTAATTACTCCAACACTATAGCTTAACGATTACAGTATTCTCTTCACCTAAAACCAATGGGATTAAGAAGAACAAGAGTCTTCCTTTCACCCCACCATCATCCCAACTCACTCTCCGAATCTCGAAATAACATTATCATGTACTACCTGAAATTTCCACGTACACTGTAAATTAAGCATACTCGTTACTATTAGATTATTTCAACAACCACGTCAGTCCATTATTACATCCATGACTTATGCGTTTCTTCGGTATAGAATGCTATCACTTTCTCACATCAATATCGTACTATGCGACCACATTGCAACCAAACACTAAAATATTATATATCAAAGGTGATAATTCCATTTAACCCGTAGTATAACTACATTCTTAGGTCCGACCTTTCTATCATTACCTCCTATGTTAACATGAAGTATTACCCTCCAATCATTATTTGTCTCTTTCTCCCAACTTTTCCACATACCGATAACGCTTTCTCATCTTTATTAAACTTCCTATGATTCAAAATCATAAACTTATTTAACGACTCACACAACCAAAATCACCTTGGATGAACTCACACTACCGCTCGACACTCTATTCCAATTATAGCCAAATCACTACACCATCTTACAACCACATAATCCAACAGCTTCATTGACAACTAGTACTATTTATCTGGTATCCCCGAAAAGACTTCCATCAGATACTTCCTAGTTCTAACTTCATAATACATACTAGTTGACACATTTATCTTGGCAGTTAATACCAATACTCACTCGTACATTCTTCACGTATAGCCTTTCACCACAAACCAGGTTTCTCACAATCATTCATACACATTTTAACCGAGTTTATTTCACTAAATATCTCCTCCCCAACTTTAGTTAAACTACCACTTTCGATTTGCTAAATAACTTGAACTTATTCGTTCATACTAGCTCCTTGTGATTCCATACCAATACTAAAACACAGTACGATCCTTCCCAGATCAACATTTTCCATACCTGACTTCATTTGTGCCTAATACTTTCTCCTTTGTAAACCATCTACATCGCAAGTAAAACACTTCTATAACACAACCGTCTTTCATAATCTTAACACTCTTACCAAGTGGTCCTTCAGCTTTTATTCTTCTGATTTAAGACTTAACAATAATTAAATCCAAAAGAATACCCAAAACATTCACATCATGCAAACTTCTATTTTAATACAATCCATGTAATCCCAATCCAAGCCTACAACGAGCTTATTAAATCGGGTCAATGGTCTTAAAACTCAACTAAGTTCAAAACCTAGCCATCTACTCCAAGGATCAATGATCATTATGCAACATACGTTCCAAGGCATAATAAATCTATGACTCCTTCATTGCTACTCTCCCAACGAAGTCAATTTATATTAGTATGCTATACTTCACAATGTATATACCTCGTCAATGTTCGTTAGTTCCTAAGGTATTAAAAAAACGCGAAAATTATCAAACAGTCTTTACGCTTAAGACCAACACTTATTCAATTAAAATGCAGTTAAGCATATAATACAACCAAGACTCCATCTCAAGTCATTTAAAACTGACAAACATTCAAAAGACTCATTTGAATATCAATCAAGCCTTTAAGGCTAAAATAAACGTTTGGTTAAACATGTGCCACGCACACGAATACATAAACCAAAATACATTGTTACCCAAATCTTTACCATTTTTAATCTCTTAATTGGCCATCGGCCCCAAAACAAAGTTTTACCAAAATTCCCCAACTCACATGTGCACATTTTTAAAACGTAATACCTCATAAATATTGCACATCCACAAAATGTTAAAAGCGTAACTTTGACTTCATATCTTCGCTTGTGTAACAATAATTCAAGACTTCTATCATCAGTGATTTATTCTCCAATTACTTAAAATCCTTAACCATGTCGTACCCAATAGTAATTGCTTTGCGCATACCTTTTGCATAATAGCTTACCGGTACCGCTCACAGTCTTATTCCTGTCCGCACGGCATACGCGGGACGTACCCAGACCGCACCCAATGACAGATGAAAAGTCTCATACACCTTACATAACCATCGACTTCAAAGCCAATAGTCGACCTATCGATACTTCTTTAATTTATTCATTAACAAGGACTGAACCTAATCCTTTCAACCAAACATAATACGATTTACATCTCATCGTCTTCATTTCAAACTTATTCATGCAATACTAATTTCACAAGATCACCATAAATTCTTATTTAATGTCGAAGGTATTTCCTTCTGTCTCACCACACTACTCAAAACAAGTTGCTAATTCCATCACCTTGATGACTACTAATCCTTCCTCCGGACACAACCGTCCCTTACCAACTGTATTTCTAGTTACTAAACAAGGGTATAAACCTTCTTACAACCGACACTAAGTCCATTTTCAACTCTCCCATTGTTCACCTTCCTCTTGAACACAATTACCAAAATTACAAACATCCTCTCATGATTTATTCAACACTTCTCCAATCTTGGAGTTCTTTCTTAGCTTAAAACGTAATACTCTAAAACCTAGCGAGTTCATAGCCTTCATGCATGTCAACTTGATACATAACTCAATTTACACATTTTCTCATTTTAAATAACAACCTTTGGAATAACTTGGGCACACATGACCCCAACATTCACACGACTCTAAAGTACTGCACAACGATCTCGAGAATTGTTTGCATATTAAATTTCCGTAAACTCAATCTTTCTCAACCAAAACAAAGTTGTTACAACGGTAATAAAATAAAAATCTTTTCATGTAAAGTAAGAAATATTTTGTAACAACTCCAAAATTTCGTTGTGCAATGTAAATGGGATTGCCTTTTCTTTAAATACTCACTTGCACATGCTAATTCAACTTTGACTAAAACTGTTATTTATGCAATTGGTTTGAAATCATGAAAAATCATGTAACATACTCTAGAACACCATGCATAAAAACTTTACTTGCAATTGAAGGCTAATTACTCAACGAGGTCAATCGTCTTACTTACGTAATTTATCATTGACATTCTACCTCCGACCGGTGGTCGCCCTCTCGGCCTTATGACGTTTGCTATACATGCATTCCACGATTCACATATCAACCCTATCATACTATTTTTGTCTTGGTCAAACATTTCATATCCTATTTCTACACGCATTAACCACCTATTAAAGGTTACTTTGGCGGACGTTCATGAGTCCCGCCAATTTCCAGGTTGTCCTTCCAACCCTCAATCATTTACCGATCTGTCCTCCAAAGGATTTTGGTGGCATATTCACCATCGTTCTACTATAACCTAAAGGGATAATCATAAGAAAATGGTTATGCACATACCCTTATACAAAACGTACTTTACCGATCGTTAGTCACTGTAACAATTTAGAAATAAGCATGCTCGCGTAATAATATATTCATAATAACAGTAGCTAATTGAAATTGTGAACATATCATACATGAGAATCCTTGTTACCATTATCACAGTACTAATTTCACGTATTTCCGTTTTACTCTAAGACTATCCCGTCCTAGTATTTCTACCCAAATCTCACAAATCATAACTTAATTCATCTCAGCTTAAGTCTAAGTATCTCATTAGCATACTTAGTTCGCTTAAACTAGTGCTCTGATACCAACTTGTAACACCCCAAAACAGGGGTTAACAAAAACTTCCATAAAACGGAAGAGTGGTACACATTACTAAAGTAAAAGTATACCTAATTAACATTACATAACCATTAATACAAGATTTAGTTAATTATAACTACTATTGGACCACTAGCTTGCCTGATCTCCACTATGGAAATCATATTACAAAAAGTGTCGGGAAGTTCTACTTTAAATCTTCAAATCTTTAACTCTCCAACAATGATCCCATGCTCACAACCCCAGTCTAAACCTTCTTGTGTCCGGAACCACTAATATCTGTAACACATAAAACACATAACAAGTGTTAGGCTTTTAAAGCCTAAGTGAGGTTTACACATAGCACATAGAGCATAATCATAGCATGTAGGAATAACAATTCGATACATTCACAAATTGAATTCCATGGAGAAGGTCCATATCGCTACCCAGTTACATCATAATTGAAGATATACCTTGATCGATACCCCATGGTATTGTCACAAGGAATAACACAACGGAAAACCCCACGGTATCCGAAGGTATGAATCAATTACACTTACCCCACGGTGTGTAAGAATATATCCTCCAATGCCTACTAGGTGCTCCTCCAATTATGTGAATACCAAATATGTTAATCCAAATAATATTCAAGTACATTCAACGCATAACAATGGTCCAACCATTTAACATGATCAATACTACTTCCATGTAGTTCATATACATCCATAAGTAATAAATCATATTCTAAATAATATCAAGCATATTTAGCACTTTAACAATGGTCCAACCATTTATCATAAACAATACCGCTTCCATGTAGTTCACATACATCCACATGTATTAATTCACTTTCTATATGATTTCAATAATAAACCACCATGTTTACAATTCAAGAATAAGTCCATTTTGACTATTAAGCCATCAATTCTTCAATAAGACATCTATTAAGCCATCATCTCAATATCACATACCATTGATATATAATCATAGTCAAACCTTTAACACCAACATTTAACATAGTATACTAAGAAATAAACACAAATTATCCACATAACTTACTTGAACTCTTATTGTTTCCTTCTCAACCATTAAGAGCTTATTCATCAAGATTTCTCATTAACCATACCAAAATCAAGATAAAGAATGGTAGATAAGTATAATACAATCAATTAGATACAAGTTACTCACCTCAACTCTTCAATTGGTGTAACCCTAACTTGAAGACTTGAACTTAATTTCTCCAACAAGAAGATGAATAATGCAAGCCCTAATTGAAGTTTAGTTGATAAGATTCATATAACACTTACTTGAATTAGACTAGGATTAAGAGATGAAATTACCTTAGATTAGATGAAGGAAATTCGTCTGAGAAATATGGAGCAGAAGTGAAATTCGGTTTTGAGAGTTCTAATAAGAAAAGATAGATGACTAAGGGTAAAGAGGTGGGTTTAACCCCCTTTTGGCACGTCAGGAATTCGGCGCCGATCACCCGCGCCGATGCATCGGCACCAAACCATCGGCGCCGGGTTCTGTTTGCTACACTTCTCAACTTCCACTGATTTAGCCGTAACTTCTTCGTTAGAACTCCGTTTTTGCTCCGGAAAGAACCGTTGGACTCGTATTCAAATTACCCATCCAACTAATCCATAAAATCTAATTTTTAACTTTATCATCTATTTTTCATTTATTTCCTTAAGGAATAAACTTACTGATTTCTATCGGAAGTTCTCAAATAATAAGTGACAATCACGGAAATTACTTAGGAAATCAATTATAATCTAAGAAGTCAAAATATAATAAAATATTAGGACTATTTTTACGCACAAGGATTTTCCGGGTGTTACAGTATACGTCCAGCAGCCACCAGGGTTTGAAAGCGCCAAGTACCCAAACTACGTCTATTATCTTGACAAAGCTCTGTACGGACTGAAACAAGCTCCAAGAGCATGGTACGAACGACTTTCAACCTTTCTTCACAATAATGATTTCGACAGAGGTACAACCGATACTACTTTGTTTTACAAAAGAGACGGTGATGAAATTCTGCTTGTACAGATTTATGTGGACGACATTATTTTTGGTTCTACAAATGCACAACAATGCACAGATTTTGAGAAACTCATGCAGAGTGAGTTTGAAACGAGTATGATGGGAGAATTAAACTTCTTCCTAGGACTCCAAGTCAAACAATCATCAGAGGGCATTTTCATAAATCAAGCGAAATATGTCTCTGACATTCTTTCAAAATTTAGGCTCTCTGATGCCTCTGTAATGAAGATCCCCATGTCCACTGGAAATAAGTTCCACTCAGATCCAGGTGGTAAATCTATAGTGTACAAACTCTATAGAGGCATGATTGGGTCTCTTTTATACTTAACCGCAAGTAGACCTGTGATAGGTGGGTTTACACCCCCCCTAAATCTAACCGCAAGTGTACGGATCGAAGTCAAGTAATAGTACAAAAAGTACGAGTATCGAACACAGGGAACTAGGAACTAAGTATCACAATGACTATAAGATCTATTAACTGAACTGTCGCAATTGGAGGATGGTTTGAAGATTGTTTAAAAACTAATTAGAACTAAAATAATACTAGAATCGCTTAACGGAAGGTTTTGAAAGAACTTTGATAGAGAGAAGGTTGAGGGTTGGACTTCCTATGGCTATACTATTGATGAACGAATACCCGAACAATGATTATTACTGATTGTCTCTATGAGCCCTAGTTTGTAAAAGTCACTGTTATTCTCTCTCAAGCAATAACAGATTTTATTTCAAGACGCGTAGGTTTTCTCTCTCGATCAACACCTAAGGTTTAAAATTCATTAGGTCAAACTATTTTGAGCAGAAAGTGATTCGGCTATCTCTACCCGAATCTGCTTTCCGGCACTTAATTACTTGATCTAGTTCTTAATTAATTTTCTCAAACTTAATCAAAAACCATGAAAGTCAATTGAAGGTGATCAAACGACAATTGATAATTAAAACTGAATTCAAATGCTTCATAAATCAAATCAGGTCAAAACCATCATTCGGTTACACGTCATCCATCGTAAAATCCATTGTTGTTCCAACCCCCAACATCTAAAGATTAGTTCATGTTGGGGTGGATAAAAACACTAGAAAAAGGGTAGAAAGTGGTGTGTGAAATCATAGTGATCGTAAACGGTAAGAATGTACGATGAAATCCCTTCTCTCTCGGCTCTGATCCACTTCGTGTGGTGAACTGTCTTCAATCAATCCTCTATCGTGGCTCCAATGTACGTGAAAATACTCTGAAAATCGCCCCTCCTCTGTCTACCATCGCACGTGTCGAGATAATGACCTAAAAGTCGGAAAACGCCAAGTATAGGAACGAAACTGTGAGTCCCGCGGTTTTGGCCGCGGTTTGCAAACCGCGTGGAAAGCCGTACGGTTTCTGGAAGTATTTGGGTCAAGGTTGGTTCGTGGATCTGGGTACGGGTCTTGGGCTTGGATCTCGGGCTCTCGTTGGGCTTCGATATGGACTCTTTTTTGGTTCTTTTTCGCTCCTTTTCTCGATGACTGTCTTCTCTCGGATAACCTGCACATCTCACTAGATAAACCGTAAAATCTCGCCTTTTTGCTTCAATACAAGCCAATCTCATTGGTTTATGGACTGAAAATAACGCCAAAAAGTGGCGTTACCCCTAAATCTAACCGCAAGTGTACGGATCGAAGTCAAGTAATAGTACAAAAAGTACGAATATCGAACACAGGGAACTAGGAACTAAGTATCACAATGACTATAAAATCTATTAACTGAACTGTTGCAATTGGAGGATGGTTTGAAGATTGTTTAAAAACTAATTAGAACTAAAATAATACTAGAATCGCTTAACGGGAGGTTTTGGAAGAACTTTGATAGAGAAAAGGATGAGGGTTGGACTTCCTATGGCTATACTATTGATGAACGAATACCCGAACAACGATTATTACTGATTGTCTTTATGAGCCCTAGTTTGTAAAAGTCACTGTTATTCTCTCTCAAGCAATAACAGATTTTATTTCAAGACACGTAGGTTTTATCTCTCGATCAACACCTAAGGTTTAAAATTCATTAGGTCAAACTATTTCGAGCAG
The DNA here is from genome assembly GCA_033807775.1 of Saussurea involucrata. Taxonomy (NCBI): domain Eukaryota; kingdom Viridiplantae; phylum Streptophyta; class Magnoliopsida; order Asterales; family Asteraceae; genus Saussurea; species Saussurea involucrata. Next base: position 165,429,189 of record CM066314.1, read on the forward strand.
AAAGTGATTCGGCTATCTCTACTCGAATCTCCTTTCCGGCACTTAATTACTTGATCTAGTTCTTAATTAATTTTCTCAAACTTAATCAAAAACCATGAAAGTCAATTGAAGGTGATCAGACGACAATTGATAATTAAAACTGAATTCAAATGCTTCATAAATCAAATCAGGTCAAAACCATCATTCGGTTACACGTCATCCATCGTAAAATCCATAGTTGTTCCAACCCCCAACATCTAAAGATTAGTTCATGTTGGGGTGGATAAAAACACTAGAAAAAGGGTAGAAAGTGGTGTGTGAAATCATAGTGATCGTAAACGGTAAGAATGTACGATGAAATCCCTTTTCTCTCGGCTCTGATCCACTTCGTGTGGTGAACTGTCTTTAATCAATCCTCTATCGTGGCTCCAATGTACGTGAAAATACTCTGAAAATTGCCCCTCCTCTGCCTACCGTCGCACATGTCCAGATAATGACCTAAAAGTCGGAAAACGCCAAGTATAGGAACGAACCAGTGAGTCCCGCGGTTTTGGCCGCGGTTTGCAAACCGTGTGGAAAGTCGCGCGGTTTCTTGAAGTATTTGGGTCAAGGTTGGTTCGCGGATCTGGGTACGGGTCTTGGGCTTGGATCTCGGGCTCTCGTTGGGCTTCGATATGGACTCTCTTTTGGTTCTTTTTCGCTCCTTTTCTCGATGACTGTCTTCTCTCAGATAACCTGCACATCTCACTAGATAAACCGTAAAATCTCGCCTTTTGCTTCAATACAAGCCAATCTCATTGGTTTATGGACTGAAAATAACGCCAAAAAGTGGCGTTATCAACCTGATATAATGTATGCCACATGCCTCTGCGCAAGATATCAAGCTAACCCAAAGGAATCCCACCTTCTTGCTGTCAAGAGGATCTTCAGATAACTTAAGGGAACCAAAAATCTTGGGCTCTGGTATCCGAAGAACTCTGGCTTTGATCTTAAGGCATTCACAGATTCAGATTATGGAGGATGCAAGCTTGGCCGAAAAAGTACCTCTGGGAGTTGTCAATTCCTGGGTGGGAAACTAGTCAGCTCGACTTCAAAGAAGCAGAACTGTGTGTCGACATCTACAGCAGAAGCTGAATATGTTGCTGCTGCTAGCTGTTGTTCCCAAGTTATGTGGATGCGAACTCAGCTAAAGGACTACGGGTACAACATATACAAGATACCCATCCTCTGTGAATCAAAGAGTGCCATAGCGATCTCTGCAAACCCTGTACAACACTCCAAAACAATGCATATCGATATCCGTTACCACTTTCTGAAGCATCATATTGAACTAGGCACAATCGAGATGTACTTTGTGTCAACTGAATTTCAGCTTGCAGACCTATTCACCTAGGCACTTGATGAGAAAAGATTCTTTTTCTTGGTAGGTAAGTTGGGTATGATAAACATGAGTTGATCTCTGTAAGTGAGACTTGATCCTCTTGTATATATGTACATATTTATACTCTTCAGTATGTAAATTCTTTATCACCAAGAGTGGTGTACCCATCAGAGCTTCTGTGGGATTGCTCAGAGCCTCTGTCGATCTCCACAGAACCTCTGGTGAGTTTGACCTATGTTCTATGCATTACTTATCTTATTTGATCCAAGCATAGGTCAAGGGGGAGCAGAAGGAGACCTTGAATTAATTTATAGAAGTTGTTAATTCAAGGGGGAACCAAAGAAGAGAGGTGGTCAGCCAAATCCACAGAAGTCAGGTACTTTGCCGAGAAAAGGTAAATCAAAAGGAGAATGTCTCACACAAAACCTTTTTCCAAAACAGTTTTCCGGGACACCAATTTCCAAATATGTCCTAAAAACAGTGTTTAAGACAATGAAAACCTTGGATGATCAAAAAGTTTTATGATTCTTTAGTTATTAGAAATTTCCAATCATAGAGCCTCTGCTGGCTTCAACAGAGCCTCAAAGCCTCTGTGAATGAAAATTCCTTGCTAAAGTTCTATCGATCATTTCCAATGTATTTTCAAACGTTTTTGGTAAAGGTGCAAGCTAAGAGGAGATGAAAAGTAGGTTTCAGATCACAGAGCTCATTCCACTACAGAGCTTCTGTTGATTCTGACACTTAGTTTTTTAGGGAAATTCTGTAACATGCGGGTTATTTCTGTAAGTGACAGTCATCTGGATGTAGAAACACCCACGCGCTCAGCATTAATGGGCCGCGCACGACGTCTAATCGTGTTCTGACACCTCTGACGTGGCAGATTTTCATTGGACGTGCATGCCACACGTTCCTCTGAAACGTTGCTCCAGCTGTAGAACTCGAGTGTGGACCCCAAGCCAACATTGAATTCACTTTTTAACCACGGAATTCTATCCGTTTCTACCCCACTATATAACCCTGTTTACCTCTATTCCTATTCTTTTTACGAATTTACTCCACTATTCTTCTCCGGTGAACATTGCAAAACCTGCAACTTCTTCATCTCTACTCATTTCTTTAAAGAAACCTGCAATGGCTTCCACTTCCACATCTCAGGCGAACTCCCCAGCCCATTCAGAGCACTCACAAAACCCGAACATGGTCGGAAATATAGAACAAGACAACTCAGGTGAGTCAGTGGCCTTTACTCCGACAACTCACCTGCAAAACTTCCTAGAACATGAACATTTTGAACATGTTCTTCCCTTGAAACCCAATAATCACTTCCTTGTTCCCTCAAGAACAGCATTGGGGGAGGAACATGCAATCTTACTGAACATCCTGGAAAACCATTATCTTTACCCTCTGTTAACAAAGAACGTTAAAAAGATCTCTGCCAGATACCTCAACCAGTTCTGGCAGAGCTGTTTTTATGACCAAGACAATAGGAAAATCAAGGGATACATTTCAAAACCTGGCCAAACAGAATATCTTGAAATAAAGTTCAACAGAACCATGTTTTCCCTTGAATTTGGCCTACCAACAAGAGGACTTCTGGGAATCAAGAAGTACGCAGAGGAACCCTCAGATGCAGAACTCTGTAGATTCGCAGAAATGTTGGGCTACAACACCCAATTGAAAAAAAGGAACGATTTCAGAAGGAATAGGTTCCCCCCTCTGTGGAATACACTATTCTCCATCCTGAACAGGTGCCTAGCTGGTAAAGTGGGTAGTCCAGATCAAACTTATCATCAAATCATGGCAATCATCTATGGGGTGTACTATGATTTGCCTCTGGACTATGGCACTCTCATGTTACAAGAGATAGTGAACACGATCGACCACATAATATCCTCACAGAGGGCAAAGGGATCCTGAAGCAAAGATCTTCCCCCACTACAATTTCAGAGGACTCTAGGTGTCCTACTAGAACCTCTGCTTCTCATAGAAAAATGGCCAATGGAGGGACCAGTTGTCAAAACCTACCCCATGGCTAAAAATACCCCAACAGAGCATGTGGACAGATACAACTTCTGCAGACCTCTACCAAAAGTACTTCTGGCATACGCAGATGACGAGGACCTTAAGTTAGCATATATACGCGATCACAGGACTCCTGAACCGAGTCCAGTGACACCCCCGCGTCTAGGAGCCTCTATAGGAGACCAGGTAGTAGAAAGAATGAGCGACGAGGAGTGGGAAGTGGCCTTAGCTAAACACCTACAAGTACAGGAAAATTTCCATCTTCAGAGAAGCCAGCTAGAAACCTCTTCTTCCAAGAGAAAACCCTCTGCTACTCCGCCCAAGAAGAAGAAGTCCCTCAAAACAAAGAAAACCATAGAGGGAACTTCTTCTGGTGTCGCACAAACCCAACAGACCCAACGATCACCTCAAGCAGAAACAATAGTCGAATCTTCTGCACCTCCCCCTCCTCCTAAAGATAAGAAGAAAAAGAGAAAACACAAATCTTCTGAGGAAGGTGCCCCCAAACCAAAACGAAAGAAGCACAAGAAGAAATCCAAGAAGCCTATCACACCTCTGCAGACAATTCTTGAGGAAGAAGAAATGGCAGAAGAAACCCATGAACAACCTCTGCAATCCCCAACTCCTATCAACTATGCAGATCAGGGTGACCTCTCTGCATTCCTCCAACGCCCTGACATTGCAGACTCATTAGATACCTTAGGGTGGACCGCAGAAGCCATCACAGATTTGGACACCTCAAACCCAACTGTTACAATCTCAGAGGTGGATTCTGATACAGTGGAAGGTGACCAAATAAAAGACGGACCTCTGCACCTAGATCTACGACACTTGCCTTCTTTCCATCCTATGTACGCCTCACTCATACAAGATGCAAGTACTATGATAGAAGCCGAAGGCACTAGGGTAGAAGTAGCAACAGAGAGTGAAGCCCAAAAAGATGCCGTAGATGGAAGAGGCACACAACCCCAACCAACTCCCAGTGTAACCCACATTTCTAACACCACCAGTCTAGTGGCAGAAGGTGTTATTGAAAAAGAGCAGCACAGCTCGACCCCACCCCAAACTGACCGGGCAGAGGAACTTCTTTCCACCTCTGTGCCACTTAAAACCGGGGGAAACTATTCCAAGGGAGTCCTCTCCAAAGGACTCACCTTTAGTTCATGATCCCTCGCCCCGGGTCACATCTAAAATCCTTTCAGAGGAATCTGTTTCCTCTGCCACACGCACACACTTAAGTCCAATTGGCTCTTCAGAGGAGCCTAGAGTGCACATGGACGAAGGGACTCTAGACAAGTCCCCAAGTCAACTTGAGAATACTCCTGTACCCGTCTCTGGAGCGGATCAGGACAATGTTCTCAACAGAACCTCTATAGAGTCTGAGGCTCAAAAAGCCTCTGCTCAAGGATTAGAGGGAAATCCTTCCACCCTCAACATCAACACAGGGGTGACAGAGGGTGTCCCAGGAACCGGGACTCACTATGGGGATGAATGTGTTCCCCCATAGGTTACACATAGTCCACACGTCTCAAGGGATGAGTTCCAAACCCTTGTCACCTCTGTGGACAACACTTTGAAAGAGTTGAAAAGCTCTTTTGATTCTTTTGCAGACACCACTACCAGGGCCCTTACTGATCTGAACACCAAAAAGGACAACTTGTCCACAGAGGTGAAAAATGCCTATGCCCAGCTGAAGACAACTGCTACAACCTCTGCTGCCAACACCGCCTCTGAATTCGAGAAGGCGACAACCTCTGCCTTCCAAAGCTCTGTCAAAGATCTACTTGAAAAGCTGAAGAAAGAGCAATCCCCATCCTCTACGGGCCTTACACCAGAAGACCTAAAGAAGGCCCTCGAGCATGTCCAGGAACAAACAACAAGAGAAACTCTGGCCATGAAGCCCTCCGACTACATGACCAGAGCACAGATCACAGAACTTGGACAAGGGATACTCGACCAAGTCACAGAGTTCATTAAAGCCTTCACTACTGCCAACGCCAACTATGTCAAAGACGTTCGAACCAGCGTGGGCAAAATACGCTTCAACACAGAGGCAGAGGTCCATTACCTTCTAGGCATCTGCGATGAATTGTGTGCTAAAAAGCCAGAAGCAACGTGCAGAGCAGAGGGTACAAAGGAAAAGGGACAGGATGACTCTGATGATGATTCTGATGGATCATCAGGTCATCCTGAGGGGGAGAAAAAGAGACAAGACAAAGATGCAAACAGAGGTCTACCAGCTCCATCAATATCAGCAGAACCAATAAACCAAGCACATCCATCTGAAACCCAAGGAGGAACCCAACAGAAGACCACCGAGGCAACACCTACCTCTATGGAAACAACCTCTATACCTGTAGCAGATGTACCATCACCAACCCCCAAACAAACAGAACAATTCCAGATCCTCACTTCATCTGAAGAAGACCAACCATCCCAATCACCAAAACCAACAGAAGACAAACTCCCCTCCCCAACACCAAAAACACCAGAAGAACCCAAACAACCATCCCCTACACCAGAAGCTGCAACGACAAAACCTCCATCTCCCAAACCCAAATCAACAGAACAACCCAAAACCAGAACCAAGTCTATTGCTCACAAACAAAGGAAATATCTGAGCAAAACCACAGAAGCCTCACCAACCAAACCCAAATCACCAACTAAGTCCCCTGTAAAACAAACAGAGGCAACCCCTACAAAAACGGCAAAAGCACCCCCATCCAAGCCCTCAGAAATTCCAAAGCAAAATCCAACAGAGGCAACCCAACTAGCAGAAGTACAACAGCCTAAGGTAAATGACAAGGGAAAGGGAATAATGACAGAGGAACCGAAAAAGAAGAAGACGAAGCATCAACCCACAGAGAAACTGATGAAGAGTACTTTCGATGCTTTTGTCACACCCAAACCTGAAGAAGAAGACTGGGCCTTCAACATTCAACCTATGTCAACAAACCCTACCATTGACCCAAAAGCAAAACCCACAGAAGATCGAGTGGCCCAAGTAATCAAGAATCTTGATGCTCTGTGAAAACCCATGCCTCCACCTCCTGTTCAACAAAGAAAAATGAAAGAGGTAGTGCACAAATACTTATACAATAGAGCAATCAACGATCCTCTGCCACCATCTATCCTACAACCTGACTTTCTTAAGGAGCTACAAGAGGAATTCTACAGAAAGAAAGCCAAACCCGTCAAACAAATCTTCTCAAACTCCAATATCGACAAGGTCATCTACTGCAAGTTGTCCCATACCAAAGGAAAAGAGATTTACTACAATCTCTACCACGTCAAGAGGATAGACAGATCCGAGACCACGTTCTCAGAAGCAGATCTGAGAAATCTAAACCTCTATGATCTACCTGATATTCTGAATTAGGCAAGGCATGACTACAACAACAGACAGGAACACCAAAGAGCTTACCGACAAATCAGGAAGGCCATGCGCGAAAGACTCCTGATGTATAGCATGACTGACTTCTAACTGGGACTCGACCTTGGCGTAAGAGGTTTGAGAATCCCACCACCAGAAGATGACTGCCCACCTTCTGCCAGACCAAACTCCATCATTACTTTTCCAAGGATTGGGTACGTCTATCAAGATCCCACTGGAAAATCAAAGCTATTCCTAGAGGTTGATTGTCAGAAATATGCTACACAGACTCTAATCGAATTCAGAAGCAAACTCATGGAGCACAGAGGAACTGAGTTCATGGATCAAGCACTCACCAACAGATTAATAGAGGTCATCGATTATGTCATCAACTTCAGAAACCACTGCATCAGAATCTACCGTGAGCTAAAAGATGGAGGAATCGGAGGACACAAAGTCGACGACTTCCTAAATGCTAGAATCTGACATCCATAACTCACCTCTGCTTACTTTTCATATCATGCACTATAATCATATGTAAATGCCTCTGGCACATCTTAATATGAAAGTAAACATTCAACAGAGGTCAAATAGCTCTTGTCGTGTACTTTGCCTAGAAAACCATGCACTTCTCAATTTTTTTATTTTTCAGTACTTATGGGGAGATTGTTAGCTCCAACTTCTATGTAAAGAAGTATTGAAAAATAGGCTAAGTATAGAAACCATCGAAAGTGCCTCTGCCAAGACGCCGATAGAAGATCCAAGTGAAGACTCGACTGAAGACATTCACAGAAGACAAGGCCACAGAGCCTCAATCATACTTGATAGAGCCTCTGTGGTATGAAGACTGAAGACTTAGAAGAATACTTGAAGATCAAGACAAAGACGATCGTGCTTCTCACGTTCTCTGCTGTACGAAGATCTTGAAGATCATTCATACAAGGCGTGCCCTGCACATTCCACGTGTCAACCTCTGATAGGTTACAGCCTTTGCAGAAAATGGCGCACTACATTAACGTTGTACCTGTAGCAGTCCCACGATCGTGTCTTTGTACCCTTAGTCCTTATTGTCTAAAGCTTGTCCTCTGATGAATAGTATAAATAGAAGGCTCATGTTGAGCGCTTCTATTAACTTTACACAACACACACACCCATTAGAGCAGAATTCTTATTATACTTTCGGTGTTCTTGGTGTTCTTATTTAAATCAATACAAAGTGAATCTTTGAGATAATCTCGTGTTTATTTATACTTTGTTTACTTGGTTTAGTGTGTTTTTCTACCGTAGAATATCTTTTAGTTCGTAAAAAACGCTTCCGCACTCTTATTTGTTTGAACTAATAGATATAAATATCATTGTTGAGTAAAATCGGGATGAATACTTGGGTTTCTCCTTGTAGGTCTTCTTGGACTTATGGGTGCCAAAGGGGGTGTTAGATGGTTTTCTATTTTTGGAGGATGTGGTTGTAGCATCCTGGGTATCAGCGGAGGATTGTGGCGCTGAAGGAGCCGCTGAAGGAGAAGAAGTAGGAGGGTTGATAAGAGAGAGTAGAGTAGAAAGACTTACCTCGCTTTGGATTGGTTTGAAATCGAGAACCTTAGTGCCGACCTGAGGGAGTTTGTAATCTCTAGACTTGGGGTAGTTGGACCCAAGAAGCATCTGGAGAATTACAGAGATTAATCGGGGGTAAGGAACATTCAGGGAGCGTTCTGGCTTCTCGACCTTCTCCATCAGGTCTTCGAAAATGATTCGGGTTTAATCAACTTTGAGCCCTTTCAGTAGGCAGTATCCCATGGCTGCCTGAGTCTTGGCAGGCTGATCAGTGGAGCCAGTCTTGGCTGTCTTGCAACTGATGATGTGGGCAAATATGAAATTCAGCTCTACCGGCATTTTGTTTTTGAGGACCTTAATGAGTTTTTTGTCATCCTCCAGGCTTCTGTTTTTGTCCCATGCATAGTGCATGAGATCAAGAAAGGCTATCAACTCTCGTTTGCCTTCGATGATAGGGATGAAGGGGCTTTCTTTGGTACGCCCTGGAAGGTTCAGTGTTGAGCGGACGGATACAGGAGAAATAGTGCCACAACCCAGTTCGGTTTGGAAACTGATCACTGAGAATTCCTTTCCAGTTTTCTTCGAGGTTTCAGTAGAACGCTCGACAGTGTACCATAATTGTTGCAAGAGGTAGCGGTGTGCAGGTGGAGCGATTGTCACTGCAGTGGCTAAAGGGCAAGTTTTCAAGAAGTTTACTGCATTATTGAGGTGGGGATTTGGCTTTTTCTTGGGAAATTCTAGCAGGGCTAGAGAGTTGTTGGTGGCTGAGAAGATATGGTTCAATTCGCCTTTCATGCTAGTAGCTTTCACCCTCGTTACAGCGGTAGCAACACTGGTAGCAGCGTTAGATGCCATTTCTGATAAGTAACCAAAAGTAGAGAAAGATGAAGTAACTTCTTAAAATGGAAAACGTTTCCAAAAATAAGGGTTTTTGAGGTTTTTAGGTTTTTACAGTTTCCTTTTTCAGGAAGAAAATAGTAAAATGTGGGTATTCTAGTTTTAAAGGATTAAGACTAGTGAAAGGAAGTATTTTCCAGTTTCCTTTTATGGAAAGGGATTCTGAAAAAACGTATGAGAAATAAGTTTAAGATTTTTGTTTTATACTTAAAAAGAAAAACTATATTTCAAGTTTTATTTCATAAAATCATGAAGAAGATGATTTTATGTGAAGAACGTTTGTTTTGATCTTTTTAGAACAAGAAAAGTGATCAAAACGTGTTTTAGAAAAGATTTTAGATGAGAAAAGATTTGAAGATATGAACCCGTTGTTGAATGTTTGAAGATTCGAGTAGCAGGTTATAAAAAATCCAAGAAGACACAATGCGAAGGGTTTTCTTGATTGGGAGAGTTTGTGTGCTTAAAAGGTAAAAGTCTAAACTCGAGGTGTTTATATAGTGAGAGTAGAGAGAGAAAGTGATTAGCGAGAAAAAGCACTCATCATGACATGTGAAACGTCCCACGAAGCTTATTAGGCAAGAATTCAAACGGACGAACGTGTCAGACGAAAAGTCGTGCCAGGGGTTATCCGTTTTGATGACGTCACAGACAGAAACGTCTTTTCATTTGAAAAATGTTTCCCTGATAGGTTTTAAAAGTCATCAGAGATAATTTGTAAAATGAAGAGTCATTGATTTAAGAAAGATCAGCGATGAGTTTTGTTCTTTCAAAAGAATCACTAAAAGAAAAAGGTTCAGTGATCAATATAGTTTTGAAAAACAACATACTGATGTAAACTTCAGCGAAAGGAATAGAAAAACGTACCTTGATATCAGCGAATCATTTTGTTCAGAGATTAGATGATAAATAGGGAGTTAGAAATTCCTTTATCACTGACATAATGCGTGACCACTGAAGATTTATTCTTCAAAGGTTTAGCATGCCCAGCTCGCTGATGAGAAAGTTGAATCTTGTCTCATCAAGAGGTTTGGTAAAGAGATCAGCTAACTGAAAGTCAGTAGGGACAAAGTGAAGTTCTATATCACCATTCATCACATGATCTCTGATAAAGTGATACCTGATCACGATGTGTTTGGTCTTTGAGTGTAGCACTGGATTATTGGCTATAACTATGGCACTAGTGCTGTCGCAATAGATTAGAATTTTGGAGAGCTGAAGATCGTAGTCTAATAGATGATTTTTCATCCATAAGACTTGAGCACAACAGCTTCCAACAACTACATACTCAGCTTCAGCGGTAGAGGTGGCCACTGATCTTTGTTTCTTGCTTGTCCAACTTACCAGCTTTCCACCAAGGAGTTGACAGCCTCCTGTAGTGCTTTTTCTATCTAGCTTGCAACCTACAAAGTCACTATCTAAATAGGCTATTAGATCGAACCATGAGTCTTTGGGATACCAAAGACCTAGGTTGGGGTTCCCTTCAGATATCTAAAGATTCACTTTACAACGATCACATGTGATTCTTTGTGTTCAGATTCATATCGTGCGCAAAGACAAGTAGCATACATAATATCAGGATGACTCGCAGTTAGATAAATAAGAGAGCCGATCATCCCTCTGTAGGCAGTGACATTAACAGGCTTCCCTGAAGGATCTTTGTTAAGTGTCATAGGAGGTGCCATAGGGGTTTTCATAGCTGAGCTTTGAGTTAAATCAAATCTTTTCAGCATATCTTTAACATACTTACCTTGGTAAATGAACGTACCCTTATCATTTTGCTTGATTTGGAGTCCAAGGAAGCAAGCCAACTCTCCCATCATACTCATTTTGTATTCAGATTTCATTCTTTCAGCGAAACGAGTACATAGAGATGGGTTAGTAGAACCAAATATAATATCATCGACATATATTTGAACAAGAATAATATGACCTTTTACTTTCTTGAAAAATAGAGTGTTATCGATTTTACCACGCTCAAATTTTTTGATAAGGAGAAAAGAGGATTAAGTGTCATACCATGCACGTGGTGCTTGTTTCAGACCATAGAGTGCCTTATCCAATTTATAAACATAACTTTGATGCTTAGGATCAGCGAATCATGGGGGTTGTTCAACATAGAATTCTTCATTCAGCTTTCCGTTTAGGAACGCTGACTTGGTATCCATCTGATAAACTTTAAAGTCTCTATGAACATCGTATGCTAGAAATACACGAATAACTTCGAGTCTTGCCACTGGGGAAAACATTTCGTCGTTGTCTATACCTTCCTCTTGTCTGTATCCCTGAGCAACTAGACGAGCCTTGTTGCGTGTTACAGTTCCATGTTCATTTAACTTGTTTCGATTGACCCACTTAGTGCCTATCACTTACTTGTTAGTTGGTCTAGGAACGAGATTCCAATCTTTGTTTCTTTTGAATTCAGTCAGCTATTCTTGCATAGCGCTGACCTAGTTTGGATCTCTGAGGGCATCATCAACTTTCTTTGGTTCAATCAGCGAAATAAAATTAACATATAAACAAATATTACATGAACTTTGTCGGGTCTGAACACCTGCATTTTGATCACCAAGAATTTGATCAATTGGGTGACTCATAGTCCATCGATGAGCAGGAGCGTGAGCAACTGACTCAGATGGAACTTCTGGAGGAGCTGAAGAAGAAGCTTCAGCGATTTCAAGTAGTTCAGGCAGGATAAGCTGAAGTCCAGATAGAGGTTCGTTTGCTGATTGCTGAGAAGTCGATGGATTATTGGAGGTTGAAGGTTCAGAGGCAGGCACAGTGTTAATGGGAATAGCTGAAACCCAAGAGGATGATTCAACTTCACTTGACTGCATGCTGGGAATGATGACAGGATCATCATCTGCGGTAGGGTCGTTGACCTGAGGGTCAGGGTTAGGAATAACTTCTGAATCCCCAAAATGAGAAAATATTCACTGAGTAAGTTCTTCGTTATCAGCAGTTGGTTTGGAGTTCGCTGAACGGGATTCATCAAAGGTGACATGAATGGTTTCTTCTACAGTTTGTCTTCTCTTGTTGAAGACTCTGAAGGCTTTGGACACTGAAGAGTATCCAAGGAAAATTCCATCGTCAGCTTTGGGGTCGAACTTTCCAAGAGAATCCCTGTTGTTTAAAATGAAACATTGACAACCAAAGATGTGGAGAAAACTGATAGATGGCTTTCTTCCATGGAAAAGTTCGTACGCAGTTTTCTTGAATCTTTTAACAATCAACGACCTATGAGTAAAACAGGCAGTGTTGACAGCTTCTGCCCAGAATTGAGTAGGTAGATGAGAATCACTGAGCATTGATCTGGCAGCTTCAATGATTGTTCTATTTATTCTTTCAGCGACGCCGCTCTGCTGAGGAGTTCTTACTACAGAGAAGCTGTGAGAAATGCCCTTACTCTCAAAGAAGTTATCAAGGGAACTATTTTTGAATTCAGTCCCATGATCACTCCAAATTGAGCGAACAATCATATTGTTCAGGACTTCCATTTTCCTGACAAACGAGATGAGTTATTCTGAGGTGTCACTCTTAGAACAGAGGAACATTACCCAGGTGTAGCAAGAAAATTCATCTACTATGACCAGTGTGTATTTCTTTCCAGCGATGGATTGAATGTTGACAGGGCCAAACAAATCCATGTGGAGAAGCTGAAGAGGAGATGTCACTGAAGAAACTTGCTTGCTCTGGAAACTTGCTTTTGTTTGTTTTCCTTTCTCACACGCTGAACATAGAGATTCCTTAGCGTATGAGTGTTGAGGCAAGTCAGTGACCAACTATTTTGAAGATAGAGTATTCAGCGTCTTGAAGTTAAGATGAGAGAGCCTCTTATGCCAAAGCCAGTTGACATCAGTTGAGGCCTTAGAAAGAAAACAAGCATTCTCAGTTGTTGTTGAGTCCATGTTTATGAAGTAAACATTTTACAAACATAATCCACTGAGAGAGATTTACTCTTTCTGATCAGTGCCAAAACATGCTTCTTTAGTAAAGAAAACTTTGTAGTCCTTGTCACATAGCTGATTGATGCTAAGAAGATTATGCTTCAGTCCTTCAACGTATGCGACTCTTCTGAAGGTTGTAGTACCATTAGAAAGTACACCAAACCCTCAGGTATATCCTTTGCCATTTCCACCAAAGGTCACTGAGGGACCTTTCACTTCCTTATAATCAGTGAGCAGGTTTCTTCTACCAGTCATGTGTCTAGAACATCCACTATCGAGATACCAGATGCCCTTCAAGAACTGCAAACAAAGGAAGATTAGTTTGGAATAGGCACCCACACTACGATGGGTCCACACTTGTTAGTGGTAGAGGATGAGGAAGGATCAACGGTCTTCGCAGCATTTGAAGACTCAGCGTCAGTGACGTTCTTCACTTTGGTTAATTTCTTAACCTCAGTGGTAGTTTTCACCTTGTCTTGATTTCCACCAGGGATTTTCCTCTTTGCCTTGGGGGCATTGATCTCCATCTTAGCTAATTTCTCAGCTTTGGTGGCTGTAGGGCATTTACTAGCAATGTGATCGGTAAGTCCACAGTGATAACATTTCATATAGCTAATAGTAGCTTTAGGACAATAGGCATGCTTATTAGATAATTTCAAATGGATCGGGCCTGCACCAAGAATATTGAAAAAACTATAAGTTCTTCAGATTTCTTGCCAGTGACATCCACTATGAATTTAGGAGTAGATCGCTGAACATATTCAGGGATCTTATTTTTAGAAGCGGAGGGATGGCTAGATGAAGGTTTTAAAGCTTTCAGCTTAGGTACATTGGTACCCTTATGAGGTTTTTGAAATATTACTTTTTCTTTACCTTTAAGTTTAGGGATTAAGGTAGAGTAATCGTCAGGGATAAGAGTTTTAGAAGAAGAAGAACACTGAGAAGAAGAAGTATCAGAGATTGTTAGATTAAATTAGCTCCTAATTTATTTAAATGTTTTATAAAAAAAGTTGTATGGGCTTTTTAGTTAGCTTTATGGGCTTGAGCTTTTTATTGTAAATGGACCCTTTAAAAAGAAGTTTAGGGTTTCATTTATCATTGAGGTCATTTTTGGAGTAACACACACAAAAACACACACTGACTAATCTCATGAGAGTCATCTAAAATGTAAAGTGTGGTGTTCTTCATTTTCCTCTCCATATTATCTCAAATGAATATGAGATGAGTTTATTTATGATTGTTCTTATTGTTCATCTTATCTCTATTTATATATGGATTTTATTTCTTTTATTGTCTGCTTGTCCTAAATGGGACCAATAATTGGTATCAGAGCTTGCTTGATTTTCTCAAATCAACGCATCCAATCTACCAAGGTTGATTCACTATTGTTGATTGTGTGTGTATTTCAAAGCTTCCTAGTATACTTTGTTTTTACTGGTTAAAGATTAAAACAAGTTTTTTTGAGTTCTTTTAATATCATTTAAAGCTTTCCAGTCTAGTTTAAAGATCTTCTCTACTGTTCATTACTGTTCCATTGGTTACTGTTCACTTACTTTCAACTTATACTCTTTCAAAACCGTTTGAAACCGCTTTACTCTTTTTTTCGAAAAATGGCAAACAACAGCAACGCCATTTATACTTCTGGTCCTCTGACCAAGCCTCCTACTCTTCTGAGAGGTGAATATCCTCAATGGAAGATTAGGATGGTTAACTTCCTTGATGGAATGGACAAGGATTTAATGCGTTCTGTCACGAATGGACCTTGCCAACCTATGGTTTTGGTTCCACGTGTACCCGCAACAGAAACTACTGCTGAGATTCCTGCTTATCTTAAACCTAAAACCACCGGGTTTACTGATGAAGAGAAACTTCAAATGGAAAATGACCTTAAAGCAGTTAGACTTCTGATTATGGCCATTCCAAACGAGATATTTCAAGAACTAGATTCATGTGTTACAGCTAAAGAAATCTGGGATCAACTTCTAAATCAACTTGAGGGTGGAATTAAGACCCAAAAGAACAGAAGGACCCAATGTATAAATGAATACAACGATTTCAAGGCACTTTCTGAGGAAACCTTACAACAAACCTACAACAGATTCAATGTTCTAATCAACAAATGTAAAAAGTGTGGGGTTGTTAGGTCGAAGGAAGACAACAATGTTCTGTTTTTGAAAAGTTTTAATGATGAATGGTTAAATCTGTCCATGTCTTTACAAGCTAACCAGGATCTAGATGCATGGTCTCTCACTGGTGTGTATGGCACTCTCGCCGCACAAGAGAAGGATGTTGTCAAACAAAAGGGCAAATCCACCATTGCAGGTCCTATTGCTTTAGTTTCAGAGTCAAAGAACACCACACTTTACATTTTAGATGACTCTCATGAGATTAGTCAGTGTGTGTTTTTATGTGTGTTACTCTAAAAATGACCTCAATGATAAATGAAACCCTAAACTTCTTTTTAAAGGGTCCATTTACAATAAAAGGCTCAAGCCCATAAAGCTAACTAAAAAGCCCATACACTTTTTCTTTATAAAACATTTAATTAAATTAGGAGCTAATGTAATCTAACAATCTCCCCCTAATGTTTTATAAAGAAAGCATCATCTTGTAGTTGGTGCTTTTGCCGGGAGAAGAACAAACAAGCCAAGCCCAACCTCAAGTCAAACCCCTATCAATGAGGTTGGGCTTGGCTTGTTTGTTCTTAAGTAGAGATTGGGATTGATCTCTCTGGTTCAGTTCTTGGAGGTGTAGGAGGGGTATCAAGACAGATGATTTCTGGTGGTTCTTGCGTTGACTCTTCTGTTGGTTTGATAACTCTGTCTTTGAACATGTAGTCGAATTCCACCATAGTCATTTATCGCATGGATTCTTTTGTTATCCCTTTATCTCAGCTTTCTGCCTCTGCCTCTGTCGTCTCTGTCGCTTTGCCTTTCCCTTTTTCCTTTTCAGCCTCTTTCTCTTTTTCTTTCTCCCCCTTTTGTTGATCTGCGGACTCACCCATTTGGATATCTGAATGAGCTTCTTTAGCATCTTCAAAATCATCATCATCATCAGATAGTGCAATTCCAGAAGCGGGTGAGGACGGAGCAACAAACTTTGGAGTAGATTTGGCTCTTTTGCTCGAGGGTTCTCCTTCTGGTGCTCCTTCTGCAGGTCGTTTGAGTGTGGCAGTCTGTAAGATGGCATCTGTGAAGTTTGTGACTGCCTTTTTCATTGCGTCTTCAACTTCTATTGCGGCAGTTCTGATCTCATCTACTTGACTCTCAAAGTTGACTTTGTGAATGTCAAGAGATGCCTGTACGTGTTTCTCTGTCGCCTGTGCCTTCATCACAAACTTGGATGAAATTGTCATCATCTGGTTGAGAACAGATCTGCGGAAGTCACCCATCTGGCCAACTGTCATGGGTAAGTCATTTGGGTTGGGGCTTGAGATGTTGAGTGGAGTAGCAGATGATGTTGTTGCGTCTTTGATGACTTTCTTAACAGAGTTGTCAATATACTCTGTCAAGGTTCTGACGTTCGATTCTGATAAGATGACAGAAGGTATCAGCAGGGTTCTGTTCATGGATTCCTTGTGATTCTCTGCTAGTATTTTCTTCAGATCAGCAAGTTCTGTCGAAGTCTTTGTCATTTCCTCTGTTCTGTCTCTTTTCAGATCTGCTATCTCTGTTGTCAGTTTAGTAAATGCTTCTGATCTGGCGTGTTCAGCCTCTGCTCTGAGATTTTCAGCCTCGACATATTTCAGAGTTACCTCTGCATGTTTATTAGAGATCTGTTGCAATTCCTCTTTAAGAAGAGCATTCTTCTTTGCGAATCAGCTCCTCCTTCTGTTCATTGATAAGTTTATACTCATTCAAGGAGTTGTTGATACTATCACAGAAGCTTTCGAACTCTGATATTTCACCAGAGCTCTGTTGATTTTCACCAGAACTCTGTGAACCTTCTAAGATAGTTATGTTGACGTTCTTTGACCACTTTCACATCAGATACAGAACTCTAAATGATTTTTTGGTAAAGGTGAAACATCTGGAAACATCTGGGAACCTACAGTTGGAAATGAATAAGTCATTTCAACATAGGCAAGACTGTGCTGAGCTCCACCAGAGCTCTGTCGGTTTTCTGCCACGTCATCAGAAGCACGTCATCAGAGATGCAGGTCATTCTTTAAGCGTCAACTACTTGTCACCCACACATCTCTAACCGTGAGTGTTTGCTTGCCCAAAAGCGGTCAGAACCAAATCTTACGTGGCACTATCTGATTGAAAGACAGACCACTAGCTGTTTCCACGTTCTACTGTAGAGGCCGTTCCACTATCTGAAACTCGAGTGCCTACAGTACCTACGACGATTACCCAGCCACATGTTTAGCGTATAAATATCCATTACCCTGACCCATTTCTTTTCTTACGCTTTCTGATCATTCAAAAACCCTTCATCTTTCCCTCTCAAAAGTTCAAAACCTTCAAGTTCTTCAAGAAAAAAACCCTAATCTGCAACAATGGCAGAACCTCAAAACTCTGATGATTCAAGCCGAAGAGGACCCGTCGATGAAATCATTATCCTCCCATACGAGTTAGCTGACAACAACTATCGATTCGACCCAAACCCAGGACTCTATTTACCCCTATATCACATCTTCATAGAGTTTTTCAAAAACTCCGAAATCTTTAGAGCCCTGACAGCGTTTGATGATCATCTTCCTGCAATCTACGTCCAACAATGGTGGACCACGTGCTAGTACATAGAAGAACAAGATGGGATTGTTGGGAATGTCAACTCGAGAAATGGAGGAGCAGGAACAATCAGAATCCGTGCAAGCACTTTCAGAAGAATCTTCAGGATAAAGACCAAAAGACAACTTGGAATAGAAGCCTATGAAAAACCCCCCAATGTTGCTGTTCTTCTTGAATTCATGAAGTTCTTGGGATACAACAAAGAACTGAACAGGATAGGTGAGTTCAGAAGACAGAATCTACCAACAATGTGGAACTTCATGTTCTCAACCTTGAACAGAACCCTCACTAGCAAATCTGGGAGTCAAGACCAAGCCAGCACAGAAATCCTTCAGATCATGTATGGATTGTTCTTTAACTAAAATTTTGACTACGCCAGCATTCTTTACAACGACCTTCTTAACGCTGTCAACACAAAGACCTCATCCATAGCAAGAGGAGGAGTCGTTGGAACCCATAAATTCCTGAAATTCATCAAGTTTCCTCGATTCATCAGTCTGGTAATTAGAAGAGCATTCGACATACTGGAATTGACTCATCAGGGAAAATCTACACCTGTTTGGGTTATGTTCAAGGTCCAACCCACGACTTCAGGTGAATACCCGTTTATCCGAAGAATTCCAGGTACAATGCTTGCCCTAATCGATCCTCAACACATCTCTGTCCAAAACTATGAGAGTGCTGCTCAACCTCAAGAACCTGATGTGAGAACCCCAGCATACTTAGGATTAGAGCCTTCATTGGAGAGTTTAAGTGAGGAAATAGCAGAGGAAGTTAACAGACCAGAGAGAAGAGTACCCGAAGTGGGGTCTTCCTCTAGAGTGATGGAGGAGGAAGTAGAGAACAGAGCATCCAATATGGAGACTGTTCATGAGGGAGTAAAAGAAACATCAGAGGTGGAAGTTATTTCCTCGGGTAGTGGTGAGAGAGAGGATGACAGAGAGAATCCCAAGAGTTCTATACCCCTAAGAACCGAGGGAGATGAGAGCTTAGAAAAAGATGTTCAATAGAACACAGATGAGCGTATCCATAACCAACATCCCCGTGCTTCCACACAATCTAATCCTGGTGATCAAGACCAAAGGATTATTGAAACAGAGGTGCACACCTCGAACCCTAACCGGCAAGAACCGACAGAGGCAACTCTTCATGCCTCTGGTACGCACATACCCGGGGAAGCTATCTTTGGTAGTGATGTTCATTCGCCCAGAACATCAATAGGTCACCTCCACACAATGATGCCTCTGTGGCTCATATAGACATGACACAAAATAGACCAGAGATCTTTGTAATCTCACGTAGCATCTGTCCGACTCAGGGACAATGGGAGACCATAGTAGAACAAGGGAAGACTTTGCTTGATCCAAACTCTTCTCATCACATCAGATTTCCTTCCTCAGAACCTGAGCTGGAGGAGGAACCTCTGATCAGAACACCTGTAGATGTATCCCCTCAAAAGGATCATCAAGGATCGGGTGGAAGTCCTCCAAGAGCCAACATCAATACAACTCTTGAAGGAGGCACCTCTGAACTCGAGGTTCAATTGGATCCATGTGTTGGAACCAAGGTTACCCCCTTTTGACACTGTCATAAGAGCAGAGTTCGTTGGTCCAGAAATCAAATCAAGCCAAAAGCCCGGAGCCCGAAATTTCTCAGTTTGTTTGACAGCTTTGCGCTGCTTCAGAAACATACGCACAACTTTTTACTCGGTGCTCCAATTGACACGAGTCTTGTTGCATTGAAAAGATAATTAACAGACACACGACTTTGATGTCCCAAGTTTTCTCAAATTATGTGAGCTGATATGCCAAAACCAGCCTCAAAGTCTGCTGTAAGGTGCTGGACCGAAAGCATTGCATTTAATTCATGCTCTTTCCGCTTTCAAGAACGGTGTTCTCTCGACGTTTCTTCACGGTTTCATACAGCTATTGTGACATATTGATTGTCACTCACTCCTCTGTTATTCATGTTTAGTGCTCGGTACTGAATGCTTACTCAACAGTGAAGTTGAATCATGAAAAGTAGACAAAATGGGGTTAATTGTCTCGGTTTTTCAAGAAGATGAGCCTACATTTGAGGGGGAGCTAGTGATGCTTTGAAGACTCGAAGAATGGAACGCCAAAGTTTCTAAAGAAAGCAAGGGGGATACTACAAGATGATGCTTTCTTTATAAAACATTAGTGGGAGATTGTTAGATTAAATTAGCTCCTAATTTAATTAAATGTTTTATAATGAAAAAGTGTATGGGCTTTTTAGTTAGATTTTTAGTTAGCTTGTTAGTTAGCTTTATGGGCTTGAGCCTTTTATTGTAAATGGACCCTTTAAAAAGAAGTTTAGGGTTTCATTTATCATTGAGGTCATTTTTGGAGTAACATACACAAAAACACACACTGACTAATCTCATGAGAGTCATCTAAAATGTAAAGTGTGGTGTTCTTCATTTTCCTCTCCATATTATCTTAAATGAATATGAGATGAGTTTATTTATGATTGTTCTTATTGTTCATCTTATCTCTATTTATATATGGATTTTATTTCTTCTATTGTCTGCTTGTCCTAAATGGGACCAACACCGAGCACTTAATATCTCAGTGATCTTTGTTGAGGATTTATACCATCCTTCAACAATTTCTCTCTCTGCTTTCAGCTCAGCGATAGCCTTTTCACGCTCGATGCTGATAACTTGATTTACGTAGACCTGGGCTTTCAAATTTTCTTCAAGTTTTGAAAGCTCTTGAATTTTCAGGTGACATTTTTTAAGCTTTTCAGTTAAATCTTGATTTTGATTTTCACCTTTGGTCTTGCCATTCATGGCATCATATAAATCAACAGTCAACAAATCGATAGCATGAAGTCTATTAGCCTCAGTGAGAGCATGAGAAATAGAAGGAGAAAGGGATACCTGAGAGGTAGAAGCAGAAGTAGAGGGAATTTCAGCATGTTCTTCCTCTTCTTCTGTGATATTGGTCAGGAGGCAGGGAGAGGCCTCATCTTCTTCATCTGAATCTGATTCTTCATCAGACTCAGCCCAGTCGTGTTCTTCAGCGAACAGACCTTTACCCTTCTTTTTGAAGCTTTTCAGCTTCTCGTGTTTTTCTTTAAGCTTTTGGCATTTGTCATCTTTACTCCTAGGATTAAAGGATTTATTATGGGAAGAAGAAGGTTTGAGTGCTTTCTTGGACCAACATTAACTAGTGAAACGTCCTGCTTTTTCATAGTTAAAGCAGGTAGCAGTAGCCTTATCAACAGGAGTAGATTTTGGCTTATCAGTGAAGGAAAAAGTTTTATTTCTTCTGAAGTTACTCTTTCTAGAGAATCTTCTGAAATAATTTGTCAGGAGTGCCATAGATTCATCAAGGTCTGAAGGATCACCTTCTCATGAATCATCAGAGTTTGATTCCATCACAGTGATCGTGATTGTTGATCGCTGAGGATGGGTTAACTCTGAGGAGAGTAAAGCAACACGTGTGCTTTTGAAATCTATTGAGCATAGTGCCAAATAAGGTAGAGAGGGTCATGTAATTTAGATCCTTTGATAGTTTGAGACACATGGTATAGGTGTCCCAAATTTCTGGAAGACAATCCAAGAAATTTGTCAAGATCTCGGAATTTGCGTAAATCTTACCAACAGTTTTAAGTCAATAATTAAACAGTTGAAACGTTGGTGAACTTCAGAAAGGGTTTCATTCTTACCACAGATGAAACTTTCGTATTGTCTTACTAGGTTGATTCTCCTGGATTCTTGTACATCAGTTGTACCCTCATATTGAACACATATAGTGTCCCATATGGCTTTTGAGCTCTTGAGATTCATGACGGAATGGTTGACTTCGTCAGGAAGAGCCATAGAGATGATGGATCTGGCCTTAGTGTCGATGGCCACAGTCTTTTTGTCTTCTTCAGTCCATTGAGAAACTTCTTTGATGATAGTTCTCTCAGGAATTGCAGGGGTGGTAGCAGTGGCTGGAACAGGACCTTGGACCACATGAGGAACAAAGGGTCCATTGTCCACATAGTAAGGTATAGAAGGATCTACACTTCTAGAAAGAGCATCATTCGGTTCTTCCAAATATTGAAGTTATCTTTGCTAAAACGAGGTGGTTTGGCAAGATAGCCATTATCTATGTAGTTTGTGTTTGAAGGATTCACCATATTTAGAGATGGTAAGGAAGAGATAGTATAAGCAAGATCTTGTTTATAGGATTAATCAATCTGTTATGATACCACTTGTTGGTCCCGAAGGGTTATACAAGTTTGTAGAATGGGGGTTGAATACAAACACAAGATTTTTATCTTTAAAATTGTTTATTGATATAATCAAACAATTTACAGTTTGTTGCAAAATAAGATCAAGTATAAAACCTAATCTAAACAAACTAAGAGAATCACACAAATTTCTTGCACTAGAAAAGATAGAGAGAAAATAAGAAAACCTGAAGAAAGATTTTCTTGGCACTAAGTAGTTCTACGAGGAAAGGCAAGCACTTCAAAAATGAAGTAGGATTTCCTATTTATACTACATGCACTAAATGCAAGTCAGTACAACTTTACACGTGGCAACATCTGGTTGGTTGCATGGATTTGACTTTAGAAAATATCCCTTTTGGCCGCATGATGAACAATGTAGTTGCAGAGTGGTTTGTACGATCCTGGACAAAGGGATGTCCTTCTGACAAATCGTACAAAAGCATTCAAGGAGATAAGACAAAAGTTACTTGTAGAACAGGCTTCATGATTATCGATTGCTGAGTTTATCTTTATCAGCGAATGATAAAGTTCAGCTCTCGCTGAAGTCTTCTACTTGAAACTTCGCAGGAAATGGACAAGTCTTGTCTTCGCTGATATCCACATCAGGTAACTAGTAGAATTAGTCAGTCGTTCGTCAGCTTGGTTTTCGATTTCAACTTTGAACTCAGTTGTCGCGAATCTTTTCTTCAGGGATCATAAGCAAACAATTACATGATGGGCATTCAGCAATCATCAGCAAGACTGAACAAGCTCAGGTCTCGCTGATGTACAGTTATCGCTGAAGTATAAATTAAAGAACACATGTTTCCATCAGCGATACTAAACAGACTTAGTATATTTTCTTAGATGGTGAAACACTGATACATATTGTTTACTTACAATTTTCACTAAGTGATTCTAAGAGTCATCATCAAATCACTGAAGGGTTAGATCAACATTAACAAAAATGTTTAATGCTAGGTTTCGTATTATTGATAATTTCATATGGAGTTTAACCGAACCGTCGATGTATGATTGATCGATTTTGTGTATAACACGCGGTTGAAACATGTTAGGACCATAAATGTCCTACATCTTAGAAAGATATATAAATAATTATATAGTGCTTAATTTGTTTAATTAATCTTTTTGTAAAAGCCTTTAATCATAAATGGGCTTAGATTAGCTTGATGGGCCATTGGCCTTTGTGTTTAAAGCCTAAGTATATAAGGTTTCCTTAACCTTAGAATTAGGTTAGAGTTTTCATTAGAGTTTTCATTATACATTCACTAACGATTGTGAGCTTAATTGGTTAGAGAGAGATAGTTAAGATTTTCATTCAAACATTTGTAACTATCTTGAATCTTGAATATGAGAGGGATGACAAGTTGAAATCATCAGTTGTTCTTGTTATTTCTCATTGAATCGTTGTTACCTGATCAAACTGGAACTATCAATTGGTATCAGAACATAATCGGTGATTTGAAGATACGAAAGAAATCGAACGAAAGCAAGAAATCAAAGAATTTTCATATTGAAGTTTTCTGGAAAACGCAACGAGCCGTTTTGCCTATTCCCGGAGATTGAACCGTCGGATCGTCACGATTTTTGGACAGTAGCTCCAGGACATTCCGTTTCACATTCTGAACGGTTGGATTAATCGTTTGAGGTCCAGAAGGCACCCAGATTATTTTCGTAACAGTGCAGTTTTTCTTGAAGAAAATCGTTCATCAATCTGGTTTGCAAGTCTTTCGTTGATTTAATAATTCGCTTGTTAATTCTCGATTGGTTAATCGTTTTTATCGGCTGTTTATCTGAGTTTATATCAATTCTCAAAGGTTTTAAAATTTTCAATTTTAAAAATCAATTTCTTGAGTTTTTGGTGTTCTTAAGCTTTTGTGGTGATTGTTGGCAAATAGGACATATTTTGCTTAGAAATCGATTTGGATGTGTTTGTTTTTGTGTTTTTTGTTGAAATCTAACCCTATAGGAGTGAAGTCAAGCAACCCGATCGATCCCGATCGGATTTTTTCCAACCAGCCGCAGTTACCGGGTAAGTCTATCTATCACTCAAGGTTACCTGGTAACTTACCTGGTAACTCAAAGTCACCGGGTGAATTACTTTTCCAAGTTACCGGGTAATTGTTTTTTGTTACCGGTTAACTTTTTAAAATAAAAAGGGAGGTGACCGGATAATTTTTGTTACCGGATAATTTTAAAAAAAAGGGGGTTACCGGATAATCCTTTTGTTACCGGAAGACATTTCTTTCCGGGTGAATCATCATTTTCCGGTGAAACTCAATTCTTAGCCGCCCACAACTATTGACCGTATTGTTTTTTTTGTTGACCACACATCCACGTGTGTTTTCATCAATGTTTTTTTTATCAAAGTTTCATAACTTTGATTAAATTATTTCTTTATCAAAGTTATGTGGTTGTGGTTCTTTATCCAGTAAGTCGCCGTTTTCTTATCATCCGATAAGTCACAATTTTCATATTATCCGGTAAGTTTAAATCTTTGTTGTTTTATTGTCCGGTAAGTTCTCATCGCATCCAATAAGCTCTTTTTCATCCGGTAAGTAAGTTTTTGATTGGTAAGTGTATTTTCCAGTAAGCCACTTTTCACCCGGTAAGTTCACTTGATTTTAATTTTATCCGGGAACCATCTTTGTCCGGAAAGTGCATCTCACCCAGTAAGTCTCAATTTTTTTTTATCCGGTAAGTTCTTTTTCCACCCGGTAAGCTTTGTTTGGAAAGAACTTTTATCCGGTAAACCAACTTTTATCCGGTAAGTTGTGTTTAATAAGTTTTGATTGATAAGTTCTCGTCGGTACCCGAGTTACCGCACGTCTCGTGATTAACAATTTTAACGAAACTTGCAATTTTTTCTTAACGATCGATCTGCAATTTTTTTGTGACGCTTGAGATTTATTGCGACGTGTTTTGAGCTTATTTTCATCGTTCTTGATCTAATTTGGTTTGTTTTTCTTGCAGGTTTCATCCTCAAAGTTTGATTTAGTTCGTTCGACTTTGATAATAAAATTTAATTTTTGGAAACGAATTTAGTTCTTAAATTTGCTTCTCAATTTTAAATTTTCGATTTTTATTCCGCATTGATTAATTCTTCAAAATAACACCGATCAACAATCAATTTTTCAGGTAACAATGTCGTATTGCTTTAATCCTTCGTGTAAAGCCATTATAAGAATGCATGAAGAGAATTGGATGAGTGCGAATGAATCGTGCGTACAGTACTACAACGATCTAAAGGCACGGGAAAATCAAGTCTGGGAATATTCTGAGAAACTTCTTAAATCTGAAGAAAAGACAGAGATCTTAGAATCTGAAAACACTGAGCTGAAAAGGAAGATTGCTGAATTGCCATCACAAGACGAGATAAAGGCACTTGTAAAGAAAGCACATCAAAGACTATGTGAAAAGAATATCAAGCAAGCAGATGATTTGTGCAGCAAGTACATCAAGGAGCTGAAGGAACTGAAATCTCAAATCTAGAACAGTTCTGAGAAGCTTGCTGAAGAAGAAGACATGTTGATCCAAACCCTCAGTGATTTGATAATGACCCTCTCTTAAACACTTAGTGAAAATTGTAAGTAAACAATATGTATTAGAGTTTCACTATCGCTGATGTACTAAGACTAATTCAGTACCACTGATCGAAACTCTCGTTCTTTAGATTAAACATTCAGCGAACACTGTTTACCATAATGCTCTGAGCATGTTCAGTCCTTATGGTGATCGCTGATAAGTTAGTTGTTTACTTATGATCCCTGAAGACAAGTTTCATGTCAACATATGTTCTACGCAGAAGTCGAAGATCAAGCTCAAGAACCAGCGACAAGTCTACTACTGAACTGATGCGGATATCAGCGAAGCCAAGATCTGTCCACTCAACGTGAAGTATCAAGTAGAAGACTTCAGCTATCGCTATTTCTATACTAAGAGCGGATAGAGCGGATTTGTTTAATCTCATAAACAAGATCTGATCTATACTAAGATTTATCTTCCTAGCTATTTCTTAAAATGGCTACCAACACAAGATTCTCCAGAGATAATTTTAATCTATGGAAAAATAGGATGATTCTCTTCTTAGAAGGTGTAGACACTACTATGCCTTATTATCTTGAAAACGGCCCATATATTCTTGTAAGAATTGATGCTGCAGTTCCAGCCGCTGAGAATAGACATGCTATTCCAGAAAGGCTGATACCCAAGGAAGTTCATATGTGGACTGACGAAGATAAGAAGAAAGTGGCTATTGACACCAAAGCCAGATCCATACTCTCTATGGCTCTTCCTGACAAAGTCTACCATTCCGTCATGAACCTGAAAACTTCAAAAGCTATGTGGGACACAATCTGTGTTCAGTATGAAGGTACATCTGAAGTCCAGGACTCACGAAAGATCAACCTGGTAAGACAGTACGAAAGCTTCATTTGTGGTAAGAATGAATCTCTCTCTGAAGTACACCAACGTTTTAACTGTTTAATAATAGATCTAAAAACTGTTGGTAAGGAATATTATAACTTTGAAGTACTGACAAAGTTCTTAGAATGTTTACATGAAAGCCGGGACAGTTATTCTATGTGTCTCAAGCTATCAAAGGATCTAAAATCAAAGACCCTTTCTACCTTATATGGCACGATGCTGAATCACGAGCAATCGAGTCATCTTAAGAAGAATCTTGTAAAAGATTCTAAAAGCACCCCTGTTGCTTTAATCTCAGAGTCACCTTCCACTCAGCGATCGACTATCATTGTCACTTAGTTGGAAACTAACTCTGAAAGATCATCAGACTTTGACGTTTCAGATAATGATGAAACTCTGGCATTCCTGGCTAATAAGTTCAAGAGATTTGCTAGAAAGAGTAATTTCAAGAAGAATAAACCTCTTGCTATTACTGACAAGCCAAGATCATCAACCCCTGTTGATAAGGCTACTGCTACTTGCTATAACTGTGAAAAGATAGGACATTTTGCTAGCGAGTGCAGGTCAAGGAAAGTCTCTAGACCCTCAGCTTTTCCCAAGAAAAACTTTATTCCCAGGATTAGAGATGAAAAATATAAAAAGCTGAAAGAAAGGTATTCAAAGCTGAAAAACTTTAAGAAGAAAGGCAAAGGCCTGATGGTTGACTATGATTGGGCTGACTCTGATGAGGAACAAACATCCGACTCTGAAGATGATGAAGCCAATCTCTGTCTTATGGCCAAACTTGAAGATGAGGAAGAAAGTTCAGACATTCCCTCCACTTCAACCTCTGCTACTCAGGTATCACCTTCCTTTTTTACCAATATTGCAAATATTGATGAAGCTGATAGTCTTCGTAAAATCGATCTCTTGACTAGAAGTTTATATGAAGCCATGAATGGCAAAACTGTTATTGAAAATCAAAACCTTGATCTCGCTGAACAGCTTAAAAACTGTCACCTTCAAATAGAAAAACTTTCTAAAATTGAAGAAGATTTTAAATATCAAGTGCACTTAAATCAACTAGTCAAAATCGAACGAGCAGAAGCTATCGCTGCATTAAAAGCTGAAAAAGCTACTGTTGATGGATGGTATAAATCCTCAACAACGATCACTGAAATAATAAAGTCTCAGATTCCCTTGAGTGATAAACGTGGTCTGGGTTACAATGCTGAAACTCTAGAACCAACCACTGATCGTTCCATGCTTAAGTTTGGAATGTTCGTATCATCTCTTCCTAACACTTTCTCATCTCAATGTTCCTCTTCTCAACTTCCTAACCCTGAGGAAATATCTACCTCTTCAAAAGGTAAAGAGAAAATGGTTTATCCAAAACCTACCTCTGTCTCTAAAGATAAAGGTAAAGGAATTGCTTTTAACCAAAATCCTCAGAAGGGTACCTTAGTACCTAAGCTGAATGCTTCTAAAGATTTAGTGACCAATCCCTCTGGACCAAGGAATCAGATCTCTGGATCTACTCAGCGTGGATCTATTCAGCGATCTACTCCTAGAATCAGAGTGGATGTCATTGGTAAGAAATCCAAAGAACTGATTGTTCCTCCTATTCCAAATACCAAAGGTATATTTGGTGTTGGTCCTTCAAATTTAAAATCAAAAGCTCAGCATGCAAATGGTCCTAGAACTACTTTTAGTTATAGGAAATGTTATCACTATGGACTTACAGATCATATTGCTAGTAAGTGCCCTACGGCCACCAAAGCAGAAAATGTAGCTAAGGTGAAGATCATTGCCCCCAAGGCAAAGAAGCCTACTGAGGTTAAGAAATTAACCAAAGTGAAGACTGACAAAGCCGAATCTTCAAATGTTGCGAAGACTGCTGAACCTTCCATTCCAACTACTCTCTGACAAACGTGTACACATGGTTAAGTGGGTACCCAAGAAAAACTAATCTTCCTTTGTAATGCAGGTTAAGAAGGGTATTTGGTATCTCGATAGAGGATTCTCTAGACACATGACTGGAAAGAAAAGCCTGCTCGCTGAATACAAGGAAGAGAAGGGTCCCTCTGTGACTTTCGGTGGAAATGGAAAAGGACATACCCGAGGGTTTGGTGTACTCTCAAATGGTACAACAACCTTCAGAAGAGTCGCATATGTTGAAGGGCTGAAGCATAATCTTCTAAGCATCAGTCAGCTTTGCGACATGGATAACAAGGTAATCTTTACCAAGGAATCCTGCTTTGTCACTGACAAAAAGGAGAAGATAGCTCTCAACGGTTATCGTTTGGAAAACGTTTATGTAATAAACATGGACTCAACAACCACTGAGAACTCCTGTTTCTTCTCAAAAGCCTCATCTGATGTCAACTGGCTATGGCATAATAGGCTCTCTCATTTAAATTTCAAGACACTGAACACTCCCTCTTCAAAAGAGTTAGTCACTGGTCTACCTCAACACTCATACACCAAAGAGTCTTTATGTCCAGTGTGTGAGAACGGGAAGCAGACCAAAGCAAGCTTTAAATCAAAGCAAGTCTCCTCAGTGTCATCTCCTCTACAACTTTTCCATATGGATTTGTTTGGCCCTGTTAACAAACAATCCATCGCTGGAAAGAAATATATGCTGGTCATAGTTGATGAATTCTCTCGCTATACATGGGTAATGTTTCTCCGTTCTAAGAGTGACACCCTTGAAGAACTCATCACATTTGTCAGGAAGATGGAAACCCTGAACAACTTGACCGTTCGCTCAATAAGGAGTGATCATGGGACTGAATCCCAAAACAGGTCTCTTGATTCCTTCTTTGAGAGCAAGGGTATTTCTCACAACTTTTCATAAGTGAGAACACCACAACAAAATGGAGTTGCTGAAAGAAGAAATAGAACAATTATTGAAGCTGCACGTTCAATGCTCATCGATTCTCACCTGCCTACTCAGTTTTGGGCAGAAGCTGTCAACACTGCTTGTTTTACGCAAAATAGGTCGCTGATAGTCAAAAGATTCAATAAGACAGCCTATGAACTTTTTCATGGGAGAAAGCCTTCAATTAGCTTTCTTCACATCTTTGGATGTCAGTGTTTCATACTGAATAACAGAGATGCCCTTGGAAAGTTTGATCCTAAGGCTGATGATGGAATCTTTCTTGGATAC
Organism: Saussurea involucrata; assembly: GCA_033807775.1. Lineage (NCBI taxonomy): Eukaryota > Viridiplantae > Streptophyta > Magnoliopsida > Asterales > Asteraceae > Saussurea > Saussurea involucrata. The sequence continues at coordinate 165,458,893 of CM066314.1, forward strand.
TCCTCAATTTCCAAAGCCTTTATAGTCTTCAATCGTAGAAGACAAACTGTAGAAGAAACTATTCACGTCACGTTTGACGAATCCCGTTCAGCGAACTCTAAACCGTCTGCTGATACTGAAGAACTGAATCAATGGATGTTTTCACATCTTGGTGATTCAGAAGTCATTCCCACTCCTCAAACTCATACTCATCCTGCTAAAGATGATGGTCCTAACATCATCCCTGACTTGCAGACTAGTGAAGCTGAAACCTCATGGGTCTCAGTTGTTCCTCTAAATACTATGCCTGCTTCTGAACCTTCTACATAAGACATTCCATCTACTTCTCAGCAATCAGTGAATATAATGACAACTGCACCCACTCCTCTCTTAGCTGATATACCAGAAGCTGTTGAAGCCTCATCTTCAGCTTCTCCGGTTCACGTTGAGTCAGCATCTCATGCTCCGACTCAGCGATGGACTGCAAATCACCCTATTGATCAAATTCTTGGTGATCCAAACGCTGGTGTTCAGACTCGACGAAGTGCAGGTAATATTTGTTTATTTGTTAACTTTATTTCTCTGATTGAACCAATGAAAATAGATGATGCCCTCAAAGATCCAAACTGGGTCAGCGCTATGCAAGAAGAGCTGACAGAATTTGAAAGAAACAAAGTTTGGAATCTTGTTCGAAGACCAACAGACAAGACAGTGATAGGCACTAAATGGGTCGATCGTAACAAGTTGGACGAACATGGAACTGTAACCCGCAATAAGGTTCGACTTGTTGCTCAGGGATACAGACAAGAGGAAGGCATAGATTACGACGAAACATTTGCTCCAGTAGCAAGACTAGAATCTATTTGTCTATTCTTAGCTTACGCTGTACACAAAGACTTCAAGGTTTATCAAATGGATGTGAAGTCAGCATTCCTCAATGGAAAGCTGAATGAAGAAGTCTACGTGGAACAACCCCCAGGATTATCAGATCCTAAGCGTCCAGGTTATGTTTATAAACTGGATAAGGCACTTTATGTCTTAAAGCAAGCTCTACGTGCATGGTATGACACTCTTTCCTCTTATCTCCTGATTGAACATTTTAAGCGTGGAAAATCGATAAAACTCTATTTTTCAGGAAAGTGAATGGTCATATCATTCTTGTTCAAATATACGTCGATGACATTATATTTGGTTCCACTAACCCTGAACTTTGTACTCGTTTCTCTAAAAGGATGAAAGCTGAATATATAATGAGTATGATGGGTGAACTAACATATTTCCTTGATCTACAGATAAAACAAACTGAAAAGGGAACTTTCATTAATCAGGGAAAGTATGTTAAAGATATGCTGAAGAAATTCGATTTAGCTCAGAGTTCAGCTATGAAAACCCCTATGGCACCTCCGCTGATATTAAATAAGGATACTAATGGTATTCCTGTTATTGTCACGTTATACCGTGGGATGATCGGCTCTCTTTTGTATCTTACAGCTAGCCGACCCGATATTATGTACGCAACCTGTTTGTGTGCACGATATCAAGCTGAACCTAAGGAATCTCATATGACCGCTGTTGGTTCCCGTATTTGATTAACAAAGATTATCTTATCTATTAGTTCAAATAAGATGTGTTGCGGAAGCGTATTTGAAGAACTAACAGATATGTTTATATAGAAACAGCACAAAATACCAAATAAACAGTATATGAAGAACAGATGAATATCTCAAAGTTTACTGTATTTGATGAAGAACACTAACAATAGATTTGACGTTAATTGTGTGTGTGTGTTTTTCTGGTATTAAACTTGTTAGGAAGAACTCAACATGAGTCTTCCTTTTATACTACAACAAAAGAACTATTCTTAGACAAAAGGACTATTGCTACAGGAAAGAAGGGATGGCATGAACAGTTGGAAACCTGCATGCATTAAATGCGCTAATATCAACTTGCAAGGATTCCTATCAGAGTTTGACATGTGTTTGTTGTCGGGCCATGCCTTGTACAAGTTGATGAACGGACCCTGGAACAGTAGCAAGATATTTCTGTAACAGTGGTAAGATATTTCTGCAACAGTGGCAAGATATTATAAATATCTTCCAAGTCTTCAGTTTGAACCGCAGAGGCTCTGTCAAGGGTGACAGAGGTTCTGCGGCTCGGTCCTTAGTGAGCATTCTTCTGTAGATCCTTCTTTGGTCCTTTGTGAGTAGTCTTCTGTAGATTCTTCTTGCGACTTGGTGCTTCATGAATGATCTTGTTTGCTTCGGCAGGTCTTCTGTGGAACACCGCAGAGCTTCTGTGGAACTCTTTCATACGTAGCCTATTTTTCAATACTTCTAATATTATGAATATTTGGAGCTAACAATCTCCCCCTAAGTATTGAAAAATGAAAATTTGACTTTATGCATAATTAGGCTAAGTAAAGTAGACAGAGGTTAAACAGTACCTCAAAAGATTCATTTCATTTCTTTTTAATTGTTACAGAGATATGTAAAAGAGATTTAGACATTTGCATCTTTGAAGTCATTGAAACTTCTGTTGTCGAATCCTACTTCTCTGAGCTCGTGATAGAATTTGATGCAGAGTTCTCTTAAGCCAATTGTAGCATCTATTTCTCTGATCATTCTTTCTGCTGATTCTTGATCCATAAGCTCAGTACCTCTGTTCTCTTCTAAGATTGATCTGAACTTGTTCAGAGTACTGGTTGCATACTTCTGACAGTCCATTTCCACAAAAAGTCTTACTTGACCAGCAGGATCCTTATACACTAACCCGTACCTTGGTGTTGTTATGATTGAGTTGGGTATTGCAGAAGGTGGGCAGTGATCCTCTGGTGGTCTCAGACTCAGGTTTCTGACTCCAAGATCTCTTCCCAGTTGAAAGTCTATCATGCTATACAGCAGAAGCTTTTCTCTCATTGCTTTCCTGAATACTTGATAAGCCCTTCTATTAGCATCGTTGTCGAAGTTTTCTTTTGTCTAAAGTAGAAGATCTGGCAGATCGTAGGGGTTCAAGTTCCTTATATCGGCATCTGAAAATTGATTTTTGGACTTGTTCTCCCGTTTGACTTTGTAAATGTTGTACCTGATCTTTGGAAAGGTTCTCGTTTGAGAGAATTTGCAGTATATTACCTTTTCAATTTTGGACTCTGAGAAGACTTATGCCCCTGATTTTGGCTTTGTTCTGCTGAAGGTGTTGTCAAGGTCAGCTCTGAGTTGAGGATCTTCGGTGTGTGGTATAGGGTTGTTCTGATATTGCTGTTTGTAAAGGTACCTATACACCACCTCTTCTATTTCTGCATGTCGTGTAGTTGTTGGTGGTATTAGTCTTCGCAGAGCATCCATTTTTCGTTTTATCTCCGCAACCCTACCCTCTGTTACCTTTGCTTTTGGATCAAGGACCGGAATTTCTGACAGAGGATCTGAAATGAATGCCCAGTCTTCTTCAGGCTTAGGAGTGACAAAGGCATTGAATGAGCTCTTCATCAACTTCTCTGTCGTCTGAGGCATTTGCTTTTTCTTCTTTGGTTCTTCTGTCATGATACCCTTTCCTTTATCTTTGGCTTGGGAAGGCTCAGAACCTGTTGTTTGCTTTGGACTCTGTGGGATTGCTTCTGTTGGTTTGGGTGTTGAGGTCTCTGTTGGTATGATGGGAATTGCCTCTGTAGTTTTTGACACTTCAGTTTCTGAGGACTTTGGTGGGGATGGTTATATTGGTTTGATTGGGGATTTGGGTTCTGTAGATGTTTCTTCTGTGAGCTCGGTTGTGGTTTGTGGAGGGATATCGAAACGTTTTGCAGCTCTGAAAGCGGACACGAACTCCATTCTCTTTAGGACATAAGTAGCAGAACGTTTAGATGTTTTTGGTTTGTGGGCAATGGATTTTCTTCTTGGGTGAGTTTTGGGTTGTGATTTTGGTGGAGAATGGGGAAGTTCTTCTGAGGATGAAGAAGTCAGGATTTGAACTTCAGGGACATCTTTTTCAAGGACAGAGGTGGTTTCCACAGAGGCTGCTGTTTCCTCTGTGGGTCTCTGTTGAGTTTCCTTGGTTTGGGTTTGGGTTGGGGGTGCAGATGAAATTGGTACTGCTGATATCGGAGGACTGGTTGCAGCTGTTTCTGTTTGTTTTTCCCTTTGTGTCTCCCCCTCAGGATGATCTGATGAATTATCATCATCAGAGTCATCCTGACCCTTATCTTCTTTACCCTCTGCTCTGCAAGTAGTGTCAGGTTTCTTCGCCCCGGCTGCCATCATTTTGGCACAGAGATCATCACAGAGACCAAGAAGAATTTGAACTTCGGCCTCTGTGTTGAACCGCATCTTTCCCACACTAGCTTTGAAGTCTTTTACGTAAGATGCGTTGGCTATTGTGAAGGCTTTGATAAATTCTGTCATTTGATTCAAGATGCTTTGCCCAAGTTCTGTCAACTGTGCTCTGGTCATGTAGTCGGTAGGCTTCATGGCTAGAGTGGCTTCTGTTGTTTGTTCCTGAACTTGTCGTAGAGCTTTCTGCGGTTCTTCTGGAGTAATAACTTTTGATGATGACACTTGTTCTTTCATCTTTTCCAGATATATTTTGATCGAGTTGTTGAAGGCATAAGTTGCAGCTTTTTCAAAATCAGCAGCAGCAGAGGCAGGTGTGGTTGGCAGAAGTTGTGCCAGCAGACTTCATCTGGGCTAGAGTAGATTGCACCTCTGTGGAAAAGTTGTCCATTTTGGTGTTTAGTTCTGAGATGGTCGTCGATATTGTTTCTGCAAAAGATTTGAAAGAGCTTTTCAACTCTTTCAATGTTTGGTTCACAGAGGTGACAAGGGTTTGGAACTCACCCCTTGATACGTGTGAACTCGTGGTAACCTCTGGAGGAACACATTCGTCTCCAGAGTTTGTCCTTGTTCCTTGGACACCTTCTTTCACCCCTGTTTGTACGTTGAGGGTGGAATGATTTCCTTCTGATCCTCGAGGAGAAACATGAGTTTCAACCCCTACAGAAGTTATGTGAAGGTCAGAGTCCAAATCCACTCAAGAGGTGGTTATTGGAATGTCCTTCTGTTGACGTGGAGACTTGTCTAGAGTCTCTTCGTCATTGTGCTCTCTACTCCCCTCTAAAGGGAGGTTTGGCCCTATCGTTGTGTGCGTGGCAGAGGAAACGAATTCCTCTGCTAGGATGTCAGGTGTGAATTGGGGCAATAAATCACGAACTATGGGTGAGTCCTTTTGAGAGGACTCCCCAGGAATGGTTTCCCCGGTTATATTAGGCACAGAGGTTGATACCCTCTGGCTGGCTGGGAGGGGTTAGGATCGAGCTGTGCTGCCCTTTTTCAATGATACCCTCTGCCGCTAGACCGGCGGTATCAGAAATGTGGGTTGCACTAGGAGGGGGTTGGGGATGTGTGCCTTCTACTTCTGCGACATTTTTTTCTGCAGAACCCTCTGCTATTTCTACCCTAACCTCTTCCTCTATTGAAAAGTCTATGTTTACCTCTTCTTCTGAGGTTTCCTCTGTAGGCGCTACTGTTTCTGCTTCTGCTCTTAAGGAATCATATATGAAATGAGATCCTATGAGTTTTCGTACGTGAGGGTGCATGGTTTGTGTACCTTGAGCTGCAGAAATGACTTCTGTTGTGCGCATAGCCTCTGTAGACTGATCAAATGGTTCTGCGAACCATCCTGATGGATCTAAGGTTTGAGCAATGTCGGGATTGTTGAGGAAGGCATTGAAATCTCCCTGTTGATCTGCATATATTATTGGGGAGGGAGGTTGTAGAGGCATAGTCTAATCTTCCTCTTCTTGTTTGACTTCCTCTGTAATGACCTGCAGAGGTGATCTTGGTTTCTTCTTCTTTGACTTTGGAGCTCCCTCTTCTGTTGGTTTGGATTTTCGTTTCCTTTGTTTTGGTGGGGAAGGAGATGCAGAAGATCTTGTCTCTGTAGCATGTGGTGGAGAAGAGGTTTGAGCTGCAGAGGTTGTAGTTTCCTCTGTGGGTTTTCTTTTCTTGCTCTTCTTCTTGGGTGTTGCTGCAGAGGTTTTTCTTTTGGGAGAAGAGGGGTAAATGCTCTCTCTTTGGGCTTTGAAACGGTCTTATACTGAATAATGTTTCTCTAAAGCTCTAGCCCGTTCTTCTTCTGTCATCCTCTCTACTACATCTACACCTAAGGGGGCTCCTAGACGTGGGGGTGTCACAGGACTTGGTTCTGGAGTCCTGTGGACGCGTATATAGTCTAATTTCCTATCTTCATCGGTTGCGTATGACAGAAGGTTCTTTGACAGAGGTCTGCAGTGTGGGTAGTTGTCTTCAAGTTCTGTAGGAGTATTTTTATTCATTGGATAAAGCTTTACCGATGGCCCTTCCATTGGCCATTTCTGCATTTGAAGTAGAGGCTCGAAGATTACTCCTAGAATTCTTTGATATTGCAGAGGAGGCAGATACCCTGGTGTATTCTTTTTGGCCCTTTGAGTTGCGAGCTTTCTGTCGATTGTATTCACTATCTCCTGCATCATGATGGTGGCATAATCAAGTGGAATATCGTAATAGATTCCATACATGATGGTCAGGATCTGGAATGAGCTTTGGTCAGGGCTACCGGTTTTCCCTGTTAGGCAACGATTTAAGATGGAGAATAGGGTATTCCACAGAGGTGGTAGTCTGCCTCTGCGGAAATCATTGCGTTTCCTTAGGGTTGTGTTATACCCTAACATTTCTACGAATCGGCAGAGTTCCTCATCCGTCGGAACCTCATCATATTTCTTGGTTGGCAGGTTGAACTCCAGTGAGAACATGGTTCTGTTGAACATGAGTTCGAGGTACTCAGACTTGTCTGGTTTTGAAATATAGCCCTTTATCAGAGAATCATCTGAATCAAATCGGAAACTTTGCCAAAATTGATTCAGATATCGTGCAGAGATTTTGGTTGGGGTTTTGGAAAGGAGAGGGTATAGGATATGATTTTCCATGATATTTAGGAGAAGAGCATGGGCTTCACCGAAGGCTGTTGGTGAGGGCACAAGATAGCAGTTGTTGGACTTTAAAGGAAGAACATCCTCAAAATGTTCTTTGTTCAGAAAATATTGAAGGTTTGTGGTTGGTGCAAAGTTTGCAGAGTCGCCGGAGTTTTCTGTTTCAGCATTTACGGCGATGTTAGGGTTTTGGGAATGCTCTGAATGCACTGGGGAGTGTTGAGGAGAGTTCGCCGGAGAGTTTTGAGCAGCGTGGGAACTGGAAGCCATTTTAGCAAAGTAAAATGAAAATTTGAATATAGTTTCAGGTTCGCCGGAGAAGAGAGTGAATAAAGTTTTTGTGAGGTATGGTAACTTTGGTTTTATATTGAGTTTGTGGCCGTAGAATCTGAAAGGGTTAATATTTTGAGGTAAATAATATTTTGGGGTCCGCACTTGAGTGGTTACGGCGGGTCCAACTTTCCATAAGAACGTGTTGCATGTAGGTCCAATGAAAAGATGACACGTCCTCTGTGTCAGTTATGACGAGACGTCGTGGGCGGCCTTATTAAATGCTAGGCGCGTGGGCCTTTTTACCTCCATATGATTCTCACTCGCAGAAAAGTTACCGTTACTGTTACAAAAACACCTAAAGTAAAAACTGACAGAGGCTCTGTGATTTAAGAATCTTATTTTTCTTGCCTCTGTAGGTTGTACTTTCACAAAGAATGGTTGAAAAAATCCATGGAGAGGATCGATAAATTATTTGTATAGAAACTCCTTTACAGAGTTTTTTGGACCTCTGTCAGAGCCAGCAGAGCCTCTGAGACAAGAAATTTCTTATAACTAATAATTTATAAACATTTTTTATCATCCAAGTTTTTGATTTTTTTTAACAATGTTTTTAGGACCTTTTTGAAAGCTGGTGTCCTAGAAAATTGTTTTTGAAAAAAGTTTTGTGCAGCAAAAAGTCTTTTAAAATGTGTTGGTCTACAGAAGTTCTTTCTTTTGGGAAGAATTCTGTAACCGATGACTTCTGTTGCAGTGCATTTGTATGCGATGATTCTTTTTGAATTTGACACCTAGAATGATTGACAGAGTTTACAAGAATTATTGATTTAAGATCAGAGCTTTTGCCTGCAGAACCTCTGTTGGACTCAGCATAGGCTCTGTGACCTTAAATTTCTAATAATGGAAAACTTGATATTCTTTTTGATCAAATTTTATTTGGAATGTGTTTAATAATGTTTCTAGAACATATTTAGAATTTTGTGTCGTAGAAAATTATTGTCAAAAAGAATTTGTTCGAGATACTAACCTTTTTGTTCTTCTTTGTCCGGCAATGTTCTTTTCTTCTGTTGTTGTCATCTCTTCCTTTGCTCCCCCTTGACTTATAAATCTCTGTAGATTAAGCAAGGTCTCCTTTTGCTCCCCCTTGATCTAATCAACCTCTGTAGATCAAGTTTGTTCTCCTCTGCTCCCCCTTGACCTATGCTTGGTTCAAATAATCAGAAGTAAATGTATATAACATAGGCCGTGTATCAGAGGTTCTGTAAGGATCGTCAGAGGTTCTGAGGAGACTTACAGAAGCTCTTTTGTTTTCAGAAAAGAGTTTTTTAGATTTTACATACAAAAGAAAATTTATTTACTAAATAAAAATAAATTTACAAACTAATTTGTACAACAACTTAAAATTGAAGATAAGATACTTACAGAGATTAATTCATATTTATCATTCCTAATTTACCCACCAAATAAAGGAATCTTTTCTCATCAAGTGCCTTGGTGAATAAATCAGCAAGCTGAAATTCTGTTGGTACAAAATGCATCTCGATGGTTTGATTTTCCACATGATACTTCAGAAAGTGATACCTGATATCTATGTGCTTTGTCTTTGAATGCTGTACTGGATTTGCAGAGATGGCAATTGCACTTTTGGAATCACAGAAGATGGGGATTTTGCAGATGATGTGACCAAAGTCTTTCAGCTGAGTTTTCATCCACAGAACTTGAGAGCAACAGCTAGCAGCAACAACGTATTCAGCTTCTGCCGTAGATGTTGAGACACAATTCTGTTTCTTTGAAGTCCAGCTTACTAATTTCCGACTTAGGAATTGACAACTCCGAGAGGTACTTTTTCTGTCTAGTTTGCATCCTCCATAATCTGAATCTGTGTATGCCTTTAGTCCAAAACCAGAGTTCTGCGGATACTAGAGGCCAAGATTTTTGGTCCCTCTGAGGTATCTGAAGATTCTCTTTACAGCAATATAATGTGACTTCTTAGGATTAGGTTGATATCTTGCACAAAGACATGTGGCATGCATTATGTCAGATCTACTAGCCGTTAAGTATAGTAAAGACCCAATCATTCCTCTGTAAAGCGTGCACTCGACAGAGATGCCATTTGGATCTGAAAAAGTTTATTTCCAGTGGCCATTGGTGTTTTCATGACAGAGGCATCAGAGAGGCTATATTTTTCATGTATGTCAGAGACATATTTTGATTGGTTTATGAAAATTCCTTCTGATGTTTGTTTGACTTGAAGTCTGAGGAAAAAGGTTAATTCTCCCATCATACTCATTTCAAACTCACTCTACATGAGTTTTTCAAAATCTTTACATTTTTGTGCATTAGTAGACCCAAAAATAATATCATCTACATATATTTGTACAAGAATAAGCTCATTTCCTTCACCTTTAAAAAATAGAGTTGTATCAGTGGTACCTCTTGTGTAGTCGTTATTGAGAAGAAAAGTGGAAAGTCTCTCGTACCATGCTCTTGGAGCCTGTTTCAGTCCATATAGAGCTTTGTCGAGGTAATAGACATACCTTGGGTATTTTGAGCTTTCAAATCCTAGTGGTTGTTGGACGTATACTTCTTCTTGAATTTCACCATTGAGAAAGGAAGATTTTACATCCATTTGATATACTTTAAAACCTCTGTGGGCTGCGAAGGCTAAGAAAATTCTTATTGCTTCGAGCCGTGCAACAGGGGCAAAAGTTTCATCGTAATCGATGCCCTCTTCTTGGCGATATCCCTTGGCCATCAGTCTTGCTTTATTTCGAATGATCACTCCATCTTCATCCTTTTTGTTTCTGAAGACCCATTTAGTCCCTATGGCCTGTTTCCCTCGTGGAAGAGGTACTAGAGTCCAGACTTTGTTTCGCTCAAACTGCAGAAGCTCTTCTTGTATAGCATCCACCCAGTTTGGGTCATCCAGGGCCTCAGAGATCTTTTTCGGTTCGATCACACTAATAAAATTGGTAAAGAAACAAAAATTTGCAGAAGCTGATCTTGTTTTTACCTTATCAGTGGGATTACCGATGATTTGTGTTTGAGGATGGCTTTTTGTCCATTGAGTTGTTCGTGGAAGATGATCATTTGAGTCATCAAGTTGAACTTCTGTGGTTGAAGTGGTTGATGGTTCAGCTTCTGTAGGAATAGGTATTAGAGTTGGGATTTCCTTCTCTGTAGGTATTGTGGTTTCATCTTCACTTCCCTCTGGTGTTTGTTCTGGTGTTGCTTCCTCTGTTGGATTTGTTGGTATTTGGATAACCTCTGTTGTAGAATCTTTTGTTGTCGTATCTTCTGTTAGGTTTTCAGTACCTGTAGTAGTTGTAGAAGAGGATGAGGGATTAAATGGATCAGACAAAGAGATACTTACTTCGTTTACAGAAGGGGATTCTGCAGAGGTGCTGTTTGTTCCAGTAGAGGGATCAACATCGTTGTTGAATATCTCTTGAAATAGAAGACTTAAATCTTCATTTGTTTTTGAGATGCCAGAGGATTCCTTGTTTAGCCCGAGTTCTGAACTGAGTTGTTCATAAGTCTTTTGGAATGAGTCATCAAAGGACACATTGATGCTTTCTACTATTGTGCGCGACTTCAGAAGATAAACTCTGTAGGCTTTGGAAGCGGCAGAATATCCGATGAATTTGCCTTGGTCAGCCTTTTCTTCAAACTTTCCTCTCGAGTCTCTGTCGTTTAAGACAAAGCATTTGCATCCAAACACATGGAGAAGCTTGATGTTTGGTCGTCGTTTGTTGATCAATTCATAAGGAGTTTTGATGTGTCTTTTCACGATTGTTGAACGATTTTGGGTATAGCAAGCAGTTGAAATTGCTTCTGCCCAAAAGGTCATTGGTAAACCACATGCAGAAAGCATGGTTCTTGCAGCCTCCACGAGCGTGCGGTTCTTTCGTTCGACCACACCATTCTGTTGTGGGGTGCGAGCGGCAGAGAAGTTCTGGGATATTCCTTCTTCTGTGAGATAGGCTTCAATGACAGAGTTTTTGAATTCTGTGCCATTGTCACTTCGTAACTCCAAAATTCTGCACTCATAAGGAACTTGGATTCTTTTCATTAGATTAATCAAGATGCATGGAATATCTGATTTCTTTTTGACAAATTCAACCCATGTAAATCGTGAAAACTCATCAATTAAGACAGGTATATATTTCATGCCACCTAGGCTCTGTATAGCGATTGGACCGCAGAGGTCAACGTGAAGCATGTACAGAGGCCTAGGACAAGACACATCAGTTTTTCCTCTGTGAGAAGCTCTTTTGAGTTTTCCCATTTCACAGGCAGAGCATAAATGATCCATATTAAATTTAACATTTGATAAACCTTTGACCAGTTCAAGTTTTACCAGTTTATCTGGAGTATGAAAGTTTAAGTGACAGAACCTGTTGTACCATAGCCAAGCTTCTTCACTTTTGCTTGCAACAAGACAAATGTTGTCCTTGTTTTTGGCATTGAAGTTCATTAGATACAAATCACCTTTTCTTTTGGCTCGCAGAAGTTCAATTCCGGTGTCTTCACTTAGTAGAGAGCAGAACGTTCTCTTGAAAAGTACATCGAATCCCGTATCACAAAGTTGGCTTACACTGAGTAGGTTGTGTTTAAGGCCATCAACATATGCAACTTTGTGTACTGTGATATTCTCTTTCTTTATGACTCCATCCTTTGATATGCCCCTTTTTGTTATCTCCAAAAGTCACTGATCCACCATCTTGTTTTTCTTGGAATGTGGATAGAAGACTTCTGTTGCCAGTCATGTGCCTTGAGCATCCGGAGTCTTGATACCATATTGGCACAAACTGCTTCTGCAAAACAATCACAGAGATTTAGGTACCCATATCCACATGGGTCCTGTTTCGTCAGAATTTTTCAAGTTTGCCTTGGCATTCTTGAAATACATTTTATTTTTTGTCGAAGAATCAGTTTGTTTCTCTTTTATATTTGATTTAACTGCAGAGAGAAAACAATTTGAACTACAGAAATGATTATTCAATTTGAACATTAGATCAAAGCAATGACAGTATGGAATATCAGAAGTGATTTGCTTGAAATTTTCATTGAAAGCTTTAAACTAGGCCACATAGGCATTACATTCTATTCTAGCATATGGCTTCCTATTACAAGAAGATTTATGTAGATTAGATTGTTGGCAAAAATCTTTGTTTGTAGCAGCCTTCTGTGAGTCCCTTCTGTGGTGAACTTCTGTTGATTTCACTGTCACAGATGAAAATGGTTTGTTAAGTTTTGTCCATTTACCCTTTTGTTGCCATGTTGGTTTCTCTTTTATTTTTAAGGGTTTTAAAATTTTTGAATCTTTTAGATTTTGAGAGGACATTAACTTCTTTTGTTTTAACTTTTCAAGCTCAATAGAGGTTTTGGCTTGTATGCACATATCCAAAAAGTGTGGACAGATAGGAATTCCAGTGATTTTCTCTTTTGGAGAAATAGTTCTGTTAAGAACTTCAGAGGTTTGTTTAAAAACTTCTGTGTCACAAGGAATCTTTTCTATTTTGTCAGTCTCTGAGTCGTCAGATGATGAATCGTCCTCATATACAGAGATTGAGTCATCAACATTTCTTTCGATAGAGGCTGGACTTTCCGAGCATGTGTAATACTTGCTTTCTTTATCTGAAAATTATTTTCTAAGTTAACAGAGGCGTCTGACAAGATTTCTTCAGAGAGTTTTTGATCTACAGAAGGTGTATATGAATTTTTCAACATATCTATTTTCCCAATTTCCATAATTTCCTTTTCAATTATGTTTCTTAGTTTTTCTTCTGAAAAGTTTGGTTTGAACTCAAGTGCTTCCGCAGATAATTTCTTTTCAGAATCTATTGTGCAGACAAAGGCACTTTGAGTTTGAGTCTCTGGTTTACCAAACTTGAAGATTCCTATCTGATTTTGAGTTTTCAGATATCTCTTTGGTTTGGATCCTCTTTTGACAGAGGTTGAAGGTGAAAAGTCTGTGTTTTCAAACCACACATTTATCATCTTCATGGGTTTCCTTAAGTGAGGTTCCCCAGAGACTTTTACTCTCTTACTTACAGAGATTAAGTTTGGAAAATTAGGTTTGTTGACTTTTCCTACTGTAAATAGAGATGACAGAGGTTTATTCTTTTTGTTTTCTGTACTTTGATTAATATCAGTGTACCCAATACTTCGTCTTCCTATTTAAGTATTTATTTTCTCATACACCTTTTGAGCATCATGATAATTTTTAATTAACACATCTCTTCTAAGTAGATCTTGCCAAAGGACTTCTCTTTCCTTTTGAAAATATTCTTTAAGCGCTAAAATGTTAAGTCTGTCGCTCTCAGAATCTGAAAGTTCTTTTGTTTTGGATTTTAAAGATGTATTTAATTCAGAAATTTTCTCTTTTAAAGGAAAAAGATTCTTGTTCCAGTGTGCTTCTAATTCTTCCTTTTCTTTGAAATTTTTTGCTTTTTCTGAATATCATCACAAGTCTTTTTCAGTTTTAATTATAAGCAAATCAACTTCTGTAGTATTAGAGGTGGAGTTTGAAGTAGATACCTCAGTGTCAGAGTCGGAGCTGATGTGTGCCATGCCACAGAACAAGGCATTTTTGGTGTATTCTTCATCAGAGGTTGTATCTGACTCCCAATCTTCCTTGTTCACCACTTTGTTCGCCATAAGTGACTTTTGAGCATAATACTCAGCTTTCTTTTTGAAAAAAGCTGAGTCCTTTTGTGGGCGATTTGACCTGCTTCTACATTCATTGGCAAAGTGGCCTGGCTTCCCACAGTTGTAGCAACCTTGGTTCTGGGATGTATTACCAGCACGATCGTCGGACTTCTGTCGGTCACCACCTTTTTCCGATTTGCATTCATTTGCATAATGACCAGGCTTACCACACTTGTAGCATTCTTGTGGTGTGTAGCTTGCCTTGTCATCTGACCTCTGTCAGTCATTTCCTCTGTTGAATCTATCACTCGACCTCTGTTGGTCGTTACTTCTGTCGTCTGACCTCTGTCGGTCAGCTGATTCTTCTCTTCTTCCTTGATCCCTTCTATTCCAATCTTCTATTCTCTCTCTATTATCTCTGCCATATCTATCATTACCAGAATTCTTTTGGTTTCATCTGAATTCTCTTGTCAATAGAGCTAAGGATGTAGCTATTGATGCCAGAGTAATTTCTCTTTCTTCCACAATCTCTTCATCTTCGCTGTCAACCACCACCATCTTTTTCTTTTTCTCCTTCTTCTTTTCCTCTGTAGTTCTTTCTTTCCTCGGCCTCTCTGTATCTTCTGTAGTTCTGCCAACCAAAGCAAGAGGTGCAGTGGTTAGTGTCTTTGCTTGTGCGATTTGAGGCTCTTGACCAGCTAATGTTCCGTAGAGGTCAGAAAGAGTCCAGGAATCTAAATCTTGATTGGTTTGTAAAGACATAGATAGCTGGAGCCATTCTTCGTTTAGACGTTTGAGAAACATGACATTATTCTCTTCAGAAGTTCTGTGGATGCCGAACTTTTTGCAGTTATTGATCAAAGAGTTGAACCTGTCGTATGTTGTCTGTAGAGATTCATTTGTCAGGGCTTTAAAAGCGTAATATTCGTTTATGTATTGAGCCCTTCGGTTTTTCTGAGTTTTAGCTCCCCCTTCAAGTTTTTTTCCAGTTCTTTCCAAAGATCATACGAAGATTCGCATGCATCTAAAGACTGGAAGAGATCATTGGGGATTGCCATAATCATAATTCTTTTGGTTTTCTGCACGAGTTCATCTTTTACCTTGTCTTGATCTGACCAACCATCCCTGGTTTTAGGTTTTTGATGCTCAGGGATTTCAGGAGTGTCAGCTGTAGCTGGTACACGAGGCACTATTAACATATGAACATGAGGAGGATTATAAAGGTATTGTACGAGCTCTTTATCAGTACCCTCAACGAAATGGACCATTCTTATTTTCCACTGAGGATACTCATTTCTTAGAAGAGATGGTGGTTTGGTTAATGAACCAGCTCTGAAGAAATTTTGTGCGCTTGTCATTTTAAGAGTGGAAAGATTCAGAATAAAGATATGATACGAAAAAGTTCGAGAGAATAATCTGGAAGGATTTTCTGGGTTTGGAAGTTCTTAACAGTGCACTTTTATGGAGTTTTAACTAAAGAAACAGTTTCTCTAGATTTACCAGATAGCGAATAAATCGAAAGTGGCTGAACAATAGAATATGTTTTGAAGAAATAAATAACAGGTTAAAATCAGACCATGTTTCTATCAATAATCTTGTTTAAACGAGGATCGCTTGATATTGAAAACCAAGCTTGGCTCTGATACCAATTGTTGGTTCCCGTATTTGATTAACAAAGATTATCTTATCTATTAGTTCAAATAAGATGTGTTGCGGAAGCGTATTTGAAGAACTAACAGATATGTTTATATAGAAACAGCACAAAATACCAAATAAACAGTATATTAAGAACATATGTATATCTCAAAGTTTACTGTATTTGATGAAGAACACTAACAATAGATTTGACGTTAATTGTGTGTTAGGGTAAAATATGTGTTGATTTAAAGTTCAAGGGTTAATTTGTAATAGATTAATCTTAGTCCATTGTGAACGGGCCGTGGGCTTGTTACCACGGGCCCAGCGTATTTAAAGTGCAATTAGCTTAGAAAATTAGCTAGTTGTCTCATTTAGCTTTTCTGCTTTACACTGTAATTCTCTCTAATTCAATAGCTAAGTGGACAGCCTTTGTGAATCATATCAACTGTTCTTATTTGCTTATTCACAAACATAATCGTTGCACGGATCTGGATTCAACAATTGGTATCAGAGCAGACGGACGGATTCGATTCAAAGCATCTCTAGTGATTTCCGGTAAGATTTTGACTTTTCCCGTATGTGTTCATCATGACTTTTTCGAAATCTTGATTCTGGCTAAATTGTTCAATTCTATTTATTGGGTTATGTTAGCATTATACTTGTGAGTAATTCTGCAAATTTTCGCATTCCAATTCGATCGTTTGAGTGGTCAATTTAGCAATTTAAGATCTAAAGTTTTGGTAGTGTTCTTGACAAAGATTCGATTTTTAACCATCAAAACTTGTTGTTTTTGCTCTAAAAAACGATTGGGTTAGTGTTGTTTTTGTGTTTGGGATTGTTTCTAATCTTTCAGGAACCTTCGTGTGCAACCCTAATCGAAAAATCGATCGATTTGAGCAAACAACCGACTTGTCCGGATAAAACAGCCGACTTTTCCGGACAACTTAAAGGTGTCCGGACGTTTGTGTAATCTTTCAGGAACCTTCGTGTGCAACCCTAATCGAAAAATCGATCGATTTGAACAAACAACCGACTTGTCCGGATAAAACAGCCGACTTTTCCGGACAACTTAAAGGTGTCTGGACGTTTGTGTGATTTTCATCCGGATAACTCCAATTCCATCCGGACTCCTCATTCTTTCGAGTAAGTTCTGCAATCCGGGTAAGTCACTATTCCTTATATTATCCGGTTAACATTTGTATCCGGAAACCCAGTGTTTCCGGACAATCCTTTGTACCCGGAAACTTCATTGCATCCAGACAACTCAAGTTATCCGGACACGGTAACTTCGTTTTATCCGGTAACTTAAGCCATCCGGTAACCTTGGTTATCCGGACAACTCAAGTTATCCAGACTCTTTCTCTTATCCAGACACTTTCATTTTTCCGGACTCTTTATCCGGAAACCACCCGGATTCTATAATCCGGGAGCTGCCCCCAGACCCCGCAAGGGCGTTGCCCCTTGACCCCACCCGCTAACCGGGTAGCGGGACCCCCGTGCTAAGTCGCAGGAGGGGGACATTTAAGTATTCGTGATACTGTGCCACTTTGAATCGAACAATCGTCTGACGATGACTCCAGTGCAACTGAAGATGTCTCCTGCTGAAGAAGACATGAAAAAGCCATGTCAGGTATGTGAACCTATCTTTTCAGAACTTTATGACCGAGTGAAACCTCTTGCTGAACGGGTAGCTTCCTTTAAGGCCACTTCTAAAGAACAACTGCTTGAGATTAGGTCTCTAACCGAAAAGCTAGATGTTCAAAAGAAAATATCTGAAAAATATAAGTCTGAAAATGCTATTTTAAAGGAGAAATGCAAAAATCTTTCTATAGCACCTAAAGACTTACGGGCCAAATTATCTAAACTTCAGTCACAGTTTGATCAGTGCTTGAATGAAAAAGCAGAAATCGTTTATCAATGCTCTGCTCTTCAAATTCAGCACAAGGAGCTTGTAAATAAAATCACCGATCTTGAAACAAAACTCCACAAAAGGGGTCAAACTGATCAAACCATCTTTCTAAATAAACCTAAAGAGTTCACATACTTTAACAAAGAGTGGGGAATCGGATATGATAACCCACACTATTTGAAAAAGGGAAGATGGCATGTACCCACTTTGTATGATTTTGCTTGTTTTGGATTAGATAAAAAGTATCCAGAATATGCCATTCAATGGACTGGTCCTCTTGAACCTGAAAAAGAGGAGGAAACCGAGGAATATAAGCGCACACACAAACGAGGAATTCAACTTCCGTTTTGTTATGAACCTCTAAACTACTCGTATCAAAAGAACAAAAAGTACCTTTCCAATGACTACTTCGACCCCTACAAGGTAGCTACTCCCAAGGATTCCTCCAAAAAGGATGATGACGTAGCACCAGCAACCAAGACTGAGACGGACGAGTTTAAACTCTATGTTCCCCCTCTCATCTTGGAAGCAAAAATTATCGAGTTGGAGGAGTCGTTTGAGAAAGAAAGGTCTATTTTTCAAAACGAAAAGAAAGTGCTCATCTCTGAGATTGAGAAACTCAAATCTGAGAAAACCGACGGTGTGTCAAGTGAGGAAAAGGAAAAATTTCAGTTGGAAATCAATACGCTCTCATAAAAACTGTCTGAAATGACAAGAGAAACGATGAAAGAGCACCTGAGAAATGGTCAACTCCAAGAACAGATTGACCTTCTCCAGGCTCAAAAGCAGATTTCACCTGATCTTTCCTCCAATTCTTCTGGCACATCCTCGTGTAAAGCTTTCATAGGAAATATCTCGTCTCAAGAAAGTCAAGTTTCTCAAGATGAATGTGTTAAAGGGAATTTAAACTATGATTTTTCAAACGCTTCCGCACCAAATTCCTCAAAGCACACTACAGAAAGCACAAAGTGTTCCTCGCCTTCCTCGACCGATCCAAGTCCAGTAATTCCGGATGTCGATTTTTCAGAATACATGAACTCCGAAGGTAATTCTGATAGAGAGTTTGAGTCGTTCCCTTTCGACAAACCTCTTCCAAGTCATTCTGACTTTTTGTCTCCAGTGGTTAATCGTCCGGTCAATTTTCTAAAGGGCGATTGTTCACAGTCCAAGACTCCGGCTGTGATCAAGATTCTTAAAAATGCTTAAAATGTTCAAAAACGATCACAGCCGAAGCAAAAGACCGAACAACCGACCACTAAGATTCCTGTTTCCTCAAAGGTCACTGACCGCACTGTCCCTGTTGTTTCGGATAAAACCGGTCTAGCTAAACAAACAAAACCAAAGTGGCCAACCAAGGAATCTGTCAAGGATGATGCATCAAAGTCGTTCAATACTGTCTTTCATCCTAGGATGAACAAAAACGATTGTGCCTGGAATCATAGGAATAATTTTGTTAATAGAGATGTTAATTTTCCGATGAAAATTTATTCCATTCAGCAATTGATTCAATTATCACACGATCGTTTGTGTTGTTCTAGTTGTGGTTGGAATGATTTTGATGACATTGCTAATAATGATTGGTTTGGGTCATATCAAAGGTTTAATCATACACCCAAACGCAAACCCCATAATAACCAGCAAAGACACTATAAAAAACGGGGTTACCAATCAGCGGTTAAACCACAGCAGGAGACCAAACCTGCTCCTAGATGGGTTGCTCCTACTAAGGTTAAACCGGCACCCAGGTGGAAAGCTGCTACAAAATCTGTTCCTCCTAAAGGTGTAAATTATGCACCGAAGAGGAAACAAGTGCCAAAACCAGTTCCCTCTAACGGTGTAATTCCTATACCTAAAGGGAAAGCTGGGACAAAGCAAGCTTCCCTAAACGGTGCCAAACCTAACCCTCCCGGACCCAGGCAAATCTGGGTACCGAAGGTCCGCTAAATTTGTTTTGCAGGACGGTCATGTGTGGTCCTTAAACACTGTATGATCCACACACATGACCGCAAGAGGGAGCTGCTCACGATCTACAAGGAACAATATTAAGAAGACGTGAGGTTTGTCTATACCTGTGCTCTAACAAGCTGCTCACGTGTTTAGGGGGAGCATGATCAGCTATCAGGTATGTTATTCTACTGTTGAGGGGGAGCATCACACACACTTTTTCCTTAAATATGTTAAAAAGTTTTTGTGTGTGGGGATACTCCCGTGTGCATTTCACACTACGCGCACATTCTGAGGGGGAGCGACACAGTGTTTTTCTTTCAATGCCTAAAAGTTTTTATGTGTGTCGGACTCTCCATTGCACTATCCTAGGGGGAGCAAATTCTTCCCCATGATCCGTTGGAGGAGGAGCGAGAGAAGGTTCATTTCTGAAATCCATATAGCTTTATTTTCGCAAAATGTAAAGAATCAGGGAAATTCTTGAAAATCCAGAAGTATCCGGACAGGTTTCCGGACCGGGTCCTTATCCGGATTGGAAGGGAACCCGGGTACCATATCCGGACTCTTGGTCTCTCTTAAATGTCATCCGGATTCTATTCTGTCCGGATTGCTTATTTTATCCGGAAACTTTCATCATCTCCGGTATGATTTTTTGTACGGACACCTTTTGTCCGGATACCTGTGTTGTCCGGAATGTAATGCAATTGCATCATTATGTCCGGACGCCCCTACTACTTTCAGTCCTGTACCTGTTTCATCACTACCTGTCCTCAATCTGTATCAGATTGAGCCACTTAATGCAAAGGTACGCACCAGAACTTGTTTATCCGCCTCAGTTTCTAACTTTGGGTCTTTTTACAGATATTCCATGGCGGATCCACAACCTCAATCCGAGGGGAAGAGTCACACTGGTTTTCTTACAAAGTCTAAATATTTTTTTCTTGTATTGATATCACTCTCACTCCGAGGGGGAGCAAATCAATCCCCATGTATGTTTTGAGGGGGAGCAGGATAATATCCGTACTATGCATATGCCTGAAACCCTACCTATGATAGCATATGGACGAGAGTTAGGGAATCCCATGGTCCAGCCAGAGCCGAAGGGACCTTCCCCGGGACATAACACATGTGAAAAGGAGGGTGTTAAGGTCGAACTCGAACCAAGAAAGATTGAGCCATAAAGATAATGAGGCTCCTGAGCGAAACCAGCCACGTCATATCTGGGTAGCCACATCTGCTATCTCGTCTCATTTGTTGGGACGGGGTATTGAAGAAGCCTCTGTGGACCCAGCGGAGCAATTGCACGACCCCCCCATCCACTCATCCGTCTCACGACAGACGGATGTTTCAATATTACACGGGGAACAAACACAACTTCCACCGGCCTCTCATTCGGAGAGTGTTGGTGTTGAAATAAGAGACCAGCAGCCCCCGGTCTCGACTTCTTTGCGTGCACCATCGAGTTTAGAGCCTATTGTTACTGAACATTCTTCGCCCACGACACTTGATGCGGAACAACACCAAGTCGCGGCTCTTAGTGACCGGACCGGAACGTCTATAGTGTCTCCGACTGCCGGAACACGAGGATTGGACGGAAATCCTACCACAGTTAATATCACGCCAGCTATGAACATAGGTGGCTCTGCCTCAAAGGTAGATGCCTCAACGGGTGTTCTAAGTGACCCCGGCGTTATCTCACCCGACTTTGTGTCACAAGGGTCTCTGGACAGCACCCTTAAGGCTGTCCGCCAAGAGATGGAGCAAAACATGCAGCAACACGTAGCCGCCGAAATCGACGCCGTCAAATGCCTAATTAAAGGTAAAAGCCATGTCGTTGATTCCGAATCCACACCTGCACCTCCACCCTCTTACTCGGTAGATACTTTAAAAGCCATGCTCCTGGCTCAATTGCTCCAGGAATCAGCAGCTGATGCCCCTACCAACGCAGACCTGATCTCACTTCTCCAAATCCAGGTCACTGCCCCATCATCTGTTACATCATGCCTAGACGCCATTGACTCAACCCTCAAGGACTACAACCGCGCATTCGCTACTCTGTCCGAGCAGTTCCGCACACTTGAAGAAACGTGTAAGAGTCAAGCCGGCAGTCTAAAACACAAACACGATGACCAGGAGGATCCTGATCACCGTGAGGGGGAGATGCATCAACGTCTAACCTAGACCGCCTCCCTGATCCAGCCTGCAACGACATCTGTGGTTCAACAGGAACCCCCAACTGCGGCAACTTCAACAGAAACACCCGAACCCGAGTTGCCATTAGCACAGATGGTCATCGACATGGATATTTCAGATGATGAAGACCCAACGGTTGAAAATCCCGAGGGTACAACACAGGAATTGGTCGCACAAGAACCATCAAACATGCTGACGCTCACCATGATTGATCCTGCATGTGAAACCAACCCGGAAACCGAAGACGCATGGTACGAAAAAGCTGCCAGAGCCGTAAACTTCGAGGTAAACTTGGTGTTTCCCACTGATGAAGACGACAATGTTGATTACGACCAGTTTCTGCTTCAGAATTTCTATGGTACGCCTCCCGTTCACTCGACTCAACCCGCTACGACTACAGATCAACCCGAAAGCTCAAATGCAGAAATCCCGACATCTCCTCAGCAAACGACAGCTCCTGATCTTCCTCGCCCTCCTCAGCAACAAAATCGTTGGGAGAAGATCAAGGTCCTCATTCCTCATCTGGAGGAATCTCTGAAGAAGCTGTTTGTACACAGAATTCGCCCGATCGAGCCGACCATCTGTCTTGGCATCTACAGTCCTGATCCAGCACGCCAACTCCGATACGTAGAAGCCATGAAATGGTGTCTCCCGAGAGACCAGGTTCGAACCAAACATAAAATTTCAGAAGTGCTAAAGATTCAGTCAAACCGAATTATGAAGATCGTTTTTCCCGTATTCACTGTTCGACGTGAAGACGGAAAAGAATGGATTTTTTCTGAAGCTGACTTTAAGCATCTCCATCCGTTCGACCTCCTGGTTATTATGAGAAACCTTCGCACCAGAACCATCCGACCGCTTGCTGTAACAAAGGCGCTCGAAGCGGTTCGTCGATTCCTTGTCCGTTCTATTATGATGTCTTATCTTACGGACTTTCAAATGGCAATCGAGAACCAAGCGAAGAAGGTAAATCTGCTCAAACCGAATCTGAAAGCTCCTGAACTGTCGATGTATCCCGAGAATGCAATGCTGCTTCAACCCGAATTTGGGATCGTCTTCCTCAACGCTCAGAAAGAAAATAAGTTTATGAGGTTCAGTCAGGTAGATCGATTTTGCGACGGCACTCTGCTCAAAGTTCAAGACGCTCTTCGGAAGATCATCAAACACGAATCCGAAAATCCAAAGGTATCCTATTTGCCCAATCTGAATGAAAGAACTGCTCAAACTGCTTTGGATATGGTTGAAGAACGTCTCGACTACCGCCGCGCCATCAGATTCTTCGAGGTTCATTTCGCGCTCCGCAAACGTTACGTCTACAACTGGAAAGAGCTCCAGCGCGAACTCGAACTTCAAATCAAAGGGGGAGATTGTTAGGGTAAAATATGTGTTGATTTAAAGTTCAAGGGTTAATTTGTAATAGATTAATCTTAGTCCATTGTGAACGGGCCGTGGGCTTGTTACCACGGGCCCAGCGTATTTAAAGTGCAATTAGCTTAGAAAATTAGCTAGTTGTCTCATTTAGCTTTTCCGCTTTACACTGTAATTCAATCTAATACAATAGCTAAGTGGGCAGCCTTTGTGAATCATATCAACTGTTCTTATTTGCTTATTCACAAACATAATCGTTGCACGGATCTGGATTCAACATTGTGTGTGTGTGTGTTTTTCTGGTATTAAACTTGTTAGGAAGAACTCAACATGAGTCTTCCTTTTATACTACAACAAAAGAACTATTCTTAGACAAAGGACTATTGTTACAGGAAAAAAGGGATGGCATGAACAGTTGGAAACCTGCATGCATTAAATGCGCTAATATCAACTTGCAAGGATTCCTATCAGAGTTTGACACGTGTTTGTTGTCGGACCATGCCTTGTACAAGTTGATGAACGGACCCTGGAACAGTAGCAAGATATTTCTGTAACAGTGGTAAGATATTTCTGTAACAGTGGCAAGATATTATAAATATCTTCCAAGTCTTCAGTTTGAACCGCAGAGGCTCTGTCAAGGGTGACAGAGGTTCTGCGGCTCGGTCCTTAGTGAGCATTCTTCTGTAGATCCTTCTTTGGTCCTTTGTGAGTAGTTTTCTGTTGATTCTTCTTGGGACTTGGTGCTTCATGAATGATCTTGTTTGCTTCTGCAGATCTTCTGTGGAACACCGCAGAGCTTCTGTGGAACTCTTTCATACTTAGCCTATTTTTCAATACTTCTAATATTATGAATATTTGGAGCTAACAACCGCTGTAAAGCGAATTTTTCGATACCTTAAGGGTACTGCGAACCTAGGTCTTTGGTATCCCAAAGACTCAGGGTTTGATCTAATCGCCTATTCATATAGTGATTTTGCAGGTTGTAAATTGGATAGGAAAAGCACCACAGGAGGCTGTCAGCTCCTGGGTGGAAAGCTGGTGAGTTGGATAAGTAAAAAGCAAAACTCAGTGTCCACCTCCACAGCTGAAGCTAAATATGTAGTCGCTGAAAGCGGTTGTTCTCAGGTCTTGTGGATGAGAAATCAACTACTGGACTATGACCTACAGCTCTCGAAAATTCCAATCTACTGCGACAGCACAAGTACCATCGCTATAGCCAACAATCCAGTGCTACACTCAAAGACCAAACATATCGAATCAGGTATCATTTTATCAGAGATCATATGATGAATGGTGATATAGAACTTCACTTTATCCCAACTGATTATCAGTTAGCTGATCTGTTCACTAAGCCTCTTGATGAGACAAGATTCAACTTTCTCATCAGCGAGCTTGGAATACTGAACTTTGAAGAGTAAAATCTTCGGAGGTTCACATTTGATCAACGACAGGATAAAACCAACTTGTATAACCCATTCTATCATTTTCCCTCTGAATAAACTTGATTCGCTGATATCAAGGTATGTTTTTCTCTCGCTGACAATCGCATGTAAATGCAAGATTTCAAGACAAATTGCATCGCTGAATATCTCTTCCTTAATCAGCGATACTTTGATATTTATAAAACCAACACTGATATTTCTATTCAGTGCTTCATGTTTTCAAAAGTGTCCCTGAGCTTTCAAAACCTCAAAGACATCCTAAAATATGAAAGGACATCCGTGACATCATGAAACGGATAAGCCCTGGCACGTCTTCTTTCTGACACACGTTTGCACGTTTCGTTTACCAGCCAATCAAATGCAAACACGTGTCCGTGTCATGATGAAAAACTTTCCCGCTCTAGTTTTTTTCTCTCTCTCTCTCTAATCTCACTATATAAACACATTTGGGGTTTATATTTTTCCTTTACGCGAACAACTTCTTCCTCAAGAAAACTACTGTTGCATTTTTGCTCTCAAGTTTTCAAGAATTGTTCATCTTCTTCTTCTTCAACGAACCAGGTTAATATTTCTTTTATTTACCTGTTTCTTAAAACTTGTTAATGATCTTCTCATTGTTTTTACAAGATCAAACAAAAGAACTTTTTCAAAAAATGAAATCATTTCTTTCATGGTTTTATGAACACAACCTTTCATGGTTGTTCTTCAAGTTTAATCGCAAATATCTTAAACTTGTTCTTCATACATTTTTCCAGAATCCTAATCCTCAAAGGAAACTGGAAAACAAGACTTTTTATTGGGTTTGCATTTCTTTTTCAAAAACAAGAAAACCCTAATCTTCATTAAGACATTTTTGCCTGAATGAAATGGACAAAATTCGAACCATCTTATTGGAAAATCTTTCCACATTAAGATTATTCTTATTTGTTATATCTTTGGTTGAACTGATAATACAGCAATGGCATCTACTGATATTCCTACTGCTGAGAACACTGCTGCTGCTGAGGAACTGGAAATCACCAAGGCTCCTCAGGTCAAGTTCACGCATGAGGAACTCGATTGGACAAAAACAGACAATCTCTATGCGCTTTTCGAGTTTCCTCCTCGAAAGCAAGTCACACATCTGAATGATGCTGTGAATTTCCTCAAAACCTGTTGCCTCTCTATAGCCCTGACCATAACACCCCCTGCTCATCAACTACTACTATCTCAGTTCTAGTATTCTGCCAGACACACTCAGCTCACATCGACCAAAGACCCCACGAAGAAAATCGATTGCATCCTCTGTGACACTGATTTTGGCACCATAAAAATCACCCCTGCCATTATCCGAAAAGCACTGAGCCTTCCCATCACCACAAAAGAAAAACCCTTTGTTTCTCTCCCTGAACACAAGAAACATGCTGATAGGAAAGCCATCATCGCATTCTTTGATGCAATGAGTTATGTATGGGAAACAGGGAGGGACAAGAAGCCTGAGAAGAAGTTGACCCTCATCAAGAAATTCAAAATGCCCAGCGAGATGAACTTCATCTTCGCACACTTGATAAGCTGCATGACTGAAAAGACCGGCTCCTCTGATCAAGCCACTCAACCTAAGCAAGCAATGGGCTATGCATTGCTGAAAGGTCTTCATGTTGATTGGGCCTCGATAATCTACGATGATCTTGTGCTCAGAGTAGACTCTGCTGCTGACCGACCATCATGGGTTCCATATCCTAGATTCATCAGCGCCGTCTTCCTCAAAGGACTTGGGGACAAGTACCCAAAAGAGGGTGATCTGAAACTCTCTCAGGTTGGCCCTAAGGTACTCGACTTCAAGCCAATGGCAAACGAGGTACGTCTCTCTACTCTCTTAACTCTTCTCAATCCTCCTTCTTCTACTTCTACAGCTCATTCAGTGGAAAAATCCACTGCTGATACCCCAGCTGCAACCTCTACTCCTTCTAGAAAAAGGAAACACTCATATTCCCAACTTGGTTCCAAAAGGACTAAGAAAACGAAGGAGCAACCCCATAAGCAATCTCTTGCTGAAGACTCCACAGCTCATCTTGAAGAGCTGATGGAAAGTTCCATGGTACGCTCTGCCACAGCTGAACAAGCCACCCTTCCATCCCAGCTTCAGCGTCTCTAAACGCTGGAGTTATAAACTTGGAACTGAACCAAACTCCTTCAGCTCCTCTAGAGACTGAAGTGATTCTCAGCGGATCCAACGCTGAACCCCGCACCCAACCAATATTCTCATCCTCCATTCCTCCCACCTCTTCTTTGGTCACTCAAGCTATTCCCCTATTCTCCTCAACAACCGTCATCCTCAGCGACACTACTACTGAACATTTTCAGAGGATGATAGGACACACCACAGGACCTGCAGGTACTTCCAGTCGTCTAGGAAATATTGAAGACGACTATGAAACTTTTTCAGGACATCGAGGTTTCGACAACTTCGCCAACCCGCCTGCAGGTATACACAAAATCCCACACACTTCTCTATCTCAACCCCAAACTTCTGAGCTTTCCTCTGTTCATAAGTTAATAACTTTTTCAGGTCCTAATTTGGGGGATATCAACACCTCCCTGATGGCCCTGGAAACAAAAGTGGAAGCTCTCACCACAACTCTCTCTGCAAGTTCTTCAGCGGTTACAAACGCTGGAGAAAATCTGAAGATTTTGACCACTGGGGTCGAAAAGAAAGCCTCCAAATCTGATTTAGAGAAGGTTGATGGTAGCATTGCTCAATTTTCTACCACCATCGCTGAACATTCAACTGCCATCAACAACACCATCACCGCTCTCACTAAAAACTTTACCTCTCTGACCAATGAAGTAATATCATTGAAAACAGAGGTGAGTACTCTTAAGACTGAGGTCTCCACGGTCAAAGCTGATGTTGGTACTGTCAAAGAAATGATTCAGCAAGTGATCGATCGTGTGAATGCTCCAACTTGCACTCCATCGCACTTTACTCAGATTGATCGACAAGAACTTCAAAGCAGCAATCCTGCTATATCTGGCCTGGAAGGCAGATTAATAGGGATTGAAAACTGTATTGGGATCTTTTGCCTTGAAGACAAGGACCCAATGCAGGTTGACACTGGTGCTGTTGAACATTCTGTTACCTCCCCCCGACCATGACGTGGAAGAGGGGGAGAAGACTAAAGAAGACCTTCCCCATAATGATGAGGGGAGAAGAAAAATAAAGAAGACCTTCCCCATGCAGAGGGGGAGGGTATTGAAAAGGAAGCTGCTGCTACTTCTTCAAAACCTCAGAGAGTTGAAAACCCTGAGGGAACCGACAAGCTCGCCTCTGTATCTGAGGGGGAGCAACTCGATGAGCAACTTGAGAAAGCTTCTGCTGATGTAACCGAACCCTATGCTGAGGAGATAGAATCTGACGACGAAGCTGAAGACGATGAAGTTGTCGACATATCTGACGACGAACCATATTCTTCTTCAAAGAATGATGATGCTGACGACGATGATGATGACTCCTTTATCGTCAAGCCTGTTCAGAAGACTACAGCTCTCAAAGGGGTAGTCATCCAAGAACCTTCAGGGGAGCGGACCAAATCAAAGCCTGCAGCGTTCGAAACTGACAAAGGCAAGAACAAAGGCCTCGCTGCAGATGACAATCTGACGATCTTGCTTAAAAAGCCGGTTTGTCAGGTACACTACCTTCTATTCCCTTACACTGCATCCCTCCTCTATCCCTTCTGAATCTCAATCCTTCTATCCATAAAACTTCTATACACTTAACCACATTCTTTTCTCTATCTCTTTCTTCCCCAACTCTGCTTACTTAAACGATCGATGTGTTTCAGCTAGTCCTCTCCCCTGTTTGAGGATCCCGCTGAAGCTCCTTCGACTACACCAGGGATAATCCCAGCCACAAGAGCTGAAGAAATAATCCCAGTCTTGGATTTAACCACTGAGACTGATGAACCTGAAGAACATATACTCTTTCACAAAAACAGACCTTCCTTAGCTCCTCATATGCTAAGTGAAGAAGAAAGAAGAGAAGCAATGATCAAACAGTTTGAGGATCAGCGAATCATCCTCCCTCACTCCAAAGTCACTCATGTTCCTAAAAAGTTCAAGGTAACAAGGAAAGAATACGAGGATCATTTAAGAGTTGAAAGATTAATCGCTGAACAAAGGGAAGCTGAAGAAAAAGACAGAGAACTCTCCATCCAGCTTACTCAACAATCAGTGAAAGACCCCTCGCTGAAAAGAACTCCAATCGAAGTTCAACGTCAGCTATGGGAAGACGCCAAGAAGATCATTGAAGAAAAAAGAATTGTGTCTCAATCTACTTTAAACTGGTGCAAAGAAAAGGTACACTTCAGATATCGACCTGCCAGAATCAACAAGGTACATATCACTGGAAAATCAACCCTCAGAGTTTCAATCGCTGAAATCGAGATATTCAGAGAGAACGGACAGTACGAAAAATTCTATGCTGAAGCCATCACGAAGTACGGTCTCTCTGAATGGTTGGAGATCAGATTAGCCATCTAGAAGTCTCAATCTAAGTACAAGGATCATGTCGAAAAGCTGATAAATCAACGGATCGACTTAGTCTCTTCTTGTGTGGATATTCCTACTCCCCCTCCTCTCACAAATCAGAAAAGAAGGGCCTCTGCAAAGAAAAAGTCTAAACCTTCAGACTCAGGTCCTTCTATACGGAACGAAACAGGTATTGGTTTTTCTCGTGCTGAACTTCTTGGTCCAGAACCTGACCTTTCCGCACTTGACACATCTCTTCCTCCTGGTGAGACTTTCATCCCTGGAAAAGTCATAAGCAAACCCTATGGGATATTATTTATTGACTATGTTGGACGACAACGTTTTCATCGTATCTCTGACCTTCCCATCACTCCCATAGAACAGCTGAAAGATCTCATCTACTGGTGTGAATTCAAACGCGACATTCAACACATCATCTTAAACCCTTGATTTTTGAAGAAGCTCTGAACAAAAGGAATCAAGGAGTAACGGTTCCTGACTGGATGATTCCCACATCAAAGACCCTTGATGAACTTCTCATCAAGGAAGAACCTTTTGACGGATAGGATCTCCTTGTAATTCTTTCTATCCTTATCTGTCTACATCTTTTGTACTTGTAATTTTATTTGATGTACTTGTAATTTTTCCACTTCCCTATGTAATCTTTACGAAGTTTAAAGAAAAATTTAAGCGAATGTACTTTACTCCATCAGTACAGAAAAGATCCCAGAAAACAGTAAAAGGGACAAATATTTTATGAGTTCTTTTTATCCTTATGTTTTCATAGAATAACAATTTTCTCTTTTGTTATGTCATAATCAAATAGGGGGAGATTGTTGATCCAAACCCTCAGTGATTTGATAATGACCCTCTCTTAAACACTTAGTGAAAATTGTAAGTAAACAATATGTATTAGAGTTTCACTATCGCTGATGTACTAAGACTAATTCAGTACCGCTGATAGGAACTCTCGTTCTTTAAATTAAACATTCAGTGAACACTGGTCACCATAATGCTCTAAGCCTGTTCAGTCCTTATGGTGATCGCTGATAAGTTAGTTGTTTACTTATGATCCCTGAAGACAAGTTTCACGTCAACATATGTTCTATGCTGAAGTCGAAGATCAAGCTCAAGAACCAGCGACAAGTCTACTAATGAACTGATGCGGATATCAGTGAAGCCAAGATCTGTCCACTCAACGTGAAGTATCAAGTAGAAGACTTCAGCTATCGCTGAACTTTATCATCCATTGATAAAACTCTGAATCAACGAAAGCTGATCATGAAGTTCTCTCTGCATGTTACTATTGTCTTACCTCCCTTGCACGTCTTCGTACGAAGTGTCAGAAAGAACATACCTTTTGTCTGAAATAGTACAACAACTCTGATTCTACACTGTGCATCATGCGGCTACTAGGATGTCTACAAAAGTACATGGGACCAATCAGTTGTTGCCACGTGTAAAGCCATACTGCCATGCATTAAATGCATGCAGTATATAAGAAGAACCCTACTTCAGAAATGAAGTGTCTGTGCTCGGGCCATCTTCTTCTTTCTCCCTTATTGTTAAGTTATTATTCGTAATTTTTTAACTCTTTCTAGTGCAAGAAACTTAGTGTTCTTAAGACTTGTTTAGATTTAGGTTTATCCTTAATCTTGTTCTGCAACAAGTTGTAAATTGTTTTGATTTATAAATAAACAATTTAGAAAAGTAAAATCTATGTGTTTGTATTCAACCCCCCCTTCTACAAACTTGTATAACCCTTCGGGACCAACACATTTTATCAGAGATCATGTGATGAATGGTGATTTAGAAATTCATTTTATCCCAACTGACTATCAGTTAGCTGATCTATTCACCAAACCTCTTGATGAGACAAGATTCAACTTTCTCATCAGCGAGCTTGGAATGCTGGACTTTGAAGAGTAAAATCTTTAGTGGTTCACATTTTATCAGCGATAGGATAAAACAATTATATAACCCATTCTATCACTCTCTCTCTGAACATAATTGATTCGCTGAATTCAAGGTATGTTTTCTCTCTTGCTCGCTGACGTTCGCATGTGAATGTAAGATTTCAAAACAAATTGCATCGCTGAATATCTCTTCCTTAACAACGATACTTTGAAATTTCTTAAACTAACACTGATATTTCTATGCAGTGCTTCATGTTTTTCAAAATAGTCCCTGAGCTTTCAAAACCTCAGAGACATCCTAAAATATGAAAGGACGTTTGTGACATCATCACAACGGATAAACCCTGGCACGTTCTTTTTCTGACACACGTTTGCACGTTTCGTGTACCTTCCAATCAAATGCAAACACGTGTCCGTGTCATGATGAAAAACTTTCCCGCACGAATTTTTCTCTCTCTTAAATCTCTCTATATAAACTATTTCGGGTTTATATTTTTTTTCTTCACGCGAACTTCTTCTCCAAGCAAGAAAAGATTTACTGTTGCTTATTTCCAGAAATCTGTTCATCTCCTTCTTCGTTTACCAGGTTAATATTCTTATTTACCTACATAACTTGTTTCTGATCTTCTTATTGCTTTTAAAAGATCAAACAAAAGAAACCTTTTCTAAAATGAAATCATTTCTTTCATGGTTTTATGAACACAACCTTTTCATGGTTGTTCTTCAAGTTTAAAACTCAAAATCTTAAACTTGTTCTTCATTCGTTTTTCCAGAATCCTTATCTAAAGGAAAATGGAAAACAAGACTTTTATTGGGTTTGTTTTTCTTTTACAAACAAGAAAACCCTAATCTTCATTAAGACATTTCTGTCTGAATGAAATGGACAAAAATCGGAAAACATCTTATTGGAAAATCTTTCACATTAAGACTATTCTTTATCTATGTTCATGGTTGATATGTTAAACAGAAATGGAATCTTCTACTCCTGCTCCTACCGCTGAGAAATCCACGGCTGCAAAATCAAAGCTCCTACTCTTGTCAAAGCTCCTCAGGTCAAGTTTAAGCTTGAGGAAATCGATTTTTCAAAATCAAACAACCTTCATGCGCTTTTCGAGTTTTCTCCTCGAAAGCAAGTCACACATCTGGATGATGTGGTGAACTATCTCAAAACATGTTGCTTATCCACAGCCCTGACCATTACACCCCGTGCTCATCAATTCCTACTTTCTCAGTTCTAGTATACTGCCAGAAGAGCTCAGGTACCCCATGCCAAAGACCCAACGAAGTTCGTTGACTCCATTCTGTGTGACACAAAATTTGGCACCACCAAAATCAACCATGCCATTATTAGGAAAGCACTGAGTCTTCCTACCTCTACCAAAGAAAACCGCTTTGTTCCTCTCCCAAACCACAAAAACCATGCTGACAGGGAAGCCATCATTGCATTCTTTGATGCAATGGGTTACGTATGGGACACTGGAAGGGACAAGAAGCCTGAGAAGAAACTGACAATGATCAAGAAGTCCAAAATGCCCAGCGAGATGAACTTCATCTTCGCATATCTGATAAGCTGCATGACAGCGAAGAGTGGCTCCTCTGATCAAGCTGCTCAACCTCAGCAAGCAATGGGCTATGCATGGCTGAATGGTCTAAATGTTGACTGGGCCTCAATCATCTACGACGACCTTGCGTTCATAGTGGATATGGCTGAAAGATCTGCATGGGTTCCTTATCCCAGATTCATCAGCGCCGTCTTTCAACAAGGACTTGGCGAAAGGTACCCAACAGAGGGTGATCTGAGACTCTCTCAGGTTGTCCCTAAGGTACTCGACTTCAAGCCGCTGGAAAACGAGGTACGTCTTTCTACTCTCTTATCTCTTCTCAATCCTCCTTCTTCTACTTCTGCAGGTCATTCAGTGGAAATCCCCACCGCTGATACCCACGCTGCACCCTCTACTCCTTCTCGAAAAAGGAAACAATCTACTTCTCAACTTGGTTCCAAAAGACTCCTCCCAGCATTTACATGCTGAAGACTCCTCAGCTCATCTTGAAGAGCTGATGGAAAGTTCAGTGGTACGCTCTGCCACAGCTGATCAAGCCACACCTTCCATCCCAGCTTCAGCGTCTCTAAACGCTGAAGTTATAAACTTGGAAATGAACCCACCGCCTTCAGCCTCTCTACAGACTGAAGTGATTGACAGCGGATCCAACGCTGAACCCCGCACCCAACCATCATTTTCATCCCTTATTCCTCCTACTCAATCTTTGGTCTCTCCATCAATTTTCCCAACTTTCTCAGGGACACCCTTCATCGTACATGACTCAGCTGCAGACACTCTAAATACGATGTTGGATGCAAACATAGGATCTGCAGGCACCTCCATTCGCCAAGGTACTCTTGAAGGCGACATGGAATTTCATTCATGACACAAAGGGTTCGACAACTTCGCCAACCCGCCTGCAGGTATAAACACAATCCAAAATACTCCTCTCTCTCTACCCCAAACTTCTGAGCTTTCCTCTGTTCATAAGTTAATAGTTGTTTCAGGTCCTAATTTGGGGGATATCAACACCTCCATGAAGGCCCTGGAAACAAAGGTGGAAAATTACAACACCATTCTCTCCACGAACTCTTCAGAGGTTACAGACGCTGGAGAGAAACTCAAAAAGCTGACCGAGATCGTCGATACAAAAGCCTCCAAAAACTGATCTGAAGAAGGTGGATGGTAGCATCGCTCAATTTGCTACCACCCTCGCTGAGAATTCAACTGCCACCACCTCTCTTTCAACAAACTTCACCTCTCTGTCCAATGAAGTCACATCATTGAAGACAGAGGTTGGTTCTCTTAAGGGTCAAGTTTCCACGATCAAGGCTGACGTCTCCGCCGTCAAAGAAATTGTTTAGAAAGTGCTCGATCGCCTGAACGTCCCAACTTCTAATTTTTTGTAAAGCCCGTATCCCGGTATGTATTTTCGTATTAAATCTTTTTTTAAGCTATTATTTAACGTGGTTTCCGTTAACGGGATTAGACGATTTGGACCTAATTGTTAAATATGTCAACTATTTTGTTGGTTTGCGAGAAGAGTTTAGTTGAGGGGCCAAAAGTGGCAAGGGGGCCAAACTTGTGCATGGGATCAGCCAAGAGACACCCCTTCCCCTTCCCCTTCCCCTTCGGTTTCATGTTAGTAACCCCCAAGAACCTTTAGCCATCTCCCCTCCCCCTTCTTCTTGTTTTCGGCCGAGAAAGGAAAAGAGAGAGAGAGAGGAATCGGAAGAGAGAGGGAGGAAGAGAAAAACCGAGAGAGAAAGAGAGCAAGGGTCGAGAGGAGGAAGGAGGCGATCGCCGGCGTGAGGGAACCAGCGTCGGGAGTGGTCGGAAAGGAGGAGGAAGAGGGATTCCGTTAAGGTAAGTGTCCCGTTCGTTTTATTTGATGTTTTTCCTCGTCGGAGAATGTAAACCGCCACCACCACCGCCGTAGCCACGGCTGCCGGCGGTGGGGCCGACGCTGCACGCCGCCGCGATAGAGGCAGAGAGTGTGTGCGCTTGCGGGTGTGTGGGTGTGTGCGGGTGTGGGGTTGCGGGTGATGTTGGGAGGTTTCGCCGGAGGTTATCGACCGCAACCACCGTCGTCGCCGCCAACCACCACCACCGCCAGAGGTGGCAGTGGGTGGTGCATGGTGTGGTTCAGCCCATGTCAACCCTAAAACAGTAAGTCATGTTGCTTTGCGGGTCTGTTTGGATTAAGACGTCTCATTGGGTTCAAGTTCAAAAGGTTATCATTTTATGTAAATTGTACAGTTTCTGCCCTGTTTTGTAAAAGTTATAACTTCTTCTAGGAATGTCGGATTGGGATGGAGCTGGTGCCAAAAGTTCCCATTCTGAGTCTAGTAACTTTTATATGTTTTGTGGAAAAACCAGTTCGGGACATAGCTAGTGTCAAATTGCCATTTTATACGGACAAGTCCTGTTTTAGCTGCTCTGAGAGGTGTTTTTGTAAAATTCACATAGAGTGCTAGGAATATCGTTAGGACGCGTGCGATACGTCCCTGGAACCGTAAGACATTGAACTTCCTGAATGTGGAATTAGATTTTTGGTTTGATCAGTTTAGCAGGGGTAAAATGGGTCCCGAACAGACCTGCGTTTTTAGTATAAAAGCTGGAATTTTTAGTTTCGTTAAACTAGTAAAAGTGTCGTGAGTTGGGACCTTCCGTTGACGTTTTTAGTGCGTAATTAGGTGGGAAAATGTGAGGAAGGTTGACGTGTTGGTGTTGCGGCTCGGGAGCGCGTCGCTTTGCTTTGAGGTGAGTTCTCTCACCGCGTAGTTAGGAATTTCATGCATATCGTTATTTTATGCTACGTGTTATTACGTGTTATTATGTGGTTACGTGAATTAGTTGGGATATGATATCTAGTTGTGATCTGTTGAATGTGTATGTGAATTATGTATGCTTGTGTACACCTCAGTGGGACTGGGGGGCTCGGTGGGACCGAGGGCTCGGTGGGACTGAGCTAGTACAATTGTATTATCTTTACTCGGTGGGACCGAGGGCTCGGTGGGACTGAACTTGTATCAATGTCTTTACTCGGTGGGACCGAGGGCTCGGTGGGACTGAGCTTGTATCGATATATTTTTGGTGTGCTCGGTGGGACCGAGGTTCGTATTTATACGCTAATTGTTATGTGGATTTATATCCGTGGTGATGGTGATGTTGCCTACTGGCGAGTAGGGGCGATATACATGGGGTTGCTACCTGCGTGTGTGATAGGATTCACTAAGCGTTTAGCTTACCCTTTTCCCAATATGTTGTGATTTCAGGTGCGAGCGGCAGTCGGGCTTGATGGTACACACACTAGGCGCGGAGTGTCAAGAATTGTTTAAGTTTCACTTTCAAACCTTTGGATTTTATTTTATGAAATTTCCGCTGCATAAACTTTATTGATTGTTCGAGTTAACGACGTTAACTTCATTTGAGTTACGAATTATTAAATTGTGATTGTTTTATAATGAAATGCATGTTTTTAAAATTTTAAATTCCTTGTAATTTTTGGGACGTTACAAATTGGTATCAGAGCACAGCTTGAGTGAATCAAACACATCTCGGTGTGTTTGGTCTCAAGTTGCGGCTATGAAGTTTTTTTAAACTCTCTTAATAGAATCTTTGAAAATAAATGAACGGAGAAAGCCCGTTTGGGAAACGGTGATCGTGGGTGCAGTGTGTACAGTCAGCCGACGCCAATTGGGAAGGTACAGCACTTAGTGTATTTATTGCTTTCTAGGCATAGGGTATGCATGCTAGATTGCCGAGGTTGTTTACACTGTACTGTACGATGATTGCTTGCTAGTAGGAATCAATGCTAGTTATAGTAGGTTGTCAAGTGAAGGCCCTATAGGTTGCATGCAGTAAAAATCATATAGCCTTAGAATATTTGATTTAGTTCTATTGCGCAGCTCTTGTTTGAGTCCAACCGTTCTAGGATAGAATCTTGTATTCGAATGTCTATTTGATTCATGCTGCGTGCGACTGGGTATTCGCGAGGCAACTTGTTATGGCTAACAGGGATTCCGTTGTAGCAAGAGTAGTGGGATGATATGAAATTCCTAGTGAGCTGGGAATAGCGTTTACATATGAGTACGTATGCTAGATTGCTTTCTAGAACATAG
Source organism: Saussurea involucrata (assembly GCA_033807775.1). NCBI lineage: Eukaryota > Viridiplantae > Streptophyta > Magnoliopsida > Asterales > Asteraceae > Saussurea > Saussurea involucrata. Next base: position 165,495,329 of record CM066314.1, read on the forward strand.
GAGTATGTATGCTAGATTGCTTACGTGGATTTTGTGGTACTGTATACTTGTTACTTGCTATTAGGAACTCATGCTAGCCTTGATAGGTTGTTATGAGAATGCACCTTAGGTTGTATGCAGTAGGAACTGAATAGCCTTAGAATGTTGGATTTAGTTCTATTGCGCAGCTCTTGTTTGAGTCCAACCGTTGTAGGATAGAATCTTATATTCGAATGTCTATCTGGTTTCAATGTATACGACTGTGCGTTTACGAGGCGACTCGTCAGGGCTAGTGGGGGTTCCGTTCTAGCAAGGGTGGTGGGGTATTACGACTCTTCTAGGGAGCTAGGAAAAGTGTTTGCATATGCCGGAATGGGCATATGTGTTTGTTTGTGGTAAGCAACTACTTGGACGTCCCGGGACAGGACTCGAAACGAGTAAGGATAGGTGTGAAGGGTAGTAGCAGAGCTCCTACCATCTGAAGCACAGGATCCGTGCTCGAGTCGGGGATAGTCACGGAGAATCCGAAGAGTTGAGTGTGAGCGTAGTTAGCAGGTTTTAATGTGTGCTAGTAGCTCGTTAAGGAGGAACAACAATGTTGATCCAGATGCTGATGTTGGAATTATTGCTGATCAGATTCGTGAGATGTTTGCGGTCGAGGTGACGCGTATTTTGAGGAGGCGATCCCCAAAATTATTACCGCCATTCGTGATGAGGTAATAGTGTCGATGGAGGAGCGCATCGCGGCGATTCCACCCCCTGCGGGTGGGCAGCCCCGAACAAGAGGGTCGGGATCGGTTATGGAGTGCACATTCCTTACCGGTGGTTGTCCTGCGAACTAGAAGGTTCGCTTCGCGGTGAATCTGTTACGAGACGGAGCGAAAGACTGGTGTGCTACTGCTTTGACGCTTAACGGGCGCACTACTGGACCTGGGAGGAGTTCGTCGTATGTTTCGTGTAGAGCATGTGCCTCTAGTGGAGATGGAGAGGAGTGCCAAAGAGTTCTTGGAGCTCTATCAGACTGCGGAGGCCATAAAGGTGGTGAACCAAAAGTTTACGGAAATAACATTATTCTATCCTTAGCATGCTGCTTTTGAGGACATGAAGAGGACACGGTACAAGGATATGTTACGTACCAAGATCAGGGAGTTCGTGAGTACCGCGCAGTATGCTTCACTTGCTGTAGTGATGGAGGCGGCCTGAGGTAGAGTTCGTCAACTGGGAGTGGAGGGGGCACAAGCTACGTATAAAGTGGTGATAGGTACGTTCTTGGTTAACTCGATGCTTGCTGTGGTGACGATTGATAGCGGGGCTACTCATCCTTCCGTGTCTCACATAGTCAGTGAGTGTTTGGGGCCGAGTCGTAGGACGGTTAGGCTGTCCACTTGTGGTTGCAGTTGCTGAAGACAGGACCTTGACGGTTACTGACGTGTACCGGGGGTGCACTTTGGAGATCTCTGGTGTGAGGTTCCCGATTGATTTGATTCCGATCGCTATGCGGGAGTCGTGCGTGACTGTGGGCATGGATTGGATGGATGCGTATGATGCGGAGATTGTTTGTCGTCGCAAACAAGTACGAGTTCGAACCCCAAGCGGGGGAGAAATGCTAGTTCAGGGCGGGTTGCCCAGGCGGACCTCAGCGATATGTTCGGCTGCGAGGGCTCAGAGGTACTTGCAGCACAGTGGTCAGGGATTTTTGGCGTATGTGATCGACACGCGCGTCGACGGAGAGAAGAAGTCTGTGGAGGATGTGCCAGTTGTACGGGAGTTTGCTGACGTATTTTCTCGAGGAGTTACCAGGGATACCTCCCGAGCGACAGGTAGAGTTCCACGTTGATTTGATTCCGGATGCTGCTCCGGTGGCCAAGGCACCTTATCGCCTGGCTCCACCGGAAATGAAGGAGTTGTACACTCGTTGCAGGAACTTATCGAAAAGGAGTTCATCAAGCCGAGTTGTCCACCGTGGGGAGCCCCGATTCTGTTTGTGAAAAAGAAAGCCAGGTCCCAACGGATGTGTATAGACTACCGTGAGTTGGATAAGCTTACGGTGAAGAATCGTTATCCTCCGCCAAGGATCGATGACTTGTTCGATCAGCTTCAGGGAGCCTCGTGGTTCTCTAAGGTTGATTTGAGATCGGGGTATCATCGGATGCGGGTGAGGAGTAGACGGCCTTTCGTTCATGTCATGGCCATTTACAAGTTTGTGGTGATGCCTCTCGGGCTCACCAATGCACCCGCAGCGTTCATGGATCTCATGAACCGGGTATGTAGCCCTATGTGGGATCGATCGGTGATCGTGTTCATCGACGATATTCTTGTGTAATCGAAGTCGAAGGAAGAGCACGAGATGCATTTGCGAGAAGTTTTGGAAGTTTTGAGGCGGGAGAAGCTGTATGCTAAGCTCTCCAAGTGTGAGTTCTAGTTACGAGAGGTCCACTTTCGAGGGCATGTCGTGAACCATAATGGTATTATGGTGGATCCGGCCAAGATTACGGCTGTGATGCGGTGGGAAGTGCCAAAGACTCTCTATGAAGAAATATGCGGCTTTTAGTTGGGGTGAAGGGCAGCAGAGGGCTTTGGGGAGCTACGCAGGCGTTATGCGAGGCTCCAATGTTGACTTTGCCGGAGGGTATGTAAGAATTGGTGGTGTTTGCTCTCAAGATTTGGAGGCACTATTTGTATGGCGTCAAGTGTATACACTAACCATAAAAGCCTCCAGTACTTGATGACCGGCAAAACCTCAACATGCGTCAGAGGAGGTGGCTTGACGTGGTCAAGGATTATGATGGTGAGATACTTTACCACCCCGGTAAAGCGGATGTTGTTACGGACGCACTTAGTCGACATCTGGATGGTGAGCCACTGTGGGGCTTGTGTCAACGGTTAACAGTGGTTGCACCTCTTCTCGAGTCGATAGGTAGTGCTCAGGAGGTGGCAGTTTTGGAGGAAAATGCCAATCGCGAGAGAGTTTCGGGGGAAATTCCGAATTTTGTCCGTGATAGTCATGGGTCAATTGCTCGGTCTTAATGGAAGGTTGGGTATCCCACGCGTGTGGGTACTGTAGGCCGAATAGTATCGGTTAGGGAATGCTGCCCTTTGTAATAAAGAGGATAAATGCGTAGAATTTTTGAGGTAAATAGTATACTTAGGTGTCGACTTTTGGGCTTGAGGCCAAATGCCTTAGTGTAATTGGGGAATTGTAGCCGATTTTAAGGAAATTATGTTGATGGTAGTAGTAATCCTGAGATGTTTGCTTGTGGTGAATGGTTGTGGTGGAATGACCTTCGTGGATGATTAAAAATTTACTAGTTTGATAATTCATGCGGAATAAATTGTGGGAGTCTATTAGAACTCGTGAAAGTTAATCGACAGTTAATGATAGGAATGATCGAATTCGAGTATCCTGTAGGGTATATTGGTGAGCAACTTTAGAATGGTTAGAGCTTGAAATTTGAATCGGGATGTTTGGATTATCTATGGTTGGGAGACAACCGAAGTCGTTTGACTAGGAATGAATCCAGTTGTTGGAGTGTTCCTCCGATCATACTTGCGGTGTGGGAAATCTTAAATTCCAGTTAGTGAAGGTCTAGTGGAAACACCGAAAGTGTTCCGAGTGAACTTGGGAACCTGAGTTTGAGATGTGGGAGACCTATCTATAGCTATTCACGGGCATAGACTTCGAGGACGAAGTCTAATCCAAGTGGGGGAGAGTTGTAAAGCCCGTATCCCGGTATGTATTTTCGTATTAAATCTTTTTTAAAGCTATTATTTAACGTGGTTTCCGTTAACGGGATTAGACGATTTGGACCTAATTGTTAAATATGTCAACTATTTTGTTGGTTTGCGAGAAGAGTTTAGTTGAGGGGCCAAAAGTGGCAAGGGGGCCAAACTTGTGCATGGGATCAGCCAAGAGACACCCCTTCCCCTTCCCCTTCCCCTTCGGTTTCATGTTAGTAACCCCCAAGAACCTTTAGCCATCTCCCCTCCCCCTTCTTCTTGTTTTCGGCCGAGAAAGGAAAAGATAGAGAGAGAGGAATCGGAAGAGAGAGGGAGGAAGAGAAAAACCGAGAGAGAAAGAGAGCAAGGGTCGAGAGGAGGAAGGAGGCGATCGCCGGCGTGAGGGAACCAGCGTCGGGAGTGGTCGGAAAGGAGGAGGAAGAGGGATTCCGTTAAGGTAAGTGTCCCGTTCGTTTTATTTGATGTTTTTCCTCGTCGGAGAATGTAAACCGCCACCACCAGCGCCGTAGCCACGGCTGCCGGCGGTGGGGCCGCCGCTGCACGACGCCGCGATGGCGGCAGAGAGTGCGTGCGCTTGCGGGTGTGTGGGTGTGTGCGGGTGTGGGGTTGCGGGTGATGTTGGGAGGTTTCGCCGGAGGTTATCGACCGCAACCACCGTCGTCGCCGCCAACCACCACCACCGCCGGAGGCGGCAGTGGGTGGTGCATGGTGTGGTTCAGCCCATGTCAACCCTAAAACAGTAAGTCATGTTGCTTTGCGGGTCTGTTTGGATTAAGACGTCTCATTGGGTTCAAGTTCAAAAGGTTATCATTTTATGTAAATTGTACAGTTTCTGCCCTGTTTTGTAAAAGTTATAACTTCTTCTAGGAATGTCGGATTGGCATGGAGCTGGTGCCAAAAGTTCCCATTCTGAGTCTAGTAACTTTTATATGTTTTGTGGAAAAACCAGTTCGGGCCATAGCTAGTGTCAAATTGCCATTTTATACGGACAAGTCCTGTTTTAGCTGCTCTGAGAGGTGTTTTTGTAAAATTCACATAGAGTGCTAGGAATATCGTTAGGACGCGTGCGATACGTCCCTGGAACCGTAAGACCTTGAACTTCCTGAATGTGGAATTAGATTTTTGGTTTGATCAGTTTAGCAGGGGTAAAATGGGTCCCGAACAGACCTGCGTTTTTAGTATAAAAGCTGGAATTTTTAGTTTCGTTAAACTAGTAAAAGTGTCGTGAGTTGGGACCTTCCGTTGACGTTTTTAGTGCGTAATTAGGTGGGAAAATGTGAGGAAGGTTGACGTGCTGGTGTTGCGGCTCGGGAGCGCGTCGCTTTGCTTTGAGGTGAGTTCTCTCACCGCGTAGTTAGGAATTTCATGCATATCGTTATTTTGTGCTACGTGTTATTACGTGTTATTATGTGGTTACGTGAATTAGTTGGGATATGATATCTAGTTGTGATCTGTTGAATGTGTATGTGAATTATGTATGCTTGTGTACACCTCAGTGGGACTGGGGGGCTCGGTGGGACTGAGCTAGTACAATTGTATTATCTTTACTCGGTGGGACCGAGGGCTCGGTGGGACTGAGCTTGTATCAATGTCTTTACTCGGTGGGACCGAGGGCTCGGTGGGACTGAGCTTGTATCGATATATTTTTGGTGTGCTCGGTGGGACCGAGGTTCGTATTTATACGCTAATTGTTATGTGGATTTATATCCGTGGTGATGGTGATGTTGCCTACTGGCGAGTAGGGGCGATATACGTGGGGTTGCTACCTGCGTGTGTGATAGGATTCACTAAGCGTTTAGCTTACCCTTTTCCCAATATGTTGTGATTTCAGGTGCGAGCGGCAGTCGGGCTTGATGGTACACACACTAGGCGCGGAGTGTCAAGAATTGTTTAAGTTTCACTTTCAAACCTTTGGATTTTATTTTATGAAATTTCCGCTGCATAAACTTTATTGACTGTTCGAGTTAACGACCTTAACTTCATTTGAGTTACGAATTATTAAATTGTGATTGTTTTATAATGAAATGCATGTTTTTAAAATTTTAAATTCCTTGTAATTTTTGGGACGTTACATTTTTCTCAGGTCGATCGCAAAGCTCTTCAAAAGATCAATCCTGCTATAACTGGCCTGGAAGTCAGATTAGCAAAGATTGAACACTGTGTTGGGATCTCTAGCCTAGAAGACAGGGACCAAATACACACTGCGAATACTGAACGATCTGTTACCTCCCGCAACCATAATGTGGAAGTGGGGGAGAAGACTAAAGAAGACCTTCCCCATAATGCTGACGGGGAGGGTATTGAAACTACTGCTGTTGGTACTTCTACTCCACAACCTCAGGGAGTTGAAAACCCTGAGGAAACCAAGAAACCTTCCTCTGTATCTGAGGGGGAGAAACTCGATGAGTAACTGAAGGAAGCTGCTGCTTACGTGACCGAACCTTATGCTGAAGAGGTCGAGTCTGAAGAAGAAACTGAAGATGATGAACCCGTCGACATCTCTGATGAAGAACCATCATCATCCCCCAAAGATGACGATGATGAACATGATGATGATGATGACGATTTCTTCTACGTCCAGCATGTTGCAAAAGCTCCAGCTCAAAAAGGGATCAAGATAAAAGAACCTTCAGGGGAGCGGACCAAGACAAAGCCTGCAGCGTCTGAAGCTGACAAAGGCAAAAAAAAGGCCTCGCTGAAGAAGACAATCTGACGATCTTGCTTCAAAAGCCAGTTTGTCAGGTACACTACCTTCTATTCCCTTACACTGCATCCCTCCTCTATCCCTTCTCAATCTCAATCCTTCTATCCTTAAAACCTCTATACACTTAACCACATTCTTTTCTCTATCTCTTTCTTCCCAACTTTTCTTACTTAAACAATCGCTGTGTTTCAGCTAGTCCTCTCCCCTATTTGAGGATCCCATTGAAGCTCCCACGACTACACTAGAAATAATCCCAGCCACAAGAGCTGAAGAATTAATCCCAGTCTTGGATTTAACCACTGAGACTGATGAACCTGAAGAACAGCTGCTCTCTCACAAAAACAGACCTTCCTTGGCTCCTCAAAAGCTAAGTGAAGAGGATCAAGAAAAGAGAGATGCAATGATCAAAAAGCTTGAAGATCAGCGAATCGTTCTTCCTCGTGACAAAATCCCTGCTCCCACAAAGTTCAGGATTTCAAGGAAAGAATACGAGGATCATCTAAGAGCTGAAAGATTACTCGCCGAAAAGAAGGAAGCTGAAGAAAAAGATAAGGCTCTCGCCATCCAGCTTGTCCAAAAATCGGTGAAAGACCCCGCGTTGAAAAGAAATCCCATTGATGTCCAACGTCAGCTATGGGATGATGCCCAAAGGATCATTGAAGAAATGACTAAAGTATCTGATTCGACTTTGGAATGGTGTAAAGAAATGCTGAACTATCGATCTCGACCATCCAAAATCATCAAGGTAAATAACAGAGGAAGACTGTTCGTTGACGTTCCTGTTGTTGAAGTTGATGTATTCAGAGAAGACAAAACCAAGCAAACCTTCTATGCTGCTACTTTAGAGAAGTTTAGTTTCTCTGAATGGTTGGAAGTGAAATTAGCCATTCAGCGATCGCGATCAAAGTTCAAGAGCCATGTTGAGAAAATTTTAAATACTCAGATCGACTTGGTTTCTTCTGCTATAGATATTCCTCCTTCCATTCTTCTTCCTCCTCAACAAAGAAGAGTCTCTGCAAAGGAAAAGAAAGCCTCAGACTCAGGTCCTCCTATACGGAATGAAACAGGTATCGGTTTCTCTCGTGCTGAAGTTCTTGGCCCTGATGCTGACCTCTCAGCGCTTGACACCTCCCTACCACCTGGTGAAACTTTCATCTCTGGCAAAGTTGTAAGTGATCCCTATGGTATATTCTTTCTAGACTACCAAGGAAATCAACACTTTCAACGCATCTCTGAGCTTCCAATCACTCCCATCGAACAGCTCAGAGATCTCATACACTGGTGTGAAGTCAGACGCGACATTCAGGCACGTCACCTCAAGCCCCTGATCTTTGAAGAAGCAAAGAACAAAAAGGATCAAGGTGTCACTGTCCCTGACTGGATGATTCCCACATCAAAGACCCTCGATGAACTTCTCATCAAGGAAGAACCTTTTGACGGATAGGATCTCCTTGTAATTCTTTCTATCCTTATCTGTCTACATTTTTGTACTTGTAATTTTATTTGATGTACTTGTAATTTTTCCACTTCCCTATGTAATCTTTACGAAGTTTAAAGAAAAATTTCAGCGAATGTACTTTACTCCATCAGTACTGAAAAGATCCCAGAAAACAGTAAAAGGGACAAATATTTTATGAGTTCTTTTTATCCTTATGTTTTCATTAAATAGTTATTTTCTCTGTTGCTATGTCATAATCAAATAGGGGGAGATTGTTGATCCAAACCCTTAGTGATTTGATAATGACCCCCTCTTAAACACTTAGTGAAAATTGTAAGTAAACAATATGTATTAGAGTTTCACTATCGCTGATAAGTACTAAGACTTTACAGTACCGCTGATAGGAACTCTCACTCTTTAGATTAGATATTCAGCGAACACTGTTCATCATCTTATAACTCTAAGCTTGTTCAGTCTATGAGATGATCGCTGATAAGTTAGTTGTTTACTTATGATCCTTGAAGACAAGTTTCACGTCAACCAAAGTTCTACGCTGAAGTCGAAGATCATGCTCAAAAACCAGCGACAAGTCTACTCATGAACTGATGCGGATATCAGCGAAGCAAGACCTGTCCATTCAACGTGAAGTATCATGTAGAAGACTTCAGCAATCGCTGAACCTTATCATTCGCTGATAAAGATCTGACTCAACGAAAGCTGATCATGAAGTCTCCCTGCATGTTGTCTACAAAGGTCAATGACATGCAACCACTCTGATTCTACACTGTGCACCTTGCGGCTACTAAGGTTGTCTACAAAGGTCAATGACATGCAACCACTCAGCTGCTGCCACGTGTAAAGCCATACTGCCATGCATTAAATGCATGCAGTATATAAGAAGAACCTTACTTCAGTTTTGAAGTGTGCTCAGACCATCTTCTTATCTCTCTCTTATTGTTAAGTTATTATTCGTAATTTCTTTAACTCTTTCTAGTGCAAGAAACTTAGTGTTTCTCAAGACTTGTTAAGATTAGGTTTATCCTTAATCTTGTTCCGCAACAAGTTGTAAATTGTCTTGATTTATCAATAAACAATTTAGAAAAGTAAAAACATGTGTTTGTATTCAACCCCCCCCCCCCCCTCTACAAACTTGTATAGCCCTTCGGGACCAACAAGAGGTAAAAGCGATGTAAGGGGAAAAGGAGTTGGGGGTGTTCTTGGTCAGTCATCCAAATCTAAAAAGATGATTCAGATCTTTGAGGACGATGATGAGGAAGATCTTGGTTCCGACGATACTGAGGAAGAATCTGAGGATATTGATGCGGATATTGATGATCCTGCTAATCTTGTATATAGTTCAAATGATGATGATGCGAATGCTGATGATGAAAAAAGGATGATAGTTCTGATGATGACAATGATGATAACAACAGTGATCAAATCATGGAGAATCTTGATACTGTAATTGAAAAGGTCGTCACTACTACTTCTGGTGGTGATGGAGGAGTGATAAGGGGAAATGAGGGAGAATAGTTGAAACAGAAAAACAAGTGAGGTTGAGTGAGAAGGAAAGAAAAAAAGATGGTGAGTGTGAGACAGGATCAACAAAAGTTTTAACTAATGATCCTAACCAAACCGTGTCTAGCCGGGTAGCCACATCTACTATCAGTGAGCGTCTGTCGCCACGAGACATTGAAGAAGCCATAGTGGACCCAGCTATGCAATGCACAACCCCACTCATCCACTCATCAACTTCTTCACAAGTTGATGTTTCATCTTCTCACAGGGGATTAGCACAAACACTATCGGCGACATACTCGGTGTCGGCTGGTATTGAAACAGGATGGCAACTGCCCCGGCCACCACCTTCATTTGTTAACAGATCGAGTCTAGAACCTTTCGATTTTACTTCCTTTCCTAGGACACGGAGACCGTTCGTCACTTCATCTATGGTGACATAAAACGTTGGTGTTATGCGTGACCCAACCGGAACGCCCCGAGTGTTGCCGCTATTTGTTGGTGCTTCACGAGGACCGGGCGGAAGTCCTACCAACGTTAACACTATGCCAACGTTGAACGTAGGCCATACAGTCTCTATGACTGCTATGTCAACTAGTAACCTTAGTGGTCTAGGTGTTACCTTGGAACAAGCGCGTGATATTCAGTCTTTGGTGGGTCCTCCTCCTCACAACTATGTATCAAAGAAGTTGCTCGAATGTGCCATCCAGTCTCTCTCTAACAGTCAAAAAGATCAGATGTCCAAATTGAAAGATATCGTTAAGAATCTATATGCCGAAGTACACAAGTTTGTTAAAGGAAAGTCTATTGCTGATTCTTCATCTGCACCATCCGACACTCAACCAGAATCTCAGTCGAACCCAAAGGTACATCATACTTTACCTTTACATGAATTGAAATCCCAGTTACTTACCCGTTTACTAGAACAAGGCGATTCTAATACTCAAGAAGAAGTAGACATTCTTGGTATACTTAGACGCCAAACCGAAATACAAGCCACTTTACCAGATTCACTAAATACCCTACAACAATCCATATCCAACCTAACCGAAGCTATATCTTCTGGTTTCACATCCCTATCAAACCGAATCAAAGCTGTGGAAGACAAGTGTGGGATTCAAGCCCAAACCACCAAACGGAAACAAGATGATCAAGATCCCGATCATGATCACCATGAGGGGGAGAGAAGTGTAAGACAAAGGGTTGAGCAAGGTAGTGGTTCGGGTGTTCATGCTACTGAGAATGTGGAAACAAATGTGGAATCAGGTACCGATATAGTTGGTGGTACACAAGGGATTCAAAGTGTTGATGTTGGTGTTCTGGATGATATCAATCCTACGGTTGAAAAGCCTCAAGGATGTGATAACAGAACTGATGAGGAAATAATGGCTGATGAGTTCTTACAGGATTTGATTTATATTAATTCGGATGAAGATCAAACTGTTGTAAAGATTAAAGAGGAGATGGATGATTTATTTGATGGTGGAAATGTTCAACCTGATTCTGATTCCGAGAAAGAAAGTAATCTACCAGATCCAGTGATACAAATTCCGGTAATACCTGATCTACCTGAAGGCAAAATCAGAGATGCAGTCTCCAATGTCGAATTACGTAATCTACATATGTTAATTGATAAAGAAGCTTTGATTGTTAGACGTACTCACCGAACAAGAATCATTACTCCATTCCAAGAAGATATAAGGAGTGACTTGTTTGGGAAAAAGATTCAGCCAATCGACAAGGTAAAGTTGTATTCAATTGAAAAGCTTCCACGTCCAAAGCAGATTGAATATTTGTATATGATGGGTGACAAAGATCAAAAGCTCAGTGCAGTCAGAACAGATAAAGAGATTGTTAAGCTTGTGAAGATAGAATCAGAGAAGATTCTAAAAGTCTTTTATCCGAGATTCTATGTCAACAGATCAGATGGAAAAGAGTGGAATTTCTGTGAAACCGACTTCAAATCCCTAACCTGTGCAGACTTCTTTAGGCTGTATGACATTCTTGCTCGGATGCCGAACAAAGATATTACCTACTCTGAAGCCTATCAAGCCTTAAAACGTTTCATGAAGAACCTGATCAAGCTTTCATACCTAACTGATTTTCAGATGGCTTTGGAAAGTAATCAAATCAGAATCAACAAACGAAGGCCAAACAAAGGCTTACCCGACATGCAAGGTATTCCTCTATATACCGTGTTAGAAAAACCAGAGTTTGGTGTTGTTTATCATAATGGGCAAAATAAGAAGAAGTTCTTGAGGTTTATTACAGTCAACTTGTATTCTGATGGAACACTCTATATGATCAAGATTCTGCTGAATGAAAGGCTAAGATTGGATGAACAAAGAAAGGTGCCTCTGAAAGAAAAGGAGATTGTCTTGATCAACAATGCCTTGAAAGCGATACAAGACCTAATAGATTACCGGAATTCACTAAGAAGGTTTGAGATTATCTTTGGGATCAGAAAGAGATACATTCCACTGGAAGAACTTTATGGTTAAAGCTTACCTGGCTCACTTGAATACAAAGGGGGAGAATGTTAGTGTCAATTTTATATGTTGTATTCAAGTTGAGGGGTTAATTTGTAACTATTGAGTCTAGATATAAATAGCCTAGTTTAGCTCATTTCTTACTAACACTTTGATAGAATATCTTGGAAACTCTCTATATTTTCTCTCTACACATTTGTTCATGGATATTGATTCTAATGAGAGATGACCATAGATTTGCACACATCTTGATTATGATTACTTGTTATTTGGGATAACAGATCAAGTTTAACAAGCTTATCTAGAGTATGAAAGTTTAGGTGGCAGAACCTGTTATGCCATAACCAGGCTTCTTCGCTTTTACAAGGCAGCGCTTGTCTTCCTTGTTCTTGGCATAGAAGTTCATGAGGTAAAGATCGCCTCTTCGTTCGGCTCGCAGAAGTTCGACTCCTGTGTCCTCACCTTGTAGTGAGCAGAAGGTTCTTTTGAACATTACGTCGAAACGTGTATCGTAGAGTTGGCTAACACTGAGAAGATTGTGCTTAAGGCCATCCACATATGCAACTTTGCATACGGTTATATTTTCCTTTTTGATGACTCCATGCCTTTTATATACCCCTTTTTGTTGTCACCAAAAGTCACAGATCCTCCATCGAGTTTATCTTTGTAGAAGGATAGTAGACCTCTGTCGCCAGTCATGTGCCGCGAGCATCCGGAGTCAAGATACCAGATTGGCACATACTGCTTCTGCAAGACAATCAGAGAGTTTTAGGTACCCATATCCAAATGGGTCCAGCTTTGTTAGGGGTCTTCAAGTTTTCCTTAGCATTCTTGGGTTCGGTTTTAGTTTCTTTTGAAGAACCATTTTGTTTCTTCTTACCCTTGAATTTATTGTTCTTTTTGGGTGTAGAGAGGAAACAGTGTGGACTTGAGAAGTGTTGATTTAATCGATACATGAGATCAAAACAATGACAATAATGAATGTGCGAAGAGATTTGCTTGAACTTTTCATTGAAAACATTAAATGGGGGCACAGAGGCATTACATTCTATCCTAACATTTGGCTTCTTATTACAAGAAGACCTATGTAGGCTAGATTGTTGTTTGCAAAATCCTTTGTTGAGAGCAGCCTTCTGTGGACCCCTTCTGTGGTGAACTTCTGCAGGTTTCACTGTCACAGAAGAAAAAGATTTGTTATTTTCAACCCATTTACCCTTCTGTTGCCATGTTGGTTTTTTTTTAATAGGCCTTAAGGGTTTTGAAGTCTTTGAACTTGTTGAATTTTAAGAGGACGCTTTCTTTTGTTGTTTGATTTTCTCAAGCTCAAGAGAGGTTTTAGCTTGTATACACATGTCCAAAAAATCTGGACAGATAGGAACTCTTGTGATTTTCTGCTTGGGAGGAATAGTTATGTTAAGAACTCCAGAGGGTAGTTTAAAATCCTCTGAGTCACAAGGAACTATCTCTGACTTAGAGTCAGTCTCAGATTCGTCAGAGGATGAATCGTCCTCATATACAGAGGTTGAGTCACTTATTTCTCTTTCGATAGAGGCTAGATTTTCAGAGCATGTGCCATACTTGCTTTCATCCTTTTTAGTGAGATTATTTTCCAAGTCAACAGAAGTATCTATTAAGGTTTCATCAGAGAGATTTTGATTGATAGAGGGTGTATAGAGATTTTCGTAAAAGTTATTTTTCCCGATTTCCATTAACTCCTTTTCAGAGATATCTTTAAGTTTTCCTTCTAAAATGTTAGGCTTGAACTCAGGTACCTCTGCCGATGATTTCTTTTCAGAGTTTATCATGCAGACAAAGGCAACCTGTGTTTGAGTCTCGGGGTTACCAAACTTGAAGATACCTATCTGATATTCAGTTTACAGATATTTCTTAGGTTTGGATTCTCTTTTGACAGAGATTGAAGGTGACAAATCTGTGTTTTCAAACCACACATTTATCATCTTCAGAGGTTTCCTCTGGTGAGGTTCCCCAGAGACTTTTTGCCTTTTGCTTACAGAGAGTAAGTTTGGAAATCTAGGTTTTCTTGTATTTCCAATATGAAATAGAGAGGACAGAGACTTGTTTCTTTTGTTTCCAGTGTATGGATCTATATCACAGAAGCCAATTCCCCGTCTTCCTATTTGTGTATTAATTTTCTCGTACACCTTCTGTGCATCTTGATATTTCTTGATTAAAAGATCTCTTCTGAGTAAATCTTGACAGAGGACTTCTCTTTCCTTTTGAAAATAATATTTAAGAGCTAGGATATTCATTCTGTCGCACTCAACGTCCATAAGTTCTTTAGATTTTGCTTTTAAGGATGAGTTAAGTTCATAAATCTTTTCTTTCAAAGGATTTAGGTGTTTGTTCCAGTTTGTTTCAATTTCTTCCTTTTCTTGAAAGATTTTAGCGTTTTCTTGAGTGAGAAGTCTAGCTTCTCTCTCAAAGAAGGTAAGCTTCTTCTGAACACTTTCGCAGGTCTTTTTAAGTTATGTGTGTTCAATGTTTAGTTTAAGCAAATCAGCTTCAGCTTGATTAGTGTAAGAGTCAGAAGTGGATACCTCACTATCGGAGTCGGAGCTGACCTCTGCCATGCCATAGAACAGGGCGTTCTTCTTCTCTCCTTCGTCAGAGGATGTATCTGACTGCCAGTTTTCTTGATTCACCATGAGTGACTTCTGAGCATAATATTCTTCTTTCTTTTCATAGAAAGCAGAATCCATCTGAGGGCGGTTTGATTTGCTCCTGCATTCATTGGCATAATAGCCTGGCTTGCCACAATTGTAACATCCTTGGTTCTGTGGAGCATTGCCAGCTTTGTCGTCTGACCTCTGTCTATCACCACCTCTGTCATTCATGTCATTCGACCTCTGTTGGTCGACACCTCTGTCGTTCTTGTCATTTGATCTTTCTCTTCCTCGATCATCTCTTCCATAGCGTTCATTACCAGACTTCTTCTGATATCCTCTGCTGAATTCCCTTGTCAAAAGAGCTAACGATTTAGCTATCGAGGCCATAGTTGCCTCTTCTTCTTCCACCACCTCCTCCTCTTCACTATCAACAATCAAGATTTTCTTCTTCTTCTCCTTCTTTTCTTCCACGGCTTTCTCCTTTTCCGTCTTCTCTTTTGCTTCTGTAGCATTACTAACTAGCGCAAGAGGTGCACTGATTTGTGCTTTTGCTTGTGCAATCTGAGGCTCTTGGGCTGCCAATGTTCCATAGAGATCTGACAGAGTCCAGGAGTCTAAGTCCTGATTTGTTTGCAGAGACATAGACAACTGGAGCCATTCTTCATTGAGACTCTTTAGGAACATGACATTGTTCTCGTCAGAAGTTCTGTGGATTCCGAACTTATTGCATTTGTTGATTAGAGAGTTGAACCGATCATATGTTGACTGTAGAGATTCTGTCGGCAGAGCTTTGAATGCGTAGTACTCGTTGATGCATTGGGCTCTGCGGTTCTTCTGAGTTTTGGCCCCACCCTCTAGTTGTTTTTCCAGTTCCTTCCACAGATCATATGCAGATTCCCACGCATCTAGGGATTGGAAAAGGTCATTGGGTATGGCCATGATCAAAAGTCTCTTAGTCTTCTGAGCAACTTCATATTTTGCCCAATCAGGATCTGACCACTTGTCCTTGATCTTTGATTTATCGTGAGCAGGGATTTCTGGAGTGTCGTCTGTGCCAGGTACATGGGGTACTGTGATCATTGGTACGAAAGGAGGATTGTTGATATAGTAGATGAGTTCTTTGTCAGTACCCTCGAAGAAGTGAATCATTCGTATCTTCCATTGAGGGTACTCATCTCTGAGTAGTGTGGGTGGCTTAGTTAAAGAACCAACGGTGAAGAAGTTGTTTGTGTTTGTCATTTTGAAAGGGTTTGAGAAATCAAGAAAATAGGGTATGAACAGTAAACCTTCAGAGAATGAAGTGGATGTTTCTAATGGTTTTTATAAGCTTTTAAAACATTTGAACAATGCACTAAAATGGAGATTTAACCGAAGAAACATATTATGTGAGTTTACCAAAGTCGAAACAGGTCGAGAATGGCAGAAAAACAGATGCTGTTTTGAAAGATATGAAAAATAGGTTAAAAGTCCAAGTTTCTACCAAAAATCATTGTAAGTGAGGATCTCTTGATATAGAAAATCAAGAACCGCTCTGATACCAATTGTTGGTTCCTGTTTTCCTTTAACAATGATGATTCTATCTAATAGTTCAAACAAGATATAATGTGGAAGCGTTTTAACGAACTAAAAGATATAATAAGGTAGAAGACACACAATATCAAATGTATAAAGTGGAAATAACTTAGATAATTAGCTCAATAACCCACTGTATATTGATATAAATAAAGCACCAAGAACACCAAAAGTTATATAAGAAATCTGCTCTAATGGTGTGTGTATCGTGCAAAGCTTAATAGAAGAACTCAACATGAGTCTTCTATTTATACTACTTCTAAAGGGGACAAGTTCTGGACAACAAGGACTGGAGGTACAAAGACACTATTCAGGTACTGTTGCAGGTACAACGTTAATTAAATGCGCCGACTTCTACTAAGGCTAGGACCTATCAGAGTTTGACACATGGAGTTGTCAGGTCACGCCTTGTACGAATGATCTTCAGGATCTTCGTACAACAGAAATCGTGAGAAGCACGATTGTCTTTAGTATAGAGCTCTAGTCTTTTATACCACAGAGGCTCTGTCAAGTGTGACAGAGGCTCTGTGGCCTTGTCCGCATTGAAGTGTCTTCTTGCAATTCTTTACTTCGGTCTTCTCGGTTACTCGGCAGAGCCTCTGTCGAAGACTTCTATGCTTTGATCTTCTCGGTGACTCAGTAGAGCCTCTGTCGAAGACTTCTATGCTTTGGTCTTCTCGGTGACTCGGCAGAGCCTCTGTCGAAGACTTCTATACTTAGCCTATTTTTTAATACTTCTATAAACAGAAAGATTGGAGCTAACAGTTTTGAGTGCATCGGAGTCAATGGTATTGGTCTTTGGCATGGGTGATCTAGGATTTGACCACTCGGTGTTGTTGTTGGACACTTTTTCTAAGATTTGATACCCTTCATTGTAGGTTTAGCTTGTGAAAGTTCCACCTGCTGTTGCATCTAAGATGATTTTGGCTGCATTAGAAAGACCATTTTAAAAGGTCTCCAATTGGATGCAATGTGGGATGCCGTGATGTGGGCACTTTCGAAGTAAATCTTTAAAATGTTCCCATGCATCCGAAACAACCTCATCTTCTTCTTGCTTAAACAAAATTATATCATTTCGGAACCTTACATTCCTTGCAGGAGGAAAGTATTTTTGTAAAAATTTGTCAGCAAGCTCTTGCCAAGTGGTTATCGAATTAGGTTCATGTGAGTTCAGCCAAGCCTTCGCCTTATCCCTTAATGTAAAAGGAAAAATTTTTAGCATTAAAGCTTCATCACTCACGCCTTGCAATTGAAAGGAATCAGTCATTTCCAAAAAGGATTTTAAGTGCGAGTGTGGATCCTCAGATTGTAATCCTCCAAACTGACCCATGGCTTGGATCATTTGAAACATTACAGGTTTGAGTTCAAAATGTTGTGCAATGATGTTGGGCCTTAAAATCCCGGAGCTTAAATCACTAACTCCGGAAGTAGCATAGTCCCATATTTTTCGATCTTTGCTATCGGCAATCGTCACTGTGGTCTCCACTACTAGTAGGTTAATGGGTCTTTCTGCTCCTGCCATGTTTACAGTGGGGTTCACAGTGGGTTGTCGATTTTTGTTTTTACGTCTTCTTCGAAAAGTTTTCTCTATTTTAAGATCGATTGGCACCAAAGGTCCGTGTTGTTGCCTTGGCATGCAACACGAACAGCTTAGAAAAACGAGTTATTCGGGCTCGAACAAAAACTAATGTCTTGAGATTTAAAATCACGCCAGTCCCCGGCAACGGCGCCAAAAACTTGGTACGAGCAAAATATGTGATTTAATCGCAGTGGGTTGCAAACTGTCCACAGTGGGAAGCACAAGTGTACACTGGCCACTATGATCGTCACAGCAAGTAATAGTTGGTAAAATACCAGAATCGTATCCACAGGGACTGGGCAATCAAGACAATACGGTTCTCATGAGCTTCCTTTTACAAGTTTCAATTACAGAAGAAGTAATAGTTTGGTTTGTTTTGTGAAATGCTACTTTAACGACTTTTCTTAAGATTTAAAAGAAGGAATGTAGGTTAGATTTTCCCTAGATTTTATAGTAAATACTTGATCCCAAAAGTGATCCTTGTACTTGAAGTTGGTATTCTCGCTAGAAAAGCCCGGTTACAAAATACTCACACCTTTAAGTAAAAAATCCCATACTCATAGTACTTACTGTTTTGTCAATGGTAATCTCAAAATGGACCTTTTCAGGCCTCGATGGAATGTGTAGAGACAAATACTCTAAGTGTTTTAATACACCAACTAGCTTTCCTACTACTCCAGTGGGTTGAGATTAGCTCACTGTGCCGACCTCACTTTCGCAAGTGTCATAAGAATTCTTTCGAATTCCCTAGCATCATCCAAGCTCGTGTCACTACGTTCTACTCATTTCTGAGTTAAGAACTAGACTTTAGATCCTAGCAAGTGATCGGCTTGTTTGCATCATTGGGCAATAATCGAGAGTGAATGACCAAAACAATAAATATTCCAAGTATAAAGATTACTCAAGCATTTTTCATAAAATCCAGGTACTTCTCCTTTTTACATCCTAAGGGATGATTAGCCCATAATTACCGAAGTAGAAAAAATAAAAGATGAAGAGTTACACATAAGTAAACTGAAAGTGACTTCGATTAAACCACAGTGGGGAACGAGAGTACATCACTGCCACTAATTACTTGAAAACTAAAGATTACACTACAAATCGAAATACAGGAAATTAAAGAGCTACTGCAGTAAATTCTAGAGCTAACAACTAAACTTAACTTTCACTAAATGTGGTAGATGGAGATATGAAATAAATGACACCCAACACCTCTTTTTATACTAAGAGGAAAAGATGGACCAACAAAAGATGGGTAAAATCTAGAGGCTAAAAAACTGAAGTGGAAGACAAAAAATTCAGCTTCCATGAGTAAACCTTCCATCCACAAGTTTGTAGCTCTTTTACCCCAAGGTCTTTTCACCTTTTCCAAAAAGCCCACTTAAAGTACCATGGGTGTTAATAAACAATTCACTTTGCCATATCTAAGGGAACATGCTTGTACTTTCCATCCCATGCCTCTGCCATTAGAGTCTTGTATTCTCCAGAATTTTGCTTCCAAGCTAAGAATTGATTTTTCTTTGTCTTCTTCTTGGCTCGCCAGTGGGATCCGGAGTGGGCACTCCGCAAGTCACTGCATATATTCCGTGAAAAAGCAACAAACTCCATCAAATGGTTTATAAATCTATGATTCACTCTTATTGCTCATTTTTAGGAATATTACCAAGAATGGGGGTTTTGAGAAGTGAAATGGCTAAAACGTGACAAAATAAAATAAAAATAAAAGGAAATAATAACTCTAAAAATAGAGTTATCAGTATCTCTGAGTAACAAGACGAGCCTTGTTGCGGGTTACAGTTCCATGTTCATCCAACTTGTTATACACCCATTTAGTGCCTATCACTGACTTGTCAGATGGTCGTGGAACTAGCTTCCAAACTTTGTTTCTTTCAAATTCTGTCAGCTCTTCTTGCATAGCGCTGACCCAGTTTGGATCTCTAAGGGCATCATCTGTTTTCTTTGGTTCAATCAGAGAAATAAAGTTAACAAATAAACAAATATTACCTGCACTTCGTCGAGTCTGAACACCAGCATTTGGATCACCAAGAATTTGATCGATGGGATGATTTATAGTCCATCGCTGAGCCGGAGCATAATTCGCTGACTCGATCTGAACTTCTGGAGAAGCTGAAGAAGAGGCTCCAGCAATTTCAGGTATTTCAGGTAGAAGAGGTAGAGGTTCAGATGTCATTTCATTCACTGATTGTTGAGAAGTAGATGGGATATCAGAGGTAGATGGTTCAGAAGCAGGCACTGTGTTGAGAGGAACAGCTGAGACCCATGAGGATTCAGCTTCACTTGTCTGCATGCTTGGGATGATAATAGGATCATCATATTCAGCGGTAGGAGTATTCATTTGAGGAATAGGAACAACTTCTGAATCACCAAGATGAGAAAACATCCATTGATTCAGTTCTTCAATATCAGCAGAAGGTCTGGAGTTCGCTGAACGAGATTCGTCAAAAGTGACGTAGATTGTTTCTTCCACAGTTTGTCTTCTACGATTGAAGACTCTGTAGGCTTTAGAGATAGAAGAATATCCAAGAAAAATTCCATCATCAGCCTTAGGATCAAACTTTCCAAGGGCATCCCTATTGTTCAGTATGAAACACTGGCGTCCAAAGATGTGAAGAAAGCTAATTGAAGGCTTTCTCCCATGGAAAAGTTCATAGGTTGTCTTCTTGAATCTTTTGACAATCAGCGACCTGTTTAGAGTGAAAAAAGCAGTATTGACAGCTTCTGCCCAGAACTGAGTAGGTAGATGTGAATCGCTGAGCATTGAACGTGCAGCTTCTATGATCGTTCGATTTCGTCTTTCAGCGACTTCATTTTGTTGCGGTGTTCTCACTGAAGAAAAGTTGTGAGAAATACCCTTGCTTTCAAATAAGGAACAAGGGAACTGTTTTTGAATTCAGTCCCATGATCACTCCTTATCTAGTGAACGGTCATATTATTCAGGACTTCCATTTTCCTGACGAAAGTGATGAGTTCTTCAGGGGTGTCACTCTTAGAACGGAGAAACATAACCCTGGTATAACGAGAGAATTCATCAACTATGACCAACGTATATTTCTTTACAGCGAGGGATTGTTTGTTAACAGGGCCAAACAAATCCATATGGAGAAGTTGAAGAGGAGATGACACTGAGGAAACTTGCTTAGATTTGAAGCTTGCTTTGGTTTGTTTCCATTGCTCACACGATGAACATAAAGATTCCTTAGCGTATGAGTGTTGAGGTAGACCAGTGACCAACTCTTTTGAAGAAGGAGTATTCAGTGTCTTAAAGTTGAGATGAGAGAGCCTCTTATGCCATAGCCAGTTGACATCAGATGAGGCTTTTGAGAAGAAACAAGAGTTCTCAGTGGTTGTTGAGTCCATGTTTATAACATAAACATTTTGCAAACGATATCCGCTGAGAGTAATCTTCTCCTTTTTGTCAGTAACAAAGCAGGATTCCTTAGTGAAAATCACTTTGTGATCCTTGTCACATAGCTGACTGATGCTCAAAAGATTGTGCTTCAGTCCTTCAACATATGCGACTCTTCTGAAGGTAGTTGTACCCTTTGAGAGTACACCAAACCCTCGGTATAGCCTTTTCCATTTCCACCGAAGGTCACTGAGGGACCCTTCTCTTCCTTATATTCAGTGAGCAGTGTCTTTTTGCCAGTCATGTGTCTAGAGCATCCGCTATCAAGATACCAGATACCCTTCAGGACCTGCACACAAAGGAAGATTAGTTTGACTTGGGTACCCATTTTACCATGGGTCCACATTTGTCAGTGGGGGTAGAGGAAGTGGAAGGTTCAGCAATCTTCGCAGCATTTGAAGATTCAGCTTCAGGACTAGTCTTCACCTTGGTTAATTTCTTAACCTCAGTGGTTGGTTTCACCTTAACCTGATTTGCACCAGGATTGGTCTTCTTTGCCTTTGGGGCAGTGATCTTCACCTTATCTAACTTTTCAGCTTTGGTGGCTGTGGGGCACTTACTAGCAATATGATCGGTAAGTCCACAGTGATAACATTTCCTATAGCTAAAAGTAGCTTTAGGACCATTTGCATGCTTATCCGAGATTTTTAAATGAGTAAGGCCAGCACCAAGTATACCTTTGGCATTGGAAATGGGAGGAACAATCAATTCTTCGGATTTCTTACCAATAATATCCACTCTGATTCTGGGAGTAGATCGCTGAATAAATCTAGGGATCTTGTTCTTA
Organism: Saussurea involucrata; assembly: GCA_033807775.1. Taxonomy (NCBI): domain Eukaryota; kingdom Viridiplantae; phylum Streptophyta; class Magnoliopsida; order Asterales; family Asteraceae; genus Saussurea; species Saussurea involucrata. The sequence goes on from CM066314.1 coordinate 165,517,187, forward strand.
GAAGTAGAGGGATAATTCACTGAAGGTTTAGAAACATTCAGCTTAGGTACAAAGGTACCCTTCTGAGATTTTTTGTTGAAAACTTTTTTTTTACCTTTACCTTTAGAGTTTAAGGTAGGTTTTTCCTCGAGAGTGGGAGTTTTAGAAGAGGAACACTGAGATGAAGAAGTGTCAGGGATAGAGGACATGAACATTCCAAACTTAAGCATGGAACGATCAGTGGTTGGTTCCTCAGCGTCAGCTTTGTAACCAAGGCCACGTTTGTCACTCAGGGGAATCTGAGCTTTCAATATCTCAGTGATCGTTGTTGAGGATTTACACCATTCTTCAACAGTAGCCTTTTCAGCCGTTAGTGTCTCGACAACATCTTCTCGTTCGATACGAATGAGTTGATTTATACAGACCTGATCTTTTAGATTTTCTTCTATTTTAGAGAGCTTTTGAATTTCTAAGTGACAATTCTTAAGTTGTTCAGCAAGATCGATATTTAATTTTTCAACTTTGGTCTTAACATTCATGGCATCGTATAAATCAACAGTCAAAAGATCGACGGTCCGACGTCTTTCGATGTCACTAAGAGCTGAAGTTTGAGTATCAGTAAGAGAGTTCGATACCTGAGATGTGGAGGTAGAAGTAGAGGGATTTTCAGTTTGTTCTTCCTCTTCTTCTATTTTGGCCATGAGGCAGAGATTGCCCTCATCATCATCATCTTCAGAGTTAGATGATTCTTCTTCATCAGAGGCAGCCCAATCAAAATCAGCCATCAGGCCTTTGCCTTTCTTCTTAAAGCTTTTCATCTTTGCATACTTTTCTTTCAGCTTCTTGTATTTGTCATCTTTAGCCCAGGGGTTAAAGGATTTCTTGGAAGAAGATGAGGGTTTGAAGACCTTCTTAGACCTGCACTCACTAGCAAAGTGACCTATCTTATCGTAGTTAAAGCAGGTAGCAGTAGCCTTATCAACATGGGTTGACGATTTTGGTTTGTCAGTGAGTGCTAGAGGTTTGTTTCTTCTGAATTTACTCTTTTTGGCGAATCTCCTGAAAGAATTAGTTAGGAGGGCCAGTGACTCATCTATTTCTGAAGGATCAACTTCAGATGAGTCATCAGAGTTAGATTCCAACTCAGTGATAGTAACAGTGGAGCGCTGAGTGGGCGTTAACTCTGAGAGTAAAGCAACAGGTGTGCTCTTGGAATCTTTTACTAGATTCTTCTTAAGATGACACGACTGCTCATGACTGAGCATAGTGACAAATAAGGTAGAAAGATTCATTGATTTTAGATCATTTGAGAGCTTGAGACACATTGAATAATTGTCCCAGCTTTCAGGAAGACATTCTAGAAACTTTGTCAGAATCTCAAAGTTAGAATATTCCTTACCAATGGTTTTTAAGTCAATGATTAAACAGTTAAACCGCTGATGAACTTCAGAGAGAGTTTCATTCTTACCACAAATGAAGCTTCCGTACTGTCTTAGCAGGTTAATCTTTCTTGAGTCCTGGACTTCAGATGTACCTTCATATTGAACACAGATTGTGTCCCACGTGGCTTTGGAGGTTTTCAGGTTCATGACGGAATGGTAGACTTCGTCAGGAAGAGCCATAGAGATGATGGATATGGCCTTAGTGTCGATGGCCACCTTCTTCTTGTCTTCTTCAGTCTATGTGTTAGGCGGCCTAGGAATTTCTCTTTCAGGAATTGCAGCTCTAGTAGTAATGGCTGGAACAACAGCGTCTATCATGACAGGGATATATGGACCATTCTCGATGTAGTAAGGCATAGTAGGATCTACACCTTCCAATAAAAGCATCATCCTATTTTTCCATAGATTGAAGTTATCTCAGGAAAATCTACGGGGTTTTGCAAGAGAACCATTATCAATATAGTTGGTGTTTGTGGTGTTAGCAATTTTAGAAAATAGCAAGGAAGAGAAAAGAAATTAGTATAAGCAAGATCTTGTTTATGAGATTAAACAATCTGCTCTGATACCACTTGTTGGTCCCAAAGGGGTTATACAAGTTTGTAGAAGGGGGTTGAATACAAACACACGATTTTTACTTTTCTAAATTGTTTATTGATATGTATCAAACAATTTACATCTTGTTGCGGAACAAGATTAAGGAATAAAGCTAATCTAAACAAGCTATGAGAATCACTAAGATTTCTTGCACTAGAAATAAGATAGAGAGAAATTAAGAATAATAAGGATAATATTCTAACATACAGAATAGTAAAGATGAGGAATGGCCGAGCACTTCAGAAATAAAGTAGGGTTTCCTTTATATACTGTATGCATTTAATGCATGTCAGTACAACTTTACACGTGGCAACGTCTGATTGGTTGCATGGTTTGACCTTGGTAGACAACCTAGTAGCCACATGATGAACAGTGTAGAATCAGAGTTGGTTGTACGATTATGGACAAAAGGGATGTCCATTCTGACAGTATCGTACGGAGGCGTGCAAGGGGTTAAGACAAAAGTTACTTGTAGAGGAGGCTTCATGATCAGCGTTTGCTGAATGAATTATTATCAGCGAATGATAAAGTTCAGCGTTCGCTGAAGTCTTCTACTTGAAACTTCACGTTGAGTGGACAGGTCTAGGGTTCGCTGATATCCGCATCAGTTCATTAGTAGACTTGTTGCTGGTTCTTCGGCTTGATCTTCGACTTCAGCGTAGAACATGGTTGACGTGAAACTTGTCTTCAGGGATCATACGTAAAAAACATATTTTTATCAGCGATCATCAGTAAGGCTGAACAGACTCAGGGCTCACTGATGAACAGTGTCGCTGAATGTACAAATTAAAGAACGAGAGTTCCTATCAGTGGTACTAAACAGACTTAGTATTTTTCCTTGATAGTGAAACTCTAATACATATTGTCTACTTACAATTTTCACTAAGTGTTTCTCAGAGTCATTATCAAATCACTGAGGGTTTGGATCAACAAGTAACACAATTAGAAAAAAAAACAAATGATGTAATATCTAAACATAATGTAAAGATCGTTAAACATGTTGAAGAATATGAAAACTCATCACCAAGGTACATATGTACTATTATATGCAAGTCATTCTATATAGTATTTCATAAAATCTTTATATTGTTTGTATTGCAATTCGGTGATTTATTATCACATTAATTCTCATTTTTTGTGCCTTTTTCACTCAAATTGTCCAAAAACAGTAATAGAATATTTGAGTATTTATACAAATACTCTAATATGTCATTATTACTCGCAAAATGGGTAGTAAAATCTACAGTTTTAGTTTCACTTCTTGATTTGTTATCATTGATGTGGTCACTCTTTCAAATATGTCAATAGTTGATTTCTTTTTCAAAGTAGTTAATTATGATACATGATATTATGTATAATTGTTCATGTATTTACAAAAAATATTTGTATATTAAGTGTTACATGTAAGTTTTTAAGATATATGAATGTGTGCGATATATGTTCATTGACTGGACATATTATGGATCGATAAGAGATTTGTTATGAGGGGTATAAATATTGTTACAATCTTTTGACGAACAACTCAAATACAATGTTCCCCTTCGGAATATACACATATATAACATATTTAATAATCAATTTGATTAGGTAAACTTGAAACCAATATTTTAAAAGCTCATTGGAGGGGAAAAAATCATACACTCAAATTCATCATGGATAATAATTTAATACTACGTATGCACTTGCATAATCAATGTAAACAAAATCTGCATTTTTGGCACTCTCTTAGAGTAGGATTCTTAGTAGGGGTGCTCACGGGTTGGGTTGATCGGGTTGAAGGCATTTTGACACATCAACCCAATGTTGGCGGTTTGAAAAAATTTCAACCCAACCCAACTCAAACAAAGATACAACCCAACCCAACCCGTTCGGGTTGATCGGGTTAGTCGGGTTGGTCGGGTTGTGTTTAAACAAGCTAAAATCAAAATTAAAAACATAAAAGTAAAAGAAACATGTCTTTAAAATACAACCGATAATTCAGACAATATTTAGATACTACATATAAAAATGTCTAAACCAAATATGATCAAATAACTTGACGTTTCCAATTTGCATATTTCTTAAATCTTAAATATATCGTCATCAAATGTTTTTTTAAATTTGCATATATATATATATATATATATGTTAACATCTACTATATATATATATGTGTGTGTGTATATGTATGTGTGTGTGTGTGTGAAAGAGTTATACAAAAATGGATAAGAGATTAAAAGTATATATATATATATAGTTATATAGATATGGATAAGAGATTGAATATATATATATATATACACTAGCAGTGTACCCGCGCAATGCGGCGGAGTGTAAATCTTGAATAAATGCAAGTGAGAATACCGATTACAACAGATAAATGCTCATTCAAAATAACTTTAATTAAACAATATTCAAACATAACATAAAAGATCTTAGAAATATGCATCCATTCATGCAAAAAGAAAGCAACCAGATCTCTGTTACATAAACACGATTGTTAATCATACACTTGAATCAGATGAAATCGAACAACACTCCGACAATGTTGTTGGTTCGAATCTGTAGGTATTGTCAATGGATGCACACCTTTAGGTTAAGCAAACATTAATCCAACTTAACAAAATTAATAAACTCATAAAAAATAATCACCAACCCTGTGAAAGCTATGTTCTTTGCATTTATTAGTACGTCGACTAAAACGACTTAAAAACCACAAAAATCATCACAAAACAAAGAAACCCATCAATATTTTTGTATATATCAAGGTTCTAAATGGCGTGAGGCGTGGCGTGGCGGCGAGGCCAAGCCTCAAGCCTTAGGAGCCACGGCGAAGCCATGGCGTTTTCAAGGCGTGACTTATGGCGTCGAATTTCTAATTTATATATAAAAACTTATGTTTTGTAGTGTTACTCAATTAGAGTCAATAGTAATAAGCAAGTTAAATTAGGTTATATATCAAAAACTTACGAATAAGACATTAAAAACGTAAAGAAAAACCAAATATCTCATTATGATAACTGCGCATTAGGCCATGGCGTGCCATGGGCTTAACGTGGCGTCACACACAAGCCTTGGTGCCATGGCGCGCCATGGCGGCTGTGCGGCGAGTTTTTTAGAACAGTGGTATATATCATAATCATGCTTTTTGACTTCCGACGTTTAATGTATAAATTTTCAAATTCTAATTGTTATGAATTTTGTAGTAACCGTGTCCAAATAAAAAGAGTTTCAAGCCTTGTGGTGGAAATGTAATACGATGGAAGTTGAGGGGCTATTTGTTAATAATTGGGATGAGGTATATAAGGGCACAAAACCCTAGAAACATTCCATTTTTGGCTGAAAATCTGTGTGTGTCGGCTGTGTTCTTGGAGAAAAGAAAGAGAGGAGGGTTTTGGGGGCTCTTGTGGATTTTGGGAGAAGAAGGAGCTTGGTGTTGGAAATCAGAAGAATGATTGTTGGGGAATTCGTTTCTGGCAAGCATTTGAGCAGGTAGACCATCTGGAAGTGCAGGTCAGAGTAGGAAAGGATCGTAAGCGTAACAGGTGAGTTTTCTAACTGAAGCTTGATGGTACTTGTTCATTTACTCGTACATGTGCGTTTGCTTAATATATGTTGCATATAAATTACTTATGCTTGGTGCGAGGCATATGGGGGGCGTGTCCCAATCATTAAGGTGTGATGCTTATGGGGGGTGTGTCCCATCTGTTGTGGTATGACGCTCATGGGGGGTGGGACCCATATGTCATAGTGTGATGCTTATGGGGGGTGTGTCCCATATGTTGTGGTATGACGCTCATGGGGGGGTGTGACCCATATGTCATAGTGTGATGCTTATGGGGGGTGTGTCCCATCTGTTGTGGTATGACGCTTATGGGGGGTGTCGCCCATATGACACGGTGTGACGGATATATGGGGGGTGCGTCCCATACGAGGGTGATTGAGCGCCCTGGGATCAAGCCACGGGTGTGTGTGACTGGATGGACGATTTGGTCAATTGTGTGAATGTTATTAACCAAACTTCATATTGATTTATGTTTCGCATAACTCTTTAATTGCTATATGTGGTGTGGATGTAACTGAGGTATCTCACTAGACCTTGTGGTCTAACCCTCGCATTTTCAAAACTGAAACCCTTTTTCAGGTAAGCAGGTTAAGTGCGGTTCCTCTAGTGGTAAAGAGAAGGCGTAAGGGCGGGCGTGGCTTGCACTAGTGGACTTCCCTACACTTCAGTATTTAGATATTCTCAGTTGGAATAGGGTTATTTCCGCAAACCCAAATTTTGGAATTTTGATGATGTGAACCTTTGGTCATGTTTTGGCGATATATATATAATGTCTTAAATTTGGCATGCTTTGGAGTGGGTTGTTACAGTTGGTATCAGAGCCGTAGTTTAAGGGATTTAGGTGACCGGATGGGCCTAAACTTAAACTGTAGAAGTACAACTGAGAATGTAGGAAAGCCTAGGAAGACCTCACTGGGAAGCGTGAATAACAGGGTGGTGAAAACTATCATGTAAGGTAAGTTCGGGATTACACCAGGCCAGTGTAATTGTGAATTTACAGGTGCATGACGGCGATCATTCTTGCCTTGTTATTTTGGGACGGTTGTTAATCTGTGTTGTGTGTAAAGTTTAACCTTGTCATTATGGCAACGGTTTAGTGTGTTGTGCAGATTATTCTTGGCGTGATTGATGATACTACCTAGAAGAGGCATCGTATTCGATATGAGTGTCTGTGTGAAGTAGAACCTTTAGAGTTCTTAAGGGAAATAAATGATTGGAGAATGAGCTCCTAATCTCTGATGAGTCCTTATTCTAGGAGTCCCCGATGTCGGCGAATTGAGATCTTGAGAGTTTCAACTCAAGGATCGGATAGTGGAGATGTGCCGTCTTACTCTCGAGTTAGTGGAAGAGTGACAGGAGTGGATGAGAAGTGATAGATGCATGGATTGGTAACACTGGTGTCGGCCAACCATTTTGGACCGAGGTGAAGCCGTATTTATAGTCAAGTGGACTGTGGGGTTGGAGCATCCAAGTGTGAAGGAAAGTATCAGTACCGAAGGTTGTTTCTAATGTAAGGAACCGAATGGTTTGGTTGGAAGTAGGGTGTCGGCGTCGAATTGTTGTAACCGCAAAAAGGTTAACCCTGCTGGAGCAAATAGCCTTCAATGTTAAGTGAGTCATACATTGTTCGAGGTGTAAATTGGCTAAGTCGGGGGGTGTGGCCCGCCAGCTCGTGTCGGGAGGTGTGACCCGTTTATGCTAAGGGTAGTGTGGCGCTGTAAGGCAGCATGAGACTGACTCGTTGTCACCCTAGGGTGACTGTAGGGTGCCAATTATAAAGGGGCGGACCTTATTCCGTGAATGTTATATAAAGGGGCGGACCTTATTCCGTGGATGTTTTATAAAGGGGCGGACCTTATTCCGTGGATGTTTAATAAAGGGGCGGACCTTATTCCGTGGATGTTTAATAAAGGGGCGGACCTTATTCCGTGGATGTTTTATAAAGGGGCGGACCTTATTCCGTGGATGTTTTATAAAGGGGCGGACCTTATTCCGTGGATTTTAATAAAGGGGCGGACCTTATTCCGTGGATGTTTAATAAAGGGGCGGACCTTATTCCGTGAATGTTATATAAAGGGGCGGACCTTATTCCGTGGATGTTTTATAAAGGGGCGGACCTTATTCCGTGGATGTTTTATAAAGGGGCGGACCTTATTCCGTGGATGTTTAATAAAGGGGCGGACCTTATTCCGTGGATGTTTTATAAAGGGGCGGACCTTATTCCGTAGATGTTTAATAAAGGGGCAGACCTTATTCCGTGAATGTTATATAAAGGGGCGGACCTTATTCCGTGAATGTTTTATAAAGGGGCGGACCTATATCCGTGTATGATTTTATGAACTCGCTAGGTAGTAAGCGATATCGGGCCTAAGAAGGTGCGAAGTTCCGGGAGTGGAAAATGTGGTTGAGTCGTCGATGGTTGATTTGTGATCTTAGTGTTACAGTATAGGGAGGACCGTGTCTACCTGTAGTCTTGGTCTTTGACCATAGAAATGCTTGTGTGGTGGGAGTCCTTACTCTTTTGGTAAGTTGACATATGACTGTCGACGGGGGAGGTGTGTCCCGGGTGATTTCGAAGTAGGCAAATTACTTTGAAAGGTAACGTCGTGGTATGTGAATGAAACGGTATCGGCATGAAGCCGGGGTCGTGGTTAACTTGCCTTTAGACTAATTGTCAGGCATTGAGGTTGAAGTCAGCAGCGGGTGTTGAATTCGTTGTCGAGAGATTTGAATTTGAAAGGTTGCCTTTGAGTGATCACTTTGTCGGGTATGTGCGCGGAGATGAGAGGTCGGTGTGGAAAGGTATGCATCTGTCAAGAGGATGGGCCGCCTTTTGTAAATATCCTGAAAGTGGAGATGTGTTAGTAGGATAAGTGATTCATCCTATATGGCGATTATGTCATTTGCGAAGGAGGTGGTTAGCTAACTAATGTGGGACAAGTAGACTATGTTGGATTGCAAGGGTGTGTCTTATAGTTGATTTACTTGAGCGTGTCTCAAGTGGATCCGAAGAGTCGGTCGAAATTTAGGGCTCGGTTGAGTGAGGTAGACGGTCATAAATTTGTGGTTCATCTAGATGGGAGGAAGGCAAAGTTGGGAGTTTCTAAATCAAAGCTTGGTAGTACTTGTTTGTTAGTTGAACGTGCATAATTATTATTGTGTGTTTGCATTTGGTTTATATAAGTGTGTAAATCTCAGGTTGATGGTGTAAAATACATGGGGGGTGCGTCCCATGTGGTTTGTTCGAATAGACTTGGTCTGTTCCCAAGGGCGGGTGTGAGCCCTAGTTCAGGTCACAGGTGTGTAGTGACCAGCCAGGAATTTCCGTTATTCGTGTGAGGATGTTGAGTTGCAAGATTAGTTATTGCATAATGTTTTCGCCAACTCTTTCAAATATATGTGATGTTTGGCGGGAGAAAGCATGGCCTAGTGAGCGGACAGTAGTCGTGAGGATAGAACCTCTAGTGTGTGGGGTTGTGTAGATATGAAGGCGGTAACTTATATTTAGTAAGCATGCGAAGCATGGGGGGAATGAGGTGTTGTGAGGTTAAGTGGTGGATTAGTGTTGTTATGAGATGAGCGTAAGTGGAGATCCTTGCTCGGGATTTGTTGATAAGTTGTTCTATGTGGCTAGAGTTGGGTGTGGTGCTTTTATCCGAAAACAAGAGATTGGGGTGGAAGTTGGTGGCTAGCTAAGAGGGAGATGGTGTGATCTTGGATTGAGTAGTTTACAGTGTTTCGTTGTAAATATGAAATCTTTGGGTATACTGGGCTAATCCTTGTTCGTAAAGGAAATGCAAAGGGGTGAGTTAATATCTTTGAGGAATGAGAAATGTGTGGTTGCTTCGAACATCGAGTGTGTTTCGGATTGACTGGGTGGAGTTTCTCTTATGAAAGATGGTGAAACTGTTGGTTGGGCATAGTAACCGTTGAAATTGCGTGTATGGAGTGGTAAATGTTGGATGAGAAATGTCCATAGGGTAATTGGGACGGTAGGTTGGGATGGGTGTGTAAGCGTGAAGTAGAAGGTGTGGCAAGTGGCACGGAAAGTGGAAGCAATGTTTTCAAGAACGTCACCGTCGGGTGCATGAACTCCTAGTGGGAGTATGAGAAAGGGGGATTGGCATGTATGTGATTGGTTTTCGAGTCAAGGAATGTCAGCTTGTGTGGTTGATCAAGAGTGTGCACCTTCCCGTGAGCCGATCTTTGGAATCGTGTTTTAGGAGTGAAAAGGAAGTGGAAGGATGTAGTCGAAAGTAGTGTTCGCGAAAAGGACCATTGGAGTTGACTTGGTAGTAGTGTGAGAAATGTTCCAAGTAAACTTTGTCGTTCAGTGTTAAGCTAGTAAGAATATTTTTGTGTGAGCATAGTTGCTCCTTGTTGGTAGCGAGTGAACCCTGAATTATCTCACATGTGGATGGACGACTGTTAGATGCAAGGAGAATTCGGATGCGTGACTTCAAGATTGGTTCGGGTTGGATTGATGGGTACGTCAGATGTTAAAGTGTGGAGGTTTCTACTTTTGGCTCTGTATAGTGTGGGGGTGTTGCTATGGCGAAAGGGTGTGAATTGTTTATTATTGATGAACCGTGGGCAACACAGTTCAGGTGAGAAAGTGTTATATTCCTTATACGTGTATTGAGATGGGGAAAGTGATCGTAGAATTGTGTGTTATCAGTCGAAGAGGATTATGTCTGTGATCTAAGGTGATACTCGAGGTTGGTCTTGTGCTAGGTTGGTGAATTGAAGGTTCGTTAAGAAATGGATGTTGTTGTGGCCCTAACCGTTGTAACTTGTGCTGTCACGGGATTGAAGTTGTGGACGAAAATTCTAAATTTGTTGCAACTGTGCGTCTAAGTGTGTGGACGATACCATGTACCGTTGACCTGAGGCGTCATAGTTGTGGTACGCAAATTTCCTAGAGTAGGAGTTGTAATCATTCGAAAGTGTGGAAATTGTTGGCGTACGCTTTGTTGTTGAAGGGTTATGCAAGTGGAAGTAAGAAAATCCTTAGAAAAGCAAAGGGGTTGGCATGTGCAGTTATCTGTGAACTTTCCGTGAGTAAAGATGTATCGCGAGAAATTGGGGTACGAAGAGGAACCAATAGTTAATGTGGACAGTAAGGTCCGGAAAGCAAGAAATAGGGAGACTCGTCTAGTGAGGGTTCAGTGGAGGTATCATAAGGGACAAGAGGCTACGTGGGAAGTGGAGTCGGATATGATGTCCAGGTACCCTCATCTTTTCGAGAATGGAATTCCGGGGACGAAATTCTTTTGAGGGGGGAGTGTTGTAGTAACCGTATCCAAATAAAAAGAGTTTCAAGCCTTGTGGTGGAAATGTAATAAGATGGAAGTTGAGGGGCTATTTGTTAATAATTGGGATGAGGTATATAAGGGCACAAAACCCTAGAAACATTCCATTTTTGGCTGAAAATCTGTGTGTGTCGGCTGTGTTCTTGGAGAAAAGAAAGAGAGGAGGGTTTTGGGGGATCTTGTGGATTTTGGGAGAAGAAGGAGCTTGGTGTTGGAAATCAGAAGAATGATTGTTGGGGAATTCGTTTCTGGCAAGCATTTGAGCAGGTAGACCATCTGGAAGTGCAGGTCAGAGTAGGAAAGGATCGTAAGCGTAACAGGTGAGTTTTCTAACTGAAGCTTGATGGTGCTTGTTCATTTACTCGTACATGTGCGTTTGCTTAATATATGTTGCATATAAATTACTTATGCTTGGTGCGAGGCATATGGGGGGCGTGTCCCAATCATTAAGGTGTGATGCTTATGGGGGGTGTGTCCCATCTATTGTGGTATGACGCTCATGGGGGGTGTGACCCATATGTCATAGTGTGATGCTTATGGGGGGTGTGTCCCATATGTTGTGGTATGACGCTCATGGGGGGGGGGGGGGTGTGACCCATATGTCATAGTGTGATGCTTATGGGGGGGGTGTCCCATCTGTTGTGGTATGACGCTTATGGGGGGGGTGTCGCCCATATGACACGGTGTGACGGATATATGGGGGTGCGTCCCATACGAGGGTGATTGAGCGCCCTGGGATCAAGCAACGGGTGTGTGTGACTGGATGGACGATTTGGTCAATTGTGTGAATGTTATTAACCAAACTTCATATTGATTTATGTTTCGCATAACTCTTTAATTGCTATATGTGGTGTGGATGTAACTGAGGGATCTCACTAGACCTTGTGGTCTAACCCTCGCATTTTCAAAACTGAAACCCTTTTTCAGGTAAGCAGGTTAAGTGCGGTTCCTCTAGTGGTAAAGAGAAGGCGTAAGGGCGGGCGTGGCTTGCATTAGTGGACTTCCCTACACTTCAGTATTTAGATACTCTCAGTTGGAATAGGGTTATTTCCGCAAACCCAAATTTTGGAATTTTGATGATGTGAACCTTTGGTCATGTTTTGGCGATATATATATAATGTCTTAAATTTGGCATGCTTTGGAGTGGGTTGTTACAAATTTCATCCAAAACTGTTTGAGACTATTGCATTTGTATTCAAAGATGAATATATCTCTGTTCTTATCACCACTTCATTTTGAATAGAAAAATAAGCTTCAAAGATTCCGCAAAAACAAAACCGATACAAACCTATAAAGTTTAAGATTCAACGCACACATACCTTATCCTTCTATAGGTTCACCAATCACGCATAAACGACGAAGAGGAAATAACTGACCATTAGGAGCTACCATCTCCATGGATTTAAGCAAAAATGTTGAAAATAAAAATTGTAAGGAAAAAGATAGAAAACAATGAAAAACAAAGAAATACCTTCACAAGGTCACCAGGAATACGCAGAACCTTAGCAATTCTCCCGTTGCAATGGATTGTTATTTCTATAGTAGCAGAACCTGTCAATACAAGTTTATATGGAATGAAACTCACGAATGCACTTAAAAAATGAAGGAGGGTGAGATGCAGTGGAAAAAAGTATGTGATGGATCACTAAAAGTGATGGATACTTTTCCTTACACTTGCATTCAAATGCAAACTTACGGGGTATTCATACTTCACCTAAAACGAAAAAAATAAAATGCTTTAAGTGAAATGGGATTCAGGAACCAACAGATATGGTCATCATCATTGTTGTTGATGTAGAATATTACATAGGTTGTTTTCATACCAGGCTATCCCCAAAGAATACAAGTAAAATGAAAGAAGTTTCAATGGCTACCTTCCAGAATTTAATGGTTGTATCAACAGTAATCAGAAGAAAAAGGACACCATTGCTGTTTAAATAGAAATCAACAAAAACAAACATCAAACACCAAGAATAAGGATATAAATAGAACATAATCAAATTCTACTCAAGCGCTTGTGCTAAGGGAAGGAGGAGATACCCAATGCTCAACACTGGATGCTGAACCTGAACAAGCATCAACCAACAGCAAAAGTGTATTGTTTTCAACATGTTATTACCAACGGCAAACAGCAACAGAAACCAACATCAAAATCAATCAAAATGGAAAATAGTACTTCAATAAAGAGAATACATAACCTTATCATGATCAAACAAAGTACCTAGCAACGACATTTTAAACAGCTGAATGTGTACCCATCTCTTTTAGTGAAATCAAAACCATGAGGACCAAAGGTCGACTTATGAAACCATAGGTCCTTGTTTCAAAAAAATATACCTTAAGGACCAAAAGTAGAGTTTACTCTTCAAAAATAAAAACATTTTATAGACCATGTACAAAAGAGTTTTGCACATTTGTGGAGTGAACATATACATTATGACATTGTTTTTTTTAGATACACTTGCAAACATGTTTTCCCTAGATATATTATTCAAAAATAAAAACATTTTATAGATCATGTAATATCATGAGATGCTGCATTATGTATTGAATACAATGTCTACAAGAATTCTCCTAAATACACAAGTAACAAAAAGAACCTGAGCAATTTCATGACGTGCAGCAATTAGGTCATCAAGAACACCAAGATTTGCACGTGGTACAGAATTGCTCTGAGTATGTATCATTTTCCTAACCCGGATGAGAAAGAAAATATAAATGAGAAAAGTGTCACCTTATGCAAATGTATACAGTCAACATGAATCATTAATAGAAAAATCTTGCAATATGCTAGTGTGGTTAGCTTTTTCAAAAACCGTATATAACTTTTCGCTGAAACAGACACTACCATTCTTACAAAAATACAAAAAGAACAGTGCAATATGTAATGAATTTTTCTGGATAAGTAGTGGAAATCCAAACGCAAGAATAACATCGTACTTGGAACTTTTTGTCCAAAATCGCAGTCTTGTAAAGGGTTGTGTTTTCTTTGCAAGAAAGATGGTTTGGTTGCAACAAAAAGACGAGTATAATGGTTTTAAAAGTTAAATAACTCACTATGCTGATAGGGTATTTTAAAAGTAAAAACTATTTTGGACTCATAATAAGTGAGAACATTTTTGTAGGAAGTACTTATACCGAACCTCATCATCAGATGTACATTTTTGTAGCTTGGTTCTGTTACTATTCGGAACCCTTTGACTCTTGAACCTGCTGAAGTGGAACGATTAACAGGCTTAACAAGATGGTGCAAGTTCTTCGGAATACGAGATGCTGGATATACATCCACATGCTCAGGCTCTTTGGCTATATTTTCATTGTACCTGATGAAAAAATTGAATCACCAAATTAAGTGTTTTTATTTTCATATTTGAACTTGTTAACAAACTGAACCTCAGCCGGTATCAACAAAACTGTCTAAATAAGCCACATTGGCAATCATATGAGTATGTTGAAATACACACTCAAAACAGTGCTATGAAACAGGGAGAGAAACCACAGAGCATAAAATAAAGCAATATAGGTTACATTTACTTACTGTGCACAACATTTTGCGATTTCAACATTTAGCTGACTCACTCGATCTTTCTTTTCTGTGAAGTCATATAACAATCTGTAGTTAGTTAATATACATGCTAAACATAGTACTTATACAAGAGAGTGAACCAAAAAACCTGCACATAGATGAATTCCACCCTTCTCAAAATCAATGCGCAGATCACGAGCAACTCTTTTAGCTTCGTCACTTGTCACGGATCCTGGTCGGCTTTCAGCACCACATCATATAGAGTAAGATTTGTATTGAGATACTGTATGCCAATGATCACGAACACCAGAATAATCATTAAAATGGCCAATAATATGAAGAAATGGAATGTTTCTACTTTCTAATACAGATTATATGTTATTATCCCTGTACAATATTGTATTCTCATATCATGCAGTCAACCCTAATAACTAAAATGCAAAACTCTGAACAAAACCAATTATGTAACTCGTCACCTCACATGTAGATATTCGTTAATCCTCATTGAATGCACAATCTCTGGAGTGAACTTCTATGCATGTTTAACTGCAGATGGTATTTTTATCTGGATTAGCCTTCCAAACCATGTGGTACTTTTTGCTGTTATACGTTATACCCACTGTCAAGTAAGTAAATCCCTTCATTTCATCAAAGATGGGTCTACACATGCAGTTTCATTTATCACAAGTAAACTTTGTAACTAAAATATACTAAAAAAATTACTGACTAAAAATATAAACAAATACTAAACATTTGGGGAAACCACAGAGCAAACCATTCAGATGATATATGTGCATCGAATAACAACACAGGCTGTACTCAAACAGATGGTTATTTTAACAACAACACACCTTCAAACATATTGTTATTTTAACAAATTTTTGAGAATTAGAAGATGGAAAAGAAATTACCTGGTAATTACCCTAAAGTGCTCAAACATAAATTTCCCCTCCCCTTCCGTTTCTAGCCAGAATCGTACCTGAGAAAAAGTGAAACCAAAATCAATTTTGAAACCAAGAACAACATAAGAAAATGATACTCTTATAGTGAGGTGCAAAACTTCAAGGTGTAAACATAAAAGCTCCAATCGATTTCTAGCATCAATCGATTTTGAAACCAAAATCGATTTCAAAACCAGATTTTGAAACCAAAAACGATTCCGAAACCAGATTTTGAAACCAAAAACGATTCTGAAACCATATTTTGAAAAACGATTTTGAAACCAACAACGATTTTGAAACCAAAATCGTACCTGAGAAATGTAAATGATATATTTAACGTAAATATGTCACTATTGGTTTGGTATGCTATCATTGGTAGATTTATCAAACGATATGCAATCATCAAAAAAACACCCATTAATCCCAACCTTATAGGGGCCGGACCAAACACACAACCAGATCTCCTTTTAATTGTATAGTTTGAGCCTTTATCGCTTCTTTTAATTGTGTTCATCCTCATATTAGGTAATTCGACAAAGAACAAATTGAGATATCCTCCAATAATTACTCTGAATAATAATAATAATAATAATAATAATAATAATAATACTTACAGTGTCAACTTTTGAACCTGATCACAAACCACAAGAGGCAGATTGATAGCATTAGAAATCTATTTGTACTGGATCACTGGAGAAACATAAAAACATATCGCTGCATAAAACACCATTAAGAAACATAAAAACATTAAGATATATGAGCAGGGGAAAACATAAAAAGAAAAACACTGAAAAAAATCTGTTCTTCACTCACATATATTGACAAACAGTTTAGAATTTATCGTCAAACACAAAAGAAGAAGAAATTTGTTTGAATCCCAGTTGAAATATATTGTCAAACACTTTCAAAAGACCAAATTGAAAAATCTATTATAAGCCCTAATTGGAGCGTACCTTTAGGTTTCATCAAAGAAGACCTAGCAATGAGAAAATCGAGTAAAGATGGAAGTAATAAGATCAAACTTGGTTACGACGAGTCGGTGAGAATTTAGAAAATCTGTTAGAGAGTACCTTGACGTGTAGAGATGGAGAATGGAGCAAACATGGAGATGAGAAATCCATTAGAGAACTCGAGACACAGGTTCGGTGCAATAACTCATAAACAGATTTAAAAGTTTACCTGGATTCAAACCAAAATTTCATATTTTCAGATCAACGGGGGAAATTCTAGGGTTATCTAAGAGAATGCAACCCGTACCTGAATATTGGACTGTGAATCGGTCTTGGGGAGGAGGAGAGACTGAGATGATGGAAACTGACTTTAATAGCAAATGATATGAATCGTGAAACATAAACCTTCAAATACAACTATCTTATCAGGATATCTTTTTGATAATCTGCAGTTTCCAACATCAAATGTGTGAGAAACACGAATCAATGACATAAGGCGTAAATCAAACCACAAACCCTAATAGCAGTACGATTTGAAGATGGAGAGATGCGCCCAGAGTTGGGATAGGATGGAACGTCTGATAGCAATACGAAGGTGAAATGGTAGCAAGAGATGGAAAGTGAAGGAGAAGACTGGAGCAGATTCAAATTTTGAATGCATTTGAAATTTTGAAAATTTTGAATGCATTTGAAATTTTGAAATGCCTCGTATCAAATGGGAAAGGGTGGTGGGTGGGTTTAAAAGTCTACATAAATAACTTGTACATTATGCATCATTCCTTGTCTTTAAGAGTTTTTCCAATTTCATGCATAAAATAGTGGTACATTGTGCTTTAAAATTTGTCTTTAAGACATTTGATGTAAATGCTTATATATGTAGTATAGATATATATATATATATATCGGGTTCATCGGGTTGGGTTGGGTTCAAATAATCGTAACCCGATATCAACCCAATACATACGGTTTGAAGATTTTACAACTCGATTGGACATCGGGTTGCTTCGGGTTGGATTATTCCACGTCGGGTTGGGTTGGGTTGATCGGGTTGGTCGGGTTGATCGGGTTTTTGAGCACCCCTAATTCTTAGTTAGCAATTTTGTGGTTTTTTGAATTTTTTAAATATTAAATATATTAAAAACTTTAATGTCCCTTTATGAAAAGATGTATTTTTCGTTTCAAGGAGACTACTTTGGTAATTTTGGCACAACTTTCAATGCTTAAACCATATAACTTCCTATAAGACTTTTACTTACTTCATCTCTTAAAACATTTAAGTATGTAGAGAAACCTAAAGAGAATTAATCATTAATTTGTTTTATTGCAATTTATGTTAATTAATCTTTTATTTACACTTCTTTATGTTACTAACCATTCATTTTCGTTCATTTATTTTAATTAATCACTTATCTTCTAATGATAAATTTTCGCTACCGTCCAACACAAATATATAAATGAAGGTGATTAGATATTAACATGACATAATGAAAATATAGTATGCTCAAATCATGAATTGTAGTTAAGTTTAGGTTATCCCACGTTGATGAGAATAACAAATATTAGAAAATATGGTTGTGTATAGATGCCTTGAAAATCAATATAAATATAAATATATGATGAAAGACTATGATATATTAAAATGCCACAATGAGAATCTAAGCTAGCAATCTTAAATCATGAATTGTCGTTGAGTTTGGGTTATCCAACATTGATAAGTAAGAGAAATATAAATATGCAAATGAAAGTTATAAAATATTATCATGGCAAATGAGAATTTAGTAGTCTTAAATTATGGTTGAATTTGGTTATCACGTATTGATGAGAAAGAAAAATATTGGAAAATATAGTTGAACATATAAAGTAGGGGATTGGCTTGAAAATCGATTTCAATATAAATGTATAAATAAATCTACGTAACTTTCATTCTTTGGTTAGCCATACACTTCACATATTTGCAGTATTTCACATGAGATCATCAAATGATACAAATAATGTAAAGGGTACTTACGTAAAGAAAGGGGAATGCCTTGAAGATTTATAAAGTTGGTTGGCTAAAAAGACAACACTTGCCATCCAATTTTGGATTAAATGGTAATTTTAAAGCTATGTGATGAAAATATTTTATTAAAAAGTATCACATTTTACTTTCAATTTGATTAAATATAAAATGTTCATTAATAATCGAATCAATAGAATCATGAATATAAATATAATTTCATAAAAATGAATGTGAAAGAAGTGTTGGCTATAAGGTATCGAATGACACCATGACAATTTAGTATTTTCTCAAATAATGAATTATAGTTGAACTTTTTTTTAATCCCACATTGATAATAAACTAAAATATTGGAAGACATAATTAAGTATATGAAAGGAAGAGAGATGTCTTGGAATATTAGAAGGGTATTAACAAACGTACAATAAGAATTTAGTATTCTCAAGTTTTGAGTTGATTTGTAGCATCATAACTTTTTTATATCTTATTTGACATGTGTTTTGATCATCGTGCAACGTGCGATGTCAAACACTAGTTGACTATTAATGAATAACGACGGGGGAGAAATGTGTTTTATCATGTTTTGATGCTTAAAAGGTGGAGGGCTCCCCCATGAACGAAAATGGTGGCTTAAATATTGAAAGCAAAACGCGGTTGGTGGAGAACCCCTCCACATGCTTCTAATCAATGATGCTCCCTTACGCGTACTCCTTCACTTTACCCCCTCCAAATCACATTCTTTCCATGAACCCCTACCAGCCCCTATAAATTTATCATTTTGCCCCTCATATTCCAGGTCCCATTTTAATATAATATTTAATGCATGGATACAACTGATAAAATATAAAAGCTTGTATACTCAAATGTTGAATTATCTGATAAGCGTTTATCGGTAAGATTCTACATTTCAACTTAAATTTTCGGGTAATATTGTAGTCTATCGAAATATATCGTATGCAACAATTTATCCGATCGTCATCCTCACTTATTTTATAAGATTTTCATCATCATTGTTTTTACGGATAAGATTTTTGACTCTTATCATATTTATTCAGTAAAGTAAAAGACTCGATAAACGTTTAATAAACCTCCCTAAACTGCCAAATTGATAAAAATGTGTTCCATTGGCATCCCTAGTCGTAATCTCATAAGAAGAAGAAGAAGAAAAAGTAATACATTTTTTAAATTAAATTAAATATATTAAAACTATATTTATTTGGACCATAATGTTATTTTATTAGCTAATCACTTCTAATTCCCTCGGATTGTCAAAGTTGACTGGGAATTAAATAATTGTTACAATCTAATGCAGATTTGTGCATTAAAAATTATATGAATAAATTATTCTATTAAGTATTAATTACTTTAATTACAGGTTTTCCATTATTTAATATATTCTGCCGTACCATATATTAATTGCTAATTAATTTTTATTCCCTCCAATTTTAGATCTAATTGAATATATTTATTCAAAAAATTGAAATAATAATAAAAAACTACTCAAAAATTCGAAAATAATTATAAATAATTATTCAAATTTCCTATGGAGATTTGTGCTTTCAATTCAAAGTTTTAAACAAAATTATATTATATTTGTAGTCTTGTAGATATATGTTAATAACATTACCACTTAAAATATAAATGATGAATGGAGTTTCAATTTCAGTCCAATGACTTTTGATCAAAATAATTAATCAACAAGCTTTAATTCATTATATAACTGTCTTTTTGAATCAATTTCTAAATTTGCCATTTGTATAAGCCACTTTTTCAAAATTAAAAAGAAAAAGAAAAACTATGTGGTTTAAGCGATTCTAAAAATATTTTTTTATACATTTGTAATTAATTATTTAATTTTTTTTATATCTCTTATTTTTATATTTTATGCTCTTATTATATTAAGATATATAACCATCTATTATAATTAAAATCTGATAAAAGAACACGTTAATTGTTTTTACAAATTTTACCATCATAATCGTGTCGACAATCTTTTTTAAGAGGAGCTTAATATAGAATATTTTTTTGATTTAATGACATTATTAAATATTATAAATACTTATAGATTATTTTTAATACTTACACTTTATATTTTTATAGTTACAAATTAAATGAATAAGTTATGAGAGTAGAAAGTGTAAATACTAAAAATTGTTTTTACGTATTTATGATATTTAATAATATAGTTAAATCTAAAAATTTTCAGTGTTGGAATCATTTTGAAATTTTTGAGGAGACGATTATAATGATATAAATTGTAAAAAAAGAAACGTATATTTTTCTTAAGTATTTTTGCCGAATGATGTTATTCTGATAAAAATATAAATTGAAAAATAAAAAGTAAGAGATAAAAAATAATTAAATAATCAATTATAAGGATATAAAGTGTAACCAAATAACTTCATACTCAAGTGATTTAGACAAAAGGATTTTTTTTATTAATTAGGAAAAGATGGTATACATAAATACATAATTAAATAATCAATTATAAGGATATAAAGTGTAACCAAATAACTTCATACTTACATTAGGTAAGTGGTTTAAAGTGAATTAGAGTTGGGGAAATTGTCTATTAACTTGTGTTAGTTTTTATCTAGTGTATTTTCTGAATAATCTCATTTTTCAATTATTCAATCATTTC
This sequence comes from Saussurea involucrata, assembly GCA_033807775.1. Lineage (NCBI taxonomy): Eukaryota > Viridiplantae > Streptophyta > Magnoliopsida > Asterales > Asteraceae > Saussurea > Saussurea involucrata. The sequence continues at coordinate 165,538,112 of CM066314.1, forward strand.
ATTTTCCCAAGTTCATACACTAAATTTTTTCTATTAATCAGTATTAAAAATGTTTAAATCTATATATTTTCAATTATTTGATTGATAATGCCTACATCTTTGAACTATTGATAACATGGATACTAAGTTGTCAAGTTTTTATTTTAATTACAAATTACATTAAAAAAATAGTTTACATTAAAATCACTTGATGCTACGTTGATTGGAAACTCGTTCATCATGTAAAGTTGGTACAAAACATGAAGAATTAAACAGTGGTTACATTAACGAACAAAAAAATCTTTGCTATATTAAGTAAGAATTAAAACAATGATTGTCTGAATATATGTAAACTGACTATTAAATTATTTTGAAGTTATGATTTTATAGTTTTTTAATTAATGAAGTGCGTTGGTACAAACCACACCAACTACACCATATACAGCACCGTAATTGGCACGTTAACCCTAAATCGCACCAAACCACACTACAAATGTAACGCCCCATAACATCAACACGCATAATATAGAATAAATCATCCCAAACATGGGTCCCAATTACATAAATAAACTTGTCATAAACATAACATAAGTCTGAACTAAACAAAATTTGGACAGCGGAAACATCTTGTCCACTGCCGAGAACTTCTAACTAAATTCTACCAGCAAAACTATTGAGTCACGCTAAGCTCCATCTTGATGCTCAAGCTATTTCCTTATTCTTACTTGCCGCACCACTATTACGCTTACCTGAAAATGGTTTAGTTTTGAAAGCGAGGGTTAGACCAAACGGTCTAGTGAATTCCCTCTGAAAACGATCTTTAACCATAGTGTAAAAACATTTCATAAATACATCATACATCTCCACATAAGCATCAAACATGGTAACTGCACAGTGTTCAAGGATCGTACAAACCAACCATGATCGGGCCCCAAGCAAACTCCCCTCTCGCCTCATATTGGGGCCCAAGCAGACTCCCTATTATCCAAGTAGGAAGGAAATGAATTCCATCCTACCGGCTCATACCAAACTTCCAAGGGATCATCGGATCCCGAGGTACTGTGATCCCACTGTGCAGCCCGACTTCACATAGCATACACATAACTAACAATAAATCACGAAGAGTGAAATCTTTATAAAACATTCATTCATGCTAAATAAGTCTTTCAAAACATACTTTTCATGTAATAGTGTATAAAAGCTCGTAACCAAATCATATTAGTAAATCATACCATGATCATTGAAATATTTAACATCTTGTTTCACGTTAAAAGGATTAAGGGAACTCACCTGATTGTAGCGACTTTCCTAACCACGTGTCTCAACCCGAATTGACCTTACACCTAAAGCATATCATATATTTCGGTTAGTGGCAACCCAACTGCTGACCCTAGCTCTTACACCAGATCCGGAACCCACGATCCGGTATTCGCACTTCCGGAATCCCACACGGGATCCGGTATCCTCACTTCTAGAATCCCTTAATGGGATCCGGTAAATCACGCTTCCGGAACTCCACATGGATCCGGTACTTCACACTTCCAGAATCCCTAAATAGGATCCGGTATCTCCCGCTTTCGGAACTCCACATGGATTCCGGTACTCTCGCTTCCGGAACTCCACATGGATTCCGGTAATTCACGCTTCCGGAACTCCCTCAATGGGATCAGGTACTCTCAATTCCGGAACTCGGTGATTTGTCGAACCAGAATCCCATTTTCCCCTTAATTAGCCTAAATCCGAAGATTTTACCATGACATCCTTTTTCATAAATTGTTAAGTGCTACTCTCCAACCTCATATACTCACATAAGCACTGATTTAGACCACTTAACAGTCTGAATTAGAATTAAAACCCCATTATCGTTCTTTCTTTGAATACACAGCTCAAACATTAAGGAAATCTAGTAATTGATTACCAAGCTATCTACTAGGCAGGAAATAAAATAGAGGAAATCAATTGCTTACCAAATGGAAGCTTCTCCTAATGAAATCGATGCCAATCCGTTCTCCCTTTCCCTTTCTCGCTTCTCCTCTCAGCCGCCAACACCAGGAGATGGAATTAAAAATGAGAAAACCTAGGGATCTGCTCCCTTAAGTAACTTTCATAAATTGCAAAAAGGCCCCTCCCCAACTTTTCCTTAATTAAACTTTGGCCACAACACTTTCAAACATTCGATAGAGAACCCAGTTGTTACAACATACATCCCTAATATAATTTTATAATATATTTTGTATTAGTTTGAAGATGAAAATATAAAATGAATAAAAGACCGTTGATCCTGGATCACAATGACTCATAAAGAAGGTGTTTGTAGAAGCGTTGAAAACAAACACAATAAATTTTCAGTTTCTTAATTATAGTTTATATAGCCTTCATTGCATTAAATACTCTCCTTCAACTTTAACATGTGCCTTCACCGGATTTGCTGATTATGCATGCTTATGCTTTTCACTTCAGCCTTTTGAGATGATGTAGACAGTTGTTAACCCTTTCCATCCCTTCAGATGCAGAGGGAACAGTAAAGTATGACTAGCATTAATAAAATAATGTTCTAGAACATACTTCGGCTTACACGCTTTTGCATGTTCCTATACTAGGATGGGAGTCGGGGAGAGTTAGTGAACCAACCTTTTACTATCGTGCGACAGTTACTGATGCTTTTGCTTATGTTCAATACATAATGACTGAAGCTAATTTTGGTTGGTTGTCTGATCAGTTCATCGATGGTCGGCAAGTATGATGGTCCTAAAGTGCTCATGGTATCATTATGAATATACAAACCAAAACTGTGAAAGCCTAGAAATATATATGCCCAGTTGAGATGTGATATGATTGAATCGTGATGCCTAAGATTGCTAGACAAGTTTGCACTTCGAATTTTGGCTTGCTAGTACTACTATTTGTCATACTACACACTGATTGTATCTTGTATTGATCTTCTTTGGGCTAGATGACAAACAAATCCACTTTGGTGACAATTTTGACCACTCTTCAACTAATCTTCGACTTTGTTGAACGCTCTTTACTTTTGATCAATACAGATAGTTACAACACTTTTACAAGTAAAAATCTTATTTTGTCTATTTTGAAGTATAAGTTATACAACAGTTTCCAATTATATACAATTATGAAGTACAGTCCTATCAGATGATAAGTACTTGGAAATATCGGATTTAGACCTTATTAATACTCTAATCCGATAGATGAATTCATATCGGATTTAGACTATTTTTGTGACAAAACTTAAGAGTTTATTTCCAAGTGTTTACTAGTTGGATGTCTATTTGTAGTATTTACAAATCCAATGGTTGAGACTAACAATCTGCCCCTATATGTTAATAATACAAATAGGTGTCCTTTTAAAAGTAAACACTTACAAAAAATTGGTACATAAACTTATTAGTATGGATGAACTCATAAATTCATGTTGATCCATTTTGGATTCTTTTTCCCTTTTTATGTTTTTGGATTTTCGTTTTGTTTTGTTTTTCTTTCTTTTTCTTTTCCTTTTATTTTCATCAGATTACAATTAAAAAAATATAAGATGTAAAAGATATAAAACAATAACAAATAATCAACACTTTCATTTATATCATTATAAGATATAAGTAAAAGATGATATACATGTTTACAACGGTTTCGGTTTAATGTGCTTGGGTCGTTAAAGGAAAGAGGTGGTCTGGTCCTTTGAATCTTTTCTCAACTTCTTCTTTTAGCTCCTTGGATCAGTAATGTTGGAAGCAGTTCTGGTTTTCTTCCACTCAGCAAAGAAGCAATGAGGTGATCAACTTTCAAGGTAACCATCCGAATAGATGGTGCAGGGAGTCTTGCTTGTGTTCAATGGTGAGGAGTCGACGACGCTCTTCTTCTGTGAAGGTGATCATATGAGATTCTTCTCATCTGTTGCTTTTAAAAGTAGCTCGAAATTTCCCTATTTTATTGGTGATTGTTGGGTGAAATATATCCAACGAATTCACAAAGTAAAGTATAAGACTTGATGCAATCTCAGTTTTTGTTTGTTCAACCCGTGTTATATTTTGAGCAAACAAAAGTTGTGATTGCCTCATCTCAGATACTTGTGTTTGTAGATCCGATAACTATTGTTGTATTGACGAGGGTGAACCTTTGATGGTAGGTAGGTGAGTTGTAGGAGGTGGATGAGTGATTGGTTTCAATGGGGAGAGAAGGGTTGGGATCAAAAAAGAGATCTTCAATTCGTAAGGAATCCAAAGTGAAATACGAAAGGGGCTTGGGTGGTGTTTATCGGATGTGTTGAGAAGGAAAGTCTTGGTTAAGGAAGTCTACTTCGAATTGATCAAATCTGATAGCAAAAGTTTCAAGGCTATGAAAGGCATAGAGAGCAAAATCATCATTCCATTTTATATCAAGGTCTGGGTGGAGATAGGGGAAGGTAACAATTGGTCAATTGGTACCATTATCTCAGAAAGAGGTGGGATCAGATGATTTTGTATAACAAACCCAACATTTAAATGAAGCATAACACTTGATATTAAAGCAAACTACTCAAACGGTAACAAAATTTAACCGAGTACATCCATTTCAAAATTAGGTTTGCGGAATAACCTATACACAACTGAGATTAAATACTAAAAGCATCCTCACTCTAGATCTTCTCCTTGTTCTTGCCAGAACTCCCTACCAACTACTTTTCTGAAAAGGTTTAGTTTTGGAAATGCGAGGGTTAGACCATGAGGTCTAGTGTGCTCCCTCTAGTGGCAACAGTTTCATCAACAAATATTTAAAACATTTCATAATAACATTTAAAACGACAAAGTTTTAAACATCAACCTTTTACACAAAACTACACGTGTAAGTGGCACACGGAAGCCACACATTAGTGACATCATGTCAGTCTCACACTGCCTTACTGGGTCACTCCTCCCATGGCATAAACGGGACACCCTTTCGGTATGAGCACTGGCGGGACACACCCCCGACTTTGCCAATACACGCCCACTCTCAATGTATGCATACATATATTTCACTTTCTCAACAAGCATCATCATAAAATAAAACGCACCATTTCATAAACTCATCTTGAATTAAATTCGCATTTAATATCTTTCAACAATTAGAGAAACTCACTTGTCCTTACTCGATATACCCACTTATACTTCAAATCCCTGAGCCGAAACCTATGTGGAAAGTAAAAACAAGAATGATAAGTGACTTTACCGAACCCTCCCAAATACCTATCTACATTTCCCAGTCAGCTTCCCACCATCCGAACTCTACTATTCGGACAGAACCATCCGGACTCTACTATCCGAACAAACCATCTGGATTCTACTTTCCTAACAACCATCCGGATTCTACTTTCCGGATAAACTACCTGGACTCGCTTTCCGGACATAGTCCGGAAGTCCTACCCAGAAACTCCATATCGACACTATCCGGAAATCTTGTTCGGACTCGGTGCCGCATCCGGAACGCACTTGTCCAAAAACCTCGTCTGGACACTCGGGGTTTCGTCGAACATAACACCAAAACTGATCCCCTTACTGAACTGAACCCAATAAAATTTGCACAACGAGAAATAATCACACGAAACATTTCTATTCAAGATTAATCGCCTTTAAATGTTTCTTACCTCCAAAACCCAATCAAAGCTCCAAAAGTCCCCCAAAACGTAACACTCAAGATTATCAATCAATAGAATGAGAGAGAGAGAGATAGAGGATTGATGCTTACCTTGAAAACTTGCTAACTTAGCTGATCTCAACTCGTCAATCTCTCCCAGACTTCCTTCAATCGTTGCAGATGGTAATTTGTTTTCTTCAATTCTGCTCTCACACAGACGCTCCAAAGGAAAATAGAAAAACCTAGGGTTTTGTCCCATTCCTTGTGGGTCTTATACGCTCTCACACAATTTTCATAATCACCCCTGAAGTTCCATTTCTCCTGCTTTTCTCCATAGAGTTCTTATTTCGACATACCGAGAGCCTTGGTTATTACAATACCCCCCTCAAAATAATTTCGTCCCCAGAATTCCTTTGTCGAAAAGATGAGGGTATTTGGACCTCATGTCCGCTTCTAATTCCCAAGTCGCCTCTTGTCCCTTATGATACCGCCACTGAACCTTTACCAATCTGATCTCCTTATTCCTTAATCTTCGGACCTTGTTGTCCATAATTTCTATTGGCTCCTCTATGTATGTCAACCTCTCATCAACACTGATATCCTCCAATGGGACTGATACATTTGTCTCAGCCAAACACCTTTTCAAGTTCGAAACATGAAACGTTGGATGTGCTCCCTTTAATTCTTCCGGCAAGTCCAACTTGTAGGCTACTGCTCCAACTCGGTCAATAATGACGAAAGGTCCCACGTACCTCGGCCTCAACTTTCCTTTCTTTCCGAAACGAACTAATCCTTTCCAAGGAGAAACTTTTAGCATCACCTTATCACCAACTCGAAATTCGATAGGTTTTATTCTCTTGTTCGCATACATTTTCTGTCGGTCTTACGCTGCCCTCATTTTCTCGCGGATTAGGTTTATCTTATCGGCGGTTAATTGTACGATCTCCGGACCTTCTAGTTATCTTTCTCCCACTTCGTTCCAGCACAAAGGCGTTCGACACTTGCGGCCGTATAACGCTTCGAATGGTGCCGCTTAGATGCTCGAGTGATAGCTGTTGTTATACGAGAATTCTATTAATGGTAAATGTACTTCCCAAGAACCCTTGAAATCAATCACGTATGCTCGGAGTATATCCTCTAACGTCTGTATAGTTCTTTCGCTCTGACCATCCGTTTGGGGATGATATGCCGTACTTAGCTTGAGTTGCGATCCCATCTCTCTTTGAAGGCTTCTCTAAAACGACGACGTGAACCGACTATCACGAGCTGACACTATAGATCGCGGTACTCCGTGCCTGGACACAATTTCATTTATATACAGCCTTGCCAACTTATCCAACGGATCCGCTTCCCTAATTGGTAGGAAGTGTGCCGACTTGGTGAGACTATCCACAATCACCCATATTGCATCGTGACCCTTCGGAGTCCTTGGAAATTTCGTGACAAAATCCATAGTGATGTTATCCCATTTCCACACTGGTACATCCAAAGATTGAAGTTCCCCATATGACCGTTGGTGTTCTGCTTTGACCTTCAGGCACGTCATACACCTTTCCACAAAGTGAGCGATATCCTTCTTCATCCCTGGCCACCAATAAGATTGTCTCAAATCTTGATACATTTTGTTCGTCCGCAGGTGCACAGAATATCGGGATTTATGCGCTTCTTCCAATATGTCGACTCGTAAGGATCCTAACTTAGGGATCCAAACCCGGCTCCCTAAGCACTGCACACCGTTACTGTTGATACTTAACGTGGACGCAATTGCAATGATTCTTTCACTCTTTACATTTTCCTCCAATAACGCCTCCTCTTGAAACTTCTTGACCTCATTCAGAAAATTGGAAGTTGCCTCGACTCTGAAGGCCACCACTTTAGTCGATTCACTTCGCTCCTTTCAGCTTATCGCGCCCGCGACTACATTCGCTTTACCCGGGTGGTAAAGGATTTCACAGTCATAATCGTTTAATAATTCCATCCATCTTCTGTCTCATGTTTAACTCTTTCTGATCGAAGAGATGCTTAAGACTCTTGTGATCGGTGTAGATCTGGTACTTAACTCCATATAAGTAGTGTCGCCATATCTTTAAAGCGAACATCACCGTCGCCAGCTCCATGTCGTGCGTAGGGTAGTTCTTTTCGTGACCTTTCAACTATCGGGATGCATAAGCGATCACCTTCCCTCTTTACATCAAGACACATCCTAACCCAAGCTTGGACGTATCACTGTAGATAACTGTAGGTTATTATATACCCACGACACGTGTCACACAGAAATGCAACCAATGAGTATGTAAACCTAAAGGGCCGCACACAAAGAACACGTTTACTTCCATTAGAAAGAAACTCGTTAAAGTCATGTTTGACAGTTAAATAATTATTCTTGATAGAATAATTAAATAATATGTGCAAAATGTAATTATGATAATTACAGGGTTCTATCAGTAAATATGAATAATTATCTTTTAGATAAATATAATTATTCAGATAATTATCCAGATAATTATTCGAATTCAAATGGTTTGAATTCAAATAATTACGGATAAACATAAATCATATTTACTGTCTATATAAATAGGATGTCAGATCAGTTGTTTTAGTTGACCAATTCGATTCTCTGAATCCGAATTATACACATACACATATTTAGAATTAGGGGTTCTTTTGGGCTAGCACTCGGTGGAATTCGCGTGTTCGTGTGTGGATACCGTTAGAGGAAATCTGCATTGATTTCTTAGTGCCCCCATCGTTCAACCACAACAGATCCAAAAGGTACTATTATAAACACCCTATGGTGTGGTATGTTATTAATTAATTAAATGCATCAATGGATCCGAATGAGTTTTAATCTTTTAGAAAAGCTTCCTATAATTTTGTAACCAAAATATTTAACTTTCGTTGCGTTTATCGGTTACGAATCATATTAAAACCCAACAGTGGTATCAGAGCCGGTTTGATGTTATTTAATTAAAAGGGATTTGTAATTTTATATGGTAAATTAAAGTATAAATCCGTCAAGTCCAAATAAAAAATATATATATATGTTTATATATGTATGCGACTGTTTTTTGAAAGAAAAAAAGGAGGTTCTTTTTCCTCTAATTTTTTTTATCAACTGAATAAATAAGGGTTGTTAACCCTATTCTTAGCCGCCATTATGAATGAAAGGAAAAAAAGGGTTTTAAAACCCTAGTTGGTCTCTCTCTTTCTTCTGCTCCAATAACAGCCGTAAGAACCACCGTCGGCCATATGTGGCTCCTGTTTTTCCGTCGACTGCCGACGATAATATCCATGTTGTCACCGACAGCTGTTCTTTGTCGGCTTAATGCGATTGCAACAAGTTTCTGTACGGCTGATGCCGTTTTCTATCCATCGCCGGCGCTCACGGACGGCTGCCGTTTCTGTGGTAGTCGTAAGGATATCACTAGTTTTTGTTATTGTTGTTAGCAACCCTGATCGACGTTTCCTAAGCTCTAAAACGGCATCCTTGGTCATCATCGGCCTCCTGCGGCTGCTGTCGCCGTTTGTTTTGTCGCCGACTGGAGCTGGACGGGACCACGGTCTCCGGGCCATCTTTATCACTGCTGGTCTCCATAGGCCATCTCGGGTCATTCGTGGCTGCTACCGCTGCATGAGATCCATCGCAGGGTTGCTGCCCTTCTCCTCCTTCCTTCATCATTGCACCATCACGACAGATTGGGTAATAACCTTTTAAGAGTCGTCCCCTTTTTGAAATTGTTTTGTCGACTTCATCTTCGAGTGAATTGTATCACCCTAAAATCAGGGCCAATTTGAACCTTAAAGTTTAACATGGGTAATCATGAAATCATCCAACTTATATGCATAAGTAGAGAATTAACTATGAGGATTCATATATACAATTCAAATTCTTCAAAACAACCTATTATTCTAGTCTTGTCAATTAAGATAAGATTAAACTGGTTGTCTAAGTCGTTCATCAAAAGTATCCTCGGTCCAGCTAACTTCTCCACTTAACATCAACAAGTTGAATACCAAAAGCACTCGTCCCACATCCCATTACTTCCCTGAACTATTACCTGGTAAGAAAATTGAATTTGAACGATTAGGCTTACGCCTAGTAAGAACATCCAATTTCCAACTAAAACGTTAACAACTTTGAAACTCAGATATTCAAAGCATATAAATAAACCTGGTTTACCACCATTCTTACCGTACGCGTACTCGTCTCATACTGACGGGAACATACCCGATCCCATGAGTATAACTAACATTCAGAAAGTCATAACATCATATTCGTGAACCTACTACGAATCATTACAGATTCTAGATCAACACTTATATCCAAGAAAATTACAAGTTACTTTATGCTTATTTCTTGGAGTGGAAGTAGAAATAGCCATTATATCTTGCCTATTCCTCATTTCCTAACAGAAAGTGGAAATAGCAATTATATCTTGCCTATTTCGCATTTTCACGTCACAGTACAAACGGGAATAGCAATCATCCCTTGCCCATTCCACGTTTCTCAAATTTAATGGGAATAGCAATCATCCCTTGCCTATTCCACACTAATCACCTCTCGAAATGGGAATTACAATTTACTTTATGCCTATTCCACATTTTAGGTCAACGGGAAATACAAATTACTTTATGTATATTCCACGTTACTAATCACCTCTCAAAATGGGAATTACAATTTACTTTATGTTTATTCCACATTTTAGGTCAACGGGAAATACAAATTACTTTATGTATATTCCACGTTACTAATCACCTCTCGAAATGGGAATTACAATTTATGTTATGTCTATTCCACATTTTAGGTAAACGGGAAATACAAATTACTTTATGTATATTCCACGTTACTAATCACCTCTCGAAATGGGAATTACAATTTACTTTATGTCTATTCCACATTTTAGGTTAACGGGATTTACAAATTACTTTATGTATACTCCACATTAATAATCACCTCTCGAAATAGGAATTACAATTTACTTTATGCCTGTTAATGCCAAAAATCGCACCAAAGGGACAACTTAAGGTTGATGTGGACTTAATCAACTAAAGAAAGGATCTTTCGACGAGACGTGCGACGAGGGAAAAAATAAACGAGACAAGGGATTTGATGACGCAGGAAAAACCTCAAGCGAGGAAAAAATCTGCGGACGATAGTGGGTGTCGTCGCTGCACTATGGTCGCCAATCAGGGGCGACGTCCTTGGTACTGGCGTCGGTCGTACGATGATTACAATACAAATGAAGGAAATACTTCGAAATGTAAAGTACAAGTGTTTGAATGTAAAAACAGGTGTTTGTCGTGTGTGAATACAAAGTGTGAACTTCTGGTCGAGGGCGGTTTGTCATGCGTCGATGTAACGACCCGGTATCCCATAACATACATAATATATAACAATTAACATTTCATACATAGCGTCGTTACTTTCATAACAAAATACATGATAATTCACATTCGGTCTCAAAGTCTCAAACTATACAATACTGAAATGTAAACATATCCAAATCTTCATCAGCTAGCAATCGCCTCCTATGCTTTATTCTTCCCTTTGTTAACCAAAGATCCTTGACCTGGAAAACATGTTTTTGAAAACAAAATGAGGGTTAGACCAAACGGGTCTAGTGAGTTAATCCCGGTCTTTTCCAAAATCAATATAAAACTCTTTTCACATAATACTTTGTATCAAAATAGTTTACATAAAACCTTTCGTATAATCACGCATATACCACACGTATATAAATACCACATTAGGACTCGTGCACCGTGTATCTCTCCTCATCTCTTCTTCTTTCCCCTGGCCACATTAGTCGGTAGCAAGCCAACTAATCATCGTCACCGTACAATACAGTCGACTCCACTGTAATTACATACAGCCCCGCTGCAATTACCTACAGCTCCACTGCCATTTCATGCAGCCCCGCTGTATTTCCATACAGCCCCGCCGAACATTAATTCGGCTCACTTATACTCGTTTCTTGCAATATAACCATAACATATATCTCAATATATTATCAATCATGTACACCATACATATAAGCACATTAATCACTAATTATCACATTCCCAAACCATACGTATGTATTCCAGTTGAAAATACTTTTAAAGTAAAACTCACCTGTTAGCTTAACAAAAATGCTTTCAAGCCTTTCTCCGAGCTATCCGATCCTTTATCCAAATACCTCAGAATCTGAAACCATTTACATACAAATATCTCCTTACCAACTTATGTATAAGACTTACTAGCAGGTTATGGACTCTAGATACATCTACATAACTTTTATCCTCAAATTTTACCCAAACAGCCAAGTTATCCGGAAACCTCAAAGTACCCGGACAACTATCCGGACAACACGAGGAATCCGGACACCACAGACTAATCCGGACAACAAAGGAGTCCGGACACCAAGGTAATCCGGACGTCATCCGGTATCTAATTCATCCGGAAAACATAGAAAAAGAGACTTACCCGGATAAAAGACTCGTCCGGACACTACTATAATATCATCCGGACACCATCAGTAGAACTACCCGGACACTACCAACAGGACTACCGGACACATTCATACTGTGTCCGGACACCTCTGTCGGTTTGCACATTTTAACCCAGAAACCGACTGAAATCGACCCCAAACATGCTATGGATGATTCTACTCCGATAGAAACATAGTACCATTGATTATAAACACAAAACATAAAAGAAGTATACCTTAATTTCTCTTCCAATCACTCCAAGTTGAATCCCTAGCTTTCTTCCCTTTTTCCTCTTCTTTTCTTCCCAAAACACACGCACACACACACTGAATTGTTTCTGTTTTTGTGAAAATATCTAAACTCATAAGGGTGTATATCAAACCCTAATTACTATTCTAGCCCTTGTACTATTCCTTATTGACCACACACCCCTAAACTCCTCACTAATAACTAAAACAACCTTTAATTTATCCTTTGGTCAAACTTTTACCCTTTAAACTTATAAACCCTCCTAAACTTACCCTAACATCAATTATAAAGAAAATAAACTTAACGGAACTAGAATTTAAATTAACGGATTTACCCGGGGTATTACATCATCTCCTCCTTAAAAGAATTCCGTCCCGGAATTCGGTTAGGCAATAAGGTATGAATACCTATTACTACTACCTCGAACTTATTCAAAGCCATAGAAACTAAATGAATAGCCACCCCACACCCACCTATGTCTCTAACACAGATCAGCAATATAAGCACAGAAATACCAAGAACCACTTCGCACCGAAGTCAGATAACACCTTAGCAAGTATAGAGTTTATTAGAAATGTACTTGTATCCTCATCCGGAATCTCCTCCTCATCCTGCGTTGTCATTTGGAATACTCGTCCCTTTGCCTTCGGTTCTTCAGACCCTTGTATCTCTCCCGTCCTGACACTTATTGGTTTCCCCGTTGTACTACCCTGTCGTACCTTCCATTGTGGACAGTCTGACTGAATATGATCAGGGGAATTGCAAACGAAACAAAATCAATTTGCGCGACAATTCTTAGCGACGTGTCCAGCCCTTCAACACTTGTAACAACTTCTAGGATCAACATAACAATTTCCTTGATGTACGCGATTGCATTTTGGTCATAGTTTTTCATTCGGTCTAAAAGGTAGGCGACTATCGAACCTCTGAATTTCGTACTCCATTGAATCATGTGTCATCTCTTCCGATTTTCTTTTCCCAACACTCTTATCATTTGCATCTCTCTTAATATCTCGTTCTACATTTTCCGCGGCATTTACTGCGGCTGAGAAGTTATCAGGTCTTGTTGCAGTCACTAACTTTCTGACTTCCGAATTTAACCCGAAAATAAACCTTTCTGTCTTCATTGCCTCTGTGGCCACATAGTATTCTGCGAAACGTGACTTTTCCAGAAAACGGGCAGTATAGTCCCTAACTGATAAATTTCCTTGCCTCAAATTCATAAACTCTCCTTCCAATTGTTTAACTGCGGCTTGGGAACAAAACTGCTTCTTAAATGCTATAACGAATTCCTTCCAAGAGAAAGTGGAGTATATATCAAATCCTTCAGAATGAATATGAGCTTCCCACCAGTATAATGCATCCCCCTTTAACATTGCTGCTCCATATAATACTTTATCTTCTTCGGCGCACTTGCTCGTCTTAAAGATAGCCTCTATCTCCTTTAACCATTTCATCGCATTCACAGGATCCCTGTCCCCAGAGTAGGTCGGAGGTCTACAACTTAAGAACATTTTGTAGTCGCACCTCCTTGGCACCTGTACAACAGTTGGTGTAATTGGCATTTCAGCTTCCGTTTCAGGATCCGGTGTTTCAGCTTCACCGTGACGATTCCGATCAAACATTGCCTGAATACTGGCTTGTAGCCTCCCCATCTCCGCCATTAAATCACCTCTCGTAACGAACTCTGTATCTTGTTGCTGAGTTCCGCCTCCAGTTCGGCCTCCAGTCCTACCCCCAGTTCTACCTCCGACTCTGCCCCCAGTTCTTATTGGCGGATTAGTTCTATTCGGATTTCTTCCTCCTCCTCGATTCGAATTTCGTGTTCCGCTTGCCATTCTGTAGATTTAAACAAAGTTAACATACACATAAGCACATACCCCATATAATAAGGTATCCCAGTCCAAACATGCACCTGTAAGATCACAATTACACTGGCCAGGTGTAATCTGAAATTACCGTACATGGTGTTCCTTCTACCTTTTATACTTAGCATCCCAAGGTTCTAATATATCAAGGACATCCTACTTCACATGCAGTTTAAGTCTAGGTACGGGTACAAATACCTAAATCCCTTAAACTAGGGCTCTGATACCATCTGTAACGACCCGGTATCCCATAACATACATAATATATAACAATTAACATTTCATACATAGCGTCGTTACTTTCATAACAAAATACATGATAATTCACATTCGGTCTCAAAGTCTCAAACTATACAATACTGAAATGTAAACATATCCAAATCTTCATCAGCTAGCAATCGCCTCCTATGCTTTATTCTTCTCTTTGTTAACCAAAGATCCTTGACCTGGAAAACATGTTTTTGAAAACAAAATGAGGGTTAGACCAAACGGGTCTAGTGAGTTAATCCCGGTCTTTTCCAAAATCAATATAAAACTCTCTTCACATAATACTTTGTATCAAAATAGTTTACATAAAACCTTTCGTATAAGCACGCATATACCACACGTATATAAATACCACATTAGGACTCGTGCACCGTGTATCTCTCCTCATCTCTTCTTCTTTCCCCTGGCCACATTAGTCGGTAGCAAGCCAACTAATCATCGTCACCGTACAATACAGTCGACTCCACTGTAATTACATACAGCCCCGCTGCAATTACCTACAGCTCCACTGCCATTTCATGCAGCCCCGCTGTATTTCCATACAGCCCCGCCGAACATTAATTCGGCTCACTTATACTCGTTTCTTGCAATATAACCATAACATATATCTCAATATATTATCAATCATGTACACCATACATATAAGCACATTAATCACTAATTATCACATTCCCAAACCATACGTATGTATTCCAGTTGAAAATACTTTTAAAGTAAAACTCACCTGTTAGCTTAACAAAAATGCTTTCAAGCCTTTCTCCGAGCTATCCGATCCTTTATCCAAATACCTCAGAATCTGAAACCATTTACATACAAATATCTCCTTACCAACTTATGTATAAGACTTACTAGCAGGTTATGGACTCTAGATACATCTACATAACTTTTATCCTCAAATTTTACCCAAACAGCCAAGTTATCCGGAAACCTCAAAGTACCCGGACAACTATCCGGACAACACGAGGAATCCGGACACCACAGACTAATCCGGACAACAAAGGAGTCCGGACACCAAGGTAATCCGGACGTCATCCGGTATCTAATTCATCCGGAAAACATAGAAAAAGAGACTTACCCGGATAAAAGACTCGTCCGGACACTACTATAATATCATCCGGACACCATCAGTAGAACTACCCGGACACTACCAACAGGACTACCGGACACATTCATACTGTGTCCGGACACCTCTGTCGGTTTGCACATTTTAACCCAGAAACCGACTGAAATCGACCCCAAACATGCTATGGATGATTCTACTCCGATAGAAACATAGTACCATTGATTATAAACACAAAACATAAAAGAAGTATACCTTAATTTCTCTTCCAATCACTCCAAGTTGAATCCCTAGCTTTCTTCCCTTTTTCATCTTCTTTTCTTCCCAAAACACACGCACACACACACTGAATTGTTTCTGTTTTTGTGAAAATATCTAAACTCATAAGGGTGTATATCAAACCCTAATTACTATTCTAGCCCTTGTACTATTCCTTATTGACCACACACCCCTAAACTCCTCACTAATAACTAAAACAACCTTTAATTTATCCTTTGGTCAAACTTTTACCCTTTAAACTTATAAACCCTCCTAAACTTACCCTAACATCAATTATAAAGAAAATAAACTTAACGGAACTAGAATTTAAATTAACGGATTTACCCGGGGTATTACATCA
Organism: Saussurea involucrata; assembly: GCA_033807775.1. Classification (NCBI taxonomy): domain Eukaryota; kingdom Viridiplantae; phylum Streptophyta; class Magnoliopsida; order Asterales; family Asteraceae; genus Saussurea; species Saussurea involucrata. The sequence goes on from CM066314.1 coordinate 165,554,229, forward strand.
TCTCCTCCTTAAAAGAATTCCGTCCCGGAATTCGGTTAGGCAATAAGGTATGAATACCTATTACTACTACCTCGAACTTATTCAAAGCCATAGAAACTAAATGAATAGCCACCCCACACCCACCTATGTCTCTAACACAGATCAGCAATATAAGCACAGAAATACCAAGAACCACTTCGCACCGAAGTCAGATAACACCTTAGCAAGTATAGAGTTTATTAGAAATGTACTTGTATCCTCATCCGGAATCTCCTCCTCATCCTGCGTTGTCATTTGGAATACTCGTCCCTTTGCCTTCGGTTCTTCAGACCCTTGTATCTCTCCCGTCCTGACACTTATTGGTTTCCCCGTTGTACTACCCTGTCGTACCTTCCATTGTGGACAGTCTGACTGAATATGATCAGGGGAATTGCAAACGAAACAAAATCGATTTGCGCGACAATTCTTAGCGACGTGTCCAGCCCTTCCACACTTTTAACAACTTCTAGGATCAACATAACAATTTCCTTGATGTACGCGATTGCATTTTGGACATAGTTTTTCATTCGGTCTAAAAGGTAGGCGACTATCGAACCTCTGAATTTCGTACTCCATTGAATCATGTGTCATCTCTTCCGATTTTCTTTTCCCAGCACTCTTATCATTTGCATCTCTCTTAATATCTCGTTCTACATTTTCCGCGGCATTTACTGCGGCTGAGAAGTTATCAGGTCCTGTTGCAGTCACTAACTTTCTGACTTCCGAATTTAACCCGAAAATAAACCTTTCTGTCTTCATTGCCTCTGTGGCCACATAGTATTCTGCGAAACGTGACTTTTCCAGAAAACGGGCAGTATAGTCCCTAACTGATAAATTTCCTTGCCTCAAATTCATAAACTCTCCTTCCAATTGTTTAACTGCGGCTTGGGAACAAAACTGCTTCTTAAATGCTATAACGAATTCCTTCCAAGAGAAAGTGGAGTATATATCAGATCCTTCAGAATGAATATGAGCTTCCCACCAGTATAATGCATCCCCCTTTAACATTGCTGCTCCATATAATACTTTATCTTCTTCGGCGCACTTGCTCGTCTTAAAGATAGCCTCTATCTCCTTTAACCATTTCATCGCATTCACGGGATCCCTGTCCCCAGAGTAGGTCGGAGGTCTACAACTTAAGAACATTTTGTAGTCGCACCTCCTTGGCACCTGTACAACAGTTGGTGTAATTGGCATTTCAGCTTCCGTTTCAGGATCCGGTGTTTCAGCTTCACCGTGACGATTCCGATCAAACATTGCCTGAATACTGGCTTGTAGCCTCCCCATCTCTGCCATTAAATCACCTCTCGTAACGAACTCTGTATCTTGTTGCTGAGTTCCGCCTCCAGTTCGGCCTCCAGTCCTACCCCCAGTTCTACCTCCGACTCTGCCCCCAGTTCTTATTGGCGGATTAGTTCTATTCGGATTTATTCCTCCTCCTCGATTCGAATTTCGTGTTCCGCTTGCCATTCTGTAGATTTAAACAAAGTTAACATACACATAAGCACATACCCCATATAATAAGGTATCCCAGTCCAAACATACACCTGTAAGATCACAATTACACTGGCCAGGTGTAATCTGAAATTACCGTACATGGTGTTCCTTCTACCTTTTATACTTAGCATCCCAAGGTTCTAATATATCAAGGACATCCTACTTCACATGCAGTTTAAGTCTAGGTACGGGTACAAATACCTAAATCCCTTAAACTAGGGCTCTGATACCATCTGTAACGACACGGTATCCCATAACATACATAATATATAACAATTAACATTTCATACATAGCGTCGTTACTTTCATAACAAAATACATGATAATTCACATTCGGTCTCAAAGTCTCAAACTATACAATACTGAAATGTAAACATATCCAAATCTTCATCAGCTAGCAATCGCCTCCTATGCTTTATTCTTCCCTTTGTTAACCAAAGATCCTTGACCTGGAAAACATGTTTTTGAAAACAAAATGAGGGTTAGACCAAACGGGTCTAGTGAGTTAATCCCGGTCTTTTCCAAAATCAATATAAAACTCTTTTCACATAATACTTTGTATCAAAATAGTTTACATAAAATCTTTCGTAAAAGCACGCATATACCACATGTATATAAATACCACATTAGGACTCGTGCACCGTGTATCTCTCCTCATCTCTTCTTCTTTCCCCTGGCCACATTAGTCGGTAGCAAGCCAACTAATCATCGTCACCGTACAATACAGTCGACTCCACTGTAATTACATACAGCCCCGCTGCAATTACCTACAGCTCCACTGCCATTTCATGCAGCCCCGCTGTATTTCCATACAGCCCCGCCGAACAATAATTCGGCTCACTTATACTCGTTTCTTGCAATATAACCATAACATATATCTCAATATATTATCAATCATGTACACCATACATATAAGCACATTAATCACTAATTATCACATTCCCAAACCATATGTATGTATTCCAGTTGAAAATACTTTTAAAGTAAAACTCACCTGTTAGCTTAACAAAAATGCTTTCAAGCCTTTCTCCGAGCTATCCGATCCTTTATCCAAATACCTCAGAATCTGAAACCATTTACATACAAATATCTCCTTACCAACTTATGTATAAGACTTACTAGCAGGTTATGGACTCTAGATACATCTACATAACTTTTATCCTCAAATTTTACCCAAAAGGCCAAGTTATCCGGAAACCTCAAAGTACCCGGACAACTATCCGGACAACACGAGGAATCCGGACACCACAGACTAATCCGGACAACAAAGGAGTCCGGACACCAAGGTAATCCGGACGTCATCCGGTATCTAATTCATCCGGAAAACATAGAAAAAGAGACTTACCCGGATAAAAGACTCGTCCGGACACTACTATAATATCATCCGGACACCATCAGTAGAACTACCCGGACACTACCAACAGGACTACCGGACACATTCATACTGTGTCCGGACACCTCTGTCGGTTTGCACATTTTAACCCAGAAACCGACTGAAATCGACCCCAAACATGCTATGGATGATTCTACTCCGATAGAAACATAGTACCATTGATTATAAACACAAAACATAAAAGAATTTTACCCTAATTTCTCTTCCAATCACTCCAAGTTGAATCCCTAGCTTTCTTCCCTTTTTCCTCTTCTTTTCTTCCCAAAACACACGCACACACACACACTGAATTGTTTCTGTTTTTGTGAAAATATCTAAACTCATAAGGGTGTATATCAAACCCTAATTACTATTCTAGCCCTTGTACTATTCCTTATTGACCACACACCCCTAAACTCCTCACTAATAACTAAAACAACCTTTAATTTATCCTTTGGTCAAACTTTTACCCTTTAAACTTATAAACCCTCCTAAACTTACCCTAACATCAATTATAAAGAAAATAAACTTAACGGAACTAGAATTTAAATTAACGGATTTACCTGGGGTATTACAGTCGAGAGCGATACTTGAGCTTTCCTTCGAGTGTTCTTGAGTTCGCAGTAGGGTTCTGGCTTTCAGTACTTGATCTCCCGAGTTTGAATGTTCTTTGCTATGAGTTTGGATGATTTTCTCTGCTGTTTGGTGATGTATATTGGATGTTCCTCTGATGTCTGCCAGATTTTTCTGATGATCCTTGAAATGAGGCTTTAGCTTGGCTTTTATAGTCTTCGCGTCATTAATTAGCTCCATTAATGATTTGATCAACGGCTACAACGGCTGGAAACGGTCGCCGGAATGATTATCCATAATGCTCTTCGTCCGTTACGGCTACTTGCTGTTAATGGCTTTGACTCCTGCATTAAATATTTAACAAACATAACAGTCAAGGTTAACGTTAGTTTGGTCGAAGGTGCAACGATCTTACGCGAAAGTCGTACGGGATGGGCGATGCTATGGTCATGCGTCATGGGAGACGTACGACTTACCTTTTACGGGAGACGACGGATGTTTTATGGGTTCTTGTCGAGACCTTATCTTAATACAAGATTTAGTTCATAATCGTGCGTCTTACCTGTTCTGGTCGTGGTCGTACGACGTGATTTTTTACCCAAACAGTTTGCCCCCAAAATTTGAAAATTGAATGTCAAATTTAAGTTTAAAATTTTGTCAATCAGACGCGTAGGAAATAAGACAAGAGTTAGAAATTACCTCAATCGCCTTGGAGCTAGACTGGTTTGTTTCTAACTGAACGAGAAGTTGAAAAGGGAACGAGGTCGTGACGTCATACTGACACACGATGATGCTTACCAGCTGTCGAGGACAGGTGTCGAAGATCCGGACGGATATACGAAAGGACACGGATGCGGGGAAATCATCCAGGGATTCGACTTGATGCGATCGTTTGTATAAATAAAGATCACGACGGATATTTTCTTGCTATACTTTTGAAGTGTTTATTTGGGAAGAGATTTCGCCTTGATTCCTTTCCATTCTTCGTCCGAACTTACTCGAATCGTTGCTAATCTTCAAACCGCAGTTGAGAGCGTTTATATAAGACCTTGTTCTGTCCTTTGATTCATAATGTCGACGGAGCCTGCTAGTCTTATCATGAATCACATAGCCTTAGATGCTTTTAGGAGTTTAGCAAAAATTCCTGCAAATGTAGAGTTGCGGTGTCCGGGGATTGTTCGTTCTAAGGATTGCCCTGAGGGATATCTCGTTTTGTACGAGTATCCTTTTAAGATAGGGTTTCAATGGCCGTTTTCTGGTTTAGCCAAGTCGTTCATGAAGGATTTCGATGTGTCGCCAGGGCAGCTGATGCCCCAACTCTGGCGAGTTCTTTTGGTTATTGAGCGAGCGTCCGCGAAATGGGAATCCCCTATGATCATGAATGATTTCTTGGTGGCGTATCAAGTTAAAAGGGATAAGAACTGGCATTATAGTCCTTATTCTAAGTTTAGGGGTGATCGTGCCTTGGTTTTGGGAACTGGCATCAATGATCGTGGGTGGAAGTCGAGGTATGTATTTGTTCTTACCGAGTCATTAGATTCCAGCAGCGATTGGATGCGGTCAGACTGGAATAAGACAGGTATGCTTCGTTTGTTTCTGAGTTTTATCTATTTTTATGATTTTTACTTATCACTCTCCTCTTGTTGCCTTCAGAGATCCAGTTCGACGAAGTGAAGCCGAATGTGGATTCCCATGCTAAGATTAACAAGTTCTTGAATCTTAGCGTTGACGACCGATCTTTCACGACGTGGCAATCGACGGCCGAGGACGAGGACGTGATAGAAGGAGGAGATGAGGATGTGCAGGAAGAGGCGACTGGTAAGCGTACCGTAGTCTCTATTTTATCTTGTTGATTCTACCTGTCTGACGCTTCATGTATCTCCTGATCAGTGCCGACCGAGAGAAAATAAGTTTCTCGGGCAAGAGGGAAGCATGTCATGCGTGCCCTTCGGGGTGAAAATGTTTCGACAGCTGGGTCGAACGCAAAGAGAACCCGGAGGACAGTCCTGAGGGAACCGTCGTCAAGGGCTGATAACTCACCGGGAGTTGTTCTACCTAAGAAGGCGAAGGCGTCATCTAGCCGTCCTGGCGCGATGGACGCGACACCAGCAAGTTCTGCGCTTCCGGCGACGGGGACGAAACCGGTGTCCAAAGTGTCGATCCCAACGTCTGCTGACAGGGGCGAGGGATCGTCGGCCGAAGTTATGACGGTCAATTTTACATTGCCGTCTGACTTTATGGCGGATGATGTCCTAGACGGGACGACGTCGTTTCCTCGTCTGGGGAAGTATTTGCTCCCGTCTTTCGGGGAGCGTTTTCGTGGAGTTCTGGCCGGAGAGATGAGATCTCGAGTTGCCAGTCTGGCGTTCACGGTGAGTGTCAATCTTTCATGACTTGTGTAATTTGTGATATTTGTCGAATGTTCTTGAATGCACCTTTTATTTTTCACAGACATTCCAGTCTTCCTTGGCGTTACATGCTGAGACGTCAAGAGTTGAAGATCTGGTGGCATCTGCTCTTCAGAGGGAAGCTGCAGCGTTGGAGAGGGAGAGAGCGGCTTTAGATAGGGAGAAGTTGGCCATGGCGCGTGCCGATGAGTTGGCCATCCAACTTTTCGATGCTCAGTATGAACTGCATGAGATTCGTGCGGTAGGAGTGGCAGATGGAGGCCCTCAGGTCGGGACATCGAGCGGGGATACGACAAATGTTCCTCCTGTCGTCTAGAGTTTTTTCTTTCCTTGTTATTTTTTGCCACTTGACCTATCGGGGGTTGAGTATGTATATGATGTTTTATTTAATGAATATATATCTTTTGCTTGTGCTTTATTCGAATCACATTTGATTATAAAGTCGAACATAAGATACATATGAAATCATGCGACTAAGGCACTCATTGTAATACGATGACAAGAACGTAAAACAAGTATAAAAACACGCGTATGAACGTTAAGAAACTTAGGGGTAAAGTCGTTTAGACTCTGTGATCGTACGACCAGATCGTACAGTGAGTTTGTGTCGTATGCCCCTGTGGGGAAATGATCAAGTTAGAGACCTGATCGTTTATGTCGTTCGACCTTGCGATATTAAAGTCATATAGTAGACTTAATGACTACTGTCGTACGATTCTGCGATAATCTGTCGTGCGATTCTGCGATAAAACGATGTCGGGGGTTGGTCGTTGGCTAGCCAACGACACTCCGATGCTTAAGTCAGTAAACGTTTTTGAGAAAAAATCGTATGAGAAAGAGTTAGAGAACGTACCATTTCAGACTCTCTCTATTTGCCCCCTGTCATTTATTACCGTATCCTTTTTGGGAGGAAAAGATAAGTTTTAAATGACAGAATGACACGGGGAAATATTGTCCTGCGGTCGACTATGTTGTCGTGCGACGAGGCACCATAGTAGATTTATCCCTGTGGGAAAGATATTAATTTAGGGATAGAAGAACGAACCTGTCGAGAGCTTGATCTTGCGACTTCAGTTTATTTTCTCGGCTTCAAGGTAGACTTGTAGCATTCACGAGCGACTTTTGGCTCACTCTTGATCTCCTGGATTCCCCATGGCGTCGGGAATTTCAACATTTGATGATACGTCGAAGGAACAGCTTTCATATCATGGATCCATGGTCGACCTAAGATGATGTTATAGGCCGACGCACAGTCGATGACGCTGAACTTGGTTTGCTTGTTGACTCCTCCAGCGTAGACGGGTAAAATTATCTTTCCAAAGGTGCTCGTCGCTTCTCCATTGAAACCGACCAAAGTCGTCGAACGTCGGGTGATTTCCTAGCGATCGATTCCCATGGCTTTGATAGTGTTGAGAAATATGACATTTGCTGAGCTGCCCCCGTCGATCAAGACTCGACGCGTTAGACAGTTACCGACTGTGAGCTGAATGATCAACCTGTCATGATGCTTCTGATACGAGTCGCCAAGGTCGACGTGGTCGAACACAATCTTCATGGCTTCTAGCTCCAAATCTCCTTTGGGTCTGGATGAGCGAGGAATAGGCCGATCATCGGGTGCCTGACTGGCATGACGCTTGGCCGCAGAATACGTCAGACCACATAAGTCTGAACCACCGGTGATGCAATTGACGACTTTCGCGAGCTCGGGGGTCGACGGTCGATGGCTATTAGCTGGAACAGCGACATCGTCGATGATATCCTTGAGATTTCCTTTTGGGAATTGATATGCTAGTTCCTTCTTCAATGCGATACAGTCGTCTGTCGCATGACCATGATCGGCATGGAAGTCGCACCACTTTGATTTGTCTTTCTTAGCATCGTCCATGTCGGACTTCTTTGGCCATCGAATGGTAGCTTGAGTGGTCTTTAGAGCTTCGACTAGGTCCTTTGTAGATCCTTTGAATCCGTAAGAGGATATCTTGGGGTACTGAGTGAACTTAGTCGCGGTCTTGGCTTCTGCTTTCGTCTTGAAACGAACATTTGAAATTTGGCGCGCTGGTTCTACTCTGGAAACAGCCTTTGTCTTGAACTCTGGCTTTCTGACGCCTAACGATTTCTTGTCGTCAATGTGCTTGCGACGAAAGGCGGCATCTTCTTCGACCCTTATATATGCTAAGGTTCAAGCTCGGACGTCTTTGAAATTCTCCGGGGGATATTTGGTCAGGTCGGTGTATAGACCCGAACTATCGTCCAGACCACGCTTATAGGCTTCGATTGCGGTTTTGACGTCGCAATTGCGGATGCTGATCATTTCGGCATTGAATCTATTGAAATAACTTCGAATAGACTCATTAGCTTTCTGCACGATGTAATATAGGTCGCTGGTCTGCTTCTCCATCTTACGACTGCTGGCGAACTGCTGGGAGAACTGGTTAACCAACTCAGCAAACGACCCGATGGACTTGGGTTTGAGAATGATTAACCATTGGAGAGATGGACCAGTGAGAGTTGCTCCGAAACTCTTACACATGCATACTTCCTGGTACATGTGTGGAATCGAGATTGTCTACATGAGCTGCTTGTACTGTGCGACGTGCTCAGTCGGATCAGTCACACCAGAATATTTGGGAGTGAAGGCAGGAATGTTATACTTCTTTGGGACCTCGACGGTGGCGATCTCGTCGATGAAAGGCGACACCTGATATCCCGAGCGAGGCTCGACGTCGACAGGCACGGCTGCCCCAGGCAACTTGGGGAGCAAGGACATGACGCACTCATTTTGATCTTCCAACATCTTCAAACGCTGGGCGACGGGATCGTTAAGATCAGGATTTGCCCCTGTCGAGGGATTGGTCCCTGGACTAGTGCCATTACCATGCGATGAACCATTGGTGTCCCCGTTGAAAGGAACAGAATATGGCTGCGACCCATATTGGAATTGCTGCGGTCCGTTCTGAAACGATTGTGGTCCATGCTGGAAAAGCTACGATCCACCGTGGAGTGGCTGAGATCCACCTTGAGGTCCATTCTGAAATGGCTGCTGAAATGGTTGCGACCCCTGCTGGAAAGGCTGCGACCCTTGTAATGGATGAGACCCATTATTCACGGGTGGTGGCCTTATGTGCTGAGGAGGAACTGTCCCAAACTGAGGATTTGAGTTGAACGGCCCTGGCTGTTGATTCTGCATGAATGGGCCTGAATGCTGATTTTGCGCGGATGAACCTGGATTCGGGACAAATGGTCTAGGGCCATTCTGGTCGAACGATCTTGGAATTAGGTTCTGCACGAACGGCTTAGGACCATTTTGAGGCCCAAGAGTATTTCTTAACCGCGCGATCTCCTCAGCTGCTATGCGATTCTGCTCTGCCATTGCATTGAGCTGATTCCTGGCGACTTCGAGCTCCTGATACATCTGAGCAACAGCTTGCTGCGGATTTTCAAGGGCTGCCATTGTTCCTGTAATAGAGAGCAGAAAAAACTCCAAGAAACTATTAGTAGAATGCACGTTCGCCGAGGATTTTCTCTAAATGAGGTCCCACGGATGGCGCCAAACTGTTAATGCCAAAAATCGCACCAAAGGGACAACTTAAGGTCGATGTGGACTTAATCAACTAAAGAAAGGATCTTTCGACGAGACGTGCGATGAGGGAAAAAATAAACGAGACAAGGGATTTGATGACGTAGGAAAACCTCAAGCGAGGAAAAAACCTGCGGACGACAGTGGGTGTCGTCGCTGCACTATGGTCGCCAATCAGGGGCGACGTCCTTGGTACTGGCGTCGGTCATACGATGATTACAACACAAATGAAGGAAATACTTCGAAATGTAAAGTACAAGTGTTTGAATGTAAAAACAGGTGTTTGTCGTGTGTGAATACAAAGTGTGAACTTCTGGTCGAGGGCGGTTTGTCGTGCGTCGAGAGCGATACTTGAGCTTTCCTTCAAGTGTTCTTGAGTGTTACAACTCATATTCCATATATACAAATAACATACATAATTTCATCAAAAGATACACCATATTTCATATTCGGTCCCACAGTCTTGATAAACATAATAAGTAATTCAGTACAAACTTTTCGACTAAATAATTTACATTATGACTAATAACAAAGTCACAAGTACAAAAACACTTCATGATCTTCATAACACAAGTCTTCCCAAAAAGCTAATCACAGATTATCTTATCATTGATCCTTACTTGCTCCATGACCTGGAATACATATTTTAAAACAAAATGAGGGTTAGACCTAGTGGTCTAAGTGAGAAAATCCCTGTCCATTTGAAATCATTTATATAAACTCCATTTACATAAATTACATTCACATAACACAATCACAATTATCAATTTGAACTCACTCTTCATGTACTTTCCCTTCTCATTCCCATGGCCATATTAGTTGGTTGCAAGCCAACTAATAAATTATCTCCACCGTACAACTTCTACGGCCAACACCACCATACAACTACTATGGCCAACACCACCGTACAATTACTACGGCCAACATCATCGGTCCTAATCCCGGCCGATATACTCTCGTATAATAATTATGCAATATAATACAATCGTCACATATTATATTTATTATATTTCCAACATAAGCATATAAACACATCATTTATCACATATTCTATACACACATATATGTATTCTAGTTTAAAAACATTTTCAAGTAAAACTCACCCGTTTGTCTTATCAAAACGTTCTCCAAGCTTTTCTCAAAACAATTCAGCTTCACTTCAATTTCACAGTATCTGTACAAGTTAAATACATATACCACTTTACCAAATAGAACACAAACAGGCTGAGAATCCCGAATAACTTATCAAACTCTTATCCTCAAATGTTCCCCTACGGCGACTTAACACGGGGGTTCCGCTACCCGGTTAGCGGATGAGGTCATGGGGCAACGCCCTTGCGGGGTCTGGGGGCGCCCCCTAGGAAGTTTTCGGAACAACTTAACTCAAAATACTTTTGGAAACTATATCCGGACACTCAAAAGTATCCGAAATCACAAAATTGGTCAAACAGCTAAAGTATCCGGACAACACTACTTTTCCGGACAGCATGACTTTTCCGGACAACATGACTTTTCCGGACAACCTATACAATCCGGACGTCATCCGGACCCCAAAGTAATCCGGACAGCATCCGGTATCTTAACTCATCCGGAAACTATAGAAAAGAGATACTTACCCAGATAGTTGACTCGTCCGGACATCATAGAACACCATCCGGACACCACCAGTTAATTACCCGGACACTACCAACCAACCCATCCGGACACATTCATGGTGTCCGGAAAACTCTGTCGGTTTGCATACTTTTAGCCCAGAAATTGACTGAATCATTCTCAGATGTGAAATCGTTTATTCTACTCCGATAGAAACTACCTAATAGCAATTACACACAAGATTTGCAAAGGAAACATACCTGAAATTACTTCCAATTGCACCAAATTGAATCCCTAGTTCCAAAACCTTCTTTCTTCTTCTTTTCTTCTCCAAGTATACACACACTCACTTTGAATTTCTGGATAATACTGATTTTATGAAAATATCTAATTCCATTAAGGGTAATATCTACTCCATCTTACCACCTTAGTCCTTAAGTTATCATAAATGACCAATTACACCCTTTACTCATAAATCTATCCAAACTTACCTTTAACTTCACATTTTAAAGTTAACAAAATTTTAACGGAACTAACATTTAACTAACGAACTTACCCGGGGTATTACATCATCTCCCCCTTAAAAGAATTCCGACTCTGATTCCCATGTAGCATCCTGACCCCTATGATGTCTCCACTGGACTTTCACTTGTCTGATTACTTTGTTCCGCAACTCTTTAACCTTGTGATCAACTATTGCTTCTGGTTCTTCCACATAATTCAACTTTTCATCAATTTGTATATCTGGTAGAGAAACTGTCTGATCTGGCGTAACCAAACACTTTCGGAAATTTGATACATGAAATGCATTGTGGATTCTGCTTAACTCTGGCGGAAGATCTAACCTGTAGGCTACTTCACCAATCCTTTCTGTGATTGCAAACGGTCCAAGGTATCTCGGGCTAAGTTTACCTTGCTTCCCAAATCGAATGACTCCTTTCCAGGGTGAGACTTTTAACATCACAAAATCTCCCACTTGGAATTCTAACGGCTTTCGACATCGGTCGGCGTAGCTTTTCTGTCTGTCTTGAGCCACTTTCAAGCGTTCCCGAATCTGAGTAATCTTATCCGCGGTCAACTGGACTATATCTGGCCCTGCTAACTGTTTCTCTCCCACTTCGTTCCAACACAGAGGCGTTCGGCATTTTCTACCATATAGAACTTCAAACGGTGCCGCTTGTATGCTGGAATGGTAACTGTTGTTGTAGGCAAATTCTATCAGTGGTAAGTGCTTATCCCAAGATCCCCCAAAGTCAACAATGCAAGCCCGTAACATATCTTCCAAAGTCTGAATCGTGCGTTCACTCTGACCGTCAGTTTGAGGATGATACGCTGTACTTAACTTTATCTGGGTACCCATTTCTTTTTGAAAGCTCCTCCAGAATCTTGAAGTGAAACGACTATCGCGATCGGAAATAATCGAGATTGGAACCCCATGTCGAGTTACTATTTCGTTGATGTACAACTTGGCTAATCGTTCCAACGAATCAGTTTCTTTTATTGGTAGAAAGTGAGCAGACTTCGTCAATCTGTCAACGATCACCCAAATGGCATCAAATCCCTTCGGAGTCCTTGGTAGCTTCGTGATGAAATCTGTAGTAATCTGATCCCATTTCCACATTGGTATTTCTAATCGTTGTAACTGACCAAACGGCTTTTGATGTTCAATCTTTACCTTCTTACAAGTAGTACAACCTTCCACATACTGAGCAATGCTTCTTTTTATTCCTGGCCACCAATAGAATTGTTTCAGATCTCTATACATCTTATTCGTACCTGGATGAATAGAGAAACGAGATTGATGAGCTTCTTGTAATACACGATCACGTAATCCACCCAAATGTGGCACCTAAATTCTGTTTCCCAGACACAACAACCCACGGTCATCTTTCACAAGCAATGCTGATATCCCCACTAACCGTTCTGATTTCAAATGTTCTTCCTGATAGGCTTCTATTTGACACTTCATGTAACATCCCATATCCCATATACACAACATAACACGCAATATAACACAAATAGATATAACAAACAAACTTCACATTTCAAGTACGGTCCAGAAGTCTTTTACAATAGAAAGAAAACATTTGAAATACAATCCTTGTACTATTTACATACATAACATTTAACATTTCAATACAACTACTAAATAAGTCAAAAGCTTCATCTTATAGTCGTTCTCACTAGCCTTCCAATTCGTACTCTATTTACTTGCCCTTACTTGATCCGCCACCTGGAATACATATTTTTAAAACAAAATGAGGGTTAGACCTGATGGTCTAAGTGAGAAACCCCTGTTAGTTTAAAACCATTTATATAAACCTTATTCATATAAATCACGCACATAATTACACATATCCAATTGAACTCACACATCATATACCTTCCTTTCTCATTTCTTCCTGGCCATATTAGTGGTAGCAAGCCAGCTAATAAAATACAACGATGCACAGCATCTACAGCCAAACAACGCTATACAAGTTCTATAGCCAATCACACCGGTCTTAAACCCGGCCAACGTATTATAACACATTTATAATACACATGTAAATATAATATCTCACTATATTATCATTCACCTTCGAGCACATAATCATCAATAATTTCATTCTCAATTCCACAGATATATGTATTCCAGTTAAAAAGTGTTTTCAAAGCAAAACTCACCTGATTGCTTATCAACACGTTTCCAAGCCTTCCAAACAGGTTCAGTCCTTTACCCAGAATTCACAGTATCTGTAACACATAGATACAGATATCTCTTTACCACATATAACACATAAGTCTTACTAAGGCTAAGAACTCTAAAGAACTCAAATCCTCAAATGTTCCCCTAAGGCGACTTAACACGGGGGTTCAGAAAACCTTATTCAGTCCTCATTCAAAAACTAGTTAAAAATAACCAAACAGCTAAAGTATCCGGATACCACAAGTTACCCGGACAACACTACTTTTCCGGACAATCAGGACTTTTCCGGACAATCAGGACTTTTCCGGACGTCATCCGGATACCACAAGTTACCCGGACAACATAGGAAAAGGAACTTACCCGGATAAAAGACTTGTCCGGACACCAACAAAGAATTACCCGGGTACCATCAAAGAACTACCCGAATACCTCCAACAAAACCATCCGGACACATTCATAGTGTCCGGACACCTCTGACGTTTTGCCCTATTTCTACCCAGAATCCGACTATGATTTACACCAGATCGATTTTGATGATTTTAATCCGACAGAAACTTCCTAATAACATTTACAAACATAATTTGTAAAGGAGACATACCTGTAATCTCTTCCAAGTACACCAAATGATCTCTTAAGCTAGCTTTTATTTCTTTCTCCTTTTCTTCCAAAACACATACACACCAATTTGCTTTTCAAGATAATATATGCTGATTGCATTTTTCAGATTAAACTAAGGGATAATATCTAACCCATTTTTACCCTTTAAACCCTATGCTATCCCTTAATGATCCAATATACCCCTAACTCCTAATTTAACCCAAATTCACCCTAAACATTAATTATAAAGTCAAATAATTTTAACGGAACTAACTTTTAACTAACGAACTTACCCGGGGTATTACACTTCAGCAGTTCGTCAAAGATGTTAGGCAAGAGTTCAGCCCTTAGTGAATAAGTTTTTATTGTTCCACTCCTTTCTTGATGACTCAGTGCATCAGCTACCACGTTCGCCTTTCCGGGATGATAAAGAATTTCACAGTCGTAATCATTCACCAGTTCTAGCCATCTTCGTTGCCTCATATTTAGTTCCTTCTGATCAAAAAGATGTTGGAGACTCTTATGATCAGTAAAAATTTGACATTTAGAACCGTAGAGATAATGCCTCCAAATCTTTAGCGCGAAGACAACCGCTGCAAGCTCCATGTCGTGCGTAGGATACTGTCTCTCATGATCTTTTATTTGACGAGAAGCATAAGCAATAACCTTTCCACGATGCATTAATACACAACCCAATCCCAACTTAGAAGCATCACTATAGACCTCAAAGTCCTCGGAACCTTCAGGTAATGCTAGTATCGGCGCGCTACAGAGTTTCTCTTTCAGTACCCGGAATGCTCCATCCTGTTCTGCTTTCCATTCAAACTTCAGATTCTTTCGAGTCAGCTTAATCAAAGGCGTGGCAATATGAGAGAAGTCTTTTATAAACTTTCGATAGTAACCGGCTAAACCTAGAAAACTTCGTACTTCCGTTGTTGTCTTCGGAGGTTCCCACTTTTCAACTGCTTCCACTTTCATCGGATCAACTTGTATACCTTTTTCGGAAACTACATGCCCCAGAAACTGAACTTCTCGTAGCCAGAATTCACATTTCGAAAATTTAGCATACAACTTTTCTTTCTTTAATAACTCCAGAATCAAACAAAGATGTTGCGCGTGCTCTTCTTTGGACCGATAATAGATAAGTATATCATCGATAAATACAATAACAAATTTATCGAGATACGGCTTACATACTCGATTCATTAACTCCATAAAGGCAGCTGGAGCATTCGTCAAACCGAACGGCATTACTAAGAATTCATAATGGCCATACCTTGTTCGAAAAGCAGTCTTCAAAACATCTTCTTCTTTAACCTTCAACTGATGATAACCAGATCTTAGATCAATCTTAGAGAAATAGTAGGCTCCAACCAATTGATCGAAGAGGTCATCAATTCTGGGAAACGGATACTTGTTCTTGATCGTGCGCTTATTCAGTTCCCAGTAGTCGATACACATTCTCATCGAACCATCCTTCTTTTTCACAAACAAAACTGGCGCTCCCCACGGCGAAGAACTAGGTCTGATGAAGCCTTTGTCGGATAGGTCTTGTAGTTGTGCCATCATCTCTTTCATCTCTGGAGGGGCCAGTCGATACGATGCACGGGCTACAGGAGCGGCTCCAGGAATCAGATCTATACCAAACTCTACTTGCCTAACGGGCGGAAGACTATTCAAGTCTTCAGGGAACACTTCAGGAAATTCACTAACAATAGGAATATCTTCCAACTTATTCTTTTCTGGTTTAATATCTATCACGTAAGCTAAGTAACTCTGGCAACCTTTATTAATACACTTACGGGCTTTTATCATAGATATAATGCAAGACTGATGATTGCTACGATCACCATAAATCACTACCGGTCCCTTCTCAGGTAATACAACATTAATTATTTTCTTATCACATACTATGTTAGCCTGATTCTCGGCTAACCAATCCATCCCCACTACCACATCAAATTCGTTCAAAGCTATAGGAAATAGTTGTATCGGTACTCCACACCCTTCTATATTTATTACACAACTATCAAATACTTCTTTAACCGACACTTGGTTATCATTTGAAGTATCTACCAGTAAGGCATGTTCTAACACTTTAGGCTTCAAACGCAAATAAGCAGCAAATGCAGGAGATACAAAAGACCGGTTTACACCGGAGTCAAATAACACTTTAGCACGTGTAGAGTTTATGAAAAATGTACCTGTAACCACATCCGGAGTTTCCTCCGCTTCTTTTGCTGTCATCTGGAATGTACGACTCCTCGTTCTTGGTGGCTCTAGTCTCGGTACTACTGATTTGCCAACCGTTGGTTTCCCTGACGTACCCCTGCTGCATTCTTCCCCTCGGACAATCCGACTGTAGGTGATCCGGAGAATTACATAAAAAACAAAATCGCGTTACTCGACAATCTTTAGAAACATGTCCGGTCTTTCCACATCTATAACAAACCCGCAAATCAACTTGGCAACTTCCTTGATGGATACGGTGGCACTTCGGACACGGTCTTTCCGCTGGTCGGAAAGGTGGGCGATTATCGAATCTTTGAAACCTGGACTTTTTCGGATCATACTGAGGTCCTTCCCATTTCCTCTTTCCCATACTCTTATCACCAACATCCCTCTTATTATCCCGCTCCACATTTTCCGCGACATTTACTGCTTCTGAGAAGGTATCAGGTCTCGTTGCAGTCGCTAACTTTCGAATTTCCGAATTCAATCCAAATATGAACCTTTCCATCTTCATTTTCTCCGTGGCAACATAATATTCTCCAAAACGCGACTTCTCTAGGAAACGGGCAGTATAGTCTCTGACTGATAAATTCCCTTATTGTAGGCTCAGGAATTCCTCCTCTAATTGTTTGACTGCTGCTTGAGGACAAAACTGTTCTTTGAATGCCCTTGAGAATTCGCCCCAAGTAAAGGTTGAGTATACATCAGAGCATCTGCCTTCAACATTGCCTTCAACATTGCAGTTCCGTATAACACCTTATCCTCTTCCGCACATTTGCTGGTTTTAAATACAGCTTCAATCTCCTTCAGCCACCGCATCGCCTTCACTGGATCTCTATCCCCCCCCCATAAGTTGGTGGTTTACAGCTTAAAAACATTTTATAGTCACACCTTCTTGGTACTGATATGACAGTAGGTGTGATAGGCATCTCGTCTTCCATGTTAGGATCTGGTCTTTCCGTTTCAGTATTATGCGTCTGGTTAAACATGGCTTGAATATTGGCTTGTAATCTTCCCATCTCAGCAGCCAAGTCGTCTCTTGTAACAAACTCTGTGCCTCGCCCCTGTACTCTGCCTCCAGTCCCGCCCCTGCCTCTTTCTCCCCCTCTTCCCCTAGTTCCGACCGGGGGATTTGTTCTATCAGAGTTGCTTATTCCTCCTCGATTTGTTTGTCTAGTACCACTGGCCATTCTGTAGATTCAAACAATGTTATTATACACATAGGCACATACCCCATATAATAAAGTATTCCAGTTCAAACATGTGCCTGTAAAATCACAATTACACTGGCCAGGTGTAATCTGAAATTACCTTACATGATGTTCCTTCTACCTTTTTATATTTAACATCCCAAGGTTCTACAATACTAGGGACATCCTACTTCGCATGCAGTTTAAGTCTAGGTACATATACTAATACCTAAATCCCTTAAACCTGGCTCTGATACCATCTGTAACAACCCATATTCCATATATACAAATAACATACATAATTTCTTCAAAAGATACACCATATTTCATATTCGGTCCCACAGTCTTGCTAAACATAATAAGTAATTCAGTACAAACTTTTCGACTAAATAATTTACATTATGACTAATAACAAAGTCACAAGTACAAAAACACTTCATGATCTTCATAACACAAGTCTTCCCAAAAAGCTAATCACAGATTATCTTATCATTGATCCTTACTTGCTCCATGACCTGGAATACATATTTTAAAACAAAATGAGGGTTAGACCTAGTGGTCTAAGTGAGAAAATCCCTGTCCATTTGAAATCATTTATATAAACTCCATTTATATAAACTCCATTTACATAAATTACATTCACATAACACAATCACAATTATCAATTTGAACTCACTCTTCATGTACTTTCCCTTCTCATTCCCATGGCCATATTAGTTGGTTGCAAGCCAACTAATAAATTATCTCCACCGTACAACTTCTACGGCCAACACCACCGTACAACTACTATGGCCAACACCACCGTACAATTACTACGGCCAACATCATCGGTCCTAATCCCGGCCGATATACTCTCGTATAATACTTATGCAAATATAATACAATCTTCACATATTATATTTCCAACATAAGCATATAAACACATCATTTATCACATATTCTATACACACATATATGTATTCTAGTTTAAAAACATTTTCAAGTAAAACTCACCTGTTTGTCTTATCAAAACGTTCTCCAAGCTTTTCTCAAAACAATTCAGCTTCACTTCAATTTCACAGTATCTGTACAAGTCAAATACATATACCACTTTACCAAATAGAACACAAACAGGCTGAGAATCCCGAATAACTTATCAAACTCTTATCCTCAAATGTTCCCCTACGGCGACTTAACACGGGGGTTCTGCTACCCGGTTAGCGGATGGGGTCAAGGGGCAACGCCCTTGCGGGGTCTGGGGGCCGCCCCCAGGATGTTTTCGGAACAACTTAACTCAAAATACTTTTGGAAACTATATCCGGACACTCAAAAGTATCCGAAATCACAAAATTGGTCAAACAGCTAAAGTATCCGGACAACACTACTTTTCTGGACAGCATGACTTTTCCGGACAACATGACTTTTTCGGACAACCTACACAATCCGGACGTCATCCGGACCCCAAAGTAATCCGGACAGCATCCGGTATCTTAACTCATTCGAAAACTATAGAAAAGAGAGACTTACCCGGATAGTTGACTCGTCCGGACATCTTAGAACACCATCCGGACACGACCAGTTAATTACCCGGACACTACCAACCAACCCATCCGGACACATTCATGGTGTCCGGAAAACTCTGTCGGTTTGCATACTTTCAGCCCAGAAATCGACTGAATCATTCTCAGATGTGAAATCATTTATTCTACTCCGATAGAAACTACCTAATAGCAATTACACACAAGATTTGCAAAGGAAACATACCTGAAATTACTTCCAATTGCACCAAATTGAATCCCTAGTTCCAAAACCTTCTTTCTTCTTCTTTTCTTCTCCAAGTACACACACTCACTTTGAATTTCTGGATAATACTGATTTTATGAAAATATCTAATTCCATTAAGGGTAATATCTACTCCAATTTACCACCTTAGTCCTTAAGTTATCATAAATGACCAATTACACCCTTTACTCATAAATCTATCCAAACTTACCTTTAACTTCACATTTTAAAGTTAACAAAATTTTAACGGAACTAACATTTAACTAACGAACTTACCCGGGGTATTACATTGAGTTCGCAGTAGGGTTCTGGCTTTCAGTACTTGATCTCCAGAGTTTGAACGTTCTTTGCTATGAGTTTGGATGATTTTCTCTGCTGTTTGGTGATGTTCGCTGATGTATATTGGATGTTCCTCTGATGTCTGCCAGATTTTTCTGATGATCCTTGAAATGAGGCTTTAGCTTGGCTTTTATAGTCTTCGCGTCATTAATTAGCTCCATTAATGATTTGATCAACGGCTACAACGGCTGGAAACGGTCGCCGGAATGATTATCCATAATGCTCTTCGTCCGTTACGGCTACTTGCTGTTAATGGCTTTGACTCCTGCATTAAATATTTAACAAACGTAACAGTCAAGGTTAACGTTAGTTTGGTCGAAGGTGCAACGATCTTACCGAACGGTCGTACGGGACGGGCGATGCTATGGTCGTGCGTCATGGGAGACGTACGACTTACCTTTTACGGGAGACGACGGATGTTTTATGGGTTCTTGTCGAGACCTTATCTTAATACAAGATTTAGTTCATAATCGTGCGTCTTACCTGTTCTGGTCGTGGTCGTACGACGTGATTTTTTGCCCAAACAATGCCTATTCCACATTTTAGGTCAACGTGAAATACAAATTACTTTATGTATATTCCACGTTACTAATCACCTCTCGAAATGGGAATTACAATTTACTTTATGTCTATTCCACATTTTAGGTCAACGGGAAATACAAATTACTTTATGTATATTCCACGTTACTAATCACCTCTCGAAATGGGAATTACAATTTACTTTATGCCTATTCCACATTTTAGGTCAACGGGAAATACAAATTACTTTATGTATATTCCACGTTACTAATCACCTCTCGAAATGAGAATTACAATTTACTTTATGTCTATTCCACATTTTAGGTCAACGGGAAATACAAATTACTTTATGTATATTCCACGTTACTAATCACTTCTCGAAATGGGAATTACAATTTACTTTATGCCTATTCCACATTTTAGGTCAATGGGAAATACAAATTACTTTATTTATATTTCACGTTACTAATCAGCTCTCGAAATGGGAATTACAGTTTACTTTATGCCTATTCCACATTTGAGGTCAACGGGAATTACGATTAGCGCCCCGCCTATTCCACGTTTATTCAATCACAAAACAAAATAGAAATTACCATTCAGAGCCCGGTCTATTCCATATTTATCTAATCAACGGAAATTACCATTAAGAGCCCGGTCTATTCCACATGATCACATACTACTAATGCCTATGTATCCATTACACTTTACTAACGTATATGTATAATAACATATCACGCTACATCTCGTAATACATTCTTAATTTTAAAGACATTAAGTAATCTATCATATCTTTATTCTTAATTGTTTCCCTTCCGGAAACTATAATCGAAAAGTATTCCGAACTCTCGTCCATAACTTATTCAAATCCGAACTTCTAAATAAAAATCAAATCCTTAACTGGATTCTAATAGAAATCGTATCCTAAGCCCAAATCCGGAATCTTTTAATACCGGACCCAACAAGCCCATTTCAGAAATTCTTTGATATCAGATCTGAAAGCCCACTTCCGGAATTCCTTTTTACCGGACTCAAGGCCCAATTCCGGAATCTAATCCCATACCGGATCCGAACCAGTTTCGGAATCGATCCCAATACCGGATCCGAACCAGTTCCGGAATCGTTCCCAATACCGTTTCCGATCCCAGTTCCGGAATCAATCTCAATACCGGATCCGATCCCAGTTTCGGAACTCACCCTTTTTCTGGATTTTAAACCCAGTTCCGGTACACATTAATTCTGGATCCAATTACCCAGTTCCGGAACCCACTAATTCCGGGACTTCGATTCAGGGTCATCGATTTACGTCAAAATTATCTTAACAAACTCATCTAAAAACAAATTGTTGCTCGACTTAAATTTAATACAGTTATACTAACCCGTTCAGACAGCTATTACACAAAATCTGATTCAATTTCAACTTTAATGTTTTAAAATGAAAAGATGAACTCACCTGTTCATAAGTTTTAACCCAGCAACCAAAACCTTTCTTCTCTGATTCAACAATCTATGGAAAGAAGATTCAACTGATGTTACCAAACTGATTAAGAGATTAAAGAAGAAGATTTCAGAACCCTTACCACAAGAACCACAGTTCAATTATTCTCTTTCTCTTCTTCTTTCTTTCTCTGCTTTACTCTGAACGGACTTCAACAAAAGAATTGAGATAATATCTCAATTTAACATACCCAATCCTTAAGTAACTCAACTTTCAAAGAATGACTAAACAGACCCTCAAGTTAATTTTCAATATTAACTTTAGACTTTGATCCAAATACAATTTCAACCCTAGAGTTTATAATTACAATTTAGTCCACTACTTAGACTAAATTACAATTCGATCCCATTTATATTAATTTAAAATATCAAGGAAATTCGGGGTGTTACATGAATAGGGTCGATGGGTCGTTGTATGGCGCTATCAACCATCACTGGGCATTATCCATTTTGTCGATTGTTGTCGATAAGTGTCGGTTGTACCATCAAGGACCACGGTTCTAAGTTTTTTTAACATCTAGGTTTGCTAATCTGGCCTGGTCTCTTGAAAGGTATTATATGGTAATTATTGGCCATCACCTGACATTGCTGATAATGTGTTCAGTTATGTGGTTGTGTGTAGCATAGGGTTGATCATCGAGGTCATTTTATGACTCTTGATCTTAGGCCCGATAGTCGTTGTTGTTTTTTGAATCGATCGGCTAAAGGACGCCGATGCCCATGTCACCGTTGGACTAGGTTCAAGCGGTTGATTCATGGGTGGGGCCATTGCCGTGTTCTCTCTTCCAAAACCGTATATTATCTATTTGTTTGTGGTTGTTAATTTTGTGTTTGGTTTTTATTTGATTGAATTGCTTTATTATTGTTATAGTATTTGCAAACGGGTTTTAATAAAATAAAACACACAATAAATTTTAAATCGGTAAAATGATATGTTTATCAAAATCAACCGATTTAATTGGATGAACTTTTAAAACGAGATTTTAAGAATGAGGTTTTAAAGTCAAAACGTTTTAAAAGTAATTAGAATGTTTTTTAAAATTAAACCTGTTGCAAAATATAAACTAAACGCCACCCATTTAAGGTACTTGTCGAGCTTGCAGGATTTCGGTCTGGTAAGTGCCTAGCCAATCATATCGGATGATTGTAGTGTGAGACAAGGTGCCAAGATAACGAGATTTAAGTGGACATTCGCCCAGCCATTCACTTAAATAGTCGTATTTTGGACGACTGATCCCAGTAAATCCTAAGTTTAAAACTTTAGGTTGGATCACGATACTTTAGTATAGTTAGTTTACATGGAAATATCATAGAAAGTACCTATCCATCTATCAGTATTTTCAAGGCGTTGAAGTGGGATTAAACGTGCCAAAATTCAATATATGATATATTGAATAGAATCCCACGACATCTAAGAGTTATGTTGAACATAATTGGATGATGCCTACCTAAATAGCCTAATTCCATAGACAGTGCATTGACCATTTATGGAAGTATATGAAATGTGGATCTTAGCTCAAATCAAATGATTTTGAAAGGTTAATTCATTTATTTGAGATATTAAAGTTACTAAAATTAAAATTATTTTGTAGATGTCTGCTAACACCTCCAACCAAATTACAAGCACAAACGATTTATCTCAATTTACGTTACGGTCAATCCTTTATAAGGATAAATTGAACGGTACGAACTTCGTCGATTGGTTTCGTTTCTTGAGGATTGTCCTTAAACACGAAAAGAAGTTATACGTTCTAGAAAACCCCCTTCCAAACGCTCCTGCCATAAATGCTTCAGCTGAGGATAGAGCTGCTTATGATAAACATCTCAATGACTCACTGGATGTTAGCTGTTTGATGCTTGCATCCATGACTCTCGAGCTTCTAAGGAAACATGAAGACATGCTTGCATGGGATATGATATCCTCTTTGAAATCTATGTTTCACTTACAGGCAATGCAAGAGTGGTTTGATACAGTCAGGGCATTGCATGCCTATATGATGACTGAGGGTTCATTTGTCAGTACCCACATTTTGAAAATGAAAGGGTACATTGACCGATGAACCCGTCTTGGATACCCACTAGATCAAGAATTAGGAATCGATATGGTTCTTAATTCTTTATCAAATTCATATGAACAGTTCGTTCTGAACTATAATATGAATGGTTTGGAGAAAACTCTCACAAAGCTTCACAACATGCTTAAAACTGCTGAGAGAAATATGAAATCCAAGTTGGATTCATCCAAACCAGAACATGTCTTGATGATCAGCCTAAAAGTGGGATAATCAAGAGGAATAGGGGAGTTACCATGGGTAAAACAAATGTTAGAAGCTCCATCAAGATAATGGGCAAAGGAAAGATTCCTGAAGATGCAGTTTGCTTCAATTGCAACCAGAAGGGGCACTGGAAGAGAAACTACCCTGCCATATTAGAAGAAATGAGAAATAAGAAGGCTAATGAAGCCGGAACTTCAGGTATGTTTACCATTGATTTGTTCACTTCTGACTAGGGGTGAGCATAACCGGGTACCTGGCTAAAGTTCATGGAACCGGAACCGGAACCGGCGGTTCCTAGAATGAAGGAATCGGTTCTTTATATTTTGGAACTGGAACCGGAACCGACGGTTCCGAGACCGGTTCTGGGTACCAAATGTCAATTTTTTTAACAATTCATACAATAAAATTGTTTATTTAAGTCTATTGCAAACTATAAAGTACCAACATAAAGTAATAAATACAATAAATTGTGAAAAATAATCCGATAAAAACTAGTTATTACATAAATAAATTAGAAACTCTCGAGTATTGAGTCTTGACATCAATGAAACGACTTCCATTACAATTCGCGTCTTTACGTCAAGTCGTCAACACCTCAAATAAAACACTTGGATGAAAACGAATAAAACACCTAATAAAGATACAAAACTACTACCACATCATTAAATATTTAAATATATAAATATATAAATAGTTTTTATTAAAAAATAGCGGGACCGGGTATCCAGCGGGTAACGGTTCCAAAAAAATGAGAACCAGAACCGGAGCCAGTCTTAATCGGTTCCGTATTTTAGGAACCGGAACCAATCACATCAGTTCCGGTTCTGGAACTGGCAGTTCCAGAGCGGTTCCGGTTCCAAAGGCGGGTACCCAGTTCCGATGCTCACCCCTACTTCTGACTAGGTAATAAGTATTGAGTCTGATACTCATATTAATACTACTTTTCAGAAAGTAAGAAGTGAAGAGAAGATGAAACCAGACCGAATGGAGCTAAGTTAGCTAAGGTTGCTCAAAAGGACATATGATATAAACTTTTAATGGTCTTACATTAACACTTAGCAAGTGTATTGATGTACCTAGTATTACTAGGATTTTAGTTTCATTTTCTCAAATTACAACAAACCGAATTTGTATTTATGTTTTCAAGAAATAGATTTTATCTCAATAAATGTTTTTCTGAAATTAATAGTTGTAATTATAAATCAACATATTGAATTAAGTGGGGCTTAAATCAAACCTATTTGTTACACTTAAGAAACACATAACCAAACTCCAGACGGATGAAGAGTTGGAATCAAGTGATGATTCACATGATAAATGTATGTTTTGTTAGTCAAGATGACAAAGAATATTTTGAAGGAAAACCCTTAGGGGTCACAAGAACAAGTAGGAGTTATCCATACTGATGTATGTGATTCTTAAAGTTCAGTCACAAGACACGGTCATCACTACTTCGTATCACTCTACTAAGTCTAGTAGATATAGGTATGCTTACCAAAAGAAAGAAAATGTGAAAGCTTCGATTCTTCAAAGAGTTTCGAAAGAAGTAGTGAATATACTTGGCAAAGATAAAGATGCTTCAGTCATATTGAGGTTATAAATATCTAATCCAAGAGATCATCCTAGAGATTGGGATTGTATCCCAAATGACTTCTCCCGAAACACCGTATCTTGATGGTGTGTCAAAAGGAGCAATAGAATCCTGTTGAACATGATTCACTCTATGATGAGTCTCACGAATCTACCTAAAAGAGTTTTCTGAGGATGTTTCCTAGAAACAACTACCCAACACTAAATTATGCGTCAACCAACAAGGACCAATAAAACCTATTCTCAAAATATGAATTGGGAAGATCCCAAAGTTGTCATATATGAGAATATGGGGTAGTAATGCTTAAGATAAGCATGAAGCTTCTGGGAAGCTTGAGTAAAGGTCTGAAATGTATACCTTTATAAAAGATCCAATCGGATATCATTTATACAAGGTCCAAGCGATAACAAAAGTTTTGTTGCGCACCATAATGAGTTCTTAGAAAATGATTTTTTCTGACAAGAATCAAAATGGAGAGACACAACAGATCTTGAAGAAATTTAAGGACTACAAAGATGGTACAATGGTTGACACTGACAAACAACAAGATGTTGAGCTTTAACAAGTTGTTGAAAATAATGAACGAGATGTAAAACAATCCGAAGATCAGATTGTTTATGAATGGCAAGATGCCATGAAGATTGATGTTAAAGCCACATTCCTCAAAAGGGAATTTTTCAGCGAGGACGTATATAAGGCTTTAAAACATCAAACCTAAAATTATAAGTTGCAAAAGGTCCAAATTAGGACAATCATCTCGTAATCTTGTATATACAAGAAGGTCAGTGGGAGCATGATAGTATTCTAGATCATCAGAAATGACATCCTAGTGCTTGTTGGTGTAAAAAACTGACTAAGGAAGTATTTAATGAAAAATGATCTAAGAGACAATTCCTTGGTGTAAAGACCTGTTGTTATAGATCAAAGTGCTTAAATGGATTAAGCCAAAAGTACATACATTGACAAAATCTTAAAACACTTCAAGATAAAGGGGTTATAAGAAAGAAGGTTTGTCAATTGTACATGAACCGAATAAAGGGTGTTCTCATGCTTCGGCCATTGGTTCAAACATGTACACCATGTTTATGTACTAAGAGACCAGCCATCTCGTATGCCTTAAGCATGACGAGAAGATTTTAGTCAGACTCAAGTGATGCTCACTTTATAGCAGTAAAGAACAATCTGAAGCATCTAAGAAGAACTAAAGATAGGTTCTTATCGCACAATGGTTAGGAAAGAGATCTCTGTGTCTTGGGATACACAAATGTTAGTTTCTAAACTAACCATGATGACTAAAGTTGTAGTAAGATATATATATATATATATATATATATATATATATATATATATATAGGGAAAGGTTCAATAGAGAAGTGCAAATATTTAGAGAAATAGAGAAGTAAAAAAACACGGGACCGTTCATATATGAACGTTCATATATGAACGTTCATATATGAACGTTCATATATGAACATTCATATAACAGTCATATATGAACGTTCATAAATGAACGTTCATATAACAGTCATATCTGAACGTTCATATGAACGTTCATATATGAACGTTCATATATGACTGTTTATATATGAACGTTCATATATGAACGGTCCCGTGTTTTTTTACTTCTCTATTTCTCTAAATATTTGCACTTCTCTATTGAACCTAAGGCTATATATATATATATATATATATATATATATATATATATATATATATATATATAATGGAGGTAATATAAGTTGTGAGAGCTTAAAATGCACATTTAGTTATAAATCCTATTTGTTAGAACAATCATGATGTGCATGGTAGTTCCATAGCTTTAAATCTTTCTAATTAAGAATTTTAGTAAACTTTAAATTTTGGAACATTAAACAGTTATGTTTTACAATGTGATATGGCATACTGGGTATGAGTATATACATTAAACATTAATGTGTTCTTTATTAGCATGTCTAAGTATCCATAAACAAATATGATGTTCATATTGTTTAGAACCGTCCTTGATCGATTATTACCAGGGGACTGGTAATAAATCAAGATCATTGGGAAGTGTGGTCATAGTCCAAGTTGGAAGTGCACTGGGTTCAACCAGAGTCACATGCGTTTTTGTCGGTGCACAAAGCGTTGGACAAGACCCACGGTCAGGATCACCTCATAGATCAGCGTCATAATGTGAATCCTGAGATAGTAAAACACTCTTTTATCCTCAGACCTGAGATGTGCATTGGGACCTAATGCACAACAAGTGTTATGCTTTGATATAGTCTAACGTTACCTTTAACCGGGTAGCCATAAGGGCTATGTTGGGTATAACACGAATTGTGTAGTTAGTCGTGTACATGCAACATGGGATTTTCTCCTCTCAAGATGAGAGATATATTTATGGGCCCCTCGATGAAATAGTTTGATTTACATGCATGAACAAGTGGATTAGTTAGACTAGTGGTACTTGTATAATCAAATATGTTGGGATCGAGAAACTTAATCTTTGAACTATATAGGATGAGATAGATCTATGCCTTAAGTTCAAAACAAATATCGTGAGGCAAAAGGATAATGAATGACTCTACTATGTGATTGATTGAATCAATGAAAATTGCTCGAAGACAAAAGCACATTTACATAGCCTTGGGGAGGTGACGTGTTGCTAGACGCTTATCATCGTCTGTGTTACTGTGTATCGTGTGTAAGTGGGAGATTGTAGGTTATTATATGCCCACGACACGTGTCACACATAAATGCTACCAATGAGTATGTAAACCAAAAGGGCCGCACACAAAGAACACGTTTGCTTCCATTAGAAAGAAACCCGTTTTAGTCATGTTTGACAGTTAAATAAATATTCTTGATAGAATAATTAATTATAATGTGTAAAATGTAATTATGATATTTACAGGGTTCTATCTGTAAATATAAATAATTATCTTTTAGATAAATATAATTATTCAGATAACTATTCAGATAATTATTCGAATTCAAATGATTTGAGTTCAAATAATTACAGATAAACATAAATCCTATTTACTGTCTATATAAATAGGATGTCGGGTCAGCTGTTTTAGTTGACCAATTCGATTCTCTGAATCCGAATTATACACATACACATATTTAGAATTCGGGGTTCTTTTGGGCTAGCACTCGGTGGAATTCGCGGGTTCGTGTGTGGATACCGTTAGAGGAAATCTGCATTGATTTCTTAGTGTCCCGATCATTCAACCACAACAGATCCAAATGGTACAATTCGAAACACCCTCTGGTGTGGTATGTTTTTAATTAATTAAATTCATCAATGGATCCGAATGGGTTTTAATCTTTTAGAAAATCTTCCTATATTTTTGTAACCAAAATATTTAACTCCGCTGCGTTTATCGGTTACGAATCGTTATAAAAACCCAACAATAACAAATCCTTTAGATCCGTCGGGTAATGACAGAATCGGAGCGCTACTCAGAAATTCTTTCAACTTACCAAAACCAGCCTCCTCAGCCTCGGTCCAAATGAATTTAACGTTTTTCCTCGTCAATGCGGTCAACGGTGTGGCTATTCGAGAGAAATCCTGAATGAACTTCCGGTAGTAGCCCGTCAACCCGAGAAAATTTCGTACTTCCGATGGAGATTTCGACGGTTCCTAATCTTTAATTGCTTCAACCTTGGTTGGGTCTACCTTGATACCGTCCGTCGACACCACATGACCTAGAAACTGAATTTCTCTTAACCAAAATTTGCACTTTGAGAACTTAGCGTACAATTTCTGACGTTTCAACAGTTCCAACACTATTCACATGTTCTCCTTGTTAGGTCTCATGTTAGTTAAATAGAAGTTGAGGGACTAATATTTACATTTCTTGTAAATATCCTTTTGAGGATATAAATAGTTTGCTTAGTTCGTGATTAGGGTTTAATTACCTAATCACCAATTCTTAATTACCTTGTACGTACGGCTACAGTTTACATCTTTTTGGTAATCAATCAAAGTAAGATTTGTGACGTTCATACTGATTTGTGTTGATTACATTGATTGCACTTATTAATTTGGGATCCTCAATTGGTATCAGAGCAGAAAGACGATCGATTCAAAGGTAAATTCATCAAATCTGGTCATTCAATCTTTGTCGACTGTTTCTTTGTTAAAGGTATTTTTTTATGCTTTGATTCAAGTGTTAAAACTTGAAATTAAGGCTTGAGAAATTATCTTTATTGAGTTACTAGAGTCATCTCAAAGTTTCGTTGAGTTTAATCGAGTTAAAGTTAATCAATTTTTTGAGATTTTTGCTTTCTGGGTTTCTACACTCTGTTCTTTATAAAAATCTTGATTTTTTCTTAAAAGTGGTTCAATAATCAATCTGGTCAATTGTTTTTGCTTTCCCTACTTGCTGGTTTTGTTTTTAAAGTGTTTGTAGAAAGTTTCCAAGTCAAAAAGGTGCAAATTAGATCTCCAGGTACGTTTTTCTTCGACCATAATTTGAATACGACTCAATTGCTTGAGTTCCGGTTCCAGTTTACGTACCGGATCCAAAATCGATCGGATCTAATCCGGTTCCGGTTCCTAACACCGATTCCGGTCCCCACTTGTTACCGGATCACAAATTCCGGTTCCGGCTTTGTACCGGGTTCTAAATACCGAAAGTAAATCAGGTTACGGTTCTTTATATACCGGTTACGGTTTCCTTGTGTGTGATCTTTCAACTTACCAAATCCGACATCCAATCCGGATCCGGTCTCGATCACTCCGACCTTTGACTCCGGATTCTCTCAATTCCAGATCCACATTTGATTCCGGTTCCAGATCTTCATATTCCGGATTTCACAATCCGGATCTCCACTCCGGATCTCTAGTCCGGGTCCTATATTGAACAACCAAGTAAGTCTTTTATTTTCATTCTTCTTGAATCTGTTTCATTTGTTCAGTGTTTGCTTCCTTAAATATTCGTAAGAATTACTTTAGTTCACCACTCCCTTAGGATTTCGCGTTTGTTTTGCGTTAGATCACTCTTTTACCTTTGAATCATCCTACTCGTCTTACGATCACACACAAGTGCCCGAAAATGAATGCTCAAAATGCACTAGCCATTGGATCTGAACTCAAACCTCTGATCCTGTATCGAGGGGAGTACAATGTCTGGAAATATCGTTTTATGTGCTTCATCGAGACCAAGCCTTTATATGAAGAGATTCTCCGATCGCTGATCAATGGACCGATTGCTCCACCCATGATGGACGTTCCAGCGCAAGATGGCGGAGCTCTAGCTCATCGGGTGGTCAAACCTTATGACAAGCTAACTGTCGAGGAAAAGAGGAAAGTCGATGGAAACAAGCTGGCGAAGACTTATCTGGTATACAGTCTTCCGAACAACATTTACTGTAGCATGGACAGTCACAAGGACACAGCGAAACGTATGTGGGATCAGCTCATAGAGATCATGCAAGGCAACCGCGAGGGAAATCAGCTGAAGATTACCAGCTGCCTCACTCGATATGAAGCATTTAAAGCCAAAAGAGGGGAATCACTCACCGAGACCTACGAACATTTCTGCACACTCCTCAACGACCTGCACAAGAACAACATCTTCAAGACGAACCTCGAGTGCAACATCAAGTTCCTAAACAACCTTCAATCTGAATGGAAGGGATTTATTCTCCATGTTTGTCACAACCGCTCCTTAGAAAGTGTTCCGCTGCACGAGCTCTATAAGATGTTGCTTCAAGATGAAGATGATGTTCGTGAATTGATGGGAGATCAAAAGTCTAGAAAAAAGAAAAAGGAAGATCCTTTAGCTCTCATGTCTCACAAAAAGGACAAGCAAGTCCAACGCAGTTCGTATAGAGAGGAAGCACATAGTGAGTCTGAACGTGAGGATGAAGAACAGGCAAGTGATTTCGATCCAGAGCTTGACAGTATAAAGAAAGTCGTTGCCCTACTGTCCCGGGAGTACGCTAGAAAGAAGTTTTTCAAGAAACCATCCAACAACAACTAGTGTTACTCCACCAATACAAAGCGTCGGGATTACAGAGATAAGTACGTAGGCAAGCGCAAGTCTGATGAAGGAAATAAATCTGAAGGAAAGTCTGATGATCGAGCTGATGATGAACCGGTGAAATGTTACAACTGTGGAAAGCGAGTCACTTCGCCAAAGACTGTCGGAAACCTGTAGTACGCAATGTTGAGTACTACAAGCACAAAATGCTGTTGTCAAGGCAGAAAGAAGCTGGTAAAGCGCTGCTGGTGGAAGATGATCACTGGCTCGTACTGACTGAAGACGAAGATGACGACGAGGAAGCTCATATGTGCTACACTGGCATCAACCCGGAAGAATCCGAATCTGAAGATGACACTTCCAGAAAGAAGAAGGACAAAAGCGAATGCCAGGTATGTGGTTCTTCTAATGCTGACCTTATTGATCATATGCAAGTCATGGTGCCAACATTAGATTCTTTTAAACTTAAGGTTAAAACCAAAGATGCCCAAATTTCTAAGCTAGAGGCTGACGCTAAAGTCAAATACGACACCATTGATAGACTAGCTATTGAAAAGGTTGAGGACAAATGTGTGATAGATAACTATCAATCCGAATGCTCGGCCATTTCAAAAAGAGTTGAATCCCTCGAGACTCAAATATCTGAATACACATAAAAGTTGGAAAAGTTTCAGGAGGAGTATTCTAAGAGCATTGTTCTCGAAGAGAACATTCGTAAAGAAAATGAGTTGTTGACCAACAAGCTTAAGGACCTTGAATCCAAACTTTACAAACTTGGTCAATCGGAACAAACCATCCAGTTGAACAAACCAAAGGAATTTAAGTATTAGAACTCACAGTGGGGACTCAGATATGATAATCCATGTTACATAAAGAAAATCTTATCTAAGGTTCCCACCCTGTATGAATTCAATTTTATGGGCCTAGATAAGCAATATCCTGAGTATAAGATCAAGTGGACTAAGCCGTCTCAGGAGGATGAGGAAAAAGAAGATCTTAAATGAAAAACATATATTCCTCTACCAAAAATAGAGGCAAAGCCTAAATCTGATAACTCTAATTCTGAAGAGAACACAAAATCGAAAGATGAGCCACCTAGGAAGAATATAAATGTACAAGTTCCTTTCGTGTACGAAACGCTAAATGCGTCTTATTTAAAAAGTAAAACCCCTTACCTCTCAAACGATTACTTCGACATCTGTTCTCTTGCTAAAACTGTGGAAACTCCGGTTCCCATTACGGTAACACCAGATGTAGATTCTAACGACAAATCAGAGCTCAAACGTTATGTTCCACCTCTGATTTTGGAGAACATCATTTTCAAACTCGAAGAATCGATTTTGAGGGATAAGATCATTTTTGAAACCGAAAGAACTGAACTTTTTTCCACCATCGATAAGCTCAAAAAGAACAAAACCGAGTCATTATCCGAATCCGAAAGAGCGAGTTATCGAACCGAGATTGCAAAGTTGAATTCTTAACTATCCGCCTTGGCGGCAGAAGCTTTAACGAGTAAAATGGCTAAGGAAAGTCCAGTGGACACTCCAATGAAGCTTGTCACTCCTGAAACCATCTCGGTTGACTCGTCACCTATTTGTTTGGATATTTCCCCGTGTAAAGCATTTTTGGGAGTGTCAAAAGACACTAATGATAAGAATTTGAGCAACAAAGATAAAGGTAAGGCAACTCAACCCGATTTTGTTAAAAATAATCTTTTTCTAGTCTTTGATAATACCTTTGCGGATAACTCCTCGTCCGACTCTGATGGCGAAACCCCACTTGACTCTGCATGACGGTTTTCTGAGTTTATGAATTCCTCGGCTTGTCATGATGATGATATTTCTAAGATTGATTTTGCTCCGAAGCTTGCTAGTCACACTCAATTTTTAGAAAAAATGCCCACACCGGTCAATTTTGAAAAAGGAGAGTGTTCTAACTCTAAACCCGTTTCTGAGACCATTTCGAAATCTAAATCTAAACGTCGGTCCAAGAAACGAGCTAAAACCGGTAAGAGTTCTAAAAGGCAACCATATTACTCAAGCTCCTCTGACAATAACTCTAATGTAATTTCAGATAGAACGGGCCAGGGGAAAGCAGTTCGGAAAGAGTGGGTAGAGAAGAAGACTAACTTACGACCAGAGAAGACCAAATTATTTAATTCTTTTTTGCATATTAGGAAAAACAATAACAATCATGGTTTTGTTTTGAATAACTCTGTTGAACATGGCTTTGAATTTTCAGTTAAACTTGATTATGTTCAGCAATTGATTGAAATTTCGCGTGATTGTGTTTGTTGTTCTTTGTGTGGATTGAATGACTTTGTCGTGTCTAAACATGCATCTGATTGGTTTGGTACATATCATGTGTTTAACTCTAATGCTTCTCGTAAATCTTCTCAGAAAAGACCCAGATCTAAACGGGTCTCAAGTAAAGGTGTTGCACCTAACACTCAAGGACCCATTTACATATGGGTACCTAAACAACCGTAATTTTTG
Source organism: Saussurea involucrata (assembly GCA_033807775.1). NCBI lineage: Eukaryota > Viridiplantae > Streptophyta > Magnoliopsida > Asterales > Asteraceae > Saussurea > Saussurea involucrata. Next base: position 165,588,425 of record CM066314.1, read on the forward strand.
TTTTGCAGCCCGGTTATGTGTGGTTTTTAGATTCTGGATGCTCCAAACACATGACTGGTAAATGGGAGCTGCTCACCAACTTCGAGGAGAAGTATTGTGGTGACGTCAGATTTGGGAATGATAATGTAGCCCCAATCATGGGCTATGGAGACCTCGTTCAGGACAACCTCACCATCAAGCGTGTGTCCTACATCGAAGGCCTTGGTCACAATCTCTTCAGCATTGGCCAGTTCTGTGATAAGAATCTTGAAGTCAACTTCAAGGCGAAGCGGTGCAGTATTCGTAACGATGACGACACGGAAATCCTAGCTGGAACTCGAAGAACGAATCTCTACACCACCAACCTTGCCTCCGTGAAGACCGATAAAGCCGTTTGCCTCCTCTCCAAAGCATCTACTCAACAGACCTGGTTGTTGCATCGACGGCTATCTCATTTGAACTTCAAGCACATCAATAAACTGGTGCTCGGTGGACTCGTCAAGGGTATGCCTGAACTACATTTTGCAAAAGAACATCTCTGCTCTGCATCCGAGATGGGTAAGATGAAGAAGGTGTCTCATAAATCGAAGACGGTTCCTAGCATGTCCAGACCTTTGGAGAAGATCCACATGGATCTCTACGGCCCTATGCGCGTCCAAAGCATGAGTCATAAGAAGTACGTATTGGTGATGGTGGACGATTACAGCAATACACCTGGGTCAAATTCCTCCGTTCTAAGGACGAGACTCCTGGGGTCATAATCAACCATCTGAAGGGTGTCCAAAACAACTTGCAGCTAACCGTATTCACGATTCGCACGGATATCGGAACCGAGTTCAAGAACCGCGTCATAAGTGACTATCTCACATCGGCTGAGATTTCACACAACTTTTCTGCTGCAAGGACTCCTCAACAGAACGGCATGGTGGAACGTCGTAACCGCACCTTGGTGGAAGCGGCCCGTACCATGCTGACCCAATACAATCTTCCGATGTTCTTATGGGCCGAAGCCATCGCGACGACGTGCTATACTCAGAATAGATCCATCGTCCACAAGCGCTTCGACAAGACGTCGTACGAGCTCATCAATAAATGCACCCCCAATATCAGCTACTTTCACGCGTTCGGGTGCAAGTGTTTCGTGTTGAATGACAAAGAAGATCTCAGCAAGCTCAAGCCAAAGGCAGACGAAGGGATTTTCATCGGCTATTCTACCTCTTCGAAAGCATACCGAGTCTACAATAATAGGACAAAGAGTGTTATAGAGAGTATAAATGTGACCTTCGACGAATTGGTCGATTTGGCTTCTGAAAGAGCCAGTTCAGAACCCGTGCTTACTGGAGTGCTGGCTTTCGATCACTCTAGATCGGAACCCAAGCACACTACAATAGATCATTCGTCGTCCAATACGTCAAAGTCACATCCTTTTGAGTTAGATCTACTATTTGAACATTTCTACAATGATTTCCATATTTCCCCTGTATCTACTAATGCTTCTATGAATGCAGATGGAGCTGTAGTGGTATCGTCACACATCTCTGGTCCTCCACCTACCCCCAACACTACATCATCGGAGGACTCGCCCTCTTCACCCGTGATAGATATGATGCCATCATCAAGCACAACAATGGTGACTGTGACTCCATCCCCAGTGGTTCAACCCAATCCGTCTTCCCCCGGAACAAGCAACAGTACTGACGCAACCGCCGAATCTTCGTCAACTGTTGTTGTTCCACAACCTGCGGCCGCCATCAGATTACATCCGAATCCATCTTTAGAAGCGGTTCAAGACTTACCCTTAGGCTCCTACATCGATGCTGATAATTCTCAACCTCTCACGGACCCGCTACCTCACACACAGAAGTGGATTCGAGCGAACCCACCTGAGCAAATCATCGGAGATCCGTCTGCTCCTGTTCAAACTAGACCAACGGCAGAAACCGAAGATGACGTTGCCCCTGTACTTCTTAGCAACACTTAAAAACGGGCGGTTACGGGAAATGAGTGCCTCTTCTCCATCTTCCTCAGCAATGTTGAACCAGTGACGGTTAAAGACGCCTTACACGACCCGGACTGGGTGATCGCCATGCAGGAGGAGCTAAACGAGTTTGAAAGCCTCAAAGTATGGCGCCTGGTCCCTCGACCGAAGAACAACACCGTTATCAGAACGAAAGGGATCTTCAAGAACAAGAAGGACAAGAACGGGATAGTTGTTCGGAACAAGGCTCGCTTGGTGGCGAAAGAGTATCGACAATAAGAGGGGATCGACTACGAAGAGACGTTCGCACCAGTTGCCCGAATCGAAGCTATTCGAATGTTCCTCGCGTACGCCGCTCACAAAAATTTCACCGTCTTTCAAATAGACGTGAAAACGGCGTTTCTAAACGGCAAACTCAAGGAGGAAGTTTACGTCTCCCAGCCGGACGGTTTCGTCAGTCAAGATCACCCCAACCATGTGTATCTCCTCGACAAAGCGCTGTACGGACTCAAGCAAGCACCGAAAACCTGGTATGACGAATTATCTACTTTTCTCACAAATTCCGACTTCTCGAAAGGTTAGATCGACACAACCCTTTTCATCAAAAGGGAAGGTGAGGACATCATTTTAATTCAAGTCTATGTCGATGACATTATTTTCGGCTCTACGAACCCACAATACTGTTACAAATTTTTAGTCCTCGTGAAAGCCCATTTTAAAATGAGTATGATGTGTCAGATGAATTTCTTTCTCGGTCTTCAAGTTAAACAACTGTCGACCGGGATATTCATCAATCAATCTAAGTACATCGCGGATATTCTTCAGAAATTCAAGATGGAACATTGTACACCCATGAAAACTCCAATGTCACCTGGTACGAAGTTACACGCCGATCCTGACGGAAAGGACGTGAATACTACTACCTACAGAGGAATGATAGGTTAGTTGATGTATTTAACGGCAAGTAGGCTTTTTGTGTGCTCGATTCCAATCTAAACCAAAGGAGTCACATCTAATAGCAGTTAAGCGTATTCTCCGATATTTAAAAAGTATTGCTAATCTTGGCCTTTGGTACCCTAAGGACACAGGTTTTGAACTCACAGCATTCTCAAATGCTGATCATGCGGGTAGTATGCTCGACCGGAAGAGCACAACGGGTCACGTCTAGTTTCTTGGCGATAAATTGGTTAGTTGGGCCTCCAAGAAACAAACGTGTGTCTCCACCTCCATAGCGGAAGCGGAGTACGTGGCAGCGGCTAGTTGCTACTCCTAAGTGATCTGGATGCATACACAACTAAAGGGCTACGGGTATAACTACTCGAACATCCCGATCTATTTTGATTCCAAAAGTGTCGTCGCAATCACGAGCAATCCGGTCCAACATACAAAGACAAAGAATATTGACGTGTGCTACCACTTCATCAAAGACCATGTGGAATGAGGTACGGTGGAACTCTACTTCGTAAGTACAAAAAATCATTTAGCAGACATGTTTACCAAAACATTGGACGAAAAACAGTTCAATGAACTCGTGTCCAAGCTACGTATGCTTAATTTGAAAGTTTGAGTCAATGTTGTACTTGTCACCTCTTTTCTTCACTACGGGATAACTGTATCTTAACCAATTACACTTGTCTCGCAGTGTAGTTTAGGTGTTTCAAGCACATCGGTGACTTATACTCTGTATTTACGTTATAGTGTTTCGTTTTTCAGTTTTCTGCATGTTTCTTTAAATTTATTAGTCATATCTTTTTTCTTCAATTTATTTCTCGAGCTACTAACCTACTGTTCTGCAAGGTATTTTTTTTCTCAAAAGCCAAGTCCCCAAGGTAAGTCCTTCGTTCCTTGTTAGGAGAAAGTTGAAATGTTTGCAAAAGTAAATGGGAAGAGTTGTTATTTTGAAAAGTTAAGGGGGAGAGTTGCAAATTCTGAAAGGTTGAGGGGGAGAAGTGTCATTTTTGCAAAGTTTAGGGAAGAAACTGTAAATTTTAAACCTGAGGGTCCAAAGTGTAAATTTTTTAAACTCAGGGTTAATTTTAAAAAATTTCAAACTTCAGGGGTATTTTTTGCCAATTATCATAAGCTGAGACAAAGTTGGAACCGAGAGAGTTAAGGCACCCGGTACCGGGTTCACTCTCGGTATCGACCAGTATATAAATACCGGTTTTTCATTCTAAGTTGTCACAACTTCAAAATTTCTCGCGCCAAAACTCTCCTAAACCATTCATCTCCGATTCACAGTCAAATCGTCAGGTATGTTTCTAATCCTTGTTTTTTCAATGAGTCTACCTGCTTTCGATCCTTTCAATGGCGAAAAATCGATCAATTTGATCGTTTCTGAAGTGGCGGCGCCGATAGGGTTTCAAAACCCTTCGGTCATCGATCTCGTCCCCCACATCACCGCAAATCGCATCGACTCAATCTTCAATCGGTTGTTTAAGTTGTTTTCGATCATAGATTTCAACCGGTCCCTATTTGTTTCCAGTATGTCGAGTTCCGGATCCGGTCCCTATTTGCTTCTGGTATGTTGAGTTCCGTATCCGGTCCCTATTTAGTTCCGGATCAATCCGGTACCGGGTCTTAGGTAGTTCCGGTTTGCATTCCGGGAGTACTGTTACATTGGTGTTAATTGGGTGTTTGGTAATCTGTGTCCCACTTAAAGGTGTACACTCACTCCGGGCTCATCAAGACCCGAGTAGTGACCTGTTTCGGACCGTCACCGACTCTCGGTTTTCTCAAATCCGAGTATATGAGCCTCGAAACAAGCTTTTGGTGGCCATTTTCCATGCACACTCAACTTTATTTAGTTTTTAACAGGCACAATCATGGCACAACCAAACCAACCCCAAGGCGATGCCCCACTACTCACCATTGGTCCGAACCTACCACTCATTTCAAACAACTTCCATCTAGACACATCGAATATCGTCTGCCAATGCCCAGTTATCGTGGAAATACTCAAGGGCCACACACTCAATCGAGCATTGACGGCCACCACACCCGTTCCAACAGTTTATGTGCACCAACTCTGGAGATCCCTCACATTCGTCGCATGCGGTCAAACCTTTGACCTCCAAGGCCGTATTAGAGACTCCCCGGTGCTAATTACTCGAGATATCCTCTGCCAGATACTTGATCTACCAGAAGCGACAACTGTTCCAGGCCGAGTTGACTACGATGCTGTGGTTTCTGATGCCATCTGCCGGGATTTGCGCTCCCTCGGATATGCTGCCGAGCTCAACCATCCTTCGCGCTTCTCAAGAATACATCTTCAACCCGTATGGTACACCTTGTTAACTATACTGAACAGGTGTTTATCGTCCATCAACAAGGGAATAGATCAGACGACCGTCAACCTTCTTCGACTGTTCCATGGCATGGTATACAACCGACACATCGACTACGCATCCATTCTATAGACCAAACTGCTCGAGAAGGTCCAGAAGAAGCAAGGGAACAAACGCCTCACGTTCCTGCCATTTCCAATATTCCTGCAGCTTATCGTCGCCCATTTCATGGCTGTAGACCCTACGATTTCTCGACGTGCTGATCATGAGGTGCTACTTTCAACCAGAATGACTAGGATCCAGAACAAACAGGTGATCCCGGACCTAGTCCCTATGCTGATACCCAATGACTTGCTAGCTATCGTAGACCAATCGGTACTGAGTGTGATAGCTTATAGGCATGAGAATAACTTAGTCGCTCCGATGGTCTAGCTATATCCGACAGGACCTCCCCAAGGAGCGCGCCCCGAGAGACGTGAGGGTCCACGTACTAGAGGTGGCAGGGTTCGGCGAGCAGGGGCTCCCGAACAGGGCATGATGAGAGAACATTTTGTGAGAGGACACGGCGTGGGCAGTGCTGGTAGGTCCATACACGATGCAAGCTCATTAAGACACCCACCCACTCCACTACGTGCATCTACCCGACCTAGAGACGATGATCCAGAATTACACGAGGTGGAAGTGGAAGATATTATGCGAGAACAAGTCCAAGAAGAGGCAGCCTCCTCTTCCAGCTCCGAGTCAGGCTTCGGCTCAGAGTCGGGTTTTGAATCAGGTTCGGCGTCTGGTTCTGAATCCTGGTCCTCAAAATCCGGATTAGACGATGAATCCACCGAATTGGACGGCGACGATGATGATCAGCCTCCATTTACCAGGCAACCACATCCAGTACCCCGTCGCATTTGTTGCAACAGGGTATTGAACAAGAAGTCGTGGGCCTAGCGACGCATTTTCACACCCCAACTAGCCACTCAGTTTCCTCTCAAAAGGAAACTGTTTCAACTTCTCATGGGGATATAGCACATCTGCCACCGGTCTCTCACTTGGAGAGTTCCGGTGTTGAAATAAGAGAACACCAGCCCCGGTTCTCAACTTCTTTCAGCGCACATTCGAGTCTAGATCATTTGCAGATATCATTTCTTTGGCTATGACACAACCGACATCATCTGCTACCATCGAGATTCTTCGTGACTCGACCGGAACACCCAGAGTAAGCCTACCTTTTGGTGGTTTGCAAGGACAGGGTGGAACACCTGCCACACCTATCATCAAGCCAACTGTGAGCGTAGGCGGTCCTGCGGTGCAATCCACCGAAGTTACTACAACTGGTAAGCTAAGTTCTCCATGTGTTAGTGTCCCGGAGTTCGTCTCCAAGGAAACTCTGGACGGCGCCTTAAAGGCTCTCCAAACCGATATTTTGCAGAAGATTTAAGAGGAGATGGATTTCATCAAGAGGTCCATAAAGGGAAAGGAAGCAGCTACAACAGACCCCCTTCACAACCACATATCATACTTCCTCACCCAACTTCGAACCTGCAGGACATGAGCATCGAGGCACTCAAAGCCGCACTCCTCGATAAGCTCCTGTCCCAATCCAACACTGATGCCTCCTCTGAAGCCGGTTTAGTGAGTATTCTACGCTTACAAGCCCAAACACAACCCTCGGTCACTCCTACAGATGCCCAAACCCAAATAACCACAAAGCTTGATACACTTACTAAAACCTTAACCGACGTCCAACGCACCCTCGAAACCTTATCTGAGAGGGTTGCCAGCCTAGAAAATACATGTAAGGGTCAAGCGCAGGGCTCCAAATAAGGACATAATTATCAGAAGGATCCTGACCAACATGAGGGGGAGAAAAGACTTAGACTGACCGAGCTGTCAACCTCAGTGACAGTATTAACAATCGTCACTCCAACCGAAACTGAACCACATCATCAGCCAGACGACTCAGAAATGATTCAGGATATAGGACTATCTACACCGGTCAGAGATTCAATGCCAGAGTCAGCAGACCCAATGGTTGAAAAGCTCGAGGGACAACCAAAAGAGATCTTAATGCTGACGGTTCCGGAGAGGCCAATCCTGGATTTAAATGATGAGGACTCTGATGGCAATCCAGAATTAGAAAAAGAATGGAGAGAGAAAGCAGTGCTAGCCATCCAATCAGAGACGAATGCTCTTTGGAATTTCTCTGATGAAGACGAGTTCATGAACGACGACGACTACGACCAGTTCCTCCTTCAGAGCGAATAGGTATCTATCTCTCAGCACGACTTACACGATACTGCAGGTACTTTGAAACTTCCAACTCCAGACCCGGAAACGGCTCAACCCCAACCTGCTCAACCAGTTCGTTGGGAGAGTGTCTGAATCTTGGTTCCATACTTGGAGGAATCAAAAAATAAGATATTTGGTCACTGGATTAGGCCTCTTGACCCGGTTATGTGCCATGGGGTCTCATTTCTGAAAGATCCAATGCGTTCACAATATTTGGAAGTTATGAAGAGAAGCAGAATGGTCCACGAAGCCACACGAGACACAGAATTACCGAAATTGTGAAGATCGTGTCAGACAAAGTTCTAAGTGTATGATTCCCTGTTTTCACGGTTAAAAGGGATGACAGAAAAGAATGGGTATTCTCGGAAGCCGACTTCAGACATTTGAACCTGTATGACTTCTCCGGTTCTACTTAAAGAGTTGAAGACCCGGACAATCAGACCGTTGCCATACACTAAAGCCCTCGAGACAATAAAGAGATTCATGAAGTGCACTATCACTCTCGCGTACATCAACAATTTTCAGATGGGTTTGGAAAGCAATCAGAAGAAGATCAACATTTTGAAGCCCAATCTGAGACTTCCTGATACCGAAGACGTACAGGTACATACTATCCTGTCCAAACCAGAAACAGGGATCGTGTATCTGAATGACAAAGGAGAGAAACGGTATATGAGGATCAGCGAGTTGTACAAATTCAATGAGGGAATTTTGATGAACATTTAGAGCACGTTGAAAAAAATCATTGAAGATGAAGAGAGAGATTCGTTAGAGAACTACGCAAATGTCAGAAAGTATCTAGCTGAAGAGCTCTTCAAGGCAATCGAAGAAAGGCTGGAATTCAGGAAATCCATTCGGCACTTCGAGATTTTGTTCGCTATTCGAAAGCGATATGTCCCTAACTGACGCGAGATCGAACTTCAATTCAAAGGGGGAGATTGTTAGGTCTCATGTTAGTTGAATAGAAGTTGAGCGACTAATATTGACATTTCTTGTAAATATACTTTTGAGGATATAAATAGTTTGCTTAGTTCATGATTTGGGTTTAATGACCTAATCACCAATTCTTAATTACCTTGTACGTACGGCTATAGTTTACATCTTTCTGATAATCAATCAAAGTAAGATTTGTGACATTCATACTGATTTGTGTTGATTACATTTATTGCACTTGTTAATCTGGGATCCTCACTCCTCGTGATCACTCCGAGATCGGGAGTAGATCAGAATGTCATCGGCGAAGACGATTACACATTTGTCCAACAACGAACTACACACTCTGTTCATCAAGTCCATTAATACTGCTGGAGTGTTTGTCAGGCCAAAGGGCATAACCAGAAACTCATAGTGTCCATATCTTGTGCGAAAGGCCGTCTTAGGTACGTCCTCCTCCCTCACTTTCAGCTGGTGATAACCCGACCTTCTTCGAGAAATAGCTCCCAGAAGATGTCATCAATCCCCGGAAGCGGGTACTTGTTCTTAACCGTCACCTTGTTGAGTTCTCGATAGTATATGAACATCCTCATAGACCCATCCTTCTTCGTAATAAATAGTATCGGCGCTCCAAGGCGATGAGCTCAAGCGAATGAAGTCCTTGTCAAGTAGCTCTTGCAGCTGCGTCATCATCTCCTTCATTTCCGCTGGTGCTAAGCGATAGGGCGCATGAGCGATCGGTGCCGCCCCAGGCATCAAATCTATTCTGAATTCCACTTGACGATCTGGGGGAAGGCTTGTCAAGTCATCCGGAAACACTTCCGGGTACTCACTTACTATAGACACATCCTCCACTCCCCTCTTTTCTTTCTTAGCATCAAGCACATACGCTAAATACCCAAGACATCCCTTTCCCAAACATCGCCTAGCTTTCACCATAGATATCAAACACGACTTCCTATCCCGACGATCCCCATCAAATTACTGATTCCTTCTTATCAGGCAAGGCGATACAAATCAACTTCTTATTACATACAATATTAGCGTCGTTATCGGCTAACCAATCCATTCTTATTATCACATCAAACTCTCCCATACCCATCGGGTATAAACGTAACGGAAATAAATGGCCGTCTATGTCAATGCTACACCCCACATAGACCTCCTTCACCCAGACTCGACTATCATCCACTACTTCTACTTCAGACCCAAAATTCAACCTTTTGGGTTTCACTTGAAAATTCTGAATAAAATTCGGCGATACAAAGGAACGATATGCGCCCGAATCAAACAACACTTTAGCAAAAGTCGAGTCAATAGGGAAAATACCTGTCACCACATCTGGCATATTCACCGCTTCCTCCGCCGACATGTGAAATGCCCTCGCCTTCGCGCGAGCAGGCTCTACCTTTCTATCTTCATCCCTTCCACTGTTATTACCACCATAGTTACCAGAAAATCCCCTCTTTAGCTGTGGACAGTCCATCTTGATGTGGGTTGGTGAACCACATTGATAACATGATCTCGGACTACGGCAATTCCGTGTCATGTACCCCGTCTTCCCACACTTGTAGCATCCGTTTTTATTTGCCAAACATTCTCCTTTACGCATCTGGTTACATTTACCAGAAGGCCTCTCCCCCACTCTTGACCCTGATCGAGACTCCGACCTAGGAGCATTTGGCCTCTTAGCATCATGGTTAGGCCCGTCCCATTTTCGTTTCTCACCAACTTTCTCGGTCATCTGTCGCTTCTTCTCTTTCTCCGTGAGTTCCGCTGTATCTACTGCAGCTTGAAAGGTAGCGGATCCTTTACCTGAACAAGCTCTCTCACGCTGCTTTTCAGTCCCTAAATGTACCTCTCTATGCGCCTCTCCTCAGTAGGCACATACAACTCTTCAAATCGGGCTTTCTCAATAAATTTAGATGGGTACTCTTGCACTGTCAGCGTTCCCTGTTCCAATCCCAGAAATTCTTCCTCGAATTTCTTAACTGCTGCCAACAGGCAAAATTGCGCCTTAAACCTCTTAGTAAATGTTTCCCACAAAGTCGACTTGGCTACATCAGACCCTTTTCCACTGGTTTCCACATCCCACCAAAAGATAGCATCAGATTTCAGCATCAACATTGCGTACATCACCCTATCTCCCTCTACACATTTGCTGGTATCAAAAGCCAGCTCCATCTCTTGAATCCATTTCATGGCCATTACTGGGTTACGCTCTCCGTCAAATGAAGGAGGTTTGCACGATGCAAAAGTTTTAAAAGTACATCCCTTCGTCGTCTTAGATTCACCAGCCACAAACGAGTCAACTACGAATGATCTCCCACTTCAGTCGGAGGTAAGCCAGATACTTCGGTGTTTGTCTCATTCCCACTCTTAGTTCGCCCATACGATGTAGACTTAACCCGATTACCCAACAATGCTTGCAACGTTTCTTGCAGTTTGCCCATCTCAGCCGTAAACATTTCTTCGGTCGCTTGGTTCCGGTTTCATCTTGGACTCTTCGATCGACTTCTATTTCCCACCGAGGTGGTACTCTCCTAGTGGAGCGGTTCACGTACTTCTGGTTCCCCTACACTCTTAGCCCGACGGATAGTCGGTGCTTTCCTCTCTCCTCGTGTCACCACACCAGCTCCCTCCACCTGGGTGGCAGCTCGCCGTGGCGGCCTTCCCCTCCCTCTTCCACGGCCACCGCCCCTCCCACGGGTGGCCGCCCGCCTCGGAGGATCCACTGGTCCATCCTCCAGGACCTCTTCCACACGGATTTCACCCGCGGTCGGGATCGTACCCAGTACCGGCACATATCTACTTCTCAAAGCCCTTTCAGACATTCTTGATTACTATAACATGCCAAAATAAACAACTTTAGATAAAAACTCCAGAATAGTAAGGCAAAGTAATCACATACATGTACCTGTAAGTTCGCAATTACATCGGCCAGGTGTAATCACGAACCTACCTTACATGACTGTCCTCGCTACCCTATTAGTCTCATTCCTAATATACTGCTCTCTTAACGCTTTCCTAATTCTCAGTTGTGATTCTACGCCCACAGTTTAAGTATAGGCCCGTGCGGTCACCAAAATCTCTTAAACTACGGCTCTGATACCAACTATAACAACCCATAATTTAAATGAAGCATAACACTTGATATTAAAGCAAACTACTCAAACGGTTACAAAATTTAACCGAGTACATCCATTTCAAAATTAGGTTTGCGGAAAAACCTATACACAACTGAGATTAAATACTAAAAGTCTGAATAAAAGCGAAAACAACTATCATCTAGAAGCATCCTCACTCTAGATCTTCTCCTTGTTCTTTCCAGAACTCCCTACCATCTGCTTTCCTGAAAAGGTTTAGTTTTGGAAATGCAAGGGTTAGACCATGAGGTATAGTGAGCTCCCTCTAGGGGCAACAATTTCATCAACAAATATTTAAAACATTTCATAATAACAATAAAACGACAAAGTTTTAAACATCAACCTTTTACACAAAACTACACGTGTAAGTGGCACACGGAAGCCACACATTAGTGACATCATGTCAGTCTCACAATGCCTTACTGGGTCACTTCTCCCATGGCATAAACGGGACACACACCCCGATATGAGCACTGGTGGGACACTCCCCCGACTTTGCCAATACACGCCTGCTCTCAATGTATGCATACATATATTTCACTTTCTCAACATGCATCATCATAAAATAAAATGTATCATTTCATAAACTCATCTTGAACTAAATTCGCATTTAATATCTTTCAACACTTAAAGAAACTCACCTGTCCTTACTCGATATACCCACTTATACTTCAAATCCTTGAGCCAAAACCTATGTGGAAAGTAAAAACAAGAACGATAAGTGACTTTACCGAACCCTCATAAATACCTATCTACATTTCCCAGTCAGCTTCCCACCATCCGAACTCCACTATTCGGACAGAACCATCTGTACTCTACTATCCAAACAAACCATCCGGATTCTACTTTTTGAACAAACCATCCGGATTCTACTTTCCGGATAAACTACCCGGACTCGCTTTCTGGACTTAGTCCGGAAGTCCTACCCAGACACTCCATACCGAAACTATCCGGAAATCTTGTCCGAACTCGGTGCCGCATCCGTAACGCACTTATCCGGAAACCTCGTCCGGACACTCGAAGTTTCGTCGAACACAACACCAAAACTGATCCCCTTACTGAACTGAACCCAATAAAATTTGCACAACGAGTAATAATCACACGAAACATTTCTATTCAAGATTAATCGCCTTTAAATGTTTCTTACCTCCAAAACCCAATCAAAGCTCCAAAAGTCCCCCAAAACGTAACACTCAAGATTATCAATCAATAAAATGAGAGAGAGATAGAGGATTGATGCTTACCTTGAAAACTTGCTGACTTAGCTGATCTCAACTCGTCAATCTCTCCCGTACTTCCTTCAATCCTTGCAGATGGTAATTTGTTTTCTTCAATTCTGCTCTCACACAGCCGCTCCAATGGAAAATAGCAAAACGTAGGGTTTTGTGCCATTCTATCTGGGTCTTATACCCTCTCACATAATTTTCATAATCACCCCTGAAGTTCCATATCTCCCGCTTTTCTCCATAGAGTTCTTATTTCGACATACCGAGAGCCTTGGTTATTACATTTTGATCAAATGATCCAATATCCAAATCCGACAAGGGGTCTCGCAAATTTATTCGGTCGGATGGGGATGTTAAGTCAAGATGGGTTTTAGGTAATGAAGCGAAGTTTGTATTTGAAGAACTTATCTGAAGGGATGTAACCTTAGCTTCAAGAAAGAGTCTGGTCGCATTTTGTTAAGATGAGTCATCCCGATCCAAACCTGAGGATTGAAATAAAAGAATCATACCTTTTGGAATAGCCGGATCTGATGGGAAAACTTGTGTATGTACAGCTTGAAACATTATCCGAGCGGCATATAGGTCAAAGTATAAGTTACTTGGAAAGTGTAATTTGAGCTTCTTCTCAACGATAGGAAGATGAATTGAATCTGGCCTGTAGTATATCACGGTGTTTTCTGGGCACTTTAATTTTTTTCTTGAGGTCATTGAATAAATATAGAGCAAAGTCGATATTTCGTTGAAAGATAAGAGAATGCATGTGGTAGAGCTAGGTATCTGATCATAACCCGTTTTATTGCATAGGCAGAACGTAAATTGAGAGAAAAGGAAGTATCATACACTGCTCATGAATCTTCAAAAATGGGTTCCAGTAGCAGATGTCTTTGCTACAACTTTTGTCTTTCTGTCCTCAACCACAATGAGTACATCCTCAAGATCATAGTTAGTGGGAAAATGCTCATATTGTTGATTGCCAGACCTTGGGAGATTAAGAACTTTAGCTTATTGGTGTTCTGTGGGATAAAATGTATTTCCATATTTCCTTTGAAGTTGTGCTCACGAATAAAATGATATGTAATATCAATGTGTTTAGTTATAGAATGCAGTATTGGATTATTGGCAATGGCAATAGCATTGGAATGATCACACATAATAGGTATAGCAGAATATCATCTGTCATATTTAACAAGTTGATTTTTCATCCATAAGATTTGAGTTGTACAACTTCAAGAACAACATACTTAGCTTCAGTAGTAGAAGTGGAGATTGAGTTTTGCTTTTTACCACACCAACTGACCAATTTTCCACCAAGTAATTGGCAACTTCTTGCATTACTTTTTCTGTCTAGTTGGCATCCAACAAAGTCTGAAGTTGAATATTCCACTAACTTAAACCCGGTATCTTTAGGATACCAAAGTCCAAGATTGGGAGTTCCTTTCAAATATTTAAAATTTCTTTTAGCAACCAAGTAATGTGATTCTTTTGGATTTGCTTGGTATCGGGCATAGAGACATGTGGAGAACATTATATCTGGTCGACTAACAGTAAGATATAGGAGAGATTCAGTCATTCCTCGATAGTTAGTTATGTCAACTACTTTTCCATTTGATCAGAGAATAGCTTATTAGGAGGAGCCATTGGAGTTTTCATGGGAGAGCATTGGTTAAAGTTAAATTTCTTTAGTAAATCCTTGACATATTTACTTTTATTAATAAAAATGTCATCATTCATTTGTTTAACTTGTAACCCTAGAAAGAAGGTTAACTCTCCCATCATACTAATTTCATACTTACTATGCATGAGTTTTGAAAATTCTAACAGGGAGTTTACTTCTTCTGAAAGTTTTCCATTTAAGAAGACACTTTTGACATCCATCTGAAACACTTTGAAGTTTTTGTAAGCCGCATAAGCCATGAAGATTTTAATGCCTTCGAGTCTTGCAACAGGAGAAACGTTTCATCATAGTCAATTCCTTCCTCTTGACAGTAACCTTGGGCCACCAGTCAAGCCTTATTTCTGATAATGATGCCATATTCATCCATCTTGTTTCAAAAGATCCATTTTGTGCCAATAATGGATTTTCCTAGAGGTTTTGGAACAAGATTCCAAACTTTGTTTCACTCAAATTGGAGTAGTTCTTCTTACATGACATTTATCGAACTAGGATCTTGAATGGTATCTTCAACCTTCTTTGTTTCTATAAGAGGAGAGACAAAGTTGACATATAAACACATGTTAGCTGACCTTCTAGTTCTCACACCAGATTGATGACCCCTAATGATTTGCTCAATTTGATGGTTTTTTCTCCATATAGTGGCAGGAGGAAGAGCATTATAGGAGTTGGTTTCATTATTTGAAGAATCATATATGGGAGGAGAGTCTTCATTTTGTAGAGAGGGACGATTTTCAGATAAGGAGGGTGAACTAGGATTGTTCAAGGTAGGTTGAGGTTCAGAAGAAATGGGAGGATAATATTGATCAACAGTTTGATCCGGGAAGAAGGGTGTGTTTAAGAGAGGATCAGAGAGGGAATCCAAAGAGGAAGGAGGATTAGATCTCAGCAGTTGTAGAAAGATCCATTTAATTATTCTTCATTGAATGTGTCAGAAGAGGACGAAATAGGGGTTCCTTTTTCATCAAAATGTACATGTATTGACTTATCAATACACCTTCTTCTTTGGTTGTATACTCTAAATGCTTTTAAGAAAGTTGAGTATCGCTCAAAAATTCCTTTGTCAGATTTGAGAGAGAGAGGGAGAGATATGGTTGCCAGAGAGGGAAGAGGTCGCCGGATGGAGTAGTGGAGAACGGCGGTGGTTCTCGGTCTCCGACGTAGTGATGGTTGTGGAGATGGTGGTCGCCAGAATTGTGTGTGTGTGTGTGTGAGAGAGAGAGAGAGAAAGAGAGATAGAGAGTGAGAGAGATAATTAAGGATAGATTGTAACCATAATTAGATAAATACAAATTAATTAATAAAATATATATTTAAAATATTTAAAATTTATTCCCAAACTACCCTTTCCCTACTTTTTTCATAATTTAAATCCGAAAATTTCTCAATCGTCGATCAAGATAATGGATGATCTAGATTAGTTTACATAGTTCACAAAATAAAAGTGGTTTATAAAAGAAGCTCCCTCGTTATTTATAATGGGCTATTTTGGTACTTTGGCGACGATTTAAATCATGTTTAGAATACATGTGAAAAAATGCGACTTATTAATCATTTTATAAAGGAAAAAGTTCAAAAAACGTTGACGAACTATCTTATTTTAAATGATTAAGTCCTTCAACAATATTACGAAAATCCATTAAAATTTCTCATTTTGTATGATTAAGTCCTTGAACATTTTTTTTTGAATAAATAAATCATTGAACTTTCAAAATTGGTTACGTGATCATTTTAACAAAAACGAAACTACATGATCGACTAGGAAGATTTTAAGTAAAAAAAAATCTAAATCAGTTTTACCGTTCCCAAACCCTACGAAATTCAAACCCCCGCAAACAACGGTATCGCTCCCTATGGATCCCAGATTAGTGCAATACAGTAGAAATCACGAACAAATAATCAATAAACACGATATGATTTCAACTTGTCATCCCTCTTTCGTTAACCATTCAGAGAATTTCAATACTTTTCTTACAATGGTTATGGGACGATTTAGGATGATTCAGCACGATTAACCTAAACTATAGGCTAAACAAAACATTATATACCTAGGCTAAGATATTAAGGCCCATGGCCCATTACAAGTTTAAAGCCAAAAATACAATGTTACAAAATATACCCTTGAACTTCCATTCAATATGATTTTATTCCCAACAATCTCCCCCTTTGAAACGAAGTTCAATTTCGCGCCAGTTCGAAACGTATCTCTTCCGGAGTGCAAAAAGAATCTCGAAGCTTCGGATGGCTTTACGGAACTCAATGCGGTCTTCAACAATTTCCAAGGCGTCCCGGGCATTTGTTTCGTTTAGACTTGCGGCGAACGACATCCGGAGTTTTTTTTCCTTGGTAATTATGTCTCTTAGCGCATATCTGACCTTTAACAGAGTTCCACCGCAGAATCGTTATACTTGACTGAAGCGGAGAAACTTCTTTTCGTTCTGTTCGTTGAGATAGACGATTCCGAACTCTGGTTGTAGTAGCAGACTGTTGACTGGATACATCTTCAATTCAGGGGCTTTCTGATCAGGTTTCAGCAGGTTAATCTTTTTCGGCCGGTGCTCGACTCCCATCTGAAAATCAGTAATGTATGACATTGTTACCTTGTGTTTCAGGAATCGCTTTACAGCTTCAAGCGCTTTGGTGATGTGGAGCGGTTGGATCGTTCGAGTTTATAGGTCTTTGAGGATTGGGTGGAAGTCGTTCAGTCTGAGATTCTTGAAGTCAGCTTCAGAGAATATCCATTCTTTCCCATCTTCACTTTTGACTGTAAAGACCGGGTACCAGATCTTCAGAATGCGGGCGGACCTAATGTTAATGACTTCGGTGATCTTGTGCTTGGTTCGGACCTGACTGACCGGTAGACACCTTTTCATGACCTCTAGATATTGTTTCTTGTACGCATCGTCGAACTTTGCTAATCCGAGGCAGAAGGCTGGATCAAGCACACGCAGTTTATGGACGAACAACCTCTTCAGGGAGTCTTCAAGGAAAGGAATCATATTATGATTTTCTCCCATCTGACTGGTTGTTGCTGAGGAGATGTCGGATGTGCAGATGTAGAAGTCTCGGGAATCAGTTCAACATAAGCGGGTGTACTCTGAATGGATTGTAGCAGGACCTGATCGTAGTCAAAGTCGTCGTCAGCATTGGTTGGGAAGATCAAGTTTACCTCAGAGTTTATTGCACTGGCGACTTTTTCATACCATGCATTTTCCGTTTCCGGGTCGATCTCCGAGTCAAGAGCTATCATTTCAAATTCTGGCCTTTTCGGGGCCGTGTAGACGATCAGTTCTTGGGATTTTCCCTCGGGCTTTTCAACCGTTGGGTCTTCGTCATCTGAGATGTCCATGTCGATGACCATCTCGGCTAAACTTAGTTGGGTTTGTGGCTGATCTTCTGATGGTGCCATAGTGATTGATGGTTCTGGTTGAACCGTTGGAGTAGAATCGATGTTGATTGGCTCAGACTCTGATAATCTTTGACGCTTGTTCTCCCCCTCACGGTGATCAGGATCATCATGGTCATCGTGGGAGCGTTTGAGTCCGCCAGCTTGACTCTTACAGGTATCTTCGAGTGAGGCGACCCTGTCGGACATGATTGTATGGGGGTTTTGAACGTCCTTAAAGGTCATGTCAAGCTGATCCAATCTGGTGTTGACGGATGATGGTTGAGCAGATACTTGTGATCCTAGCACGAAAACTAGATCTGCTTCGGTTGAGGAGTCAATGTTGGTCTGTTGGAGCAGTTGGGCTAGGAGCATGGTCCTTAGGTCATCCATCGAATATGATTGTTGAGCAGGTGCCGGTGGAGGTGTTGGTGCGGTTTCAGGTTCTATCACTTTCTCCTTCCCTTTGAGTAAGCTCTTGACCTTGTCGAGCTCTGTTCTGAACTTCTGTGCCATCGCTTCACGGACAGCCTTTAAGGCGCCGTCCAGATATTTCCTTGACACGAAGTCAGGTAAATCACTGTCGGGATCACTTAGATTACCCGTTGAGGTTACAACTGTTGATTCAACAGAAGTACCACCTACGTTCATAGCTGGCATGATGTTAACTATGGTAGGATTTCCATCCGATCCTCGTAATCCGCTCAAGGGCAGACTTACTAAGGATGTTCCGATCATTTGACTTAATTCACCGATGTTAGCAGTCTCGATCTGTGTCCTAGCCAAAGAAGGTATTAATGTATCAAGGGGCTCTAGACTCGATGGTGCGGTGAAAGAAGTCGAGAACAGGGGAGGTTGTTCTCTATTTTCAATATTGAAACTCTCCGAGTGAGAGAATGATAGTGTTTGTGCTAAGTCTACGTGAGAAATTGAAACAACCAGTTATTGAGAGTTGGTTGAGTGGCTAGGGAGGGTGTGCATTTGCGTCGCTAGGTCCACGACGGCTTCTTCAATGTCTCATCCTAACGGATGAGACGAGGCAGTAAATGTGCCTACCTGGGCGACACTAGTTCGGTTACACTCATTCACAGCTCTATTTTGGAGACTCACTCTCTCGTTGTTCTTTTTTGATCTCCATTCTCTCCGCCTCACTTTTTCCAAATTTTCAACTAATTCTCCCTCCGCTCTCCTTATGTCTCCCGTAAAAGGCTCAGATGTAGGGATTTCGGAATTTCCGCGGTCATAGGTGGTCGACGTCCGATACAGGGTGGTATCATTGATATTCGGATTGCTTGATCCGTATCGGAGTCGTTCGTTTCAGAGTCGGGGACGTCGGTTTAGGTGAACGATGATATGGGTTCAGTGGTGTCGGTTCCGGGGTCCTCTTCGAGTAATGGGGCAGTGACAATCGGGACCTCGTATAGAGTAGTCGACGGTCCGGCATCAGTGGTGGTACGGGTGGTCGAGGTAGTATGTTGGGGGGTAGGTGGTCTGCTTGTAGACGGTCAGGAAGGTTGGCTTGAGGAGGGTCGGGTGGCATGGCTTGTACTGGCACGCGAATCCTCCACACCGCCCATTTCGGTTCCCCTCATAGAGTGTACTCTCAACACGCCCCATCCGGGAGCCCCAGCTATCCGGACTCTACCTCCTCTTATCCTTGGACCCTCACGTCGCTCGGGTCTAGCTCCTTGGGGAGGTCCCTCCTGCTCTGGCTGGACCATAGGAGCACCTAACGCTCGCCTATATTCTATCACACTCGGTACTTGTGGATCCGCATATGCCAGTAAGGCTTCGGGTATACGCATGGCTTGTGCGTTTGATGGGTTGCAAATTACATGGTAATGTCAGTTAAATTGGGGACATACCGGGTGATTGGCGCGACGTCGGATGGCCGGGTTGGCGTCTATGTATTGACGGATAGCAAGCTAAAAGAATCGGAGGTATGGAATGAACTTGCGTTCTTTGGTTCCGCCGATGGCGCATATGGTGTTGACTAGTTCATGCCAGATGATGGTGGAAAAATCCACATGGATATTGTAGATGGCGACATGGACTAAGCGCAAGAAGTTTCCGGTACACTGGTCAATGCCTTTCAATCTAGAAGACAGACACCGATTCAGAATTGTGAATAACGTGTATCAAATCGGAGCGAGGTATTTCCGGTTGAAAGCTGATGGGCGGTTCAGTGCATGGTTGTACCCTAGTGCCCGAATTTCAGCACAAAGGGTGTCGTCGTTTATAGTAGGGTCGTATGAAGCTCGGCCGCCGTCAGTGGCTTCTGGTAGAGACAGTAGCCGTCGGAAAGATTCCGGTGTGAGTTTGAATGGATAATGATCGATTATCGCAGTGATAGTCTGAGTGTTGTCTCCGATGACTACTCGGATAGTGTTCCAGACTTGCTGTAAGTAGAGGATCAGGACGTCAGTAGTCGCCGTGAGCGCATGGCGTAGAGGGTGGCCTAGTAGAATGTCTACGACCACACGATGTTGTGGTCGGAACTCAGCAGCGTCGAGGTGATGATTGTTGCCCTCGATTTCAAATATGTGGTCCAGTGGAACTAAGGCATTGTCGGCCTCTTTGTCAATGAACTCCTCATGAGGAGGGATGCCTTGTTGTTGTTGATCCGCCATATGTTTACCTGAAAGATAAGGTGTTATAATATTGGCGGTTGCAAAAGTGTCGGTGCGTACCTTGGCGATAATTGGCTCAATCTGGAACAAGCAGTGAGGAACAGGGTACTAGAATGGCCAAGGTGTCCGGAAACTAGAAGTATCCGGGAAAATGGGGTGTCCGGATACAATGGTCACCGGATAACATAAGTTACCGGGTACATTAGGTATCCGGATACACAGACTTTCCGGACAACAGATAAGTAACCGGACAAATGAGACTTACCGGACAAAGAACTTACCGGACAAAAGAAACTTACCGGGATAGTTGAACTTACAGGAAACCATGAAGGTTTCCGGACAACTTGGGTTACCGGGTGAGATGCTTTCCGGATAAAGTGACTTACCGGATGAGATAGTTACCGGATAAAATATCCTACGGGTTGATGGTGTCCGGGTAAAATTGAATGTGTCCGAATAGTTTGAAACTATCCGGACGACATCCGGTCAGATTTAATCAAGCCAAAAAACACAAGCAAATCACAAATCTTCCTATTCAAGGGTTGTTTAAACGATACGATATGCAACAACTAACCAAGAAATGAGCCTAAAGCAACTCTGATAAGTCGGAATATGAACCGACTACGGTCGGATACCGAATGGTCCAATCGATCGAGAAATCGATCAATTTGGAGTGCGATTAGAGTGCGGAATCGATAGGAGTTTCTAAATGTATTACGTACATGTGATATGAGATGAAACTGAGAGATATTTGAGCGAAAATCGATTTGACCGAGGGTTTTGAGTTCGAGTGGGTTTAGAAGAGAGCTTTCCGGAAACGTTTTGAAGAAAGAGGGGTCCGGGTATATATAGGGCAAGTGGTATCCGGGTGGGTTGTCCGGAAACCTACCCGGTCCATATACCTATCCGGATAGGATGGTTTCCGGATAACCTGTCCGGATAGCTGTCCAAATAATTTTGAAAATTTTCAAAAACACACCCTGGTATTTTCAAAAAATGATTTTTCTTACCCAAAACAGTTAGAGAGAATTAAAAACACGCTACCCCTCAGATTTTGCACAAAAAGAAAATGCTCCCCCTCGGATTGTGCAAGCGATGTGCTTCTTGAGAAACAACTTTGAGTTAAGACACACACAAAAAACTTATGACATTAATAAAATGTGTGACTCTCCCCCTCAAACGTATAATAGACTTACCTGATGGAACTTAGGTGTATGTGCTCCCCCTGAACACATGAACAGCTTTGTGAAACGCACAGATGTATCGAAAAATAATGTAGACTACAGTAAATAAACATGAAAGGAAATCACACATGAATATAAAAGCAAACAAACGAGATCTACCTAAGTAATACAGAGATTTAACTTGAGATGTGCGCGATACAAGTAGGATACAAATACGAGGAAGTGTATAGTTGATCATTTGGAAACCAGATGATTGGGATACAGTTTTACGTAAGTGTATGGAACTTATATCGGGCGCAAAGGCAGGTTAAATCTTCAGATTTAGCATACCTAGCTTGGATACAAGATAGTTAAAGCGTTTTTCGTCCAAGGGTTTTGTAAAGAGGTCAGCTAACTGATGTTCTGTATTAACGAAGTAGAGTTCGATTGTACCTCTTTTGACGTGATCCTTGATGAAGTGATACCGAACGTCTATGTTCTTCGTTTTAGTGTCTTGGACCGGGTTTCTTGAAATGGCAATTGCGCTCTTCAAGTCGCAGTAAATGGGCACTTGTGAATAGGTGAATCCGTAATCCTTGAGCTAGGTGCGCATCCATATGACTTGAGAACAGCAGCTCGCGGCGGCCACGTACTCTGCCTCTGAAATAGATGTGGAGACGTACTGCTGCTTCTTGGATGCCCAGCTGACTAAACTGTCACCCAGAAACTGCATGTGTCCTGGTGTGCTTTTCTGATCCATCATGCTACCCGCGTGGTCCGCGTCTGAATAAGCCGTTAGCTCAAAACTTGTCTCTTTCGGGTACCACAAGCCAAGATCAGTAGTACCTTTTAAGTAACGAAATATTCGTTTGACCGCAATTAAATGAGACTCTTTTGGTTTTGACTGAAAACGGGCGCATAAATATGTTGAGAACATAATATTCGGTCTACTCACCGTCAAGTACATCAAAGAACCTATCATCCTGCGGTAGGTTTTGGTATCCACATCCTTTCCGTTAGGATCGGCGTGTAACCGCGTACCGGGGGTCATGGGAGTTTTCATAGGTGAGGACTGTTCCATATGGTATTTTCGAAGAATATCCCAGATGTACTTAGCCTGGTTTATGAATATCCCGGTCGACAGTTGCTTAACTTGAAGACCGAGGAAAAAATTCATCTCACTTAACATGCTCATTTGAAAATATTGCCCCATGAGTTTTGAAAAATTCTTACAGTGATGAGGGTTAGTGGAACCGAAAATGATATCATCAACATAGACTTGGACCAAAGTTATATGACCTTTTTCATTCTTAACAAACAAAGTGGTCTCGATTTTACCTTTTGAAAAACCTGCTTTGATTAAGAATTTATACATAGCATCATACCAGGCACGTGGAGCTTGTTTGAGACCGTATGGAGCCTTGTCGAGGATATACACATGGTTTGTCTTGGAGTCATCCATGAACCCGTCCGGTTGCGATACGTACACTTCTACCTTGATTACGTCGTTAAAGAAGGCGGTCTTGACATCCATTTGGAAGATCGTGAAATTCTTGTGTGCGGCGTGTGCAAGGAACATACGAATTGCCTCGATTCTTGCTACCGGAGCATATGTCTCATCATAGTCGATTCCCTCTTGTTGGCGGTATTCTTCGGCCACGAGGCGAGCCTTGTTGCGAACAACGATGCCATCTTCGTCTTTCTTGTTCTTGAAGATCCACTTGGTTCCGATAACCGTCTTTGTTGGGTCTAGAAAGCCCCCAATTTAATGAAAGTTTTATAAAGTCCATAGAAAGTCATTTTGGGCTTTGGGAGTTTAATGGGCTTTAGCCTTTCAATGTAATAGGCTAAGTATATAATGTCTTGTATGGGTTATTTGTAAAGTGAGTAAAAATGTAGAGTGAGAGAACGTGTTTGTAGAGAGAAAGTCCTCTAGAGCTTCAAAGGTTGCAAATCTAATATGAGGATGGCTATTGTTCTCTCATCTCTAATCTCCATTGTAATCACTTCTTAATGAATAAGAAACTTCACTGTGTTCTCATCTATCATCTTATTCTTACATATATGGAGAGAATTCTTGATTGTTGTTCAATTTTGGGTCCTACAATTGGTATCAGAGCTAGATCGATTAATTTTTCATTCGATACGATCAATTTTGCAACAATTCAAGAATTCAAGATCTAATTTGATGATTTGATTTGAATAATTGGTGATTCAAGATCGTTCTTAATCGTGTGCTATAATTGAAGGTAAATTTTATGTGATATTATACATCTTGAAGATCGTTTTTGATTTTGGAGAAAGATTTATGTGATCTTGATGGTTCTTGATGAAGAAAAGAAGTTAGATGTTCAGGATCTCTTTCTAAATCAGTTTATGCACGCCAAATGCTCGATGAATTGTCTGAGAAAGGTTTAGTGCTATGATTACTTGTTCAAAGTCTGATCTGAAACTATTTTTGGATCTTTGATTGATTAAACTTAACTTTCTGAAGTGATCAATCAGAAACTTAAGTTTCTGCAATCTTTGTTCTAAGAAGATTTATGGAGATCGGCTTATCGTTCTACGTCAAATTGAATTTGTGAGCATTTGATATATTTTGGAGGATTTATGATGAATCAAGATTCTGAATAGTGAGTTTGTTTTTGAGAAAACAAGATTCAGATATGTGATGATGGAGAAAGTTTGCAACAGATTGTATAAATCTGTGATGAAATGGCATAGTTGTCGTTTGTAACAGAAAGTGGTTGCAGATTAGATTAAGATTTGTTGACTAAACAGGGATGTTAATTTGGTTGATGACAGCATGTTTGCAATTGATTTGAAAAGATCACGAGGTTATCCATTTGTTGTTCCAAAATCTGTTTGTTGGATTTAAAACAGAAAGAAGTTGCTGTTTGGATTCAGATTCGAGCAAAACAAAAAATAGCAAGCTGTTGGGATGTTTCTTAGCTGTCAAAAATGGCAAAGTTGCTGTCAAAAAGTGCAGGTTATCGGGCTGATTGTTTTCAGAATTTGTTGTTGTCCGAAACAGAAATCAGTAAGCTGTTGGGACTGTTGTTTGCTGTCAAAACAACTTATTCATATGGCTGTCCAGAAATTCGATCATAAGCTGTCCAGAAAATTGTTTGCTATCGAGATTAAACAAAATCTGAAGTGTTTTGAAAAGATAATGTGTTGGACAGAAGACTCCTCAGAAGTTAAGTGCTTGTGTTCAGAATTCTGAACATGTATATTCATAATTATGATTAAGCCATTCAGAAGTTATACTTAGCAATTTTAGAAGCGTTCACGTATAATCAGATTTCAAGCCTCGTGTAGCCAGACTTCTGACGATTGCTTCCAGAGTTATGCCTTAGTGTTTCAAGTATTCTCAGAGGATTATATATCTGATTACAAGGCTTCTCATCTCTGATTCTTATGAATACAAGTCTGATCATAAAGGTGCATTTTCAGAAGTATTTGACAGCTTTGCGCACCTATCGTCTTTGGATCAGAACTCTCTCCTCGAATCTCCAAATTTAACGAGTCCAGATGCGTTGGATTCCTAAGACACAGATGAACATTTTTCATGCTTTGAGTTTGGTCTGAATCAGTGTGCTTTTTCTTAAGATTCTGTATCAAAGTCAGTGTATAGCTGTTGGACCGAAGCAATGTTTTTCACGATATTTCTCCCAAATTTTCAGAAAGGTGTTCTATCTTCTGATTTTGTAGACCCAAGCTGAGTTATTGAAGTGTGTTGAGACACTACCTCCTTTGATCATAATGGATTGAGCTCTTGATCTTAATGGTCATTCAACTCGGATTTCAAAGATGGATTCTTTGTTACAAACTGAAATTTGCACTATGGTTTGTCACGTAGCTCGCACATTACTTTCTTGTGGGCTTAACGAATGTGCCGAGTTTCTTTAGATGGAGCTGAATATTTTTGTGCATTCAGTCGATCTTATTGCACATTTATTCCGATTTTAAAGTTGAACCTTGTGAAGAAGAAGAGCAATTTTTTAGGGGGAGCTTGAATGGATTTGCAAGGCATTAAGGTGTGCAACACTAAGGTTTTCAAAGAAATCAAGGGGGAAATCATTTGTTGGCTGGACGTGGGACAAGTCGTCATACCTTGAGAGCCTCAAATTGGTTGAATTCCTCTTGCATCGCCATGTCCCAGTCCGGATCATTGAGAGCTTCAGAGACGGTGGTTGGCTCGATTTTGCTTAGGAAGCCGGAAAACAAGCAGAAGTTGGCAGAGGCACCTCGCGTCTGAACGGGGGTAGAAGGATCACCGATAATCTGGTATAGAGGATGTTCTTTGGTCCATTTGGTGGTGTGTGGAAGCGGCTGATGAGTCGCATGAGAGTTGTTTGGGTCCACATACTCACCGGAGGGAAGGTCTTGAACGGCTTCAAGAGATGACGGATGGTTCCTTGGAGGAGACGGAGCGGGATTCGTCGTTGGTTGAGCAACTTCCGGGGAATCCAGAGGTTGATCCTTTTGAGTTGTTGAGGATGAATATTCAGGAGCGATCTTCAGAATTGGTACAGGTTCCTCTGAGGGATTAGCCGTCTCAGTAGTCGTGTCCGTTGAACTTTGAGGGGTTTCCAGAGTTAGAGCTGGGGTGCTTGTTGATGGCGGCAGACCAGAGAGATTCACCGAGGTTTCGAGTTGAGCATCTCCATTCCTAGGTTGCACAATTACACGAGGATTAGGCATATTAAAGAATTCATCGTAAAAGTGCTCAAAAAGTAAATCTAAATCAGAAAGATGTGATTTTGACGTAGATGCCTGATTTGGATTTACTGGGGTTTGAGCAGGTCCTGAACGAGAGTGTTCGGAAGGTAACACGCCAGTTAAAGCGGGTTCTGAACCGATTTGTTCAAAAGCCAAATCTGCGGCTTTGTCAAAAGTCACGTTTACGCTTTCAATGATGGTTTTGATCTGTTTGTTGTAAACGCGATAAGCCTTAGCCTGCATTGAGTATCCAATGAATACTCCTTCATTTGCCTTTGGATGAACTTGCCGAGGTCATCCTTGTCATTTAAGACGTAGCACGTGCACCCGAATGCGTAGAAGTACTTGATATTCGGGATGCGGTTGTTGATGATCTCTTACGGGGTTTTGTTGAACCGCTTGTTGATGATGGAGCGGTTTTATGTGTACCAAGCCGTTGTAACAGCTTCATCCCAGAGAAAAAATGGCAGCTTGGACTGTGACAGCATCGTGCGAGCAGCTTCGACAAGGGTACGGTTCCGCCGTTCTACCACTTCGTTTTGTTGAGGATTCCTTGCGGAAGAAAAGTTGTGCGAAATACCGACGGATGTCAGGTATTCATTCAGTGTTTGGTTCTTGAACTCCGTCCCGTTGTCCGTCCTGATTGACTGAACTAGCTGTCGTAGATTCAGCTGAATGGTCTTCAGATGGGTAATAATTAGCTCCGGGGTCTCGTTCTTCGAGTGCAGGAACTTCACCCATGTGTAGCGCAAGAAATCGTCGACCATCACCAAGACGTATTTCTTCTTGTTGATGCTCCGAACGCGCATCGGTCCACACAAATCCATATGGATGAGTTTGAAGGACCGGGATGTGCTCGGAGCGGCCTTCGGCTTGTGAGTAGCTCGCTTCATCTTGCCTATTTCGCATTCCCCGCAGAGTTTTTCTTTCTCGAACTTGAGTTCGGGCATGCCTTTAACATGTCCGCCTAGCACCAATTTGTTGATGTTCTTGAAGTTGAGGTGCGAGAGTCGTCGATGCCATATCCACGGTTGTTGAGAGTGGCCTTCGACATGAGGAAGACGGAATCATCGGTCTTCAGGGCAGAGATGTCGATGGTGTAAAGGTTGGTCTTCTGAGTTCCAACGAGTAATTCCATTCCGTCTTCAGTGCGGACGCTACACCTTTTAGCTTTGAAGTTGACCTCTAGATCTTTGTCATAGAACTGTCCAATGCTGAACAGGTTGTATTCCAATCCCGCAACGTATGACACCTTCTTGATTGTGATCTTATCTTGAACTATATCGTCGTAGCCCATAATCGGCGCTTTGTCATCGTTCCCAAACCTCACGTTTCCGCAGTATTTCTCTGTGAAGTTCGTGAACAACTCCCTCCTTTCGGTCATGTGCTTGGAGCATTCTGAGTCTAAGTACCACACATGACCGTCCTGCAAAAACGAGATTAGGGATTTTTAGGTACCCATTTGAAAATGGGTCCTCGAGGGATTGGTTTATCACCTGGGGAACCCATTATGAATTGGGCTTCCTTTTGGGCTTACGAGATTTACGCTTATGTTTTGAATTAAAAACATGATAAGAACTAAACCAATCAGATGCATAACGATTATCATCAAAATCATTCAATCCACAGTTAGAACAACACAAACAATCATGGGATAATTGAAGCAATTGCTGTATAGAATAAAGTCTTAACGGAAATTTAATACTTTGTTCAACAGAATTATTCAAATTATGAAAACCACAATCATTAATGTTTTTCCTAGAATTAAAGCAGAATTAAATGACTTTGACTTCGACTTGCTCTTGTTAGATCCTTTGGCTACCCACTTTGGTTTGTCTTGTATTGCTCGACCATTTTTATCTGAAAAGTCATTAACGGCATGGTCAACAGAGTTTGAGTAGGAAAGATTTCTATCATTTGATCGACCGGTCTTTTGCCGCGGCTGCGAACGTTTATGAGAATGAGAATCGGTTTAAGAAACTTTGTTCATAGCCGGGGTCTTGAGTTTTGAAGAACACTCGCCTTTAAGAAATATGACCGAACAATTTACTGCCTTGGAAAGAAAGTCGATGTGATTCGGAAGAGGTTTGTCGAATTCAAACTTAGGAAACTCTTCATCTGAACTTTCATCGGAATTCATATATGTTGAAAAATCTATACCAGGCACATATGGACCAGGATTGGTTGAGGGAGGTGAGGAACACTTTGAATCTGTGTTTTTAGAAGAATCTATTGCGGAAGCTTTTGAAATCCAGAGTTAAGATTCTTGTGAACACAGTCTTCTTGAGACTCTTTTCCTTTTCGCGAAGAAGTTTTGTCAATAAAGGCTTTACACAAGATGTATCGGAGGAGTCCGAGGAAGGTTCGGGCGAAATCATCTTTTCGTTTTGGAGTTGGTCAAGTTTCTCTTGGAGTTGAAACTTACTCACTTGCTCTTGCATCACTTCTGTTGCCAAAGCAGACAGTTTTGATGTGAACCGATTGATTTCATCCCGAAGGATTTCCTTTTCCTCACCCGACACGGATTCGGTTTTGGAGGATTTTCGAGTGTCTCCTCTAACTCGACTATTTTTCATTCCAAAATAAGAGGAGGAACATAGAGTTTAAACTCGTTCGTCTCAGTTTTGGGTTCAGGTGTTGGGGCCTCATCCCTTTTAGAGGAATCCTTGGGCTTTGCAACCTTATAGCCGTCAAAGTAGTCATTCTAAAGATACTTAGATTTATTTTTCTTGTAGGAATAGTTAAGAGGTTCATACGCAAAAGGTAATTGCATTTAGTGGTGTGTTCGCGTTTGTATTCCTCAGTTTCCTCTTCCTTCTCTTCGAGAGGTCCAGTCCATTTGATTTTGTATTCGGGAAACTTTTTGTCGAGACCAGGAAAATTAAATTCGTAAAGAGTAGGTCTCATTGTTAAAAAAAATTCAAGTACTGTGGGTTATCGTACCTAATTCCCCATTCCTTGTTAAAATATGTGAATTCCTTTGGTTTGTTCATATGAATTGTTTGATCAGTTTGACCTCTTTTGTGAAGTTTAGTTTCAAGATCAGTTATTTTAGAAACAAACTCTTTGTGTTGAACTTGAAGAGAGAAGCATTGATAAATAATCTCTGCTTTCTCATCCTCACACTGATCAAGCTTTGAATTTAACTCAGATATCTTTGCCAAAAAATAAATGTGCAATGGAAAGATTTGCACACTTTTCTTTCAGATTGGCATTGTCGGACTTATGTTTTTTAGTGATACACTTTTGAACATCTAGCTTTTCTTTTAAAGAATTAATTTCAAGCAGTTGTTCATTAGTAGAAGCCTTATAGGAGTCTATTCTTTGAACAAGTGGTTGCATCTGATAGACTAAGTTTTGATAGATAGGGGCACATACCTGACAAATATTTCCTTGATTTGGCGGAGGAGAGTGGTTGCCCATGAAAGCATCATAATCTTTAGAATCTCTTTCACTATCAGAACGATTTAGCCAGTGGTCGTCTTCAACTAACAGTGCCTTTCGTGCAGCTTTCTATTCTGCTAACAGAAGTTTTGCCTTGTAGTATTCCACGTTACGCACAACAGGCTTTCGGCAGTCTTTGGCAAAGTGGCCCAGTTTGCCGCAGTTATAGCATGTGACTGGCTCATCCTTTTTCTTTGGCTCGGGCTTTCATTCGTTCTTCTTCTTGTGATCTGATTGATTGTGCTCGTCAGGCTTTCTATTTCCTTCATATTTCTCTTTGTAATCGTGGCGCTTGTTGGGAGTAGTAGAGTAGCGCTGATTTTTAGAGGAAGGCTTTTTGAAGAACTTCTTTCTTTGGAAAGACTTGTTGATCAGGGCCATTGCTTTCTTGATTTCAGTCAGCTCAGAGTCAGAGTCGCTTTCCTCTGTTTCTTCAAGCTATGGTTCATATACACTGGGCTCTTGGGTTCTCTTGGAGTGACGGCTGGAAGACTTGCCGCTTTTTGAAGATACAAGAGCGAGGGGTTCGACTTGTGACTTGGAAGATGATTTCTGAGTGCTCATTATCTCCATGACTTCATCCTCGTCTTCTATGAGCATCTCGTAAAGTTCATGGATTGGAACGTTCTCAATCAGATTGTTGTGTTTGATTTGAGAAGCGAACACTTTCCATTATGGTAGGAGATTGTTTAAGAACTTGAGGGCATTCTCCGTGTTAGATCGAGTGATCTTGTTCTTGTGGAGCTCGTTCAGAAGGAGGCAGAATCGTTCATATGCTGAGTGATTGATTATCCCATGCGCTGCTTGAAACCGTCAAATTTGGTGATGCAGCTGTTGACCTTCAGTTGGTTTCCTACTTTACTCCCGCTCATCATCTTCTCAACTTAATCCCACATGCCTTTGGAAGTGTCCTTGTAGTTGTCAATGGCCGTGTAAATCTCGTTCGGTAGACTCTCAACTAGATATATCTTGGCATGTTTTTCACCATCAAATCTGCTCTTCTCCTCGTCGGTCATGTGGATATAAGTCTTGGTCGTAGGTCGAGCTGCAGCACCTTCTGCTTGACCTGGTACAGTAGTCATTGGAGTCTCTTGTGGGCCTTCAGTGAGAGCTTGTCAGATGTATTCGAAGTTATATTTAGCTTCGATAAAGATGATGAATCTATCTCGCCATTGGTTGTATTCGCCTCGATAGAGAGTCGGAGGCTTTGCATCGGTACCGATTGCTAATGCGTCGCAAGACATCGTGAAGTGTGCACTACAGTAATCGTCAGACGGTAGGGTTGATTCAAAGTGAAATCATAACGCAAGGCACTACGAGTGACAGTCCTAACGCAGGTTCTAAGAGTGACTTAAAGTAAACTGGTAAGAAATTAACTAAACAAAACTTACCGGATAGGAATCCGGATAACAGAAATGTCCGGATCTGGGAGTGACCAGATCCGGGTGTGTGAAGTGTCCGCATAGCAGAGTAACCGGATAAAATTAAGTTTATCGGATAACACAAGGTTACCGGATATAACATAAGAAACCAGAAAATATAAGTTACCGAATAAAATAACTTACCGGATGGGGTGTCCGGGAAGCTTGAGTGTCCGAACAGAGAGTATCCGGGAACAATTACAGTCCAGGTATCTTACCGGATAGATTGGCTATCCAGATAATATACCGGATACTTAAGGCTTACCGGAAAGTGTCAACAAACCGGATAAGATACCGGATAAGACTTCCAGATACTACGATTTTACCGGGAACAAAAGACAATCCGGACAGAAGATGTCCAGAAAGTAGGAATTCGAGGACTTACCCGGATACACTGAGAACTTCCGGATAGATTAGGTGGACTGGCATCCGGACACGACGACTGTGCTGAAAAATCGAATCGATGATCGAACTAGGGATGTGAGAACTTGTTCCTGAAAGGTTAGGAAACACCCAAAAACACAAACTAACAATACCCTAATCGATTTCTAAGCAAAAACCCATGATTTTGATGAAAAAAATGCTTTTATCAAGAACAGAGACTCAAACTTCAGAAGATTGATTTTGCTTAAAAAACACTTAAACGAACGAATTAGATTATGAAAAATTGCAGAAACGCTAACAAAGCCAATATGAATCAAATGGAATGAGCAGAAACAATCAATTTTATCAGAAATCAAAAGATGATATTTTTGAACTCAAGAACAGTCGACAGAATACCATAACCCTTTTGAATCAACCAGTGTGTATGCTCTGATACCAATTGTGGATCCCAGATTAGTGCAATACAGTAGAAATCACGAACAGGTAATCAATAAACACGATATGATTTCAACTTCTCATCCCTCTTTCATTAACCATTCAGAGAATTTCAATACTTTGCTTACAATGGTTATGGGACGATTTAGGATGATTCAGCACGATTAACCTAAACTATAGGCTAAACAAAACATTATATACCTAGGCTAAGATATTAAGGCTCATGGCCCATTACAAGTTTAAAGCCAAAAAATACAATGTTACAAAATATACCCTTGAACTTCCATTAAATATGATTTTATTCCCAACACTCCCCCTCACCATTCTTCGTCTCCCCATCATTGTTCGTTCTCAATATCACCTATCAGGCTATTTGACCCCGGTGTTGTGTGGGTTTGAATGACGTAGGGTTTGGAAACGGTAAATTGATATATGGTTTTTTTACTTTAAAACATTTTAGTCGGTGTAACACCCCGAATTTTCAAGTAAGTAATCTTTCCGTAACGCTCCTCAAATTAATCAATTCAGCTTGTTTAGATGTTGAAAAGTGGGGACTTTGTACATATGAACTCTCGATAGGTAGAACCTAGGATGCACCGTCAAAATCACCAAGTTTCGGAGTTGGAGGTGTGCTGGGCGACATTGCCCAATGGCAAAGTCGCATGGCATAGTCGCCATGCTTGTACCGTAGGGTGGTTCCCTACCGCGACATTGCCCGCGACAATGCCCAAGAGCAAAGTCGAATGGCATAGTCGCGACAGGCCACCTGATGTATAAAACTCACCCATTTGCAACTTTCAGCCTCATTCCTCACCCATCTCGTTTGGCAGCCGATTTTGGAGCTCTCAAGGGCGATTTTCTCACCCTCACGCTCATCTTCTTCATTTCTTGCACAGAGGGTTACTTGGGATCATTTAAGAGCTTCAACGATTGTCCAAGGAACATTTATTGGAAGGGTTTCAAGACTAGCACAAGCAACAATCCTCTTCACTCCACATTTCTAGGGTTTTACCCAACCCTCACCTAAACCTTTCCCTTTCTTTGGATGAAATGAAGTTTAGAGCTCACTGTGGTAACACTAGAAGTGTTTGGGTGGTGGATTCATATGGTGGTTGAGGTAATCTTCTCTTCTCTTCATTTTTGGAAATTAGGGTTTTAGGTATAAGTTGAGATTATTGATGAAATGTTTGGGAAACGATTTGGTATGGCTGAATATGGTTTTTGATGGTTGGAAACTTATGGATCTAGGTTTTGGAAGATTTGGATTGAGGATACAAGTTTCTTCAAAGGAGCTCAAGTTTGGGAAAATCTAGATTTAGCATAAATCTAGCAAGGTGAGTTCAAGTTGATTTGTGAAAACGTTGTACATGCCAAAAATGTTATTTTTCCAAGTACTTATGTGTTTTACATGAAAATTATCAATTGTTGAGTTATTTGGTGGGTTTTGACTTTTTGAAGTATTTAACCTTATAAATATTGTAAAACACCCATATTTGGGATTTTTGGGAAATTTGATAGATAAATCATAAATGAACATGTTTTGATAAATTATTCTATAAATGGAGTCTACTTGATATGAAAATGCATTTTAGTGTATATTTTGGAAATATGCATATAGTATGTTATGGGACAATTTGGAAATGTAACAGTGTGAGTTCCTTGGAAAAGAGGGTTGTCCTAACCCAACGTATTGTTTCGTGTTTTCACGGATTTGAATTATTTATTGACAAAAGTGTGTGTTGCTACGTTTAATTTCATTTTATGACTTTTCACGATTAATCTTTTGAGTTAGTCGAGCTTATGGTTCGGTAATGGATTTTGTTAAGTCTTGGGGACATTGGTTCAGTTTTGATAGCTTAAAGTCGAGTTATGATCATGAGTTACGTTTATTGAAGAATTACATGTTTTGAATGCATTTGTTCATTCGTTTGGAGTCATGTAATGTTTTAGACCCTATTTTGCTATGGATCCATAGACACTTGAGTTTTTATGTTCAATGGTGAGATGCTAGTTTCTCCCATTGTAGCGCGGAATAGGCATCGATGGTAAGGTGTAAGACCTATGTGCTAATATGTTGATTTAAGTATTATGCCAATTATGGGACGCTAGTTTTCCACATTGAGGCACGGTTAGCATCGATGGTATGGTATTAGTCCTACGTGCAATTACGTTCTTGGATGTTGGCAATTCAAGGGTGTGTGTTTTAAGTCGCCATACTCGGCATCCAATACTTGAATCTCAATAACATTGATAAGTGACCTAACTTTGTGTGCCCGTCACATTCGATGGAACCGGGTCTCCCCCATCACCAAAAGGTGTTGTTTTGGGTATTTATCTTTATCCATGTTTTCGGTGACGTTTTATACTTGTATGGATTGTTTTCCATGATATATGAGTTGTGGGTTATGCTTCATCCGTGTTTGGGATGTTTGAATAATAGCGATTTATTCATGATTTCGATCATTTTGGAAATCAAATACAATTACACTTTTCAAGTAAGTTTTGGGACGAGTCCCTTATGAGAATCGTTTTATATTAGAGCTTTCATCACGAGATTTGTGTGCATTGGAAAATGGGTGGTTTGCATCTAAAGTAAATTATTTTTAAACTCGTGATTTAAATTGCATCTCTCTCGTTTTACGAATTATATAATCATGATAAAACTCTTGAACTCACTAGGCGTTAGCCTAACCTTTTTATTTGCCGGCATGTGCAACAGGTTCCGGTTGGGAAGTAGTTCTAGTGACCCTATGAAGAGTGGAGAGCTATAGGTGTGTACATGAACATTTCAGATTGTTGTGCCATTGCTGTATTCATCATCCGCATCATATTCTCCAACATGCAAGATTCCATTATAGACTCAGTTGTCACCGGGTTAGAAGTACCAGTACTCGTTCTGTGAGTTTGACTTTCCAATCCACCTATTAGAGGTGGCCTCGGCGGACTTTCGTGCGTTCCACCCATTTCAGGTTGCTTTTCCAACCCCCAATCAATTACTGCCCTATCTTCCGATGAATTAGGGGATCTTGTTGGTATGTTCACCATTGTTCTGATATAGCACAAAGAAATAACCATAAGAAATGGTTATACGTACCCAAACACAAGAAACGTACTTTAACGTTCATCAGTTATTGTAACAATTTAGAAACAAGCATGCTTATGTAATAATATATCTATAATGACAGTAGCTAATTGAAATTGCGAACATACTATACATGAGAATTCTCGTTACCATTGTTACAGTACTTAATTTACATATTTCCGTTGACTCTAAGACAATCCCGTCTTAGTACTTCTACCCATATCTCACAAATCATATCTTAATTTGTCTCAGCTTAAGTCTAGGTATCTCACTAGCATACCTAGTTCACTTAAACTAATGCTCTGATACCATATTGTAACACCCTAAAAATCAGGGCAAATTTAAACCTGAACTAAAAGGGTTTACGTATCTAATATCCATAAAATATTCAGTTATAAAGATTGGAAATAGTGACAAAATTCCAATTACATCAAAGGATCACTAATTGACAACTTATTAATCTAAACCATTCATACATGATTCTAGATTATCTGAGTTGTCTAAAGGATCTCCAAAAGACTATCGTATCTTCAAAAGATATTTACATCAACTTGTCACCATCATAAACTCTCCACTCATCCCATTACTTCCCTGAGCTCGTACCTGGTAAGAAAATATAATTTGAAACGATTACGCTAACGCCTAGTGAGAACATTCAGTTTCAAAATAATACTTTTAAAATCAATGTAAACAAGGCATAACAAACCTGATTTACCATCATTCTTACCATACGTAAAAACATCTTGCGATGACGGGATCATACCCGATTCCATGAATATGATTAACACTAAGTCAGTCATGATATCACGTTCAAGAACCCACTACGAATCTCCACGGATTCTAGATTAATGCTCATATCCAAGAAATTACAATTAATCCATGCCTATTTTTTGGAGAGGAAGTAGAGATTACAATTAAGCCATGCCTATCTCTTTCATTCCTATAGAAATCGGGAATTACGATTAGTCCACGCCTATCCCACGATTTCTCATAAATGTGAAATGGGAATTACGATTAGTCCACGCCTATTCCTCATTTCACCTTAACGGGAATTACGATTAGTCCACGCCTATTCCACGTTTATCAAACACACGGGAATTACGATTAGTCCACGCCTATTCCACGTGTTCATATAAAACTAGTGCCTATGGATCTATTACACTTACTTGTACTTGTGCAGGTTATTGCTTAATATAAATCATTTTCAAATAACGTTTAAGGAAATTAAGCAAAACAATTAATTTAAAGACAAACAGTCTTACCTCGTATAATCGTCCATCAAAATTCATTCAGAAAATATCTCTTTATAAAATGTACCTTACCATAATTTAAATACGTTATAAAGGGTAAGGTAAGAATGAACTCACCTGATAGCAATAACGTCACTCCTTAAGTTTGTAATGATTTCCGTCACCAAACTTCCAAAAGTCTGAAATATCCAAATACATATGGTACTTGTATCAATCTATTGAAAAGGATTCGTAAAAGACTAAAAATCCTAAATAATCTAAAATCTCGTCAGTTATCGCAACCCACTATTTGGGATAACCCTTGTCGCAATCCACTACTTGCGACAATCATACTTATCGCAACCAACTGTTGCGATATACCCCTTTATCGCAACCCACTTGTTGCGACACAACCTTTTATCGCAACCAATTGTTGCGACATCCAAACTTATCGCAACTAACTACTTGCGATATACTAGCTTTATCGCAACCAACTGTTGCGACAATCATCCTTATCGCAACTGTCATGGTGCGATGTTCATACTTGTCTCAACTAACAGAAAGCCATAATTGATACTTTTAAGCCATGTCTGAACCTATAAATTTGCAGATATGCTTAAGACTACCAGTGAAATATATTTATCAATTCAGACTTTTCATATCTTTCAAACACATCAAAAACCCAATTATAAACCCATAGGATTCATCTCTAAATATCTATACATAAACAAAATTGTAATTAGAAACATACCTTTGTTTTCACCAATTGGTACACTTAATTTTCTGCTAAAAATCTGGTTTTCTTCTTCTTCTTTCTCTCTCTTTTTCTGTCGAACGAAATACACACACACAAGGACCAAAAACCAAAGAAACAATCATTCACCTTCTAAAAAGAGAAGTGAACTATCTCATTTCATCAAATGAGGTGGTGGGACTTTCAAAGTTTCATCACCTTAACCATCCAAACCCCAACCTTTCCTCAAATGACAAAACATACCCTCAACTTATAAATTAAAAATAAAGTTTACCCCTTAACTTATAATTCCAATAAAATAATTAACGAAACTTACTCGGGGATAAACTTTAAAATTAATCTATCACATAATTATACTCGGATTATTCAATAAACCAATCGTAACACTTTATATAAAAATCGAGGTGTTACAATCACCTTTGGAGGTAAGGAGTTTCCTTGGTTTAGCAGGCTACTATTGGAAGTTTATTCAAGACTTTTCTCGTATAGCTACGCCGTTGATTACTTTGACCAAGAAGAGTGCTAAATTCGTGTGGACAGAGGCTCAGGAAGCAGCATTCAGTGAGCTGAAGGACAAGTTGAGTAGTGCTCTGAGTTTATCGTTGCCTAGTGGAACAGAAGGATTCGTAATCTACAGTGATGCATCCAAGTTAGGGCTAGGGTGTGTACTAATGCAAGGCGGGAAGGTGATCGATTATGCATCCTGTCAGTTGAAGGAGCATGATAAGAACTACCCTACACACGACGTGGAGTTAGCGGTGGTGGTTTTCGCGCTAAAGATTTGGAGACACTATCTTTATGGAGTTAAGTGTCAGATTTACTCCGATCATAAAAGTCTCAAGCACTTGTTTGCTCAGAAGGAGCTAAATATGAGGCAACGGCGTTGGGTGGAATTGTTAAGCGATTATGATTGTGAGATCCTTTACCATCCGGGTAAGGCGAACGTCGTGGTCGACGCTTTGAGTCGGAAGGAAAGGAGGGAGCCAACTAAAGTGGTGGCATTTTGGGTGGATGTAACTTCTAATCACCTAGAAGAAATTAAGAAGTGCTAAGAGGAATCTCTTGTGGAGGAAAGATCGAAGAGTGAGAGAATCGTCGGTTATGTGACATCCTTGGAGAGTAACGGTTACGGTGTTAAATGTTTGGGGAGCCGAGTGTGGGTTCCCAAGTGGGGAGGATTGCGGGAGCGTATTTTGGAAGAGGCGCATAAATCACGATATTCGATACATCCTGGAACCAATAAGATGCACCGAGACCTGAGGCAAATGTATTGGTGGTCGGGGTTGAAGAAGCACGTCGCTTACTTTGTTGAGTGGTGTATGACTTGTTTGAAGGTTAAGGCAGAACATCAAAGACCTTACGGGGAAATGAAACCTTGGAGATATCGGTGTGGAAGGGAGACTGTATCACGATGGACTTCGTCACGAAGCTACCAAGAACCCCGAAGGGGTATGATGCCATATGGGTGATAGTGGACCGTCTCACCAAGTCGGCTCACTTTCTGCCTGTTCGGGAGAATGATTCGTTAGGAAGGTTGGCGAGGCTGTATGTCAATGAAGTAGTGAGGAGACATGGAGTGCCGTCGTCCATAGTCTCTGACCGTGATAGTCGCTTCATGTAACATCTCAATTTTTATAAAGGATTACGTTTGGCTTATTAAAATAATCTGAGTATAATTATTTGATAAGTTGTGATCGGTTATTTGATATATTAATGTTAGAGTTTATCCCCGAGTAAGTTACGTTAATTGTTTTACGATGTTATAAGTTAAGGGGTAAACTTTAATTTTAATTTAGAAGTTTGAGGGTATGTTTTGCCAATTAATGGAACTTTGGGGTTTGGTTGGTTAAGGTGATGGAAGATATCACTTCCACCGCCCCATTTGAGTAAAAGAGGCAAAAAGGAGATATCTCTTCATTTAAAAGTTTGGTGTGTGTATGTGTTTTCGGTGCCAAGAAGAGAGAGAGAGAGAACCGAGAAGGAAGAAGAAAGAAAGTTGGATTTTTAGCAAGGAATTAAGTAATCCAATTGTTGAAAACAAAAGATCTCTGTGAAGTTCGTGACGGAAATCCTTACTGCTTTAAGAAAGTAAAGTAAGAGTGACGCTACTACTATCAGGTATGAGCTCAGGGAAGTAATGGGACGAGCGGAGAGTTTATAGTGGCTACAAGTTGATGTAAATTGACTCTTGTTACTATTTACACTCATATAGAATGTTTATGTTATGGATATTGGATGCGTAAACCCTTTTATTTCAGGTTTAAATTTGCCCTGATTTTTTGGGTGTTACAATATGGTATCAGAGCTTTAGTTTAAGTGAACTAGGTATGATAATGAGATACCAAGACTTAAGCTTAGATGAATTAAGTTATGATGTGAGAGATATGGGTAGAAGTACTAAGACGGGATAGTCTTAGAGTCGACGGAAGTACGTGAAATTAGTACTGTAGCGATGGTAACGAGGATTCGTATGTATAATATATTCACAATTTCAATTAGCTACTATTATTATGAATATGTTACTACACAAGCATACTTGTTTCTAAATTGTTACAGTGACTAATGAACGGTAAAGTACGTTTCGTATATCTGGTTATGTGTAACCATTTCTTATGGTTATTTATTTGTGCTATATCAGAACGATGGTGAATACGCCACCAATGTCCCCTATTTCTTCGAGGTATAGGGCCGTGATTGATTGGTCAGTGGAAAAGCGACCGGAGGTGGTTGGAACACATGAAAGTCCACCGAGATTACCTTCTATGGGAGGAGCGGACAGTAGGGTACATAGAACGAGTACTAGTACTGCCAACCCGGATATGTCGGAGTCAACAATGGAGTCTCGTATGATGGAGAACATGACGCGAATGATGAATACAGCAATGGCACAACAAACAGAAATGTTTATGAAGGCGCTGAATGATCGAAGTTGGGAGTTACGACGAACGGAGACTGATACTGGTGTAATAAATCCAATTCGTAATCCTGTGTTAGGTATAAACAGGAGGGTGGAAAGAGTCTGCTCATACAAAACATTTCTCAGCTGTAAACCGCCAGAGTTTATCGGAGCAGACAATCCAGTAACGTGTATGAATTGGCTCAGAGAAATGGAACAAGCTTTCCGAGATTGTGAATGTGATGAGAAATCAAAGGTCAGATTCGGGTCTCAAATGTTACGAAGTAATGCGTTGACTAGGTGGAATATAGTGACGTCTACTATAACCGCTCTAGTCTTAGATGCTATTATGTGGGAGTCTTTCAAGAAAAAGATTCTGGAGGAATATTGCAACGAGAACGAGATGGATAGGATTGAAGAAGAGTTTCGGACTCTTAAGAAGGGTACTTCGTCTGTTAGGAAGTACACTGAGTCCTTTTTGGAAAAGTTAAACTTGGTGGAGCATGTGGCTCTAACTGAGAAGGAAAAGATTAAGGCTTACCTGAAGGGTTTGCCAGCTGATATGATGTCCCGAGTTAGGAGTTCAAAAGCTTCAACGCTGAGGGAAACGATTGAGGAAGCAAAGGTTGTAGAAGAAGTTTATGCAAGGGACAAAGTGGAGAAGGCTCAAATGGGAGAGAAAAAAAAAATTGAAAGTCGATCGGAACTTTCACAAGGACCGAAGTCCCTTATTAAAGACATTCAACTCGAGACTCGACCGGAGTCTAATTGGTGTCAGAAATGTAAGAGTAAACATTTTGGGTCGTGTCGGGTGATATCAAGGGAATGTTTTAAATGTGGAAAGAGTGGTCATCAAATAGAGAGTTGTCCCATCCAACATATCAACATCAAAGGATTGAAACTTTTCACGTGATGATGAAAAATGTTAAGGAATGGATGGATACGTTTTTGATATTGTCCTTGTTAATTCTATGCATAGGTGTATGTATATTATGTAAGTAATGCTAACTTATCTTTTGTATTTTGGTCTGTATCAAAAGTTAGTTGTATTAGTTGTTATTGTTGAAAGATTCTTTAATGATTGAAAGGGTTAAAATAAGATCAAGTTAGAGTTGGATAAAAGAGTTGATAATTGTATAGTTACCCCAAGGAGATCTGCAAAATTTTAAGTTAGGGAGCGGGTATGTTGAAGGATATAATATCCAGAAAATATGGAAAGTTGAGTCCTTGTTCTTCCTGGACTTTTAATTGTGATTAAGTATGTAAGACTAGAAGATTGAAAGGATACATGATATATTTCATGATGGTATGATGTGTTTTCACTTACTGAAATAAGAGTAGGTGAGAAGAGTCGTTGTGTGAAAGAACCGGAGGCGATTTAGAAAGATTAGATAAAAGTTACGACATAAGGATGTGGTTATGTTAAAAGTACAATGGAAACGTTATCGAGGTGCTAACGTGACGTTAGAGTCGGAAGAAGATATGAAGATTTGATATCCTCCCTTGTTTACCTAGCCTTGATTTCGAGGACGAAATCATTTTCAAATTGGGGAGTATTGTAACATCTCGATTTTTATAAAGGATTACGTTTGGCTTATTAAAATAATCTGAGCATAATTATTTGATAAGTTGTGATCGGTTATTTGATAGATTAATGTTAGAGTTTATCCCCGAGTAAGTTACGTTAATTGTTTTACGATGTTATAAGTTAAGGGGTAACTTTAATTTTAATTTAGAAGTTTGAGGGTATGTTTTGCCAATTAATGGAACTTTGGGGTTTGGTTGGTTAAGGTGATGGAAGATATCACTTCCACCGCCCCATTTGTGTAAAAGAGGCAAAAAGGAGTTATTTCTTCATTTAAAAGTTTGGTGTGTGTATGTGTTTTCGGTGCCAAGAAGAGGGAGAGAGAGAGAACCGAGAAGGAAGAAGAAAGAAAGCTGGATT
Source organism: Saussurea involucrata (assembly GCA_033807775.1). Classification (NCBI taxonomy): domain Eukaryota; kingdom Viridiplantae; phylum Streptophyta; class Magnoliopsida; order Asterales; family Asteraceae; genus Saussurea; species Saussurea involucrata. Next base: position 165,630,422 of record CM066314.1, read on the forward strand.
TTTAGCAAGGAATTAAGTAATCCAATTGTTGAAAACAAAAGATCTCTGTGAAGTTGGTGACGGAAATCCTTACGACTTTAAGAAAGTAAAGTAAGAGTGACGCTACTCCTATCAGGTATGAGCTCAGGGAAGTAATGAGACGAGCAGAGAGTTTATAAGGGCTACAAGTTGATGTAAATTGACTCTTGTTACTATTTACACTCATATAGAATGTTTATGTTATGGATATTGGATGCATAAACCCTTTTATTTCAGGTTTAAATTTGCCCTGATTTTTAGGGTGTTACAGTTCATGTCGTCTTTTTGGAGGATCCTTCAAAGGGAGTTAGGTATGCGGCTTTCGATGAGCACTTCCTATCACCCTCAGACGGATGGACAAAGCGAGAGAACTATACAGACTTTGGAGGATATGTTGCGTGCATGTGTGATAGACTTCTAGGGCTCGTGGGAATCTCATCTGCCGCTGATCGAATTCTCGTATAACAATAGTTATCACGCTAGTCTTCGAGCACCGCCATTTGAAGCATTGTATGGACGTAAGTGCAGGACACCATTGTGTTGGAATGAAGTAGGGGAGAAGCAGTTGGTAGGACCGGAGATTATGCAGTTAACTGCCGATAAGATTAGTGCGATAATGGAGAAGTTGAAGGTAGCTCAGGACCGCCAAAAGGTGTATGCGAATAAAAGGAGGAATCCGATTGAGTTCATGGTGGGGGACAAAGTGATGCTCAAGGTATCACCATGGAAAGGTGTCGTACGATTTAAAAAGAGAGGGAAGCTAAGGCCTAGGTACGTTGGGTCGTTTGCCATCACCGAGCGTGTAGGTGAGGTGGCATATAAGTTGGAATTGCCCGAGGAGCTACGAGAAGTTTAATGACCTTTCATGTGTCGAATTTAAGGAAGTGTCTGGCCGAAGAAAGCATGACAGCGCCATTTGAAGACATTCGGGTGGATGAGAAGTTAAACTATGTTGAGGAACCGATGGCAATCGTAGATCGCAAAGTGAGAAAGTTGAGGAATAAGGAAATCTCGCTAGTGAAAGTTCAGTGGCGCTTCCAAAAGGGGCAAGAAGCAACTTGGGAATTGGAATCGGATGTGAGGACTCGTTTCCCTCACTTGTTCAAGGACTGAATTCCGGGGACAGAATTCTTTTGAGGGGAGGATGATGTAATAACCGGGTCCTTTTTGTGAATAAATAACAAGTTTGGGGTGTAAAGTGTGAAAGAGGAAAAAGTTTAGTGTTCTTTATGAAGGGTATAAATATGGGTAAAACCCTAGGAACCCTGATTTCATCAAAACCACTGTGTGCGGCTAAGGTGCGATTGGTGGGTGCAAGGATCATCAAGGAGTCAAGACAATTGGGATCCTCCAAAATTGTGTGTGTAATCATCATTATCAAGATAATCTTCACCTCTTTCTCCTTTGCAATCCAATCAGAAAGTTTAGAGTGGTGGAATCTGTTAACTCATGCTTATTATTGGAAAGAAAAGAAATGGGGTCTGTGTATTCTTTCTAATTGATTTGGTGTAGAAATCGAATAGTTTAACTTAAACCGGCTGGTAATAATAATACCTCCTTAACTATATTGGCTTAACACCAAGTTTGGGGTTGTGTGGAATCATCGATTGAGTTTTTGGAGTAATGTGTTCGATAATGAAAAACCCAGTTGTCCGGAATTCGCTTAATCCAGAAACAACTGGGAGAGTCCGGAAGGTATCCGGAAACCGGATATGTTATCCGGAATGCGGGAATCCAGAAAGTACCGGATACCGGATTGGAATCCAGAAGTTTGGGAAGTACCGGATACCGGAACGAAGTCCACAAAGTACCGGAAATCAAGTAGAGTCCGAAAAGAGGATTCGGAATCCGGATTTCATCTAGTCCGAGACTTTCTGTTGTTCGTGGAATTCGGGAGTGTCAGAGACTTATCTAGTCTTGTGTGTTGGGTGTAAATGTAGGTTCGGGTAGAAGATAAACGGTTGCAAGTAAGGACACGTAGCGTGGACACCAGGTGAGTCTTTCTGAACCAAAGCTTGATGGTACTTGTTTGATTACTTGTACATTTGTACTTTGGATTGTGTGGTTGTACTTGGTTTATCTATGTATGCCATAAAGTTGATTCTATGTTGAATATGGGGAGTGTGTCCCATATGGAATAATTGAACAGATTTCGTATGTTCCTTAGGGCGGGTGTGTGCCCTAGTTTATGTCACAGGTGTAAGCGTGACCAAGCAGGAATAATAGTTATGCGTTTGTTTATCTTAACTGGCATGAACATTATTGTTTAATGATTTCTGTAAACTCTTTTATATATTACTTGTGGGGAGAATGTTGTTTGAGGGATCTCACTAGACCTTATGGTCTAACCCTCGCATTTTCAAAACTGAAACCCTTTTCACGTAAGCAGGTTAGAGAGGGCTCGGATAGTGGAAAGGAGAAGATGTGAGTGCGGGCGTGCTTTTAGTGGAACTAGAAGACTTTCCCTTTTTCTTTATTAGATACATTTCTCATTTGTAATTAGGGTTTATTCCACGAACCCAAGTTTTAAATTTTGGTATTGTGATGGTGTGGGCCATGTTTGGCAGTTTTAATTTAAGTATGTGGTTTTGTTTTGGATAGTCTGGTGTGGGTTGTTACAAGGCTCTTAATATTTTAGAAAAACAAACAGTATTAATAGAAATATGTCTGGCCGAAATATTGATAAGTGGCTGATAAGTTCTAATTTTCAAAAAACAAGCAACCCCTAAGTTTGTTTATTTTATAGGTTTGTTAAAAACTACTTGTTTGATTGAGATGTGCAGAAATTCATCTGATTTAATTACAACCAATTGACCATAACTAAATTTCCATTTTGGATGGGTCAGTTCATGAATGGTAATCCAGAATCCAGTAAAACTGAACCGATCCAATGCATGGTCATCCAATTAATAACTGCATATAATTATTAATATATTATGGAAGTATATGAATAATTGGTTGAAATGGTAGATTAACTGGTTTAGAAATTGATCAAAATACTAGATTGAACCAAACTGACCCAATGGGTAACAATTAATAATATCAAATAGATGGAACCGATCAAATCCGATCATCAATTAGATTTGATTAGATCAAATGCCCAACGTCAATTAGATTAAATCAGATGACAAAGTCCAACATCAATAGATGACTGTATCAGATACATATAAATCCATTGGATTTCAACCGATGAACACTGATACATTTGATTATGCATAACTTGTAATAACCAAGACCAAAGTGGAAGAGTTTTAATGTCTTGTGGAAAGGTTTAATTAGGCTGAAAGTTGAGGGTGTATTATGTAAATAAGGGATAGGGTATAATAACCTGATGATTGGGGCACAAAACCCTAGGAAGGCAATCCATTCTTGTTGTTGGTGGCTAATTAATTGAGAGAAAGGAGAAAAAGAGTTTTTGGAGGATTTTATGCATTTGAAGAAGAGAAACATCAATCTTTGAAATCAGAAGAAGAGTGGTGTTGGAATTCATTTTCTGCAAGGAATCTCTCAGGTAATCCCTAACCTAAAACTCTGATTAAGATTGTTTAGTTGATTGTTGGGAGGTTTGAGGGTTTTTCATTGATAAAGTTATTTGAGACCTAAAGGAAGATTTATACACCCCTAAATCGTGCTTAATTAGTAAAGCTTTGTGGGAAATGGTTATAGAACGTCTGTATGGTTATTTATCGCATTATCATTATGTTTGTGGAGCGTTTAGCAAGATTTTGGCCTCCGAACTCGGACCAGCGTTCCGTCCGGTAAGCTGCAGATGATGAAGGTTACCGGGTGTGTGTCCGGTAAGCTTCTGATGTTGCAGGTTACAGGGAAAAGGTATCCGGTAAGCTTAAGTATCCGGTAAGTCTTAATGTGGAGGGTTTCCGGAATGGTATCCGGTAAGTAGGAAGTAACCGGTAAGTAGAGTCACCCGGAAAGTAGTGTTGTCCGGAATGTGGGTTGTTCGGAAAGATGTGTTGTCCGGAATGTAGTGCTGACCAGAAAGTTGTGTGTCCGGATAGATGAGTGATCAGCTTATGTTTTGTCCTTTCATCCAGGAAAATCGATTGGAAGTCGGGAACAGATTAGAAAAGAGAAGTAAGAGCATCAGGTGAGTTTTCTAAACTAAAATACGTAAACTTTGATGTGTTTTTCTAAAGCAAGTACATGATGAGAAATGCCATGATTTATTCTTATGCTTTAATTGCGTGGAAGTTCTTTAAAGTTTATATGAGATGTATGCATACATGTGTGAGATGTAAATTGGCTAAGTCGGGGGGTGTGGCCCGCCAGCTCGTGCCGGGAGGTGTGACCCATTTATGCCGTGGGAAGTGTGTCCCTGTAAGGCAGCATGAGACTGACTCGTTGTCACCCAAGGGTGACTTCAGGGTGCCAATTTACGGGTGCGGACTTTATCCGTGAATGATTTTGTATGAATCAAAATATGGATGTTTTGTACTGAAACTTATGAATTGTTTTAAATGTTTTGATAACTGTTAAGAGGGACTCACTAGACCTCATGGTCTAACCCTCGTATTTTCAAATTTAAAACCCTTTTCAGGTAATCAGGAAGTGAAAGGCTCTGGCAAGTGAACATGGTGGTTAGCGAAGAAGCTTGATAGGGTAGTGACAATATTGTTTAGTTTAGACTCTATTCTCAGTTGTGTAGGTTGATTCTGCCAACCAGATTTTGATATGATGTATGAAATTTTTGGACCCGTTTTTGGGATATTTCATCTTATAAGAATTGCATGCTTTATTTTTTTGTTTGGGTTGTTACAATTGGTATCAGAGCCATAGTTTAAGGGATTTAGGTGACCGGATGGGCCTAAACTTAAACTTTGGAGTCGAAATCACAACTGAGAATCAGGGAATGCGTTAGGAGGGCACTATTGTATATAGAGGAAATGCGTTAAGAGGGAACTATAGCAGATATAGGACTAATAAGGTACCGAGGACAGTCATGTAAGGTAAGTTTGGGATTTCACCTGGCCAGTGTAATTGCGAACTTACAGGTACATGTATGTGCTTGACCTGTCTTGTTGTTCCGAAGCTGTAGTCTTAAGCTAATTTATATGTCGTGTTCCAATAATCAAGAATGTCAGCAAGATCCCTGATGGGGTAGAGTGAGACCTATTATTGGGAAGTATCGTGAGAGATCATTTATGATGTGATGTATGTATACATCGTAGAGAAGAAATGTTGTATAGAATGTTATGAGTCGTCTATAGGTAGATCTTCGTGGATTCGAAGAGGTTGAATGATTGATTCTGAGTAAGACTCCTGTTTCAAGAGAGTCTCAGTTCTAGAAATCGTGGGATAGATCAGTTCGGTTGGTAAGGAAGGACAGTGTCGAGATCTTGGAAGTGTCAATTCAACAGCGAGAAGAGGATTAGAGCCCTGACTCTTTAGTCGAGTTGTTCAGTGGTAGGATCATTGCAGATAGATTCTGTAGAGGACTGAAAGTGTGTTGAGGTAGAATGTGAGATAATTGATCAAGACAAAAATAGTATGAAATGTCTGAGTAAGTGGACGTTGAATGTAGGTATAGCAAGTTGTTGCAAGGCCGAGTGGGCGACCACTGGTCGAAAGTAGAGTGTCAATGATAAGTTGCGAGAGTAAAGCGATTGACCTTGTTTGAGTGAGTACCTTAAATTGCAAGTAGAGTTTCATGCATTGAGTTCGTATATGTGTACATGAGATTTTTCATAAGTAAAGTAAATGTGTAAATATCAAATTTGATCGAATATGAGTCGACGTGTACGAGCGTATGTTTAAAGAAAAATACAAATCCATTTACATCGCACAATGAAGTCTTGAGATTTACGGATTGCAAAATATTCCACTCTTTTCATGATAAGTTAAATTGTGACAAAAAAATCAAGAAAACGTTTGAACACAAAAACTGTTATAACCAAAATGAGTATTGACATGTTGAAGTCATATAAATGAGTGTGGGAACCGACTGGTTTACTTTGTGTCGGTAATTTCTTTCAGAATTGTGTCGTATGAAAAAATTTTCATTCAATATATTTCTGTCGTAACAACATATTTTGGTTGAGTAAGATTAAGTTTTACGGAAAGTTGCATGTAAACGATTCTCGAGATCGTAGTGCAGGGCATTGGAGTTATGAGAATGTTGGGGTCGTGTGTACCCAAGTTGTTTCCAAGTGTTGTTTCGTTAAAATGATAAAAAGTGTGAAATGATTTATTTATCACGTTGTCGTGCATGAAGGCTATGAACTCACTAGGTCGTAGAGTACTACATTTTAAGCTAAGGAAGAGCTCCTAGAATGGAGAAGTGTTGGATAAATCAGCCGCATATAGAGTGTATCTTACTTCTACAAGAAAGGTGTTGGAAAGTGTCAATGTCAAGTTTGATGAATCTGAAGAGATGGTTTCCGGCCAAACAGAATCCAAATTTTATTTCTAATAATTTTTCTGATCTTGATTTATTAATTGAGCATTTTTATAATGATGTGCCTTCTACTAATACTGATGTTATTTCCAATGTGTCAAATCAGGAAACTGTGAATGCATCTACTTCTAATTCCGCTGCAACTAAGTCTGTCAATGATGTAGTTCCAGTCGTTCCTGAACACGAGGCAACTGTTTCTGAATATCAAACAGTGGCTTCTGAAGAACCACAAGTGACTCCTGAAGTTGTGGAGCTAGTGACAAACAATGAAATCAATACATCACAGACTCAAGAAGAAACTGATGTTGTTCAACCTAATGAAAGAGAGATCCAAAATCCGATTGTTGATCATCCGTCAGTTCCAGAATCTGAATCTGAGAGTGTCGTTGAGTTATCTCCTCCAACTCCAGAAGTGATACCTGTTTCTTCAAGCGAAGCATAAATACCTGAACCTCATTCACGTGTTTTGGAAAGTGTTCAAGAGACAGTTGATCCTCTCCCTCACACAGCAAAATGGACACAAGCACATCCAATTCATCAAATCATTGGTGATCCATCTTCAAGTGTTTCTACAAGATCCAAGTCTGCGACTCCAAATGAATGCTTATTCGCTTGTTATTTAAACAATGTTGAACCTTCGAAGGTATCCGAAGCATTGAATGATCCGGATTGGATTATTGCCATGCAGGAAGAGCTAAATCAGTTTGAAGCATTGAAGGTGTGGAGACTTGTTCCAAGGCCGAAAGGAAAAAGCATAATTGGCACTAAGTGGATTTTCAAGAATAAAAAGGATAAAGATGGCATTGTTGTGAGAAATAAAGCTCGTTTGGTAGCGAAGGGTTATCGACAACAAGAAGGTATAGATTATGATGAGACATTTGCGCTGGTTGCAAGATTAGAAGCTATCAGAATGTTTCTTGCTTTTGCAGCTTATCGAGACTTTACCGTATATCAGATGGATGTCAAGACAGCTTTTCTGTACGGGGGACTTAAAGAAGAGGTTTATGTTTCTCAACCAGAAGGGTTTATTAGTCAAGATAAACCTGATTATGTGTATCGTCTTGATAAAGCTTTATATGGTCTGAAACAAGCACCGCGCGCGTGGTACGACGAATTGTCAACCTTTTTGCTTGTATCCGGATTTATCAAGGGAGCTATTGACACAACTTTATTCATTTATCCTGAAAATCATGATATCTGCTTAGTAAAAATTTATGTAGATGATATTATTTTTGGTGCTACTAACAAATCTTTGAGTACATGGTTTTCTGATCTCATGGCTTCCAGGTTTAAAATGAGCATGATGGGGAAAATTAATTTCTTCCTTGGACTTCAAGTCAAGCAATTACCTGATTGGATCTTTATAAACCAGTCAAAGTATGTCTTCGATATTTTGAAGAAATTCAAAATGGATAAGAGCACTACAATTCGCACTCCGATGGCTCATGGTGCAAAGCTTGGTTTAGATCCAGATGGTAAAGAAGTTGATGTTCGAGAATACCGAGCAATGATTGGATCGTTAATGTACTTAACAGCTAGTAGGCCAGACATAATGTTTTCTATATGTTTGTGTGCCAGATTTCAAGCAAAACCCAAAGTATCTCATTGGATGGCAGTCAAACGAATTTTCAGATATCTGAAAGGAACTCCATATTTAGGTTTGTGGTATCCAAAGAGTTCAGATTATAAACTAACTACTTATTCTGATGCAGATTATGGTGGAAGTCAACTGGACCGGAAAAGTACACCGGGTCATGTACAATTACTAGGAGATAGGCTGATTAGTTGGGCGTCAAAGAAACAAAACTGTGTATCAATTTCAACGGCCGAAGCTGAATACGTGGCCGCCGCCAGTTGCTGTTCTCAAGTTCTTTGGATGAAGACACAGTTACAAGACTATAGGTTGTTGTACAAGACAATTCCGATATATTGTGATAGCAAATCCGCAATCGCCATCTCAGTAAATCCGGTTCAGCACACAAAGACTAAACACATCGACATGCGATATCATTTCATAAAACATCATGTGGAAAACGGTACAATCGAATTATATTTCGTACCTACTGACTATCAACTTGCCGATATTGGATGAAAAACGCTTTAATTTTCTTTTATCAAAACTCGGCATGTTGAACTTGAAAGTTTGAACCTTCACAAATTTAATTCAATGAAGTGAAAATATTTCTATTTTCATTCAATGAATAAAATGTGTGTCAAGGGTGATTTTACAAGTAGTTTTGTGATATCTGAGTTTTATTTGCTTCAACTTTCGCTTCTGAAATAAATCGAAAGGTCAGCAAAACATGAATGGAAGTTTGATTCATGCACAAAACTGTGTAAATCTAGAGTTATATAGAATATGATGCTCACAAAGCCTATTTGTCAGGATGAATAATGGAAATGAAAATATGAGGGAAGCACAAAGTTTTATAACCAAGTGATTGAGATGCAAAAAAAATAATCATTAAGTTTGAAATTCTGTGCCTGTGGCCTATCTGGTTTGGGAGATTAAGTCCTAAGGGGTACTTGATACCTAGCCCCTAAGATCATTAACTGGTCTGGGATTGGCTGACCCAAATCCTGCTATAGAATCAGATAGAAAGCCATGTTCTACTGGTACAGATGGGATTAGGATATATCGATGTAGCCTTTCTGGTTTGGGAGAGTAAATTCCAAGGGGTGCTCGACACCTAGCCCCTAAGGCCAACTGGTCTGGGATTGGCTGATCCAAATCCTGCTATAGAACCAGATAGAAAGTTACGTTTACGGTGTATCTTAGTCTTAATAAACTTTTTGACAAAAAGATGCCATTGTGCACAAAATAAAAGATGCCAATGAGCACACATCTCTTAAATCTTGGGGAAATTACAATGTCGCGATAAACTTATAAATTTGTGGAAATTCTGATTTCAGTCATATAGTGTGAGTAAGAGCAAAGTATTCTTATAAGTTGAAGATGTACATTTGATTGTTGCTAATCATATTTCACATGCTAGCACGCCAAATAGATTTAATAAGTGGTTGAAACTGAACAAATTGTAACTTGATATGCAAACATGACTTGTTTCTGAATCCGAAAGCATACATTTGATGTCATTTGTTTGAAAAACATGTCTACTTTCACTAAGTTGAATTTTATTTGTTCGGTGTTCAAACATTCTATAGTTAGTAGTTATGTTATATAATTTAATGTATTTCAATTTCCGCTACTGATCGTTTAGTGAAATTTTTCATACTGTCATGTGTGGAGTTAATGCTGTTTTTTAGGGGGAGTGACTTCGAAAGCTAAGCAAATTTTGAGGGGGAGAGATTTCATGGATTATTATTTTGAAGGGAAGAATTTCATAGGTTCTCATTTTGAGGGGAGAAATTTTTTCAGATGCTTGGTACTTATCTGACAGTGCACGAATTTCAAATCGGATAAATTGCTCAGGTATGAATTTCTGAGATAATTTTCAGGTATATTCTACAAATGCCATTTTTAAACTGAAAATATCTAATGCATCGGTGTAGGGGGAGTGAAAGGAGTCTATCTTGAGAAAATTCATTTTTTTTGAAAAAGTTCAAAAATATTCATTTTTGAATTTTTTTTTTAAAATAATGATTTTTTTAGATTTTATATTCCACTTTGACCTAATTTTGACTTTCCCTCTGAGAGTTTTTCTTCTTGCGATTTTCCCTCTGGGAACTTTTCGCATCAATTTCTTGCATATTTCTTCTGGTTTCGAGTGATTCAGTTCTTCTCTTCGAATCAGGTATGATTTCGACTGTTAGCATTTGTTTAGAACATCTTTTAGTAATCGATTTCATATCCTATTTCATTTATTTCTCGAATGGTGTGTTTTGTTCATCTTCTTCAATATTTCGATTTCTAGGGTTTGAATGAAGTTTAGACTGATTATGTGGTTAAATAGGGTCGATTTATGTTTATAATCTGCTTAGATACTATTTCGACCTCTATTAATCACATATAGTAGTTCAATTTTTGGATTTGGTGTATTTTTTTACGATTTTTATATCTGACAAGTGAGCTTTGCGCAACCAAAGGATGCGAATTTCTTACTTTGCGCAACCTTAAGTTGCGAAAAATACTGACTTTGCGCATCCTCAGGACCCGAAAAGTTTACTTTTCGCTAATGAAGCTTGCGAAATATTCATTTTTTGCATCTGTTGCTTGCGAAAAGTCGCATCTGTTGCTTGCGAAAAGTTTACTTTGCGCCTCTTTGGCTTGCGAAAATCTGACTTGGTCATTTTTTATTGAAATTTTTTTTTGTTTTGTTTGTTGTTTTTCAGATTTATTATATTGTTTTTATGTTTCTTTTCTAATATTTTTTTTACTTAATGTTTCTATTTTGTGTCCACAATTTCTAGGGGATAAATGGCTTCAGATGATGAGCAAGATCATCAAGTTCAAGAAGGTGAAAATGAGCCTTCAGATCATGTTTCTCGAGACAAACCTCTTCCATCTACTAGATCTTCAGGTGTTGAGTTGTCTGCAAGAAGAAGTACTCCGGACGATGTATTTCCGCGAGCAAGTTATATTCGATATCTTTCGAATAATCATTATGTAGATCTCGACCGAATTCGTATAAATCCGATTATTCTATCGATTCTTCGAGGTCATCCGATCAGTTATGCGTTAACAGCTCGACATGGAGTTCCTGAAGTCTATCTACAACAAGCATGGCACTCAATACGGAAGATAGAAAATGTTACACCTCCTCGTTTTGTGATTGAGATAGATCAATTTGAGACGTTTCTGGATTACAGACGTCTTTGGTTAATTTTCCGTCTTCCAGAAGCTAACTCTAGACCAGGTTTTACAGAATTTGAAGACTTTCCTTCAGAAGAAGTTGTGTTAGCTGGTATTCGGGAGTTGGGATATGTTGGTAATTTGACGATGGTGAGTGATTTTGAGAAGAATCTTCTTCCACCAGTCTGGTATGCATTATTCTCGATTATCATCAGATGTTTGACTGCTAAGCATTCTGGTACAGACAATGCCAGTCTTCATTTCTTACGTCTTTTCTATGCCATCATTCATGATCTTCATGTCGATTATGCTCTTGTTTTTTGGACCGAGTTGAGTGAGATTGTACACTCAAAGTTTATGAACAAGCATCGTAGCTTCCTGCCTTTTATACGGTTTCTAGAGCTTATCGTATGGAGTATGTTAAGAAGCAACAAGGAGATTCCACGAAGATCTAACTGGCCTATTGCTCCTGATTTTTCTATGGGATACATTCAAAAGCTAAAACGACCGTTTGATCATTTCATGCCTATTCCTCCGGAGCTAATTCAGAAATATGTTGATCCAGAAGATGAAGCGGTTATTGATTACTGTGAAGAGCATGGCATAGAACTTCAGCCTCAGAATATTCAGGATGAAACTGCACAAGAAGATCAAGAACATCAAAGTGAAGAAGAAGTTGAATCAAGCAGTTCTGAAGATGATGATAGTAATGAAGAGGCAGATGATGAAGAAGAAGCAGATGATGATAATAATGATGATGATAGTGATGGAAATGGTGGTGGTATGAATTTCGGTGAATCGGTGTTTAGAGAACCTATTGTTGAGGCCGAACATTCATCTGTAAGAGATTTTTTGGAAGGGAACACGGTTGATACTTCAGAGACTATTCCGATAAACCCAAACGTGGTGAATATTGAAGTAGATGAGCTCGATCTTAGAGCTGCCAGGGCATCAGTTCAAGAAGTTACTAATACAGTTCAAGAAGTTACTGATTCAGTTCAAGAAGCAACAAATACAGTTCAAGGAACGTCAGGTACCATGACAGGTGATGAGTTTTTAAGGCAGATGCGAGAACGGATGGATGCTCAAAGAGATGAACAGTTAATTAGAACGAAGGCGATGCTGAAAGGCAAAGGGAAGATGTCAGAAATTCCTGAAATTCCTTTTGAGATTCCTTTAAGAAGACCGACTGGAGTTGTTATTCAGGAACCGTCATCTCAACCGTCGGGTCGTCCTGTTCCTCAACCGCCTATTATTCCCTCTGTTCAAGATCCACCTTCTTCTCATCAAAATCTTGCGGATATTTCATTGACGGAACTTTCGGATGCTTTCTATGCACGTTTATTGTCGGTTTCACCTCCGGAGCATCAAGACAAGGACTTGATTACTCTGCTTCGGGATTTCCAACCGAATCAGCCTCGGCCCTCCTCTACGACTCAGTCTTCCGTAATTGAATCTAAAGTTTCTTCCTTGACAGAAGAATTTCACTCATTCAGATCTGAAGTCCATACTAGCTTATCCGATATTAAAACAGGTATAACTTTGATGACGGAAGCACTTTCTACACTTTCTAATCGGGTAGCAAAGCATGAAGAAACTTGTCATACTGCCGCTCTTTCGTCTCTTAAGCGAAGACATGACCAAGATGATTCAGATCATCAAGGCCATGAGGGGGAGAGTTCAAAGAGACAAAGAGTAGAAGAAATTGTACATGTTGAATCTGCTAAAAAAGTTGTTGAAGATACGGCAAATGAGGATAGGGCAAACGAAGAATGAGAGAAAGAAGCTCATCCAGAAACTATAGTTGATGAGTTGTTAGATGAAATAGATTTGACGGCAATGGCTTCTGAGATTAATTATGTTGTGCCAGAATTTGTGAATAATCTGCAACTTGTGGTGTATGTAGATCCAGATTCTGCACCGGTGTCTATAGAAAACCAGGAAACTTCTCACGTGCATGAGTCTGAAGATTATGATGATATGCGCAACTTCTTCTCCAACTATGTCGAGATAGATTCTGATGATGACGTCCAGAGAAAGTTTGATAAGTTCTGGAAGATAAAAGAAGAAGATCAAGATGATATTATCGTCATCTCAGATACTGAAGTGGATGTAGAAGTTGATGAAAAAGACATTACCATTGTTAATATGCTATATGGAGATCTTTCTGATAATGAAGATGTGAGTCATCAATCTCCTATAGTACAGTCACCAGTTCAAGGTCCCGAAATTTCTGTTCATACAATTCCTTCAGTTGTTTCTGAGACTCCAGCTCTTACCACTACTATTCCGAAAAATACTTTTATTCAGGGTGAGTCGTCTAGAGCAAATCAAGAGGTTCCTGATCCGTTTCTGAATGTTCCACCTAGCATTCTTCAACCAGGTCCAGCTTTGGATAGACAACAACGTTTGCAAAGACTTGAAGAAAAATTTCAAGTTACCAGAATGAGATCTGCTTTTCTTGAAGACTCAGAACGCAACTTTTATGTCAAGAAAAGAAGGAGAGTTAATGTTCATGCCATTCTGGGGATTGAGAAAGAACCGGCCTGGTATCAATACGAATATCTGATGTTTATCAAATGTATTCGTAAAGGAAGACTTCTGGTGTTCTCAAAGCATGAAATCATAAGGGTACTTAAGGTGGAGATAGCTAGTTTCGTCAGAATTTGGTATCCTATATTTTACGTTGAACGTCAAGACTGTCAGAGATATCAGTTTTCTGAAGCAGACTTCAATAATCTTTCAATTGATGACTTTGAGGTAATGTATCATCAATTTCGAGATATGCCTGTTCGCACTGATGATATCCTCAGGCCTTTGGAAGCAGTCAAGCGTTTCCTACGAAGACAAGTTAGATTCTATAGATGTTTTGACTTCCAACTTGCTATCGAAAGCTTCCAACCGGTTGTCGATGTAAGAAGACCTGATAGAGATTTACCAAATATTGACAGCTATCCACTATTCACTATTCTTGAAGATCCTTATGGTGTTGTGTATAGAGATCAATCTGGGTTTAGACGCTTTCTCAGATTTTATGAGATTGGTAAGTATTCAGATGGTACTTTGAAGATTATCCGATTACAATTAAATCAAAGATTGAAGGAAGCTTTAGAGAAGCTTTTGGAGACAAGAAGAAATTTGTACCAGGTTGATAATGTTGTGATCAGACTTTTGAGGAGAGCAATAGAGATGATTGATACAAGATTGAACTTTCGGTTGACTCTAAGACGCTTGGAGATTTTGATTGGCAAGAATCGCCAACACAGAAGATTCGAGCGCCCTTAATTACAAAGGGGGAGATTGTTAATGCTATAATATGTTGTAATCAAGGCTTCTTATATATTAGCTTACATTCCTTTAGTTTGACTTTGTAATAGTCAAGGGTATATAAACCCTTTGTAAGCTTTTGCATCATAACAGTTCTTAATAGAGATGACAAACTTTCTCTCACTTGAATTTCTCTCTCTATCTTGAAAGATCTTGGATTTACAGTTTTGGTATTTGTGTTCAAGAGAAGAGGTGAGCAGTGGAAGCGTCGGAAGTGGACTTTAGTGTCGGTTGTATGAGGGTCTGTACCCTTGTGTGGTGACTGGAAATACAGTTGCCGAGGGACGGTTGTGTTCAGGGGAAGGACTAGAAGTCATCAAGGTGTTGGTATTAGCAACTCGTTATGAGTAGTGTGGTGAAATAGGAATGAAATATCCTCGACGTCGAATAATAGTTTTAAAGTGATCTTGTAATATTGACGTTACACGAGTGAGTTTGAAATGAGGACGACGGGATGTGAATTTGATTATGATATGTTGGAAGGATTAGGTTCAGTAAGGGACCCTTGTTGAAGAATAGGTTAAGGAAGTATCAACAGGTCAACTATTGACGTTGAAGTCGGCAGTTATGTAAAGTGTATGAGGCCGAAGACTTGAATCGGAAGGTTGAAAGTTGAAAGACCACCTTGTAGGGGTGGTAAGTTAGTGAAAAACTGCTGTTTTAGATAAGCGTTTTACTTATGAGGTGGATGGTTCATAAAGGATGAAGTATTTAGCACAAACGAAGTGAGTATATAGATTATGTCGATCTGTGAGGAAATGTGCCCTGTCGATGTAATGATTTGAAATTGCAAAGAGCTAGCAAGAAACGAGTATGTTAGAGTTATTCAGAAACTCGTGAGTTGTGGTTCAACTAGAGTTGGGGAGAGACAAAGTAGCGAGATAGACTCGGTTATTTAGGCAGGAGATCTTGAAGATAAGTTTGAGTTGTGTACGAATGACCATGAGAAATCTGGTCTGCAGTAAGATGTATGGGTAGAGAATGTTCGGATGAGTAGTGGCATCAATTGCCAAGATAAATGTGCCAGTCAGTGTGTAATGTGATGTTAGAAAGAGGAAGCATCAGATGGAAGCCTTTTCGGAGTTTTCAGATGAGGTGTACGATTTGTTAATTAAGTCGTTGAAGCACGTGGGTTGTAAGATGGCGTTGTGACACGACCATTATAGGAATAGAATGTCGGAGCGGTAGCGGATGGTTACCCAATTGAGAAATCAAGTGTCTTGAGTTGTGTAAGTCGCTAAGTAAGTAGATTTTGGAATCACTGGAAGATTAAAGAAGATGTTGGATGAGTGAGTCTAAGAGGTGGTGTAGTAGATGCTAAATCTCTAAGGAAGTTGAATTGTTTCCGTTGTACGAAAGGATTAATTCGAGTAGGTAACGATTGGAAATCAAGTAGCGTGTAGTGACTTCGATCACCGGTGTCCTTTCGAGATAACTAGTTTGGATGCCTCAGGTTAGAATTTTGGTTATGTGAAATAATGAGAAAATGTTATCAGCATGTGGAAAGATCGGAAGAGAGAGGCAAGTAACGTTTGGTGGGCGGTGCCCCACGTTAGCGTAGGGAGGCGAAGATAGTATGTCGGGACAAGTGAGTAGGATGGAAGCAGTAAGCTTAGTAGTAACATCGAAAAGGTGGAGTAGTGTGTGTAGAGCGTCATCAGTAAGTGTGCGAACCCCTGGAAAGAGTATAGAGGGAGAGGATTGGTGCATGTCTTTATGCGGGAAGGAAGTGGAAAAGGGCAGTTGAATGAGTTGAGTTGGTGATGCTGTGAGAAACGTTCAAATGAACTGATCGTTCAGTGTAAGCTATTGAGAACAGTAGGGTGTGATCATGGTTACTCCTCCTAGTTGAGTGGGGATAACCGAGGTTATGTCATATGACTAAACGTTGGGGGTAAGCAGTGGGGAGCTGGTATGTTTTCAGGATAAGTTCAATTCGGATAGGTGAACGCTTCAATGAGGGATCATGGAAGTTTTCTGCTTTTGGTCACGTATAAGTGTAGAGTGATGAAGGGGTGAGAACGTATGAATTAGTTGTCGAGTTGTAGCCGATGTGATTCTGGAAGGGAGTATAATTTGTATAGACGTATGACGATTAGAAGAAGTAATCTAGGATTACATGTAACCCGAGGAGGGAACCCTTAGGTGTGGGTTCGTCGGGATGTGCAAGGGTGGCCTTGTGCCAAGTTGTCAAGTAAGTGATTAATCCTGTTATAAAATTTTGTTGTTGTGGCGGTAATTTCCGCCAAAACTCTTTCTCTTAAGGAAGTAAAAAGGTAGGAGAGACCGTAAGTAGGCGTGTTTTAAGACCGTGAGTCCCGACGTGGGGACGAAAGCGAACAAATGGGAGCACGATTGGCCTTGGATTTTTCTAGTGGTATTTAAGCGAGTATAGGATTCGGAGAGGTTGCAAGTAAATAGTACAAGATGACACAATATAGCAAGGTGGTGACTCGCCGAGAGCGGTTCCAAAGTATGGTGTACGGTTATGTTTCCCATCAGAACGGTTTGGGGTGATCGAGTAGAACTGAGCTGGTTGGATTGAGGAACATAAGGCTTTTGAGCCTTGAAGTTTGAGAGAAAGGTAAGGTGGACTAAGTCTATAGATCCGTCAAAGTTTTGAAAGTTGAATAGATAGTGCGTGATCTTGAGGTACTAGATGAAATTTTTGAGGAGAAATTCATAGTGTGATGCACGTCTCTTTTGTGGAGAGCCGATGTGGGTAGTGAGATGACAACGACCTTGCAAGAGATGCAGACGATAAGGAGTTGACTTTTGCCATTAGTGAGCGAGATAGAGCAACGGCATACAAGTAAGACTGGTCGAAAGATTAGAGAGTGTTCATCCGACATTTTATGTCTCGGACTTAATGAAGTGTTTGTCAGATGCCGAGGTGGCTGTTCCTTTAGGGGACATCAGTATAGATGAGAAGTTGAAGTACGAAGAAGAGCCAATCGAAATTGTAGACAGTAAAGTACGAAAGACGAGGAACAAAGAAGTTCGTTTGGTGAAAGTTCAGTGGAGATATCATAAAGGATGAGAGGCTACTTGGGAAGTGGAAGTGGACATGAAGTACAAGTACCCTCACCTTTTTAAGAATGGAATTCCAGGGACAGAATTCTTTTGAGAGGGGAGTATTGTAATAACCAAGACCAAAGTGGAAGAGTTTTAATGTCTTGTGGAAAGGTTTAATTAAGCTGAAAGTTGAGGGTGTATTATGTAAATAAGGGATAGGGTATAATAACCTGATGATTGGGGCACAAAACCCTAGGAAGGCAATCCATTCTTGTTGTTGGCGGCTAATTAGTTGAGAGAAAGGAGAAAAAGAGTTATTGGAGGCTTTTGTGCATTTGAAGAAGAGAAACATCAATCTTTGAAATCAGAAGAAGAGTGGTGTTGAAATTCATTTTCTGCAAGGAATCTCTCAGGTAATTTGTTGACTTTATTTTTATATTGTACTCAAGATTACTTGATTAAATTGTAAAAGCCTAAATTGTATTTGTGGGCTTTAGTGGCTAATGGTGTAACACCCTCAAATTTGGAACGAGCAACTAACTTCAAAATTTAATAAAATAGCCAAATAAATGAAGTCACATCTACAATTCATTCCTTAAAATACCTCGGAAATTAAAACATTATAATTCCCACAATAAAATGACTTAATTGGGTGTTACTTAACCCCACACAAATTGCTAGTCCAAACTATTGCGGAAGACTTCACTAATCATGTCACCTCTCGTGCACTCCACTAGCACTCGCCACTTCACAATGTAGCTAGAGCCACCCCCAACCTGAGCCTGTTGCACATGCCGACAAATAAAAAGGGTTAGGCTTACGCCTAGTGAGTTCATGCATTTTATCATGACTATATAAATTCATAAATCAAGAGGAGTGTAGTTTTTAGTCATGACTTCAAAAGAGTTTACTTCAAATACAATCACCCATTTTTCCAACTCACACAATTCCCATGTTAAAATCTTTATTATAACATGATTTCTCAAAAATAGACTTATTCACAAAGTCAACGAAAGGTGAAATAGCATTTGACACTCAAAACGATTAAACTTATAATTATTTGCCATTATCCCAAAACATCTCAAAACGTGGATGAAACATAATCCACAACTCATATAACGTGGAAATGCAATTCTCATAAATATGATACGTTACCGAAAACATGGATAAACACAATTACCCAAAACAACACACACGGATGAGATATAAACCACAATTTACATACCATGGAAAAACAATCCATATAAATATAACACGTCACCGAAAACATGAGTAGCAACAAATACCCAAAACAACACCTTTCGGTGACGGGGGAGACCCGTATACATTGCACGCGACGGAACACTAAAGTGGGTCACTTACTATGCAATAAAAACACCCATGTAGATTACTCTCGTAAACTGAGCTCAATCACTCCAGATCTATTGCCCGCGAGACTGGGGAGTTCCCAACTTCAACCACTCCAGGTCTATACATTGGGTCACTCCAAATCCACAACAGCACATTAGGGATTACACCTTACTGCCCATGAGACGACGCCCGACCATATAGGTCCACGCCTTACTTATCATGGATCCCGATGCCTATCCCGTGCTAAGCACATATATGGAATTACACCTTACTGCCCATGAGACGACGCCCGACCATCTAAGTCCACGCCTTACTTATCATGGAACCCGATGCCTATTCCGTGCTACAAAATAAACTAACGTCTCGTAAACTGAGCTCAATCAATTTCGACCTCTTGCCCGCGAGAGTAGGGGAAACTCAAATGCCTATGGATCCATGGCTAGCAAGGTCTAAAATATTACACGACCCCAAATAAATAAACAAATGCATTCAAAACATGCAATTCCCCAATTAACATAAATCATGATCAAAACTCAACTTTGAGCTATCCAACCGGACAAATGTCCCCAAAACTTAATAAAATCTAATACTGAGCCACAAGCTCAACTAAGTCAAAAGATAGTTCATGAAAGTCATAAAATGACATTAAGTATAACAACACACACCGGTTGTCAGTAAATACTTCAAATCCGTGAAACCCGAAATAACACCTTGGATCGGGATAACCCTCATTTCCAAAAGGACTCAACCTTTACATTTTCAAAACATCTCATGATGTACTATATGCATATTTCCAAATATCCACAAAATGCATTTTCATAATAAATAGACTCCATTTATCACATAAACCAACAACTCATTTCATGTATGATTTATTATCACGTTTTTCCAAAATATCCAAAAGTAGTGTTTTACAATATTTACCACAATTAATACCTTAATGGTAAAAAACACCAAATAACCCAATATTGATAATTTTCAGGTAAAACACACAATTACTTGGAAAAATAACATTTTGGCATGTACAAAGTTTTTGCAAAGTAACTTGAACTCACCTTGCTAGATTAAGCTAAATCTAGATTTTTCCCAAACGTATGCTCCTTTGATGAAGTTTGCATCCTCAAGCCAAAACTTCCAAAACCTAGGTTTATGAATTTCCAACCATCAATACTCAAGTCTAACCATAAGTAATCATCATCCATTCAACATATACCCAAAATACCCAATTTATACCAAACCCTAGTTTCATTCATGAAGAAGATGAAGATTATTTCAACCAACCACCATCAAAATCGTCCAACAACGTCCCAAAGTAGAAGAAAGATGAAATCAACAACAATAACAACCATTGAGTAGGGAGAGATTACCTTAACCTTTCGAATCTTCCAAAAACGAGCTCCTACTCTCCACAAATGTTCCAAGCTCCCAAATGTCCATCAATGGAGGAAGAGGGTTTGATTTGGTGAAGAGATGAGGAAGGAGAGGGGGAGGGGTTCTAGGGTTTTTAGTGAGAGGGGTGATTTTTAGAGAGAGGGATGGAAATAGATAATGAAAGAAAGCTGCAAGCCGTGGGTTTAAAACCCTCTGAGCCCGACGGCGAGAGTGACAGGCGAGATTGCCACTGTCACTCTCGCGGGGCACTCTCGCCCGCTACCCAAAAACCTTCGGTACACTTTCAGCGAAAGTGACACGGCGAAAGTGACCATGTCACTCTCGCGAGTGTCATACTCGCTGGTCCTTCCAAAACCCTCGGTACATTCTTGGCGAAAGTGACACGGCGAAAGTGACCATGTCACTCTCGCGAGTGTCATACTCGCTGGCTTTGTACCGAGCCCAATCTTGCCCGATTTCTCATGCGATCCATTTGGCATTATGCGTCCTACCTTCCAATGCGAAACCTTGTCCTTTTAATAATTCTAAATGGACTCATTTACAATTTGAGTTAGGATTTTCTAGGTGTTACAATCGGTAAATTGTGGTTTATATCTCATCCGTGTGTGTTGTTTTGGGTAATTGTGTTTATCCATGTTTTCGGTAACGTATCATATTTATGAGAATTGCATTTCCACGTTATATGAGTTGTGGATTATGTTTCATCCACGTTTTGAGATGTTTTGGGATAATGGCAAATAATTATAAGTTTAATCGTTTTGAGTGTCAAATGCTATTTCACCTTTCGTTGACTTTGTGAATAAGTCTATTTTTGAGAAATCATGTTATAATAAAGATTTTAACATGGGAATTGTATGAGTTGGAAAAATGGGTGATTGTATTTGAAGTAAACTCTTTTGAAGTCATGACTAAAAACTACACTCCTCTTGATTTATGAATTTATATAGTCATGATAAAATGCTTGAACTCACTAGGCGTAAGCCTAACCCTTTTTATTTGTCGGCATGTGCAACAGGCTCAGGTTGGGGGTGGCTCTAGCTACATTGTGAAGTGGCGAGTGCTAGTGGAGTGCAAGAGAGGTGACATGATTAGTGAAGTCTTCCGCAATAGTTTGGACTAGCAATTTGTGTGGGGTTAAGTAACACCCGATTAAGTCATTTTATTGTGGGAATTATAATGTTTTAATTTCTGAGGTATTTTAAGGAATGAATTGTAGATGTGACTTCATTTATTTGGCTATTTTATTCAATTTTGAAGTTAGTTGCTCGTTCCAAATTTGAGGGTGTTACAAGTTGGTATCAGAGCATAAGTTTGAGAGATTTAGGTGTTGATTTTGGATACATGGACTCAAACTAGCGTTTGTCTAAGTAAATGAGAGTGAAATTCACCTTTAGGCACTTTAAGATAGGATGTTTTGAAGTTGATGGATGTTGTTAGAAACGAGAGTCACGTCGAGAGTAACAAGGATAATCATGTATGGTGCGTTCATAGTGACACCTGGCCAGTGTCATGGTGAACCTGCTAGTACATGTGCGTACTTGAATTACTTTAAGGTGATAATCGTTGGGGTAGTGAAGGAGGTTCTAAGCTAGTAGTCGTTGGAATAGATGGACGATTCTAGTATTAGTCACTTGGAGTGAAGATAAGCATGATAAT
Source organism: Saussurea involucrata (assembly GCA_033807775.1). Taxonomy (NCBI): domain Eukaryota; kingdom Viridiplantae; phylum Streptophyta; class Magnoliopsida; order Asterales; family Asteraceae; genus Saussurea; species Saussurea involucrata. Next base: position 165,652,345 of record CM066314.1, read on the forward strand.
TGCTTTAAGTAGACCGTTTCGGGTCGAGCTTGATGGTTGGATTAGAACCATAGGCCTAATGAGCCGATTTTGATTTGAGGAAAAACCGTAAAGTTAATTGGTGTAATTCCCAACTTGCCTTAAGAGGTTAAAACATCCGGATGACGATAGTGGACCGGAGGGATTTGGAGGAGTATGAGTTGAGACGTTGAGTGCCGACTAAATTATGCACATAATTTATTTTTGAAAATGAATTGCATTAATTATTTCTTGTGTTTCGAATCCTTATATGGATTGTATTATGTGTTAGTCCCAGATGGCTATAACAAGTATTGTAGAAGGGGGGGGGGGGGGGGGGTTGAATACAATACTCAAAATTTTCACAATTTTAATTCTTTTATTGAAAATCTTTCAACAAGAATTACACATAGAAAACTTAAGACTGTTGCGGAAAAGAACAGATAAACTATTCTAACAATCTTACACAAAGTATACAACAAAATAACTAAGAACACTTAGAACAAAGCTATAAAGTTTTTCAAGCAAACTGGAAATTCTTGCACTTAGAGAATTCTTCCAGTTTGCGTAGAATATCAAGAGCTCACAGTAATCTTCAAAGTCTCTCAAGATGTGTGTATTTCAGTATGGAGAGCTCTTCCTTTTATAGTGACAAGGAGTGTGCAAGCATTGAATGCTTGAGACACTTGTCATCTTCACACTTGCTGAGGATGTTGACTTCTGGAAAGTTGTGAAGTCCTTGTCACCTTTTACTAGGTGCAGACAGAGTAGCTTGAGCAGATAACAGGGACCTTAGCTGAAAATGGATAATAAGACAGAAGGTCACTTTATCCATGTAGAAAATATCTTCTCAATTTGTCTTCTTATGTCTCTCAGTTTTGTCTTCTTTTGCTTCTCAAAATCTCTTTCAACAAATGCACCACCGAAGAAAGGTTGTAAGATTTCTTCCAAGACAAAATGAATTTGCTTCTCATTTTGTCTTATTATGTCTCTCACTTTTGTCTCCTTTTGCTTCTCAGATTTTCTTTCAAGAAAAGCACCACCGATGGAAACTTGAGATATGTGACACATCTTTGGAGAAAACATCTTTGAAGCTTCTTTGAGGTCCCACCGAAATGTCATTTGGGATATGTGACACATCTTTGAGATATGTGACATCATCTTTGAGATATATGACATCATCTTTGGGAAAAGCTTCTTTGAGACTAGGCCGAAATAGAGAGAAGTTTCGGTGGAAATACCACCGAAATTGTGAGAACAATTTCGGTGAACAATGACTTGTATGTTTGAGAAAAGATCTTTCACTTCCACAATGAGAGAATCTTTAATCTTGACTTTGGTTGATCTTTGACTTCACCAAACATTTGATATCTTGTACAAGCCATTACAAAGAACCATGCATCCAAAATTTCTCTAAGTATAAAATGTTTTTCAAAGTATAAAAGGAGATCATGAGGTCATCTTCAAATCTTGATGACCCAACAATCTCCCCCTATTTGATGATGACATCCATACTTAGAAAAACATGAGTAAGACAGTGAATAATGCAAGTTGACCCTTCTTTACTCTTTTGGGTTCTTTTTCACACAGTCCATTTTTTTTTTATTTTTTTTTTTTGTGTGTGTATGTATATATGATATTTACATATAAGAAAAAAAATAAAAAGGTATAGCTGTACAAATAATCGAAAGGAAAAGGAAAGAAGTATAAACAGTATAAACAGAATGAATATTACTTGCATCTTTGGAGGGGCGAGTTGAAACTTGTGTCTGGCTTGAGGATTCTTCATTTTGATCAGCAGCCTTAGGATACTTCTGCCCAACTGTTGCATCTTGGCATCTTTTCATGTTTAGCATCAGCATCCTTTGTCTTTGTTTTGCTCCCCCTCAGTTAGATCAGACGGTCTTTGTGTTTCTCCCCCTCAGTTAGATCCGCCCGGACTGAAGTGCTCCCCCTTGACCGGTCCGTCGATTTCCTCATTTTTTCAAGTTGGTCGCTGTATATGAGTACTGAGGGTTTATGTTGCTCCCCCTCAGATGAATTCTCCCCCTCAGCGGCCGACGTAGGAAAAACACCAAGAGAAAATGAAAAGATCGGCCAGAACCAAGACCAGTTTTTTTTTTTTTTTTTTTTTTACCTTTCCACCGAAAATTGAGCAAAATCCACCGAAAATAGGCTATTTTCGGTGGGATTTTCGGTGGAAAATCGGTAGAATTTTTTTTTTTTTTTTTTTTTTTACCTTTCCACCGAAAATTGAGGAGAATCCACCGAAAATAGGCTATTTTCGGTGGAAAATCGGTAGGTTTTTTTTTTTTTTTTTTTTTTTTTTTTTTACCTTTCCACCGAAAATTGAGCAAAATCCACCGAAAATTGGCTATTTTCGGTAGGATTTTCGGTGGAAAATCGGTAGGATATTTTTTTTTTTTTTTTTTTTTTGCTTTTCCACCGAAAATGAAGGAGAGTCCACCGAAAATTGGCTATTTTCGGTAGGATTTTCGGTGGAAAATCAGTAGTAAAACTTCTAAGACATTATGGAGAAAATCTTCAAAGTGAAGAAAAGATTGGAATTTCATCTTCCAATTTGATGACCCAAAAAGATTGAGTTTGAGGATTTGGGGTGACATCTGTAGAAGAGTTTGTAGTGGGTGGATTGGTGGAGGGATTTGAGGTGGTGGATCGGTGGAGGGATTTGAGGTGGTGGATCGGTGGAGGGATTTGAAGTGGTGGATCGGTGGAGATTCGGTGTGGAATCGGTGTGGATCGGTGTGAGGATTCCACCGAGGAGTTTGAAGGATTGTACCGAATTTAGAAGGGTTTCACCACCGAATTTGAAGGGTTCCACCGAATTTGAGGGGTACCACCGATCGAGGAGGCAAAACATATGATGGGAAGTAAAGTATGGTGGGATATGGTTTTGGTTTGGTGGTTAAGGAAAATTTCGGTGGTGAGGTTTAGAAAAGAAATGGGTTTAAAAAATAGAAGAGGAGGGTGAATAAATAAAGGTGGCCACAAAAAGAAAGAAAAGTTTATGGATGTGAGAAGGGTTTAAATGAGATTTTTGGTGGAAAGAAAATCGGTGTGGGCTGGTTGGGTTTCTTCTCAGCAGAAAATAAGGGTAGAAGGGTGGAAAAGAAATTTGGTGAACAAGATTCGGTGAAAGAGAAAAATGAATTCGGTGAAGAATGGGGAAATGGTTTAAAAAAAATTGTGGATGAAATTTGAATTTCGGTGGATGAAATTCAATTTTGGTGGTTTTAAGAAAAGGTGATACCAGATTTTGTACTTTTCGGTGGTCGTGAGATTGCATGGTAAGAAAGTATTTTGGTGGAAGAAATTAGTAATTAGTTTTATTAAATTATTATTATTATTATTTATTATTATTTTAATATATATATATATACACATCGGTGAAACCGAAAGTATGTATATATATACATATTTATAATAATAATAATAATAATAATAATATAATAATCATAATAATAATTTCAATACCCTAAACCAATGCATCCTAAACAACGCCTATTCTTTAGTGGGTAGAGCAGTAAGATGAGAACTGGGAGGCTTTTCAAAAACAAGGAGATCTTGAAGGTTTTGTCAACTTTCTCACTTGTTCACATAGATCCATCTGCCCAGCTCAAAATCTGCAATCACAAAGAATTTAATTTCCAGGTACCCATTTTGAAGGTGGGTCCTTTTGGGTTAGAAGAAAAAGAATGACAAGAATTTATATCACTCAGAATAATTCTTTATTTCACACAGTCTTTGGCAAAATGAGAAATATCACCACAGATATAGCATTTTCTATAAAGAGAGTTCCTTTTAGAAACTTGACATTTTTCCTAACTTTTGCTCAAAGATTTTGAAGAGATAACAAAGAATGGGGGTGCATCACATAGAATTCATATTTCAAAAATTGGGAGTACATAAATCCTTTCTTTTGAATTGGACATTTTGAAACTCACAGATTTAAGAAGAAAATCGGTATGAGAAGTCATAAAGTTATTTTTGGAAAAATTTTGGAGGATTTCCTTTTAAGACAGAAACAACACCCAGAGACTAGCCAAATAAAATTTCCAAAATTTATGTTTTCAGATGTGATGGCAGAAATTATGAACACATAGCAAAAGAGTTTGAAATAAGAGAATTCATAAAAGATAGATAAAACACATAGTATGTACCTGTGAAGAGTAGAAGAAGCACTTAGCTGATACAAGAGCAGTTGAGGAGTCATTCGCTTTCAGATGTGGGTTCATCTGCCAAATCATAAGATTTAGCAGGCAGACCCTTTCCTCTTCTGACAAGTCTTTCATTTCTTTCCTTTTCTCTCTTGTATTTCTCCTTGTATCTTTCAGCCCGGTCAAAATTTGCAAAAGAGGAAGATTGGCTGAAATTTTTGGAAAATCGGTGGGAAGCACTTCTAAGTCTTTCAAGGTTTCTACTTTTACACTCAGAAGCAAAATGACCCTTTTTACCACAGTTAAAACATTCCTCATTAGATTTATATAAAGGAGAGTGTTTGGAGAGAGAAGAGGATGAATTTCTATCGAACTTAGATTTTCCAGAAGAGAGATGAGATATGGATTTAGAGTGCCCATCCAACATGGCCATTTCATCAGATAATTTATCAGCTGAAGTTTCCTCACATTCATCCTTAGCATCACTAAGATATGCTTCTGAATGATCATTGGGATCTTCTTGACTATTATGGTCAGAGTCAGATGGGTAGGTGATTTTTGGAAAACACTTAGTCTTTTTGGAAGAGTCACTCAGGAGAGCTAGAGAAGAGTTCTTTATAAACTTTTGCAGTTTCGTCTGCTCATAGTTGAAAAGAGTACCATAAAGAACAGTAAGAGGCATATGATCAAGATCCTTGGTTGTCTTTATACAAGTACAGATATTTTCCCAAAAATCGGGAAGACAGTCCATAAATTTGCACAGGACTTCCTCATTGTCATACACTCTACCTAACAGCTTTAAGTCATTAAGAAGACTGTTAAAGCGATTATAGTAGTTGGAGAGAGATTCTCCTTTCTCATAAGAAAAGAGTTCATATTTTCTAACAAAACCAATTTTTCTGCTCTTTTTAACTTCATTTGTACCTTCGTACAAAACACACAGAGTGGACCACATCTCTTTGGCAGTAGAGAGATTTACCAGAGAGTGGTACACTTCATCAGGAAGAGAGAGAGCAATGATAGTTCTAACTTTAGAATCAAGAGACACAAGTCGTTTTTCCTCATCAGTATATTTCTTAGGATTTTTAAGAATGTAACGACCAGTAGCAGCAGATTTTTCTTCATCAGACGAATCATTAGAATCATCTTTTTCCATGGTTTCTTTACCCGGCCTCTGCGTTTCATAGCGAGCCCAAACTCTGGGGATAAAGGGTCCCTCTTGGAGAATGGTTGGATATCTAGTATCCACTCCTTCCATGAACAGCATCATGCGGCTTTTCCACAAAGAGAAGTTGTTAGCATTGAACTTAGGAGGTTTTGAAATGGAGCCATTTTCAGAAAAGTTATTTTGAAAAGAGTTTTCAATAGTTGAAGAAGAGGAGGCAGCCATCGCAGATCAAGTTTATGGGATTAAACTTTCTGCTCTGATACCACTTGTTAGTCCCAGATGGCTATAACAAGTATTGTAGAAGGGGGGGGGGGGGGGGGGTTGAATACAATACTCAAAATTTTCACAATTTTAATTCTTTTATTGAAAATCTTTCAACAAGAATTACACATAGAAAACTTAAGACTGTTGCGGAAAAGAACAGATAAACTATTCTAACAATCTTACACAAAGTATACAACAAAATAACTAAGAACACTTAGAACAAAGCTATAAAGTTTTTCAAGCAAACTGGAAATTCTTGCACTTAGAGAATTCTTCCAGTTTGCGTAGAATATCAAGAGCTCACAGTAATCTTCAAAGTCTCTCAAGATGTGTGTATTTCAGTATGGAGAGCTCTTCCTTTTATAGTGACAAGGAGTGTGCAAGCATTGAATGCTTGAGACACTTGTCATCTTCACACTTGCTGAGGATGTTGACTTCTGGAAAGTTGTGAAGTCCTTGTCACCTTTTACTAGGTGCAGACAGAGTAGCTTGAGCAGATAACAGGGACCTTAGCTGAAAATGGATAATAAGACAGAAGGTCACTTTATCCATGTAGAAAATATCTTCTCAATTTGTCTTCTTATGTCTCTCAGTTTTGTCTTCTTTTGCTTCTCAAAATCTCTTTCAACAAATGCACCACCGAAGAAAGGTTGTAAGATTTCTTCCAAGACAAAATGAATTTGCTTCTCATTTTGTCTTATTATGTCTCTCACTTTTGTCTCATTTTGCTTCTCAGATTTTCTTTCAAGAAAAGCACCACCGATGGAAACTTGAGATATGTGACACATCTTTGGAGAAAACATCTTTGAAGCTTCTTTGAGGTCCCACCGAAATGTCATTTGGGATATGTGACACATCTTTGAGATATGTGACATCATCTTTGAGATATATGACATCATCTTTGGGAAAAGCTTCTTTGAGACTAGGCCGAAATAGAGAGAAGTTTCGGTGGAAATACCACCGAAATTGTGAGAACAATTTCGGTGAACAATGACTTGTATGTTTGAGAAAAGATCTTTCACTTCCACAATGAGAGAATCTTTAATCTTGACTTTGGTTGATCTTTGACTTCACCAAACATTTGATATCTTGTACAAGCCATTACAAAGAACCATGCATCCAAAATTTCTCTAAGTATAAAATGTTTTTCAAAGTATAAAAGGAGATCATGAGGTCATCTTCAAATCTTGATGACCCAACATTATGAATTTTGAGAAATGTTTAGCACACACACAAGATTTCAAATCATGGTTTTGAACGTGCATGAAATCGTTTTATTTCGGGAGTTGCAAACTCCGCCGGAATTTGTTTTGCCTTATTTCATTGTTGTTCAACATCTGTTTTGGATGTAATGGCAATCATATTTTTATGATGTTTAAGATGTTGGGCAATAACTACGGTTTGTGAATTTAACATTGGATCTCCTCCACATATGTTAGAGTTGGACGGAAGTTATATTCCATTATGTCTATGTAAAGTCATTTTTGGGAAATTTGTTTAATGTGAGCTGTTAAGCAATGTTGTTTATATGATATTACCCTAGAAGGGGATTTTTGGGATTTTGACGTTGCATTCATGATTTTGCTTATAGCGATTTGGTTTTGGAGGCACGATGTTTAGTGCCGTTTTGTTGACTTGGAGTCATTGAGTTCGTTGGAGTTCATAGAGTTTTGTTTTACGGCGTGTTGTGTCGTGTGGGTACAATTTTACAATGTGCATACTCTATTTGCTTATGTGAAAAGTTTACGAGTTATGTTGGGCATTTGGTCCCACTCGAGTTTTGTTGAGAAAAGTTAATTTTATGCCGTAAGGCGACTAAGAAGAAATGAGTTTGGAACTCTAGTGTCGCGTAACTTTCTTTCAAGGGTTTGTGTTACTGAGTATTTCGTTACGTATAGTTCGGTGTATGGATTGATTTATACGTGACTTAAGTGATGCATGAAAGGACATTTTTGTGACATTTCATAATAAATTGCTTGGTGCGCTTTTGGTCAGTTAAATGTTTATTATCATTTTTTTGTAAAACGTGTTATATCGATAGGGGTATGCATAGCTTGGTAACCATTGTTCTCGTCACTTTGTTGAACGAATCGTGAGCGAAATTATTTTATTAACTCCTTGTTTAAATGAGAGACCATTTGGTCAAAGCATGTTTTAGTGATGTGGGGTCACGAATGGTTTATGATGCATGATATTTGAAAAACACGGATGTATGAATCATTGACATTGGTCAATTTTGAATTGTCGAATACTTTGGAAAAGAATTGAAAGCTTTTTGGTTTGGAGGAAATGTGTGTTTTGAGTATTTTTGACAAATACATTTTTAGCAATGACGTTTTGACGTTTTATGTTCCAAGTATGAAATTTTGAGGGAAGAGCCTCGTGATAAAGATTTTAGAAAAATGGTTTGTATAAAACTAGGGCGCGTGGAATTCTTATGTTTTAAACATTGATGCGCACTGTTGGTGCAATTTGAGATTTGAAAATAGGTTTGAACTTTTTTTGGTGTCAACAAATTATTAACACTTATTTACTCGGATGTTTTGGACAAACGCATTGTTGTGTGCAAGTTTTGCCAGAAAGCGTTTTACTCAAATGTCATTATAAGACCGGATGAGAAATTTTGGAAAAGTGATTTAAAGAGTTTCATCTTTTAAAATTTGGTCGCGAACCATTTGATGCATGTTATTTCGTTTCAAGAAAATTTCTAATGGAAGTGTTACAAGCTTGCATGCCTACCCCAAGGTGAGATTTTAAGATGTTTTCGTCGATATTTTCAAGTGATGGAAACATATGGGTTTTGTTCTAAATATGGAATTTGCACAGGTCGTTTTGTGTTGACTAAGGTGTATTTGTAAACCGTTTCATTGTTTTGTATAATAAACTGACGCGTGCAAATTTTGGTTGGTGAACTTTGTCCCATGCCATTTTATGGTTAAAAGGGAAATTTTGGAGTCAATTGTCGTAGGACTTCTCTTGAAATACGTGCACACCTTTTGTTGCACCATGTTTAAAGTCGAGCAGTTACTTTACGGGCATGTCATGAGTCAATCCATACTAGAATCGTGGCAGTTTATTCTAAAGAAATTGTTTGTTATGCTTTGCGTTTTGGTGGGTAAACTGAACTGCAATAAAATAAATTTCAATATGATTTTCATATGTGGGACGAGCGTGTCCATTTTTGCGTAACTACCGAATTGATGATAGTAGTTTTTCTATGCGTGCGATTTATTTGATATGAAAATCTTTGCATTGAAAATTTTTGTGAAGGGTTTTGACTGATTGGCATATTTATTGAATAGCGCACTTGAAAAACCTTGAACTCATTAGGACCTTGGAAAGGTTAAGTAACCCAGTTGAAAGTAAGTGTGTAGAACCTCGACTGTGAAGAGTTGAGCGTTCAGGCGCGTGGCGTGATTATAGGCCGGATGATATCGGTAGCAAAGTCAATGTGTTTGTGGTAATTGGAGGGATTGGCTTGCGGTAACGCATTTTGAGGTTGGTGGTAACCTTTCTTGTTGAGAATCTTATTTTGGGGGTCTTGGTCAACTTTTGGGGCTTGAGGTCAAGCACCGTTAGTGTAATCGAGGGATTGTAGTCCGATTTGGAAGAAATGTTGGTAAGGGTTGTAGAAATCTTAAGATGCTCATAGGTAATAAAGAGACTTAGAGAAATGATTTGATGGTGTGATTAGAGAATCTGTCAATTGGATGATTGTTGATTGAGCACATCTTTAGAGGATTGTGCAATTAATGAGTCGGTAATGACCGTTTGGGTTGGAATTGATGTTACCGTTGAGAATAAATACTAGTTCGGTAGTGGGACTATTTGGGAGTTTGAATCTGTCGTTGAGAAAGTATGGGTCACTTAAGGTTGGGAGACAACTTAAATCTGGTGGTCGAAAGCCACTCTTATAGCTTAGGCCTTCAATTGAATGTAGGTCTTTTATGCCTAAACGGGGAATCGTTCTGAGTAACACCAAGAAGCCGATGTGGGCAATTCAGTGGGAAATAAATTTGAACCGGGTTGAAACCGAGGGAAGTTGGAATGTGTTGGGCGGTGTGGCCATTGTTTGTGTGAGAACTGGATTTCGAGGACGAAATCTCTTTAAGGTTGGGAGGATTGTAACACCCAGAAAATCCTAACTCAAATTGTAAATGAGTCCATTTAGAATTATTAAAAGGACAAGGTTTCGCATTGGAAGGTAGGACGCGTAATGCCAAATGGATCGCATGAGAAATCGGGCAAGATTGGGCTCGGTACAAAGCCAGCGAGTATGACAATCGCGAGAGTGACATGGTCACTTTCGCCGTGTCACTTTCGCCAAGAATGTACCGAGGGTTTTGGAAGGACCAGCGAGTATGACACTCGCGAGAGTGACATGGCCACTTTCTCCGTGTCACTTTCGCTGAAAGTGTACCGAAGGTTTTGGGGTAGCGGGCGAGAGTGCCCCGCGAGAGTGACAGTGGCAATCTCGCCTGTCACTCTCGTCGTCGGACTCAGAGGGTTTTAAACCCACGGCTTGCAGCTTTCTTTCATTATATATTTCCATCCCTCTCTCTAAAAATCACCCCTCTCACTAAAAACCCTAGAACCCCTCCCCCTCTCCTTCCTCATCTCTTCACCAAATCAAACCCTCTTCCTCCATTGATGGACATTTGGGAGCTTGGAACTTTTGTGGAGAGTAGGAGCTCGTTTTTGGAAGATTCGAAAGGTTAAGGTAATCTCTCCCTACTCAATGGTTGTTATTGTTGTTGATTTCATCTTTCTTCTACTTTAGGATGTTGTTGGACGATTTTGATGGTGGTTGGTTGAAATAATCTTCATCTTCTTCATGAATGAAACTAGGGTTTGGTATAAATTGGGTATTTTGGGTATATGTTGAATGGATGATGATTCCTTATGGTTAGACTTGAGTATTGATGGTTGGAAATTCATAAACCTAGGTTTTGGAAGTTTTGGCTTGAGGATGCAAACTTCATCAAAGGAGCATACGTTTGGGAAAAATCTAGATTTAGCTTAATATAGCAAGGTGAGTTCAAGTTACATTGCGAAAACTTTGTACATGCCAAAATGTTATTTTTCCAAGTAATTGTGTGTTTTACCTGAAAATTATCAATATTGGGTTATTTGGTGGATTTTACCTTTTGAGGTATTAATTGTGGTAAATATTGTAAAACCCTACTTTTGGATATTTTGGAAAAACGTGATAATAAATCGTACATGAAATGAGTTGTTGGTTTATGTGATAAATGGAGTCTATTTATTATGAAAATGCATTTTGTGGATATTTGGAAATATGCATATAGTACATCATGAGATGTTTTGAAAATGTAAAGGTTGAGTCCTTTTGGAAATGAGGGTTATCCCGATCCAAGGTGTTATTTCGGGTTTCATGGATTTGAAGTATTTACTGACAACCGGTGTGTGTTGTTATACTTAATGTCATTTTATGACTTTCATGAACTATCTTTTGAGTTAGTTGAGCTTGTGGCTCGGTATTAGATTTTATTAAGTTTTGGGGACATTTGTCCGGTTGGATAGCTCAAAGTTGAGTTTTGATCATGATTTATGTTAATTGGGGAATTGCATGTTTTGAATGCATTTGTTTATTTATTTGGGGTCGTGTAATATTTTAGACCTTGCTAGCCATGGATCCATAGGCATTTGAGTTTCCCCTACTCTCGCGGGCAAGAGGTCGGAATTGATTGAGCTCAGTTTACGAGACGTTAGTTTATTTTGTAGCACGGAATAGGCATCGGGTTCCATGATAATTAAGGCGTGGACTTAGATGGTCGGGCGTCGTCTCATGGGCAGTAAGGTGTAATTCCATATATGTGCTTAGCACGGGATAGGCATCGGGATCCATGATAAGTAAGGCGTGGACCTATATGGTCGGGCGTCGTCTCATGGGCAGTAAGGTGTAATCCCTAATGTGTTGTTGTGGATTTGGAGTGACCCAATGTATAGACCTGGAGTGGTTGAAGTTGGGAACTCCCCAGTCTCGCGGGCAATAGATCTGGAGTGATTGAGCTCAGTTTACGAGAGTAATCCACGTGGGTGTTTTTATTGCATAGTAAGTGACCCACTTTAGTGTTCCGTCGCGTGCAATGTATACGGGTCTCCCCCGTCACCGAAAGGTGTTGTTTTGGGTATTTGTTGCTAATCATGTTTTCGGTGACGTGTTATATTTTTATGGATTGTTTTTCCATGGTATGTAAATTGTGGTTTATATCTCATCCGTGTGTGTTGTTTTGGGTAATTGTGTTTATCCATGTTTTCGGTAACGTATCATATTTATGAGAATTGCATTTCCACGTTATATGAGTTGTGGATTATGTTTCATCCACGTTTTGAGATGTTTTCGGATAATGGCAAATAATTATAAGTTTAATCGTTTTGAGTGTCAAATGCTATTTCACCTTTCGTTGACTTTGTGAATAAGTCTATTTTTGAGAAATCATGTTATAATAAAGATTTTAACACGGGAATTGTGTGAGTTGGAAAAATGGGTGATTGTATTTGAAGTAAACTCTTTTGAAGTCATGACTAAAAACTACACTCCTCTTGATTTATGAATTTATATAGTCATGATAAAATGCATGAACTCACTAGGCGTAAGCCTAACCCTTTTTATTTGTCGGCATGTGCAACAGGCTCAGGTTGGGGGTGGCTCTAGCTACATTGTGAAGTGGCGAGTGCTAGTGGAGTGCACGAGAGGTGACATGATTAGTGAAGTCTTCCGCAATAGTTTGGACTAGCAATTTGTGTGGGGTTAAGTAACACCCGATTAAGTCATTTTATTGTGGGAATTATAATGTTTTAATTTCCGAGGTATTTTAAGGAATGAATTGTAGATGTGACTTCATTTATTTGGCTATTTTATTCAATTTTGAAGTTAGTTGCTCGTTCCAAATTTGAGGGTGTTACAAATGGGCTTATGCCTTAAAACCTAGGTATTTATTGTGTAACTTGTGAGTGTTTTTGGTTAAGCCTCCAAGCCTCTCATTTCACATTCATACGTATAGAGATAGAGAGCTTCAATTGTAAGAGAGTGTTGTTCAATCCTATCTTGTAAAACTCTTCTTTATCAGTCAATACAAAGATCATTGCTATTATTATTGTTACTTGTTGTATCTGGGATCCAACAATTGGTATCAGAGCCGAATCGGTGATTTGAAGAAATCGAACGAAAGCGAGAAAAGGCAAGAAATTTCGTATTGAATTTTCTGGAAAACGCAGCGAGCCGTTTTGTCTATTCCCGGAGTTGGAACCGTCGGATCGTCGCGATATTTGGACAGTAGCTTTACGACACTCTGTTCTACATTCTGAACGGTGGGATTAATCGTTTGAGGTCCAGAAGGAACATGTTCTATTTTCGTCGTAGTGCAGTAACGTGTTGGGTGTAAAGATCATCAATCGGGCTTGCAAAGTTTTTCGTTGATTTATGTTTTTATTTTTCTTCCGCAAGTTTTATTCTTCAAAGTAACACCGATCAACGATCAAATTTTTCAAGTAACAATATGTCAAGACTAAGATTTAGTGCTGATGCTGATGCTCATTATTATTCTAAACTCAGCACCAATTTTCGCAAGATAATTCCAAATCTTGAGAAACAATTGGAAGAAATGAACAAAAGCAGTCTGATTGATTCAGAAAGGATTGCTAAGCTTGAAGAATCAGGTAAACTCTTAACCTGTGAAAATCTCGAACTTAAGAGAAAATTATGTGAGTCTGAAAAGATTTTTGAAGAAGAGAAGAAAAGACTTGAAATTAAATGTTTAAATTTTTCTAATCTAATTTCTAATTTTGAAAAGCTTGTAATTTGTGAAAAAGAGAACTTTGAAAATGAAAGAAAATATTTTGAAACAAAGTTTGTTAAGCTTTCTAACAAATTATCTGATTTAGAAAAAACTCTTGAACAGGAGAGGAAAGAGCATGATTTTGAAAGAAAAGAGTCTGAAAAGTTGAAGGTTGAAGGATTTCAAGCAAAGTGTTTGAAAGATGATTTTGAGAAAGAAAGAAAGGTTTTTAAAGCTGAAATGTCCAAATTGACAAAAAATCTATCTGATTTGTCAACCAAGATTATGTTGGAGAAGATGTGTAAATCAGATCTTCTAAAGAAGTTTGATGTGAATTTAAAAGAAAAGAATGTTTTAGCTAAAAGGCTTAAGAAATTTGACTTAGAAAACTCTTGTGTTGATAATACAGATAATCTTGTTTTTAAAAGAGTGAAAATGGTTTGGAAAGTCAAAAGCTCTACTCCTGTCAAAAATGCTCCAAAGCCTTTTGTTTCTGTTTCATCTCATCACTCATATAACTGTAAATGCTTTAATTTTCTGTTTCAATTGAAGAACCATTTCTCTAATTCAAACTGTGTTCATAATGGGTCATTTCAAAAGGAAAATTCAAAGACCCATAGCATGATATTTCATAGGGAGGAACCTGGCAAACCAGCAAAGACTGGCAAACCAGAGGACCTGAAGACAGCTCCAAATCCTAACAAAATAGGACCCATTTGGAAATGGGTACCAAAAGTTCTTTGATCTGTCTTGCAGGTAAATGGACTCCTTAATACATCTGTTAAGGACTCACACTTCAGTGGACAATGGACTCTTAAACACTCAGTTTAAGACTCATCCTTCAAAGGCAATTGATTTCTATGCACAACAATCAAGTACTATGACAGCATGCTGACAGATTTGCGATGTTATAGTAAATTGATCATATCTCACTGATCAAGACACCAATTGATGCGATTCAAAAGGCCCTGGATTGAAAACACATTGATGAACAGCTTTCGTGTTTTAAGATTTAAGAGATTCAAAAGTTAGAAGGGTCATATTCATCATCGAAGTAGACAACAGTGTGCTGACACAAATCTGTTGGACAAATATGCGCGACTGTGGTAAATCAACCATATCTTTTTCGTACGAGCTCGAAAAGAGGTGATTCAAGATGATCTGAACAGATAACAAACAAATTAATTTTGTTTGTGTTTTGAGTTTTTGGAAACTCCGGAGCTATAATTGTCTAATTTGTGTCAAAGTTGGTGTAACACTGCTGTTAAGCTATTGTTTGCTGCAGAATTAAGCCGCGATCAAACCTCTGCCGAACCGCGACCAACCTCTGCCGATCCACGACCAACCTCTGCCGACCTGCGACCAACCTCTGCCGAGCCGCGACCAACCTCTGCCGAGACGCGACCAACCTCTGTCGAGCCTTTGCCAAGCGTTTGTCAAGCCGTGATCATTCTCTGTCGACCACTCAGACCAACTTCTGGCGACAACACAAGCTTTGGCTCAGCCTTTTGCGACCACCCTCTGTGGTACTGTTCACCATAGAGCCTCTGTGAACTCTGATAGAGCCTCTGTGGACTGAACCTCTGTGACTGAACTTCAGAGCCCATAGCCCAACTTCTTAGTACTTGCTGTCAGCTTTGCGCACATGTCGTATTTTCAACAGAACTCCCTCCTCGAAGCTCCAAATTTGATGAGTCTAGATGCGTTGGATTTCTAAGACAAAGATGAACAATGTTCTTGTTTTGAGATTGGTCTGAATCAGTGTTCTTATTGGTCAGAATCTCTGCTAAAGTCAGTATACATCTGCTGGACAGAAAGTTGTGTTTCACTGAAATCATCAGAGCTCTGTGGAGTTTTCAGAGACTCAAAAGATCAGAAGCAGTCTTGAAGATCAAAGTTCATGTAGATCATAAAGAAGACCTCTGTCAGCACTTGATCAACCTCTGTCGACACGAGATCAGCCTCTGTCGACACAAGATCAGCCTCTGTCGGCACTGTGATCAACCTTTGTCGCACCCTCTGCCAGTACCTCAGATATGTTCAGTTCAAAGTTTTTATTGGATATCTGATTTCAAAGTGAGCTTAAATGAGATTTAATGCTCAATTTGAGGGGGGGGGGGGGATGCCAATCTAATCATGCTAAATGCAAAGGTAAAATCTCCGAATTTTAAACCTTCATCATTTAAAAGAAGAACAACTTTAGAATGATTCAAATCTTTCAAATGTTCAAACTACTTCTATGTGCTCAAATGTCTTTCATGCCTTAGAAGTTGATTTTAAATAGTTTTGTGCATAACAAAGAACTGTGGTAGTTTATTCTGAAAAACTTACTCGTGTTTGTTTTTCCCATATATAAATTCCAAAATTGCCACGTGTTACATTTTTGTTGAAACAGTTATTTCCACGTCTCATATATTCGTTGAATTTTTCGGTGGAAATACACTCGTTTGGATTCTCATTTGATTTCAATGAACGTCATTTCATTTCAATGATTCAATTCTTATTCAGACTAATAATTGTGACTTGTTCTTCATAATTAAACTTTCTAATCATTGATTAATTTCTTGAAAACACTTGTGCTTACTAAGTCAATCCGTTTAGTGTTTGAATTTGTCCATTGAAACTCCATATCAAATAATTGTGACTTCTGATTACTTCAGATCAGAACTCATACTTCAAATGAATTTGACTTCTAAACAAATCAGTTTAGAACTCATTTTTAATATTTTAAAGCTTCTGAATATTACAATTCAGAACCTGGTTCATATGAAATAATACAAGGAGTGTGTTAGGCATTTTCATGTTTCTATGGTCCATCTAGAAACGGAAGAACCTACCCAAGAAACACATCCTTTCATAGATGTCAGTGAGATCTTAAAAGAAAAAGAAGTATTCGGAGTGAAAGAGTAACTGGTAAGAATGTGACAGGACTTAAAATAATTAATTGGTCCTTACCAAACTGAGTTAGTCATCCGGGTAACTACATAATCTATTCATTCTCATTTGTTTTGGAGATGAATATTGAAACAGACATGGACCCAATGTCAATAACTCGTGTCACCCTACCAAGCTACTCAATATCCCTTAAAGGATATTTGTTTCACAAATACACGGAGAATTAGCACATAACCTATCTATTCCTTACTTGAAGGTTTCAGATATTGAAAAAGGAAGACAACATCTCCGGTCTTCGAACATCATATTCAATGCACTATGTCTATTGATTGATAATCTGCTGTCCAGATTACATCAATGCTTTTGAGCCCAACATATCATATACATTTTCTTCAACACAATATCACGAATCTTTGTGATTCCCCATGCATATCTATGTGATATTGCCAGAACAGTTTGAGAAGTTTAATTTTTATAATTTTACTTCTATGATAACTGGAAGTCCTATCAGAGCTTCATATTTGTCAACTCTGAACATAGGCCACACAATTATTTTAATTGTTGTGATAACAGTTGCTATGTGCTTTTGTGTTAGATGATTACCCCTGGTTACTTATTCTTTAATGCAGATTCTCATGAGCCGAATGTGTTTGCTACTCTTCATCTCCTAGCTGTTTATCTACCATTGATTATTACTCAAACTGGTTATACAAGCTTCCTCACATCAAATCGTTCTCTGATTGTTTGAGGTTAATCTTTGGGAGACAACCAAGATCAAAAAGGTAAAGCAACAGTCAAGGGGGAGTATGCAACGATCAAGGGGGAGTTAAAGAAGGAATTGAAGCAACTGATTTTGTGGAAGATCGGGTTATTTTTAATCTTGAATACAAAGGGGGAGATTGTTGACTTTATTTTTATATTGTATTCAAGATTACTTGATTAAATTGTAAAAGCCTAAATTGTATTTGTGGGCTTTAGTGGCTAATGGGCTTAGGCCTTAAAACCTAGGTATTTATTGTGTAACTTGTGAGTGTTGTAGGTTAAGCCTCCAAGCCTCTCATTTCACCTTCATACGTATAGAGATAGAGAGCTTCAATTGTAAGAGAGTGTTGTTCAATCCTATCTTGTAAAACTCTTCTTTATCAGCCAATACAAAGATCATTGCTATTATTATTGTTACTTGTTGTATCTGAGATCCAACATAATCCCTAACCTAAAACTCTGATTAAGATTGTTTTGTTGATTGTTGGGAGGTTTGAGGGTTTTTCATTGATAAAGTTATTTGAGACCTAAAGGAAGATTTATACACCCCTAAATCGTGCTTAATTAGTAAAGCTTTGTGGGAAATGGTTATAGAACGTCTGTGGTGTTATTTATCGCATTATCATTCTGTTTGTGGAGCGTTTCAAGATTTTGGCCTCTGAACTCGGACCAACGTTCCGTCCGGTAAGCTGCAGATGATGAAGGTTACCGGGTGTGTGTCCGATAAGCTTCTGATGTTTCAGGTTACCGGGAAAAGGTATCCGGTAAGCTTATGTATCCGGTAAGTCTTAATGCGGAGGGTTTCCGGAAGGGTATCCGGTAAGTAGGAAGTAACCGGTAAGTAGAGTCACCCGGAAAGTAGTGTTGTCCGAAATGTGGGTTGTCCGGAAAGATGTGTTGTCCGGAATGTAGTGCCGACCGGAAAGTTGTGTGTCCGGATAGATGAGTGATTAGCTTATGTTTTGTCCTTTCATCCAGGAAAATCGATTGGAAGTCGGGAACAGATTAGAAAAGAGAAGTAAGAGCATCAGGTGAGTTTTCTAAACTAAAATACGTAAACTTTGATGTGTTTTTCTAAAGCAAGTACATGATGAGAAATGCCATGATTTATTCTTATGCTTTAATTGCGTGGAAGTTCTTTAAAGTTTATATGAGATGTATGCATACATGTGTGAGATGTAAATTGGCTAAGTCGGGGGGTGTGGCCTGCCAGCTAGTGCCGGGAGGTGTGACCCGTTTATGCCATGGGAAGTGTGACCCTGTAAGGCAGCATGAGACTGACTCGTTGTCACCCAAGGGTGACTTCAGGGTGCCAATTTACGGGTGCGGACTTTATCCGTGAATGATTTTGTATGAATCAAAATGTGGATGTTTTGTACTGAAACTTATGAACTGTTTTAAATGTTTTGATAACTGTTAAGAGGGACTCACTAGACCTCATGGTCTAACCCTCGCATTTTCAAATTTAAAACCCTTTTCAGGTAATCAGGAAGTGAAAGGCTCTGGCAAGTGAAAAGGATGGTTAGCGAGGGAGCTTGATAGGGTAGTGACAATATTGTTTAGTTTAGACTCTATTCTCAGTTGTGTAGGTTGATTCTGCCAACCAGATTTTCATATGATGTATGAAATTTTGGGACCCGTTTTTGGGATATTTCATCTTATAAGAATTGCATGCTTTATTTTTTGTTTGGGTTGTTACATAACTAGTCTTTTACAAAGTTATTTAAAGTAATGATTCAATAAGCTACTTGGGGTTTTTACCAATTTTTCAGTTATGTTTATTATAATTTTTAGTTAATTTTTAACAAGTCATTTTATCTTTTCTAAAAATAGCGGATATCAGACATGAATAGTTTATCGGCTAACATATTAACTAACAGTTATCTTTATAACTAACTATCATTTATCAATTAGCATATTAGCTGATAATATTTATCTTTATAACTTACAATTATTTGTTAGCTAACATTAAGCTTATTAGATAATTTTCAGATAAAATAATCCAAGTCATATCAACATATTATAAAATATAAAAAAGAGGTTTACTTGATT
The DNA here is from genome assembly GCA_033807775.1 of Saussurea involucrata. Taxonomy (NCBI): domain Eukaryota; kingdom Viridiplantae; phylum Streptophyta; class Magnoliopsida; order Asterales; family Asteraceae; genus Saussurea; species Saussurea involucrata. The sequence goes on from CM066314.1 coordinate 165,671,463, forward strand.
TAAAACAAATATGATGATATATGGTTCTATCGAGATTAATCATTTGAGAATTTTAAAATTTGTGAGATTCGCTATAACTTTGAAGATATTGTTTCACATGATTTTTTTCGCATTTAAGGCTAACATTTAATATATTGATAAACATATTTATTTCAAAATGTATTTGATTCATATTTATTCGTTTCACAAATGTGAAACTTTTTTTACCTGTAATTTTTGTTTCATGAACAGACTAAAATATTAATATTCACACTGTTAATTTTTGTGGAATAGATATTTGCTGATCAGTATTTTAAATGTTAATCTTAGATGAAAAAAATCATATAAAATAACATATTATAAACTAGTTTTTATGGTTATCATAGTTTTATGGATTTTCAGAATAAAATCCTTAGGTTTTATAAACTTATTTATTTTTTAATTGATTTATTTATGTTTTTCCAATTTTTGAGAATTGACTAAATTAAAGAAATCAATTTGTATATATTGTCCATATTAAATATTTTTAAGTTAAACACATTTGAACAGAGAAAAAAAAATACAAATGCTAAAAACTAAATACAACGATTACAAAACTGCTAATAATTGTAATTTAATTAACATGCATGACTCCAATGATTGGCATTAACATTCCTTCCATCAACAAGTTTTCTAATCTCATCCAATAATTCATATTTCATGTTACATCATCCCCATTATTCTACGACTTTTGTATTTTACTCGTTTAATTATTATACTCAAGTTTAGAAAATATAATAATTTTCTAAATAGTAATTTAAATAAACAACTTTAATATTTTAATGTTCTCCTCCTCTCAATTTCTTTGCACTATTCGTCCCTATTTCTAACATCTGTTACGTTGTGGTTTTAATACTTTTTTTATGAAGGAAAATAAGAGGGAAATTGAAGGAAAAAAAAAACTTTTGTTTTTAAAACTCTTTTAGAGAAAGAAAATGGAAAGAAAATAATGATACATTTTTTCTAAAACTTTTCTTTCAAAAAAAGTTTAATAACCTTTTAAATTTATTAAAATTATAAGACTATTCAATCTTTTATTATTAAATACATATACTTTAAAAAGTATGTTAGTAAAAATGAGTAAATGGCATATTTCTTTATTTTATCTCGTGTTAAAGAAAATGAAAATTTAGTTCCTTTTTTTTCCTTCTGTTTTGAAAAAACAGATAAGAAACTTATTTTTCTATCCCTTTCGTTTCTCCCAAATTCCATAACACAATGCAAATATACCCCACATGCTAGTCATTTTAGGGGCATTTTGGTTATTTTGCAACATTTTTTAAAATATATAATTACGGAGGTTCAAATTAAAAAAATTAAGTGTGTGAGAAATAGAGAAATTAGCATAACTCTTGATCTGGTCAATATTTCCGGCTTTGACTATGAAGCATTGGATAATTCCTTGCATGGTCTGCAGAAAGTAGAGGGATAGTTTCGTAACTTTTACAAATACGCGAGAGGAGTTCATATGTGAACCTGTGTGATTCACATATATATGAACTGTACGTTAATATGTGTATCAGTTAATTAGTTCATTTGAGAATATGTTAATTAATTCAACCTGTCTTAGATTATCTTAATTTTAATTTTATCATCATGCTTTAAAATTAATTATAATGACTGCACAAACAAAAAATGTATTTTATTTCATTATTTTATGTTAAAAAAATAAACTTTTTGGCAAATTCTTGGGTTTCATTGGAGTCAGCAATTAAAGTGACAGTTGGAACAGACGTAGTTACTAAAAGCAATGCAAATGAAACGGTGTCGTGACATGGCGAGTAGATTATTTTAAATATTTTTATTGTATTAAAAAATTAATTACAAAAATGATGTTTTGGTTTGTAAAATAAAAATTCGAGTAAATACTATGAGCTAAAAAGGCTGTACCTTTCCACACTCCCTATAGACCCAAGACTCGATCGAAAATGAGCAAATATGCTTCAAAACTTCAATATCTATATTACTATTTCCACGCCGTACCATCGTCTGATTTGCTGTTGACACTCCGCCGAGTGAGCTCGCTTCCGGTATTGACTCCGCCGAGACAACCAAACGAATGCTTTTCTGCACGAACTCGTTTGTAGCGAGTCGACTCAGTAAGGCTGACTCGGTAATCGGAGTTTTCTTCTTGTTGTGCTGCTGATAGGTAATTGCTCTGACGATCTCCGTCAGCATGGCGGCGGATAAACGGCGGACTCCCCTTGCTCCGCCCATTATGACGACGGGATTGATCGTTTTCTGGTGAGTTTTGTCGGAGATTTTACTGTTGTGTTTGGTCGGTGGTGGTGGTGTTGACGACAAGAAAACGGACTCGGGGCTCCGGTTCCTGACTCGGCCGAGTGGGTCTCCGAGTAGTAAAACCTCCTTCACGTCAATTAACATCACGTGCTTGAAATTCCGACGAAGCCGCCCCAAAATCATGGGGTAGGAAGTCCACCTTCTTAGACTTATTGGGACGTGGTCTAGAAACCCAGATAACGAGTTTTCCGGGTCCAACTCACCGACACCAAAGCCGACCACCGATCCATGACTCACTGGGCCAAACTCGGTCCCACCACTATTACTGGAATTCAAATTACAACTGCTCTTCTTTTTCTGACCCCAGATCGGCTCACTTTTTCCCGGTTCCTTATTACCGGATTTCACGAACTGAGTTACGTCGAAACTCGCCGGAAAATCCGAAACGTTTCTCCCATTGCTTAATTCTGCTTTATAGCGACGAATGAGTTTCATAAACAGCTGATTCTCTTCGCGAATTACATTATCGAAAGAATCCGGTGTGGTAGAAGAAGGAAAGATGAAGAGAAGATCGGATTTGGAAAGTAAACCAGAGCGATGAAATGCTCGTAAGAAAGTTTTGAGTTGTGTTAAAGTGACGGTGTCGGTGACGTGGCAGAGTAGGAGGTCGTTCATGGGTTTGGTACCTCGTGAATATAGGGTTCCCAATCGTTGTAAGGCAGAGGAATTGATGAATAATTTGGGATTGGAGTGAAAAGGTTGACGGCGATGGTGATGGTGATGATGAGAGGTGTTGTTGGGTTCAAAAGTGGAGAGGGTGAAGAGGAGGAGTGTGAAGAAGATGAGTAAGGCACAAATGGAGATGGTGGATTGAGCTTTGGAAAGGATATCAGTGGAATTATTGGTGCGTTTGACGAATGGCAGTGATGGATGGTTGAAGTCTTGTGGTTGGTGATTGTGTTCTTGAGGGAAAAAAACTAAGAAGAAACCCATTCCCCAGCCTTCACCACCGACACTGGTTTTCTTGCTCAGCTTTGCCATTATATTCTCTCAATTATGGAATATAATTGTAGAGTAGGTTTTTGATGTGTTTACCAGAATTGGAATGCCTTACAATCACACCCTGTATCTGTATGTCTAATGTCTCTTCTTCGTGTTCAACTCCTCTATTTCTGTATAACAATCTCTCTCTTTCTCTTTCTCTTTCTCTTTCTCTCTCTTTATCACTCACTCACACACGCATGGTTAAATACAAGTAATACCTATATGTATACACACGCATATACAGTTGGTTATACGACCTGTGTAACCGAATTAAAACATAGAGTAAATTATTTATTTGGTCCATCAGGTTTATTATTTTTTACGGAACTGCTTTTTAATTTTTGTTTATTACGAAAAAACCCTTAATCTATACAGTTCGTATTGGATTTGGTCCCTTGTACAAATGGTCATCCATCGTCTCCATTAAGTCAACCGCGGACCCAGGATTTTAGTCGACCGGGTACACCTTTAAATTGTATCAAATGTCGGCAAAGCCGCTCGATGTATGTTTAGCTGAATTTCATCATTTGGGGATATTTTTTTACGGTTTTTCGTTGATTTCAAGAGAGTTTTTCGTTTTTTTGGTTGATTTTGAGATTTTTTGGGTGTTTAGGTTCATTTCGAGATAAATTTTGACTTTTTTCTGGTAAAAACTAATTTAAAAACTCATCATAAGCAAAAACTTAAGCTTGCTTGTTTAAATTTTAAAAAAATGAAAAACATGCTCTAGATTATAGAACTAAAGTTGAAGGGTTAATGTTGGGTCACCTAGATTTGAAATTGACTCACCAATGTTCTCCCTTATTTCTTACTTAGAATATTTTAGCATGGTTCTTTTAAAGATAATTTGTACAAGATATCAACTGTTCGGTGAAGTCGAAGATCAACCGGAACCAAGCTTGAAGACGTTCTACTTGTGGAAAATAGAAGACACTTCTCTACATTTAACCAAGTCATCATCCACCGAATTTGTTCTTACAAATCGGTGGACAACCCTCCACCGAATTTGTTCTTACAAATCGGTGGACAACCCTTCACCGAATTTGTTCTCACAAATCGGTGGACAACCCATCACCGATCTTGTTCTCACAAATCGGTGGACCATCCCTCCACCGACATATCCTTTGTCGGTCAGCATCATCCCAACGATAAGGGTGCTAAAATCGGTGGGATCTATGTGTTATCAAATAAATGAGTTTCTCTCTGCATATTGTTTCAAGTTCCAAAGTCAATTATATCGGTGAAACTTCATCGGTGTGACTGTCTTAGAATACACATCAAGAAGATCATTTATTATGGGACAATATCCTTTGACAGATAAAAGTGACTGTTTGTCGTTTTATCCATTATCAGTTAAAGTCCCTTTCTTCTGCATGGGTTCTATTTCCAGTACCTAGTAAAAGGTGATAAGGACATCTCAGCTTTTCAGGAGTCAACATCCTCAGCAAATATGATGATGACAAGTGTCTCAAGCATTCAATGCTTGTACACTCGTTGCCACTATAAAAGGAAGTTTAAATTCCATAAACTTGATCTGCGATGGCCGTCTCTTCTTCTTCAACCATTGAAAACTCTTTTCAAAACAACTTTTCTGAGAATGGCTCCATAACAAAACCGCCTAAGTTTAATGCTAACAACTTTTCTTTGTGGAAAAGCCGCATGATGCTATTCATGGAAGGAGTGGATACTAGATATCCAACCATTCTCAAAGAGGGACCTATCATCCCCAGAGTTTGTGCTCGCTATGAAACGCAGAGGCCTGGTAAAGAAACCATGGAAAAAGAAATCTCTAGTGACTCTGATGAAGAAAAATCCAGTGCTACTGGTCCTTACATCCTAAAAAATCCTAAGAAATATACTGATGAGGAAAAACGGTTGGTTTCTCTTGACTCTAAGCTAAGAGCAATTATTGCACTCTCACTTCCTGATGAGGTCTATCACTCTCTAGTTAACTTTGAAACTACTAAAGAGATGTGGACCACACTGTGTACTGTACGAAGGTACAGTGGAAGTAAAGAAATGTAAAAAGATTGGTCTTATTAGAAAGTATGAACTCTTTGCTTTTGAAAAAGGAGAATCTCTTCCTAGCTACTATAATCGTTTCAACTCTCTTTTAAATGATCTGAAGTTATTGGGCAAAGTCTATGATAATGAGGAAGTCTTATGTAAGTTCATGGATTGTCTTCCAGAATTTTGGGAGAATATATGTACTTGCATTAAAACTACCAAGGACCTTGAGTTCATGCCCTTAACTGTCCTGTATGGAACTCTCTTCAATTTTGAGCAAACCAAGTTACAAAGGAAATCTTTCATCAAAGAGATAAAGAGCTCTTCTATAGCTCTTGTTAGTGAAAGTTCCAAGAAATCTCAAAATGTTCCTAGAATCACCTATCCTTCATCAGACTCTGACAATGACGGCCAAAATAACTCTACCCACCAAACAGAGGCATATCTTAGTGATGCTGATGATGAAGGTGACGATATTATGGTTGAACAGTTGTCTGATGAAATGGCAATGATGGTTGGTTCTAAGAACAAGTTTCGTCCTTTCAACAAATCCAGAAATTTTAGAAAATCTTCATCTTCCAAGAATTCATCTGATAAGTCAAATGAAGAGTGCTATAACTGTGGCAAGAAAAGACACTTTGCATCTGAGTGTAAGAGCAAGCGTGTTACTAAGTCTAGGAACCCATCCTTTGACAAATATTCTTCAAAGAATGAGAAACCCATAAATAATCCTTTCAAATCAACCTTTTCCAAAAAGGATTCCCAATCCTCTTCCTTAGACCATTAGGAGTGTGCTGAGAAATATAAAGCCAAGTATAAGAAAGAGAAAGAAAGGAGTGAGGGTCTTGAAAGAAAAGGAAAAGGTCTAATGGCATAAACTCATGACTGGGATGAAGAAGACACTTCTGACAGTGATTCTCACAATATGTGCTTCATGGCCATTTCTGAAGAGATGGAAGATTCTGAAAAAGCTACCTCTCTAATGGCTCTTGTGGCAACTGGGTGCTCGACAACTTATGCTCAGGTACATCCTTTTAATGATATGACTGATAGTGAAAATATTGATGCCTACGAATCATTAACTAAAGATTTTTATGCTGTCAAGGATAGCAAGAAAAGAAAATCCATTCAAGTTAAAACTCTCACCTCTCAACTTGAAGTCTGCATGGCTAAACTTGAAAAGTTTGAGGAAATCAAAGCTGAGCTTGAAAATGTGAAAACCATAAATCACGTGATTTCAAAAGAGAAAAATCACCTTTTTAAGAAACTAAAAAGGGAACAAGAGGTTGTTAGAAAATGGTCAAATTCTTCCAAAAATCTAGAACAAATCTTTCAAGGCCAAATCAGTGGTAATGATAAATTCGGTATAGGATTTGGGAAAACTGTTGCTGATAACTCTTCTCTTGCACTCATCCCTTCCTCTAATGCATGGGATGATGCCTCAGAGTCAAGTTCTTGTGACTCCATTTCCTTAAACTCTTTAGATCTGGGTGAAGCCTTAAAGTATGGAATGTTTATAAAGGCAAAAGAATCTTCTCCAATTCAAAACATTGAGAAGCAAGATTCCAATGATGTTTCAAAACCCATTCATGATTTTTTAAAAGATTCAGTCATGGATGAAGCCTCTTCCTCTAACTCCACAAAAGCTAAACCTATTCAAAGAGCTAATCCCACCGATTTCTCCACCGATGATCTTCCCATACCTCTTCATGAACTGTTGAAATCCATTCACATAGATGAATACCCCTCTTCTGATCATAAACCTTCAAAGATCCCTAAGAGAGAACATCAACCTTCTTCAAACAGATTCTCCTCTTCCGTCAAAGGGAAATCTGTTGTTGATCTCCATCCCAAAAGTAATTCTCCAAAGATATTTTCTGGCAACTCATCTGTTCTTCCCATTCCCAGATCGGTGCTTTTGAAAAAGTCAAATCTCAAGGAATCATCATCTTATAACTCTGACAAAGGAATCCTTGGACCCAAACCTTTTGCCTCATCCTCTTCTGCCAAGTTAATAAAGATTAATGGGAAAAGTAAATTCAAGGAAAGTGGTCACAATTATTAAAAGATTTTTATCTATAGAAAATGCTATAACTGTGGTGACACTGTTCACATGGCTAAGGATTGTCCCAAGGAAAGAATAGATAGAACCAAACCTAAGGACATTTCCTCTTCTAACCCTAAAGGACCCATCACCAAATGGGTACCAAAGAACTAATCTGTTTTTGCATGCAGGCTTTTGAGCACCATCAAATATGGTATCTGGATAGTGGATGCTCACGCCACATGACGGGAAACAAATCTCTCCTTATCAACTATGTGCCTGGAAAAGGTCCATCTGTAACTTTTGGTGATAACTCTAAAGGCTATACCAGAGGATATGGAACTCTCACTAATGGATCTGTCACCTTCAATAAAGTGGCCTTTGTTGACGGCCTCATGCATAATCTTCTCAGCATTAGCCAACTGTGTGATCTTGGATATAAAGTTATATTTGAACTTTGTATCTGTACTGTGGTGGACAAGAAATTTAATGTGGTGTTATCTGGAAAAAGGATGGAAAATGTCTATATCATTGATATGGGACTAAATAACAATTCATCCAATGTCTGCTTTGTGTCAGATGACACATCCAAAAGGACATGGTTGTGGCATAAGCGTCTCTCTCATCTAAATTTCAAAACCCTTCATAAAATCTCCAACAAAGAGTTGGTGACTGGTATGCCAAAGTTGAACTTTGTCAAAGAGAAGCTGTGTGATGCATGTGAAAAAGGGAAGCTCACCAAAACTTCTTTCAAGACCAAGCAATGCTCTTCCATCACTCTTCCTCTCCAAATGCTGCACATGGACCTATGTGGACCAGTCAACACTCCAAGTCTAGGAGGCAAAAGGTACATTCTTGTAATTGTTGATGAATTTACTAGATATACTTGGGTGTCTTTTCTCAGGTATAAAAGTGATGCAACTGAAGAAATCATCAATTTTGTCAAGAAAAATGAAGTTCTTAATGGTCAACTTGTTCGTTCGGTAAGAAGTGATAACGACACTGAATTCAGAAACAGTGCTCTTGAAGACTTATTCACTGAGATAGGAATTTCTCAAAACTTCTCTGCAGTCCGAACTCCTCAGCAAAATGGAGTGGTGGAAAGGAAAAACAGAACTCTATGTGAGGCTGCTAGATCAATGCTAAGTGAATCAAATCTTCCCATCTATTTTTTGGCTGAAGCTGTAAATACTGCTTGCTTTACCCAAAATAGGTCAATGATATCCAAAAGACATGATAAAACCCCATATGAAGTTTTCCATGGCAGAAAACCAAATATTGGCTTTCTTCATGTTTTTGGCTGTATGTGCTTTATTCTAAATGATCGTGATAATCTTGGGAAATTTGATCCCAAAGCTGATGAGGGAATCTTTGTTGGATACTCCCTATTCTCCAAAGCTTATCGTGTGTATAATCTCAGGAGAAAAATGCATTGATGAGTCTATTCATGTCAAATTTGATGATCTTAGATCATCATCTCTGTCAAATGATGATGATGATTTACACAGATGGATCTCTTCATGCATCGGTGATACTCCTTTATCAAACTCCACCGATACATCTTTCACTCCCTCCAATCCATCTCAATCAAATAATCAAGTCGGGTCATCCTCTATAATCCCCACCGAAATTGACTATGTTTCCACCGATGTACTTTCTCCCACCGATGTGCAACCCTCCACCGACAAACAGCCTTCCACCGATCCAATCTCTTCCACCGAAAATATTGCCTGCCACCGAACCTCTGATCCCACTCCATCTTCACCCCTAACACAAAATATTCCACCACCTTTACCTCCTGCAACAAAATGAACCAAAGATCACCCCATAGATTAAATCATCGGTGATCAACAAGCAGGTGTCCAAACACGTAGAGGAGTTGGAAACATTTGTCTCTATGTGAATTTTCTCTCTCTTTCTGAACCCAAGAAGATTGATGAAGCTCTTGCAGATCCCTGTTGGATCACTGCCATGCAAGAAGAACTTTTTCAATTTAAGAGAAACAAAGTTTGGAGATTGGTTCCTAGACCCCGAAAGAAAACAATCATTGGAACTAAATGGATCTTCAGAAATAAAATGGATGAAGATGGTACAGTTATAAAAAATAAAGCCAAACTGGTTGCTCAAGGATACCGACAGGAAGAAGGCATTGATTATGATGAAACTTTTTCCCCTGTTGCAAGACTTGAAGCAATAAGAATCTTTCTGGCCCATGCCGGCTACCGAAATTTTAGAGTCTTTCAAATGGATGTCAAAAGTGCCTTCCTCAATGGGGAACTTGCAGAGGAAGTCTATGTGAAACAACCTCCTGGCTTTGAAGATCCAGCTCATCCAGACTATGTGTACAGACTTGACAAGGCCCTTTATGGTCTCAAGCAAGCTCCACATGCTTGGTATGACACACTTGCCAACTTCCTTCTAAAGCATGGATATTCCAGAGGTAAAATTGACAATACTCTCTTCATCAAGGAGACCTCAGGTAACCTTATTCTTGTCCAAATCTATGTTGATGACATCATCTTTGGTGCCACTGATGAGTCACTATGTGATGAGTTTGCTTCTCTCATGATGAGTGAATATGAGATGAACATGATGAGAGAGCTTACATTCTTTTTAGGCCTTCAGGTCAAACAATCTTCAGAAGGGATTTTTATAAACCAAAGTAAATATATTCGTGATCTTCTGAAAAAATTTAATTTTTTAGATAGTTCTCCTATGAAAACTCCCATGGCACCACCTTTGAAACTCAATGCTGATCTTAACGGTGAATCTGTGGATGTTACCCTTTATCGAGGCATGATTGGTTCTCTTCTGTACTTAACTGCTAGCAGACCGGATATTATGTTTGCTACTTATCTATGTGCCCGTTATCAGGCCAATCCAAAAGAATCACATTTAAAGGCTGTAAAACGAATTTTTCGGTATCTCAAGGGTACCTTGCACTTGGGTCTTTGGTATCCCAAAGACTCAGGTTTTGAACTAATTGGGTATTCAAATTCAGATTATGCATGTTCCCAGATTGATAGAAAAAGTACTACAGGAAGCTACCAACTTCTTGGTGGCAAATTGGTAAGTTGGTCCAGCAAGAAACAAAACTCTGTGTCAACCTCTACTGCTGAGACTGAATATGTAGCTCCTGGAAGCTGTTGTGCTCAGATCCTGTGGATGAGAAATCAACTCAGAGACTATGCTCAAATCTACTCCAAAGTCCCAATTCAGTGTGACAACTCAAGTGCTATAGCTATTGCAAACAACCCAGTTCTTCATTCCAGATCAAAGCACATAGATATCAGATATCATTTCATCAGGGACCACATCTCCAAAGGTGACGTTGAGTTACATTTCATTCCTACCGATCTACAGCTTGCTGATCTGTTCACCAAACCTCTAGATGAAGCCAGGTTCAACTTCCTAATAAGTGAACTTGGCATGTGTAATCTTCAATAACTATGTGTCCTCACTTTCCACCGATCTCACATCGGTCAACACCATTATCAAATTCTTAACCCGCTCACCTCTTCTCCTGCAACCCAAAGATGAGCAAAATGCTCATTGGCAAATTTTGGCTTTCCTGTGTGTATGATATTTCAAATGAAGCAATTCATGCCTCTATCTTTTCTGACGAAGAGGGTGACCACGATGTTACTTTTGGCGTGGATGATGTCCGTCGTGCTCTCCGGATCGAAGCCTTTTCAGAATATGTTGACATGCATGTCAACAACTTTCTTGAGCAAGTCATCAGCACTATTGGCTATGTCCAACATTATGAGGATAAAGCTTCCAAGTCTTCTAAAGGACCAGGTACCCTTCTTCGCAAACATATGGGTGGGGTTTGGAACTTCTTCTTTGCTCATGTGATCCATTGTCTCTCTAGAAAGACAAGTGGTCAAGACCAATCCCCATCTTATATTACAAAGCTTTCTCATGCACTGATTTTTCAAAGGAAGGTGGACTTTGCTCAGTATTTCTTTACTGAGCTGTCTGAAGTAATCAAACACCCGAAAAAGTGTTATGTCGCATATCCTCGTTTCATCTCCATGATCCTTCAACACAAACTCGGTCCGGCGTTGGATGCGGATCGTAAGTCTAAAACTCCTCGCTTCATCTACGATTGGTCATCACCCTTTGTTGGCCAAAAGACGCTCAATATTGGCCATCTCGCTACTGATCTCCCCTTACGCCAAGGTATGATTTCTTTCGCCTTATCTCCCGATCTTCACTGGGGTGATGCGGAAGCTCCCGGGTTTCAACACCCGGAAGTTCCCGAGGCACCCCAAGTTGTAGTGGCCCCCTCTTCCCATTCTCGAGTAAAGTCGGGCGGCGCGAAAAAGAAACAACGTACGGCCCCCGACACCTCCGCACCCGCTTCTCGAACTATGCCACCGAGAGATCCCTCGGAGGCTTCCCCGGTTCAATCCCCATCTCGTAAGCGGAACTTCCCCTTCGAGATCTCTTTCAAAGAGGTCTCGGACACCATCGGCCCAACCGACTAATCCAACTGTCGATTCTCGAAAATCGCCAGTTGTTGAACTTCACCCCTCCGGGCCAAGGGAATCCGTCATTATCCCCACCGACTCCTCTGCAGTTTCTCAAAAGACTACAGTTGTAGAAATGGAGAACCCATATGCCTCTTCCCTCACCTCTTCGGGTGGTAGAGATGACTTCGGGGACTCGCCCCTCGAAGGAGTTGACTTGTCACTGCACGACCTTTCACCCGGTCAGTTTATGATCGATGATGAAGCACAACTCGATCTGAGTTCCCCCCCCCCCCCCCCCCCCCAAATCCCCCCCGAATGACTTCTTTGAATTTCTTTTGGAGGACACTGGTTCTCCCCGAACCATCCCGTCCAAGCAATGGAATTGCCACCGAGCCTCCCTCAACGCAGATTCAACCCACCGACATTCCCACCGAAGGCATCTCCACCGAGCCTCTCTCTCCGGCTCACCGAACACTCTCTCCTACACCGATGCCGCCCTCTCCCCGACATCGGTTCCTTTACCCCGAACCTTCCTGGGCTTAACCAACTTCCTCTCACTTTATTGAGGATCGCATACTACCTCATTCCCGTTTGGCACCAACAGAACCCCATCTGCGAGCTCACAATCCTCCCCCCACCGATGCTCTTCGTGGAACTCTTCGGTCTCTGTCTGACAACTTGGCCTTATTAGCCAACAAAGTGGACATTTTGACCACTTCCCACTCAAACATTGCAGCTTCATTCGATGCTTTCAAGGCTTCATATATAGTCAAGGATACTGAACTTCGGAGACTTATTCAAGAGGCCAAAACTCATTAGGATCTTGACAAAAGCATCGCCGATTCTCTTAGCTCTCTTCACACCAAAGCTGACAACATGCTGGAGAAAGCTCAATGGGAAATGGACTTGGGTGATTTTTCTATGATCTCCGGTGACACCAATCAAAGCTTGGCTCATCTTCACACCAAGTTTGATAGTGTTCTTGTGCCGTTAGGTTTGAAAGTTTCGGCTGCTGCTGAGGGGGAGAAGACTCTTAGTTATCCAAAAATGCCTTCAATTAAGAAATCTATCATCAACGAGCCTTCACCTACCACCGAAAAATCTTCACCCTCCACCGAAACTTCACCACAGGCCACCGAAGCTTCTCTTAAGCCTTCACCAAAAATTGCAGGTACCACCGATCAAATCTCCACACCGACCAAGTCTCCATCAGGGGTGAAAAGTAAGGCAACGTCTGAGGGGGAGCAAGTTTCTAAAACCCCCAAAGACAAAGGCAAGAAAACCCTCACTACTGAACAGTTGGCCGAAGAAGAAAAGAAAAAGAAGGAATTGACAAAATATGGGAATCGACCTGCTGATGCCCAAACTTTGAAGTTAAAGCCTCCTTCTCTATAATCTCAGGAATCCAACCTCGGTCTGACTCCTCAGGAGATTGAGGAAGCCAGACTTGCTCAAAAGGATTTAGATGACTCCAGGGCTCTATCTTTGAAAGCTGCACAAGAAGAGGCCATCAAAGCAAAATCTACCGATCCCCTCTTAACCCAAAAATCGGTGCTGAGTGCCATTGAAAAAGAAAAGGATGAAGAAATAAGTTGGTACAAAAAGACCATGTACCACCGAATGTCCAAATCCCCGATCACAAATGTCAAAATTGCTACCTCCAGAGCCAACCCAAAGGACATCAGGTTGATCATCGATAGAGAAGACGAATCAATGAAAAGTGTGAGATATGTTAACCTCCAACATTACGGTCTTCCCGAATGGTATGAGATCTCTCAAAACTTGGTCAGAAGTGCAAACCCAAAGAAAGACATTTTTATCAAATGCATTGAAGGACTGATGGAAAAGATGAAGGAGATTAAAAGAAAACACAACATCATCCTTTCCTCCGATGAAAGGGTGAAACTTCAATCGATGAAAGAAGAAATCCGTCTTCCCAAAGTCAAGAATCCTACCGACAAGGTGTTCAAAGAAATGGCAATTGAAGGGAAGATTCCAAATGTAAGCAACCTAAATTTGTCCCTCCCCACATCGGTGCCTTATCCTACCACAACTTTGAGCCTCTCACCGATACCTGGACTGTTCTTCAATGATGATTTTGGTCATCGTTCCTTCTTCAGATTTGCACAAATTCCCATCGCCGATACCGTATTTCTTCAAGGCGTCTCCAATCTCTTTCCCAACATCCCCGAAGCTCAACCTTTCTACCAAAATTTGTTGGACGAAATCAAGCAACGACAAACTTCCAAGAAATAGGTTCTCTCTCTAATTGGTACTTGTAAAAGATTGTGTCTCTTCTTAACGAATGTATGAGAAAACTTATCTAAATACAAGTACCTTTCTATTTGAATTTTTTTGGTAAATAGCTTTACTTTCATTTACTTGTAAATACAGTATATAGTATACATACTCATACAAAAGAAAAATAGATCAAAAGAACAAAAAGAATGGTTTATGTGAAAAGAACCCAAAAAGAGTAAAAAGGGTCAAAATGCATTTTACTTTTCTATACTCTTAAAATATTCTAAGGGAAGAGCTCAAATTCAAATAGGGGAGATTGTTGGGTCACCTAGATTTGAAATTGACTCACCAATGTTCTCCCTTATTTCTTACTTAGAATATTTTAGCATGGTTCTTTTAAAGATGACTTGTACAAGATATCAACTGTTCGGTGAAGTCGAAGATCAACCGGAACCAAGCTTGAAGACATTCTACTTGTGGAAAATAGAAGACTCTTCTCTACATTTAACCAAGTCATCATCCACCGAATTTGTTCTTACAAATCGGTGGACAACCCTCCACCGAATTTGTTCTTACAAATCGGTGGACAACCCTTCACCGAATTTGTTCTCACAAATCGGTGGACAACCCATCACCGATCTTGTTCTCACAAATCGGTGGACCATCCCTCCACCGACATATCCTTTGTCGGTCAGCATCATCCAACCGATAAGGGTGCTAAAATCGGTGGGATCTATGTGTTATCAAATAAATGAGTTTCTCTCTGCAGATTGTTTCAAGTTCCAAAGTCAATTGTATCGGTGAAACTTCATCGGTGTGACTGTCTTAGAATACACATCAAGAAGATCATTTATTATGGGACAATATCCTTTGACAGATAAAAGTGACTGTTTGTCGTTTTATCCATTATCAGTTAAAGTCCCTTTCTTCTGCATGGGTTCTATTTCCAGTACCTAGTAAAAGGTGATAAGGACATCTCAGCTTTTCATGAGTCAACATCCTCAGCAAATATGATGATGACAAGTGTCCCAAGCATTCAATGCTTGTAGACTCGTTGCCACTATAAAAGGAAGAAGATATCCCCATGCAAACCACGCTTTCTGGAATTCTCTCAGTGCAAGAAATCTCCATATTGCTTGATAACTTAATAGCTTTGTTCTCAGGGTTCTTGGTTGTTTTGTTTAGTATACTTTGTGAAAGATTGTTAGAATAGTTTATCTGTTCTTTTCCGCAACAGTCTTTAAGTTTCTTTGTGTAATTCTTGTTAAACGTTTTTCAATAAAAGAATTAAAATTGTGAAATTTTTTGAGTATTGTATTCTACCCCCCTTCTACAATACTTGTTAAGCAATCTGGGATAAACAGTTAACACAAAAATTTAATTTCAAAAAAAATAGAACCATGCTCTAAATTCTAGAACTAAAGTTGAAAGATTAACCAAAATAAATAAAGATAAGTAGAGGAAGCGATTTAAACCCCCCCCCACCCCACCACCCAAAAAAAAAAACTAAAAAGAGCTTTAACCGATTCTCACAAACAACAGTCAAGTATGAAGGCATTGTGGTCTCTTTCCCTTTCTCTACCAATTTGATATTATTCTAATTGTTTTTCCTATTTTCTTGAATGTTCTCCTTCTTCACCTTCGGAATCAAGAACAATAATTAACAATGAGAAAACATATTTTTATTATAATTTTCATCATCATCTAGAATATCACAAAAACTCTAAAGCATATGTAAGTTGTTATATGCAATGACACGTGTCACACATGCATACTGTTGAGGAGTATGTAAACCTAAACATAGAATACATTTTCTTTCATTTGTATTAGAAACCTGCATTAAATCAAGTTTTTTATGACTTTATGGATATAATTATTCTTGAGATAATTATGAAAACATGTGTTGAAACGTAATTATGATATTTACATGGTGTTATTCGTAAATATGTATAGTTATATTAAAGTTTAAGATAATTAGTAGACCTTATTTTGAATTATAGTCTATCTATAATTCATACCATATAAAAAAAGTGTTAGATTAAATCAAATCTTCTGATTGAATCAATTAGATTTAGCATTTCAGAAAATATCTAGAAAAATATTTTCTTTTCTATAATGCACATAGATCTAGGGTTCTTGGGCTAACACTCGGTGGGAGATCCAGGCGTGTTCGTGTGAGGATCATGAATACATAAAACATGTTCTTGGTCTACGTCAAATCCTCACCAAAATTCTGGAAGATACAATTGTAAACACCCTATGAGGTGTGTTTTTATATAAATGGATCATTGAATCTGAATGGCTTTTATATTTAGTTTTTTTCTAATTTATTTTGTAACCAAAATTAATATTCTGTTGCATTTAACGATTACAAAAGGTTATAAAAATCCAAAAGTGGTATCAAGCCACTTTGATTGCGTTTAATTAAACGAGAATTATATTTTGTATGGCAATAAAATTAAATCGGATCCTTTCCTGTTTTGTGTCGTCATTAAATTATTTTTAGGGTTCTCCAAACCTAAATAGATCACCAGTTGTTGGTCCCGTTTTGTTCCATGGTCACCCATCGAAAACGGCCAAAACAACAGCCACCCCACCACTGGCAATCGTTGGCATCTATCGTTTTTGTTTTCTACCGGACATCGTGAGACCAAGGCTACAATCGTGATTCATTCTGCTCACCAGGCACCTTCCGACTTAGGCCGGTTGGCTGTTGTCGACTTTTCTTCTACCATGCCTCCGCTCCATGCGATTGGGTTTGGTTCTATGCCACGAAACCACCGATGGTCACCACCTTTGAGTAAATAGACGCCACACTCAGTTGTCACCGGTCTCACAACTGGGTGGTGTGACACCCTCAAAATTGGAAAGAACAACTACTAAAAACTTCGATAAAATAACCAAATGAGGAAGACTTCACTAAGCAATTCATCTCTCGAGCACACTACTAGCACTCATCACTTCATAGTGTCATTAGAACTATTCCCAACCTGAACCTGTTGCACATGCCGACAAATAAAAAGGTTAGGCTAACGCCTAGTGAGTTCAAGAGTTTACATCATGATTAAATAAATCGTTAGACAAAAGGATTCAACTTAAATCATGATTTAACAAAAAGAGGTTTGTATTAAATATACCAATACCCATTCTCCAAACGCAGACAAATTCCGTGACGAAAGCTTCAGTGAAAATAATCTTCTCAACAATGGACTCAAATCCCAAAACTCACTCAAGATGTGATTAAATATTAAATTTCCAAATAATGTCAACGCAAATTAAACTCCAATAATCGAAACATCCAAACAAGGATGAGACATAATATACTGCCCATAAATCATGGAAAATAATCCATATAAATATAATACATCACCGACAAACATGGATAAAAGAAATACCCGAAACAACACCTTCCGGTGACGGAGGAAACCCGATTTCATCGGATGTGGCAAATACACAAGTTAAACCACAATTATAAATTACAAGCATGTTTCATGAAAGGAAAAACATATGACCTCAACCTCATCTAGGTCTTTAGTCAATCTTGGATATCAACTCAAACCGGATCTTTAGTCCATGGAGACATCAACTCAAACTAAGTCTATAGTCTAAGGAGAAATCAACCCAAACCAGATCTCTAGTCTATTGTGACATCAATCCAAACCGGATCTTTAGTCAAGTGAGGCATCAACCCAAACCGGAACTTTAGCCGAGTGAGACATCAACCCAAACCAGATCTTTAGTCCACGGAGACATCAACCCAATCCAGATCCTTAGTCTATCGAGACATCAACCCAAACCGGATCTTTAGCCTAAAACCACCAAGTTCAACCCAAACCAGATCTTTACCTTGGAATCTCACCTTCCAAAACAACCTTATTTAATTTAGAAATTTATACATGACTCCAAAAGAATAACCAATGCATTAAAATCATGTAATTCCCAAATAAGATGCAACTCATGCAAATCATGACCAAAGCTTCACATCGAGCTATCAAAATCAACAAATGTCCTCAAGACACAACAAAGTCCAAAAACTGAGCCATAAGCTCAAAAGACTAAATGATCATTTGTTAAAAGCCAACATATGCAAATGAAGTGTATCTAACCCACATTATGCAAATACATGCTCCAAGGCATGACTAACTCAAAACCCCTTCATTGCCCCCTTCCAAATGAAATCAAAACCATTTATACATATACTCAATGCTTCATAACCTGATAATGTCTATAATTCGCAATGGTTTATAAAACCCAAAAGTACCAAGAGTGCATAAATGTCAAATGGTATTCACTTATGAGACAAAACACTCGAAAGACATTTTCTCAAATACAATGCAACTAAGTGCATGACACCTCTAAAGCTCCATCTCGAGCTACTAAAACCGGCAAGCACCCCAAAGACCCATTTTGAGTATAAATCAAGCCCTTAAAGGCAAAATAAACATTTAGCTAATTACGCGAGCCGACACGGTTACATAAACCAAAATGCATCTTTACTCAAAATCTTTGTTTCTTAAATCACAATTGGCCTTCAGCCCAAAATCAAAAGGTTTACAATTCCCAAAATGTTCATGAGGTCGATATTGACCAAAATCCACAACTCACACGTTCACATTTTCAAAACGTACAATATTATAAACTTTGCATAATCTCAACAAACACTAAAAGTGTATTTGACCAAACAACCTCCACTTATGCAATTACTTAACAAAACACTTTCATTTCGTGATTTATTTCTCAGTTACTCAAAAATCCCAAGTGTGGGTGTTTTACAAGATTTATAAATCTCAACACTTTAAATAATGAAAACCCACTAATAACTCAACAATTGATAATTTTATGTAAAACATATAAACACTTTAAAAATAAACATTTTGGCATGAACAACGTTTTCACAAATCAACTTGAACTCGCCTTGCTAAATTTAGGCTAAATCTAGATCTTTCCCCAATATGAGTTCTTTTGAAGAAACCTGAATCCTCAAGTCAAATCTTTCAAAAACCTAGATCCACAAGTTTCCAACCATTAATATCCATATTCAATCATCTAGAATCGTTCCTCAAACATTTTACATCAATATATTTACATATACCAAATCCATAATTTCCATAGATGAAGGAAAGAGGAGTTTACCTCAACCACCACTTGAATCCACCATCAAAACACCTCTAGGGTTACCAAAATACACATAAATCTCCATTTCTTCAAAAGGAAGGAAAGGTTTTAGGAGAGGGTTTGGTGAACTCCAAAAACTTGGAACCAACAAAATAGATGAGGAAGAAGAACCCATACCTTAGCTTCCAAATCCTCTTCAGGATGTAAGGAATCACTTAGAAACTCCAAAATCGAAGCCTTGGAGGCTCCAAAAATCGAAATGGGGGAAAGGGGTTCGTCTTGGGAGAGAGGGATGAGATAAAATGAGAAAAGGGGTGGAAAATCAAGGGTTTTAAGCTGACAGGGCCCGACCGCGACTATGCCCGGCGAGAGTGACACCCTGTCACAATCGCGGGCATACTCGCACAAGGTGTATCGAACCCAATTTTTGGTTTTCTTTTTTGAATAAGGCACACGCGATGCCACCCTGATTCCCAACAAAACTTTCCCGCTAAGGTTTACAAATAGGGGTTGGTAAGAAAGGGGTGAGATAACGGTTTACCATAATACGGGTGTTACAGGTGGCTGTCGCTTCTTGGCCAGGTGGAGCACCGCTGCCGACGAGCAACTTGCTTGTTGTTTTTCCGTCTAGTTTCGTTGCTGGTGTTGTAGCTTGTTAGGCAATCACCTCCGGCCGCCAATGCGTTTTGTGTAAAGTCGTCAGCTTTGCTTTTTTTGAGTTCAAAAGACGACCACCAAGTCTTGATGGTTCGACTACCTTCGGATCTAGTTTGAATCAAAGGGGTCGATGCCCCATTTAGGCCGCCTGAACATTAAGAGGCACATATATTTAATTGTGTTCTTGGGTTTTTACCCATTGTTAATGGATCAGATTGAATAAACTTGTATTTGTCGTATATTAATTAATTCCAGGATTTTGATCATTTTATTTTATTTTTTGTTTGGCCAATATTGTTTATTTTATGCTTAAAACAAGTAAATAATATATGGTTTGTCTCGAAAAGATCCGTGGTTGATTTAACTCATGTTTGGAAAATAAAAATGTGTAATTGCTATGAGTTGTAATTTTCATTTCACTTTTCTAGATACAAACGAATATAAATAGAATAGAATTTTGTTGTATTTCTATTTACTTTGTAGTCATCCGAAGACGAAGTTTCAAGAAATCAAGATATAGTCCGTGGAGTTCACCAAGATGGTGAACTCAGTAGGAACTTAAAACGTCTTTAGACTGACTGTGGTTGTTGTGTTGGCTCACAACACCACATTATGGGCAAAACCATATATTATCTTATTATTGGTTGTTTATTTTGTGTTTGCTTCTTATTTATTTATTGCTTTTATTATTGTTATAATGATTGCAAACATTTTTAAAATAAAAATCAAATCAAATGCAAAATAAACTTTAAATCGGTAATAAAATATGATATTTTAAAATTGATATGTTTATCAAGTCAAACCGATTTAATTGGATAAGCTTTTAAAAATAAAAGATTTTAAATTGAAGATAAAATCAAACATTTTAAAAGTAAATAAAGTGTTTTCTAAAATCAAACATTTTACAAACGTAAACTATGCGCCTCCATTTAAGGTACTTGTCAAGCCTTACAGATTCCGGTATGGTCAGAGCCTAGCCAATCTTGCCAAATTATAAAGTCCTGAAGAATTGGTCTAAAGTAAAATTTCCTAAGTGCCTATCTCTTGATAGAAGGTCCAAAGATCTGGAGAAGATAGTCCAAAGTTATGAAGTCAGATGTACAAGCTAAATGTATAAGTCTGGATATGAACGTCCAGAGTTCGACTACATTCAGGGTTTGACCGAACTTCTAAGGGTTGAAGACTTCAGTGTTCTAGACATGAAGACTCAGAGTTCAAATATAAAGTTTGAATACACTTATTCAGACTTTGGGACTTAAAGAGTTTTACTCTAAGTTTAACAGACTCTCATATTTTGAACCCTTGAACACTTGAGGATACTAGAACACGTGTCATTGTATAATTTGTCTTTCATGTAAATGACATGTAACTGTAGTCTTTCTATCTTGTATCTCTGAGCATCGTTACATTTTATTCAGTTATAATATATTTGTCTCTCTACATTCTCTCTATAATCTAGTGATTCATCAATATCTATGACATTTGGATTCCAATCTTTTTCTATCGTGTGATCATATTCTTGCGTGCACGGTTCTAAGATCAAACAATTGGTATCATAGCACACAACTACAATTTGAAAAATTCGTCAAGTCAAATCCAAGATTCTGTTCGTCGAGTGAAGTTCTTGTTTCTTGGGTACTTCGAATCAAAGATTGATCAAACTTGATCAACTCGCTGCTTCTAAACTTTGATCTTCTTCTTGATAAATTCTTGATCATTCTCTTTGATGTTATCAAATTTAGTTGGAATGATCTGTTGAATTTTGCTAACCTAATCATGAAAGAATAGGTAAGTATTGGTTTTGAGACTAAACCTTCAGCACTGTTCTTAGGTGAGTATCATCAATAGGGGATACCGATGATCTTATTTTTAGACAACATTGATGAAGATTTGATGAGGTCAATTAATGAAGGACCATATGAAGTTTTCATTGAGATCCTTATTGTCTCTAAAACTGTAGGCACATTAGCCATTCCAACATCAAGGATCAAGAAGGATCCAAAGACCTACAATGGCGATGAAAGGAAGAGGGCCAATATTTCTAGAAGCGTTGTTACTCTACTTACCATGACATTACCAAATGAGATTTTCAATAGGCTTGATAGTCTAAAGATAACCAAAGCAATGTGGGATGAGATTCAAGCCCAAATGCAGGGGTGATAGAAAGCTCTACAAAGCAATCTGAATGCATTCATAAAAGTGTATAAGGGATTCAAAGCTAGAGAAGAAGAATTGTTGAATGACTCTTACATAAGATTTAATGACATACTCAATGATCTTACGAGGAATGGAGTTCACAAGATCAATTCTGCAATAAATAACAGCTTCCTAAAAAAATAAAGCCTGGATGGGACTGTTTCACTGTAAACCTGCAAATGAACAAGAATCTTAATAAGAAGGATATCCATGATATATGGGATTCTTAATCAGCATGTAGACAAAGTTAGAGTAAACTTGGCTAAAAAGAAGAATTTTTTTAATTCTTTAGCCTTGATCTCAGAAAGAAAGTTCAAGGCCAGTTCAAAGAAAGTTCAAGGTCTGCCTCCGCAAAGGTTAATGAATACCCATAGTTGGTTTTTGGTTCTCATTCAAAAGGTAAAGATTCATACTATGGAATGAAAAGGATAGTTGAAAATCTTGCATTGATTACCAAGGCTTTAATAAAAGATTTGGGAAAAAGTATAATTCAGAGAAACCTAAATCTGATTATTACGAAAAGGGTAACAATGACAAGAAGTAAAAGTCTAAATCAAAGAGTGGTGATAGGTGTAACAACCCAAATTCCACAAAATATAACTCTCAACATTACAACCCAAAATGATCCCAAAGTATAGAATTAACATTAATTCTACTCTAAGTTCGCAGCAGATAACACCTTCACAACTGAGATGCTACAGGAAGCCCAACGGTAATCTACAAGTCGCCACTGGACTAAACCTCTTCTACAATGCCACATCTTTACATCATCACCAGATGAGACCCAAATCAAGACTCTAACCTGAAAATGGTTTTCGTTTTTGAAAAGCGAGGGTTAGACCATGAGGTCTAGTGAATTCCCTCCCGATAAATAGTTTAACAAACCATATAAAAATATATATGCAAACTGCCATAAAGGCCCATCAAAATATTTCAACTAAGCAACATCACATTTAAGTATTTGCATAGTGTTCGTAGACAATCTCCACCACACGGTAATTTACACAATCGGGGCCCCAACAGACTCCCTTCTCGGTAATTTCCACGATCGGGGCCCAAGGAGACCCCCCTCTCGCCCTCGGGGCCTAAGCAGACTCCCCATCTCCACATACATAGAAAACGGATTCCATATGTACGGGGTAAATAAATAAACTCCCAAAGGATATATGATATCCCAAGGTACCATACTCCCACTGTGCAACCCGACTCCACGCATAGCAACAACTCACAAGATCATGCATTTAAAGCTTACGTAGGATATAACGTATAAACAACTTGCATGCATTAAAAACATTTCCACGTCATGTAATAATAGAGATAGTCAAAATGATTAATCATGCCATCATGATCCATACCATAATTAGTTACGAAAAACTTTAGCAAAACATTTCATTTGCACCAAAAGAGTTAAGGGAACTCACTTGAGCTTTAGCAAATCGATACACGCTCCGAAACCTGCTTTAGCTCACACCGAACACCTTGAAGATGATGAAGATTTAGATCACTTGATGCATTTCTTCCACCATACTTCCAATTGAAGCTCTTGGTTCCTCCCAATTTACCTCTCACAAAACCCAAATGGGTTAGAAATTTCCTATCCAAACCATGGGCTCATTTGCAAAAGTATAAGATGAAAAGGATTAGCTTACCTTGAAGAAGATGAAGTGTAATCCCTTGAATCCACCTCTTGCCCCAATGTTTCCATGAAGAAGACCAATTTTCCCTCTTGTTCCTCACTAGCCTCCACAAATCGTTCACAAGAGAAAATGAAGAAGGCTTTAGGGGTTTTACCCTTTTTATTTTCCAGATTTTGCCACTAAGTCCTAACAATTCTCCACTTCACACTTTTGCCCCACAATTTCCAAAAGATTCAAATTTTAATCTTTTTATGGACATGAGGTGTTACAATACCTCCCCCTCAAAAGAATTCCGTCCTCGGAATTCCATTGCCGAACAATTGCGGGTATTTGGAATTTGCTTCTGACTCCAAATCTTACATTATCTAACAACTCTTAAAGAGTTCCAATTGCACATCTACGAGACCAGCTTCTTTATATCTCAACTTCTTGACATTCCGGCTGAATGATCGTTTTCCGACCCCTCGACAAAATCCAACTCCTTATCCATTCACATTGTTTGCAAAGGTAACGTCATACCGATTTCCAACCAACACTCTCTAAAATAGAGAAGTGAAACATACTATGAATTCTACATAACTTCATCTATCCAATAAGACGTGGCTCAACTTCACTTTCCTCTTGAGACATGTCCCCCGACTTGATATTCAACAACTCATGTTTTCAATCTAACAACTTAGTTCCATTCAATAATTCAAACATTTCCGATCGAATCATATGCGTACGATATCCTTCGAAATCGTCCTTCGGCTAACCACAACTTTCTTATGTCGATACATTGCAAGCTATACACACCCGATCAACCATACCAACGCACCCAGTATCAAATGCTTGTCTATAGCATCTGTAACATCCCATACCAATTATCCCAAATATTGTCCGCTTTGATCACACCTGGACTCACGGTTTTAAAACGCGTCTAAATGAAGGGCTTCACGTACCCATTTAATTCTCTAACAACACTGATCCCCATCCAAAGGCTACCCACTCGATTCGCCACCATAACACAAAGTCATCCTTGGATCGTCACTTTGAACTCGCAATCATGAGTTCCTTAATCAGACCACATCCTCTTCAGAAAATTTACATCTTTCCAAAATAGCATACGCCTGACACAAACAGCACTTCACTCCTCTGTAACTCCATTGATCACACACTAATGTCAATACACACCATTACCCGCTTTCCATATATAATTATAACAAGAAGGCTTTCACGATCTAACATCTGCAAAATGCGCCCACCTCTTCAAAATAACTTCAAACTTCACTTGCCCACTAGGAAGAGTGACCATACTCTCACAAAATTGTTCCAAATACTCTTAACAGTCGAAACAAAGTTCACTCGAAACATTTTCTTTTCCAACGATACTATGGCCAATCCAATGGTCTTTCATTCAGAGTACTACAATCGACCACATACTTCCCTTTCTTCTTGAAAACATAAAATGATTTCAAAGGACGGCTCATGATAAGGTGCAAGCTTTAGACCAGTCACACAACGTAGGTTTCCCACACTTGAACCAAAACTTATACCAAGACCCTTTTATCATACCCTCACTCGTAGGTCATTTGCCTGCCAATGACATTGCTTCGGATATTGCTCCACTTTTTTTGGTGTCACTTACCAATCTTCTTACTTTCAGTTTACCCACTCATTCAGACATACCTTTTTCACCTCTTTACGCTAGCATGAAACATCTTCCACTCATCAAAAGCCACTCCTTGTTCCGATCATTACAAGCGTGCCGATAGTATTTCTACATTATTGTGCCTAACCAAACGGCTGCCACAATTTTCACCCCCGATAATCAACCAGTCATCCTTCAAACAACACACAATGGTTGCAAGCACCCCGGGTTTTTCCTACTCCCCATCAGAGTAATCTACTCACTAAAATTTCTTTATACACAAGGAATATTCCAACCTTCCCAAGGAATTTAAAATTTACAACACAGAATCACAAACTAATCGAATGTGGCCTTCTCATCGATATCCATTCAAAGTAAGAAGAGATCACCCAAATTTCACACAACCACGAAGAACACATGCTCTTCTTTCAGGTAGTCATTAACTACCACTCGCTCTTTTGTCCTCAAATAGCAAAAGCACAATATCATCTACAAATCCCTACACTTCGATCCATCATACTTGTCATTCTTGATTACCCCTTGTAAATCTCCACACCATGATTCACACCTAAACTTATCACACATTACAACAAAGGCTACCACCCAACATAACGGCAACCAACTTGTCTACACAACTATCACACTACAACAAATTCTTCATCTTTCTCGAGTCTAAATGAACCAATCGCGATCATCTAACTCACTCCAACAAGTTCTCGTCAAATCCTCGCGATCTATCTCCGCTGTGCTAACGTTTCACGCATAAATGAATCATCAAAAACCTCATTGGAAGTCACATCCATATTGGTGATCTTCCGTTCTCCTAATGCCCACACGAGGTGGTCCCACACCATGCCAATATACACCTACCCGAACGACCTCATACATTCACACACAACAGACTTATTTCTCAAGTTTCAATCTCCTAACAATGCCTTCACCTTGAGATATATTAAACAGTCGCAAACCTCTATATCAATGAACAACATGATGATGTTTCCATAATTCCCCCGACAAACCAGGATTCCTAACGGAACCCACTTCATCCAACGCATCATAACCAACTTCAAACCCCACCGTTCTCTCTTGAGGAAAACAAGAAACTTTTCTTAGCGCAAAATCTAATTACAAGACCATCTCAGCACTCAGGCTCAAAGCCGATAACATTTCATCAAGTACCGCAACGCTACTTATTACCGTTCTACCAGCAGAAACACTTTGACCACTTCGAATTTCACCGCGAATATAACCATTCTCACATAACCAAGCAAGGGTTTAAACTACAAACATATTAACATTTCCGTGCTCATTGACCGAGACTCCTACTATTCACCACCCTTTTCTAATGGAAATACGAAGATAATAATACGACCACAATTTGCTCAATTGACATATTCAACTCCCCAAGCCTTTCCTTAACCTTAATTGTAATACCCTTCCCGACCTAACGAGTTCATAGCCTTCATGCATGACAAAACAACGATTGAAATCATTTTGCACGTTTGAAAATTCAAGATACATCATAAAACAATCTTGAGTATGCATGACACAACACCTCTCAAGCTGAATAGTAAAACACGGCGACCGCAAGGATCGCTCACATGCAACCCCACGATGATTCACAACCTTGTCCAACCAAATCGATGTTGGCACAACAAAACTTATCCATTGAAACTTTTTCTATACGACTAGGAACGTTTCGAACAAAATCACTTACCCAAAGTGGGTCAGTCAGCTCCAACACTCGTTTATATGATAATAGCGTGTCAATACTCATTTTGGTTATAAAAACTTTGCAATTAGACGTTTCCTTGATTTTCGCAACGAAAATTCTCTCAACATGAAAAAACGTGAAATAACTCACAAATCACTAAGTTTAAAATTTATCGTGCAACGTAAACAAGTTTGTCTTTTTCTTTAAACACACGCTTGCACACACTGTCTTATTTCCAAAATAATGAATTTGTTATGAGCGTACGTACTTTTAACATGAAAGAACTCACGTCACATTTAATGACATAATGCATGAAACTCGATATGCATTTGAAGGCTATTCACTCTAACAAGGCCAAGCGTTGTATTCACATCAACTTATCACTGACACTCTATTTTGACCAACGG
Organism: Saussurea involucrata; assembly: GCA_033807775.1. Classification (NCBI taxonomy): domain Eukaryota; kingdom Viridiplantae; phylum Streptophyta; class Magnoliopsida; order Asterales; family Asteraceae; genus Saussurea; species Saussurea involucrata. The sequence goes on from CM066314.1 coordinate 165,698,892, forward strand.
TCACTTCCTCACCCTTGCAACATCTTGCTATACAGGTGCTTCACATCCCACCTATTCGACCACTCCACATAGTTTCCAAACTGACCTCATACCTCGCCTCCTACTCCTACGCGTACATCAATCCAACACTGATACCTTTCTTTCAATATCCTTGCCACTAAACCGCTTGACTAAATAGTCAAAGGCTAGATTACCTCACTCGATCTTGAATCGAATCTTTCAAAATTCCAACATAGTCCTCACTTCCTATCCCAACTGATCGACACATCAATTCAAAGAACGGGGACTCACTAGAAACTAGGAGTTTGCCTTTAACCAACCATTCATCCCTTTGAATCTCAACAATTATACCCCTAGCCGGTTCACTGACATACCGAACAATACCTCTTCTAGAAGTTATAAACATCACATCATACACGATCTCCCATGACATACCAGCCATTTGCCATCAATTGTCAGGTTAGAACTTCCTACACACTGTCACACTCACCACTCATCCCATCAATAGAGGTTGAGTACACCCATGCACCTGTAAATTCATAATAGCATTGGCCAGATGCGATTTTGAATTTACCTTACATGAGAGTTCTCACAACCATTGTCAAGATATCCTATGATTAAGGTCTTTCCTATTGGCTTCTTAAATCTCAGTTGTGTCTCACTCTACTCCACAGTTTAAGTTTAGGCCCATCCGGTCACCTAAATTCCTTAAACTATGGCTCTGATACCATTTGTAACAACCCAAATTCCACAAAATATAATTCTCAACATTACAACCAAAAATGGTCCCAAAGTATACAATTAACATTAATTCTACTCTAAGTTCGCAACGGATAACACCTTCACAACTGAGATGCTACAGGAAGCCCAACGGTAATCTACAAGTCGCCACTTGACTAAACCTCTTCTACAGCGCCACATCTTTACATCATCACCAGATGAGACCCCAAACAAGACTCTAACCTGAAAATGGTTTTAGTTTTTTAAAAGTGAGGGTTAGACCATGAGGTCTAGTGAATCCCCTCCCGATAAACAATTTAAGAAATCAAATAAAAATATATATGCAAACTGCCATAAAGGCCCATAAAAATATTTCGACCAAGCAACATCACATTTGGGTATTTGAACAGTCTTCGTAGACAATCTCCACCACATGATAATTTACACGATCGGGGCCCCAGCAAACTCCCCTCTCGGCCCAAACAGACTCCCTCTCGCCCTCGGGGCCCAAGCAGACTCCCCATCTCCACATACATAGGAAACGGATTCCATATGTACGGGGTAAATAAATCAACTCCCAAGGGATATATGATATCCCAAGGTACCCTACTCCCACTGTGCAACCCGACTCCACGCATAACAACAACTCACAAGATCATGCATTTAAAGCTTACGTAGGATATAACGTATAAACAACTTGCATGCATTAAAAACATTTCCACATCATGTAATAATAGAGATTTTCAAAATGATTAATCATGCCATCATGCTCCATACCATAATCAGTTACGAAAAACTTTAGCAAAACATTTCATTTGCACCAAAAGAGTTAAGGGAACTCACCTGAGCTTTAGCAAATCGACACACGCTTCAAAACCTACTTTAGCTCACACTAAACACCTTGAAGATGATGAAGATTTAGATCACTTGATGCATTTCTTCCACCATACTTCCAATTGAAGCTCTTTGTTCCTTCCAATTTACCTCTCATAAAACCCAAATGGGTTAGAAATTTCCCTTCCAAACCATGGGCTCATTTGCAAAAGCATAAGATGAAAAGGATTAGCTTACCTTGAAGAAGATGAAGTGTAATCTCTAGAATCCATCTCTTGCACCAAGGTTTCCATGAAGAAGACCAATTTTCCCTCTTGTTCCTCAGTAGCCTCCACAAATCGTTCACAAGAGCAAATGAAGAAGGCTTTAGGGTTTTTACCCTTTTTATTTTCCAAATTTTGCCACTAAGTCCTAACAATTCTTCACTTCACACTTTTGCCCCACAATTTCCAAAAGATTCAAACTTTAATCATTTTATAGACATGAGGTGTTATTACAATACGAAGGAGAAGAAAGAGGAAAAAGAAGAAAATGAAGAAGTGCCTAGATGTTTTAATTATTGGTAATTAGGCCACATTGCAAGAGAATGCAAATTTAAGAAAACAAAAGATTCAGATTACTATTCCAAGAAGATGTTGATGACCCAAAAGAAAGAGCAAGGCCAAAGCCTAATGCAATAGAACAAAATTGGTTGGAGGATTCTACTGATGATGAAGAGACCGCACATTTCTCTGAAATCTCCAATTATTGCCTTGTGGGATCTATGGATAAAAAGCTTACAACTCAGGATCTTCTCAGGCTAGATTAGAAGCAAAATGTGAGGTATCCCATTCTCTTGATATTAATCTTCAAAATCAAATTTAATCCATGAACTCTGCATTTATTGACATAAAGAAGAGACTGAAATGTGAAAGAATCTTAATCAATAGATTTAGAGAAGAGAAAGAAATTTCCAGAGTTAAATATGAGGATTTAGATAAAGAGAGAGAAGATTTAAAAAGGAAAAATCTAAATTAACTAATAAGATTTATGTATTAGAAAAGGATTTTTTGAGAAAGTGAGAGACAAAAACAAAATTTTGATAATTAAATATGATTTTCTTTCAAAGGAAAGAATTGATTTATATAAGAAAATTAAATAGTTGGAGGACTTGAATTTCAAAAGGGGTAAGACTGACTAAATTTTAAATCTGTTAACTACTACTTCTAAGTAGGGGTGAGCAAAACCCGCCTAACCCAAATTATTCGACCCGACCCGATTACTTCTAAGAATACTGATTTTATAATTCAAAGATGGGATTAGGCTTAAATGGAAATTCCGTGTTGAAAAATACCCCAACAAATTTGTATGATTTTTCGAAGTTAGGCACATTTTAAACCAAAGCTGAAATTTCAATTTTAAAGCCTATAAATGAAAATCTAGTAGAAAGGATTCCTATTAATGAAAATTTTGTTAAGTTTGAAGCCTCCACATCTAAGTCTGGATGGAAAGGAAAAGAGAAAGTTGATGAAGGATCTAAATTGAAACACTGTGATAAGACTACTGATAATGTATCTCAGACTTGTGAATGTGATGATCTGCCTATGTATAATAATGTGGCTTTCGATTATTCAAAACTAAATCGAAGTTATAAAACTAAAAGCCATACTATTCATATAAAGATTATGATCTCACGTATTCAATGTTAATTCTGAAAACAAGTATGAAAGTGCAAAAATGAATAAATCTTATACTAAGTGTTCTAATTCCGAACCTATTATTCAGAGTTCTGAACCTTGTATTCAGATTTCCGAGTCTAAAGAAGAAAATTTTGTTTATTCATCTTTCGGAACCTACTTCAACTAACTCTGATTTTAATGTTCAGAGCGATAATGAAAAGGAAAGTTCATAATCTACTTCAAATGTTAAGAATCAAGAATCTTCAAACTTATCAGATCTTGTTAACAACATGTCCGAAAACTTATTTGACGAGTTAATGAACGCTTCGGATGCAGATTCAGACACATAGGTAGAAAATCGACGTGGAAAACAAGATAGGAATTACGCCGTTCGTACGGGTCAGGACTTACCCGACAAAGAATTTCGCAACCTTAGGACCACTATAGTTACATCCATGATCCTGACCCGATCTTACCTGGGACTGCAAATCCCAAATTTGTGACTCATGCTATTATTGACAAAAATGGTCATATTGTTTACAAGTCTATTGAAAGCATGGTTGATGGAGATAAACTTAAATTTGAAACAAAACTACTTGATGAGCTTTTTGGTCCTATATTCTTAAAGAATGATCAAAAACACGTTCTAAACTTTATAGGTACTTCAAAACCATCAGACTAAAATATTTAGAAAACTCATTCAAATCCAAAGTTTGTCAAACTAAAAATAAAACCAAAAGAGCTATAATTACTAACATTGAACTCAAGTCCAGAGCAAGCAGTTTTTAGAAGGGTAAAACTTCTGGAACCAAACTTGATATATTCTCAAAGGTTTCACTAAATATGAAAAGACCAAACCTGTTCAATCTCCTACTAACTCAGATTTTTTGCTTATTACATAGATCAAAAGCAAATGGAGTTTAATCTGGAAGAAAAAGGAATAAAGACAAAAAAAATTGTTCCTTTAAACAAAGAATATGTTCTTGATAGAAAATATGTTGTAAACAATGATTCATTCAATAAAACTTCAAAGTTTGTAAGTAAAGTTCCAATTATTCAAACAATTTATCATTTTGTTGTGCATAAGTCTAGTAACTGTTTATTTTCTGAATTGATATCTTTATTCCAAAAGCATTTTCACTGTAGTCACTGCGATCAACACGATTTCAGATTAAGTTCAGAATTGTTCAAATAAAATAGGGAAAGCTGTTATAAAGTATGTATTACTCTGGACAGTCTGAAGCTAACTTTGAAGAGATCCCTAAGAGTATATACAGTATTATTTTAAAGAAGAAGGCTTTATTAGTCCCTTCGTTACATGTTGAAGAAAAATATGTGAAGTGGAAACTCAAGTCTATGTCTAAAGTTTCTAGTCGTAAGTATGACTCTAAACTTGTTAAAATTTGAAAACCAAAAGTTAAATCTTCAAGCTCAACAAGTTCAAAGTCTTTGTTATTTACCAACAACAAAGGACCTATTCGAAGATGGGTACCTAGATCATACTCTGGATGCTCTAGACACATGACTGGTTTCAAAAACTTATTGACTTATTATATGGAGACTCTTGGAAGAACAGTTAACTTTGGTAATAATTGAAAAAGATACATGAGTGGACATGATGTGCTTACAAATGAAATATCACTATTCTAAAAGTTTATTACGTTGAGGGTTTAGAGCATAATTTATTCAGCTTAATTCATTTATGTGACAAAGGTTTCCATGTAAAGTTCTTCATATATGATGTGAAATTGTTGATAAAAATGGTGTTGAAGTTCTATGTGCAAAAAGAACTTGTAACCTATATTCAGTAACTTTCTAACTCTGAGTGCTTCAAAAGCTAATTTTCCATTGTCAAAGGCACTAAAGAAGATATTTAGATATGGCATATATGGTTATCACATATAAACTTCAAAGATATCAACAAGTTAGTTAGCAAGAATCTTGTCATGAGATTTGAGAAGGATTCATTGTGCTTAACATGTGAAATGGGCAAAATGAAGAAAAGTTGTCATAAAGCTTGTTTGGGTAAAAAATCACACCTCACGACCGACGGTAGAAAACTCAGATAACATTTCCATAAGACCACTCTTGTATTAAGATAAGGTCTTACAGGTTATTCATGGACTAGTATTTGGTCGTGCATTTTTGTGATGGTCGAACGTTCCGTACGACCGACGTCCGAGACTTAAGACGGTCGTACGATCACACTAACCGTTAACAGTCAACACCCGTTTCTTTTGTTCATTAATGCAGGTCTACAAGCATTCATGGTGCTAACGGCCAGTAACGTACAATCTATCAATGGTATTAAAGGCCCGGCAACGGTTACGAAGCAAGCCATCAAGACACATTTAATGACCAACGGAAGCTATATAAAGGCCTGCTCCAAAACCGAAAAAGCTATCTTATCGAACATCTGTTCAATCCGTTTTCCAAATTATTACACATCGCAAACACAGTAATCTACAGAGCATTCGAACAAGTATCGCTAAAGCAACTTCGCACGACAACAGTCTATTTCACACGTTTTACACACGACACCCGACTTTTTCATACGACTAAGTTTATTTCTACATTTATTTGTAATCTGTTGTACACAAAACACCTGTTACAAAAGGACTCTCTCCCCTGTTTGGCGACTATAGTGCACCATCAACTATCACAAGTCGACCGCGGTTTTTCCCTCGTTTTCGGGTTTTTTGCGTCACCAATTCTATTGTCTCATTTACCTTTTTCCTTGAGATTGTGTTGATTGGTCTTGAGATACATTTCTTTAGTTGTTAAAGTCCACATCAACCTTAAGTTGTTCTTTTGGGCGATTTTTGGCATTAACAGTTTGGCGCCATCCGTGGGACCCCATCTAGAGAAAATCTCAAGCCAACGTATATATCGTTCTAACGATCTTGTGAAGTTTCTGTTACTTTCAGGTAAATGGCAAATTATCAAGATCCCATTATTCAGCTTCAATCAGAATTGAATGCGGCTCGAAGTCAGATTCAAGCCCTGCATGAGCAGAATCAGAAGGCAACCACAGAAATCGCTTCCCTGAGGAATCCAGCGATTGGCAACTCCGTTGGACCTCAGAACGGTCCTCGACCTATGGGTGCAGCTATCATAAGGCCCCAATTCCAGACTGGTCCAGGGCCGTTCGTCAACAATTCAGGTCCAGGGCCATTCGCCAACAACTCAGGACCAGGGCCATTCGCCAACAATTCGGGTCCGGGGCCATTTGTCAGCAACCCTCATCAAGGAAAATTTCCTCCTCAATATTTGAGAACGCCACCTTTGCATAATGGAGCCCCGCCATACTTCGTCTCTCTCAACGGGGACGCCAATGGTTCTTCGTACGGGAACGGTACAACAACGACCAGAAATTCAGGGGTCAACCCTCAGACAGGTGTAAACTCCGATCCTAACAACCCCGTCGCCCAGCGACTTAGGTTATTGGAAGATCAGAACGAGAAGATGTTGTCGCTACTTTCCAAGTTACCAGGTGCCGCCATCCCCGTCGACGTCGAGCCCCGCATAGGATTTCAAGCGTTGCCATTCATTGACACGATAGCGACTGTCGATGTTCCAAAGAAGTACAACATTCCTGCTTTCACACCCAAATATTTAGGAATAACTGATCCAACAGAGCATATTGCACAATACAAACAATTGATGTGGACAGTATCAGTCCCACATCAATATCAAGAAGTGTGCATATGCAAAAGCTTTGGCGCAAGTCTTACGGGTCCTGCTCTCCAATGGTTGATCAACCTTAAACCCAAGTCCATCAGCAACTTCGCGGAGTTGCTCAACCAATTTTCACAACAGTTCGCCAGTAGTCGCAAGATGGAGAAGCAAACCAGTGACCTGTACTACGTCGTCCAAAAACCCAGAGAGTCCATCCGTGGTTATTTCAACCGCTTTAACGCATAAATGAAACGCATAAATGATAAGCATTCGTAATTGTGACATCAAGACCGCCATCGAGGCCTACAAGCGTGGTCTTGACGACAACACTACAGGAATGTACGTTGATCTTACGAAATACCCACCTGAGAATTTCAAAGACGTACGAGCTAGAACTCTGGCTTACATGAGGGTCGAAGACGACTTAGTCTTCCGCCGTAAGCATTCCACTGACAAAAAGTCACTCGGGATCAAGAAACCAGATTTCAAATCCAAGCCGAACGTCAAATCAGAGCCATCGCGCCAAATATCGAACGTTCGGTTCGACAAGAAAAAGAGCAATCCTACGCCCTGATTCCCTCAATTTCCTAAGATCTCCTCTTATGGGTTCAAGGAGACATCGAAAGAATTAGTCGAAGCTCTTAAAAACATCTAGTCGTCTATCCGATGGCCCAAGAAGAGTGATAAAGATGATGCCAAGAAGGATGAGACCAAGTGGTGCGACTTCCATAGTGATCACGGTCATACGACAGATAACTGCCTTGCTTTGCAGAAGGAGTTAGCCTGGATCGTCCCCAAGGGCATCTGCAGGGCCTGATTGCTAAAGAATCTACACCAATTGATAACATAAGACCAGATTCCCCCGTCCATGAAAAAGTCGTCAACTGTGTGACGGGTGGATCAGACGTCTGTGGTTTAACCTATTCGGCAGCCAAGCGGCACGCCAGTCAATCGTCGGGAGAATACCCCATTCCTAGGTCGTCCCAACCAAAACAAGAATTGGAACTGGAGGTGATGCCAATAACGTTCGATCAAGACGACCTCTAGGACAGTTGGCAAAGACATCACGATGGCTTAATTATCCAGCTCACTATTGGCAACTGCTCGACCAAAAGAGTATTAGTCGATGGGAGCAGTTCAGCCAACATCATTTTCCTAAACACTATCAAAGCTATGGGAATCGATAAATTAGAGATCACCCGTCGATCGACGACTCTGATAGGATTCAATGGCGATTCTACCAACACTCTAGGAGAGATCATCCTCCTAGTGTATGCTAAAGGGGTCAACGAGCAAACAAGATTTAACGTTATTGACTATTCATCAGCATATAACGTTATACTTGGTCAACCCTGGATACACGACATGAAAGCGGTCCCCTAAACCTATCACCAGACGATCAAATTTCCGACGCCATGGGGAGTGCAAGAAATCAAAAGCGAGCAGAAGCCCGCCCGTGATTGCTACAAAGCAACGATGATACCTTAGAAGTGAAACCAATATTGTGGTGACTGCGCATGACACGATCCAACCTATCCATATGCCAGAGAAGGCAGTTCCGGGTATCGTATTACAGTCGCCACAAGGGGGCAAAATGTTGTACCCCATACGACACTCAATTTCAGCTACCGATCGTGGGCATAGATATAGCTCACGACTTAGGGGCAGTCGGACCTCACGATAGAAGTAATTCTCCAACAGCCGACGATAAACGTCACCAGGTACGTAATGCCCATCAATGACACTCAGGTATGATATACCAACCTTCTAAAGTTTTACATACGTCCTTAATACCATGACCCTTCATAAGGCAGGGAATGGACATCGCTAGTAAATTACATCCTACCCCTAGGGCAAGAAATGTTCCTGTTAGTCTTTACAAACTATTCCTCTGAACGGACGGAAGTAGATGCCTACTCCCAGATTCGGGGCAAAAAGGTCATCTCTTTTATCCATACTAACATTCTATGCAGGTTCGGAATTCCTTCCGAAATCATGTACGACAATGATCAACCAGTGATCGCACGTCTGGAGATCGTAGTATTAAATCTACGACCACGACCCCACGTAGCTGGGCTATAATACATTTTATTTCCTTTTTGCTTTCGATTTATTTCGACAAACGATTACTGACTTAAGCATCAGAGGGTCGTTGGTCAAACCAACGACCACCCCTGAATCTTACATCGCAGGTTCGCAGGATCGCACGAACATCAGTCTTACGTGAGAAGACAAAGTCTTTCAGACTACAAGGTCACGATAAATATGTCACAACCAATAAAGTCATGTCCCATAACTCATGACTCATACGACGTAAACCGAATCTTACGATTCAGAACCTATATCTTATGATCACAACAGATGCATTCAAATTTCAGTCATGAAGCTAAAGTCTTATGACTTAAACTCTATGATTTAGAATGCACGTTCGGCCCAATCGCCCGATTACTTCCGAAGTCATTCTTTTCTTACGATTCACATCATGAGAAATGAAGTCTTCGCGACTTAAAACATAAGTCTTATGGTGATTAAGACACAAATTTTACGATTTCTATTATGAGAAACCAAAAGTCTCTACGACTCAGGTACAAGTTTTACGATCTTCCTCGTGAAGAACAAAAGTCTCTGAGACTTGCAAAAGGAATCTTATGATTCATTACACAGGTCTTATGATCATCACAGGTGTTCTTTAAACTAAGTGTTGGAGACAAAAGTCATATGACTTGAAACCCGTATTTAGAATACTTCTTCAGCCTTAGTCGCCTGAATTATTTCACGATTACAAGTATCTCAGTCATACAGTTTTACGTACGTTTTATGGCTAATTACACCCGTTCATTAAGACTTGTTATCTTTTTGTTTTATTTTGTTCAATTGCAACAAAGTAAAATAACGCGATAGCATAACAAAAATTTACTTGTACGATAAAAAATATACAAATAAAGGGCACGGCCGATTATAGTCGCCCCACATAAAAAATAAAGCAAAGTCAAAAGTCAAGGCAGAGGGGAGTCCTCAGTGACCTCCTCATCACCAGTTACGTCGACCTCAGCGTCTGTCGGGTCCTCTTCTTCAAGCTTGTCTTCCTGGTCGAGTTACTCCTCATCCCCGACTTGCTCTAAGAATGTTTTGACCTCCTATTCGGCTCCGACCATAGGGTTTAACCCCCGTAAATGGCGACGCATAATCGCCGCCTTAACCCACAAACGAGTTAAAGCTTCAAAGGACAGGAGTCGCTCCTCCAAGGAGACGACCTCCTTCCCCTTCGCCTCGACAAGCGAAGTAAGGTCCCGACCTGGTTTTTGCTCTTGGCCAGGGAAGCCTTAGTTGCTCCTAATTCCGCCTCCGCCGCAGAGGACTTCTCTAAGGCTTCCCTCAGATGGTGCTGGAGGTCTTCCTTTTCCCTCGATGATTCTGCATACAAGTCCTGTACTTTGCAGAATTTTTCATAAAGGACCTCCGCCTTCTCCATCGCCATCTTCTCCTGCTCCCGTGCCACTCGAGTCTCCTCCTGCGCCTTGCGCATCATCTCTAAGGCAGTGGGTGTAACCTTACGGATTTTCTCCATATGGGCATATAGGCAGAGAGACGTCTGGAATGCCTGTAGCGCTCGAATACACATGAACACCAGAAAACGAACAATGAAGTAAAACATTAAGTAAAACAGATCGTACGCACCTTAAAGGTCAGTCCCGCGATGTACGACCCCATGTTATCAACCGTAACCCCCTTCAGCCGCTTCTGAAAGCAAGGAAGGAGGAACTTCTTCAGGTCAGGGAAGAGTTTGTCGCTATCCATCTCTTCCCCGGCCATAAAGTCCGACGGCAAGTAAAGTTCACCGTCATGACGCCAGTAGACTCCTCTATCTCCTTCCCTTTCCCTTTGTCGGTCGACAAAGGGGACGGGGCGACCACTCCTGTCAGAGGAGAAGTCACGCTCACCGGCGTCGCATCAATCTTGACAGGTGGCGTCTTCGCCTTCTCGGCGGTGACGGCCCCAGACGAGTCGCCACCTGTCACACCCCGCTAAAGCGGAAATACGGGATGTCACAGCTAAAGATTTCATTGCGTAAGGTAGAAGACAACACACAATCGTCATAGCATAAAAAGTTTACAAAAGATACATCTTGTTCCAAAAATATAAAGTTTGTCCAAAACACAAATTGACATGATAAGAAAAACGTGTTGAATGCAGCTACTTGAGGTGCCTTCTAAAGTTCCAATCTTACTTGCTATTTCCTGAAAAGCATGTAAATGAGAGGGTCAACTATTGAATAGTTGGTGAGTTCACAGGTTTTATGAGTACATCAAAGTTTGTCATAGAAACAGTTTTAATCCGCACAAGTGGATATAAGTTTGTCATAGAAAACAGTTTTAATCTGCACAAGTGGATATAAGTTTGTCATAGAAAACAGTTTTAATCCGCAAAATGGATTGAGTAATCGGTTGTAGTTTTAAAGCATCTTTGTAAATCCGCACAATGGATAAAGATTTATGCTGTCAACATGCGCAAGGTATAGAATTGTATGCAATTACATGTTAAAGTAATGAGCCACTACCCAAACCTAATGACTGTTCCACGCCCCTTACGTCCTACCTCAGCGGTGAAATCATTTCACATGGGTAAGACCATTTAGACACATGTTCCTCACAAACATGATAAAGAAGACGGTAACTATGCACTCGCGAGGTGAGTGGGGTGTCAACCAAATAACGTTATCCATAATATACCAAGCGACTCACACAATGAGCTAATGGGTAATGTAGAATCACCGGGGACTTAATAGCAAAACTCAGAATCAACTAACATAAGCATACATACCATAGCGCATAAGTATACGGAGAAAATATTCAGTATTTTGAATAAACAGTGAAATCGATGCGTAATAAAATCGTGACATGCTTTTCACCCCAAAATGTATAAAATAGTAAAAAGGGGCTGCGAAAACTCACTTGATAAGCGATAGAGTCCGGGAATCTCCCACAAGTACCTCGAGATGATCCTACTTCGATCCTATCAACGTAAGGTCACTAGTAAGTTTTTGTCTAGAGAGTTCGGTACTAATTATCCAAATCGTCATAAAATGCCTTGTTGTATTTTAATATTATAACGTAACAAGTGTATACATTGTTCTTGTTTAGATTAAAGTTTCCAAAATTTCATCACAATAAGTAACGAAAAGGGTTTTAATGAACGTGTATATATATAATACATATATATATAAACCGAAATTTTATCGTAAGAACGATAAGATTAAAGGTCTTAATGTAAAGACAAGTATTTAAAATGCATAAATATAAATGTATAGTATATATGTATATTCCACAATTTCATCATAAAATGATGAAATGGGATAAAGAATAAATAAATTGCGTAAATATATATAAATATGTTATATATATGTATATTCCATCATTTCACCATAAAAGGATGAAACGGGATACGAATAATAAAATGTATAAATAAATAAATTGCATAGATATATATAATATAAGATGTACCTATATATTCCACAATTTCATCATAAAATGATGAAATGGGATTAAAAGTTAGTCCTTTGCTGTCCAGATTTTTAGTGTCACTTTGTGTCCATCATTGGATAACTTCCAGGTATAGTTTGGTCATGATATTTTATTCCAATAAGTTCAGTGAGTTAGGAAACTTTTGGCATAAGTTTCATAATTTTTGGAAGTGTTTAATTACATGAAAGAATACACGACGTAAAACCCGACAGAAAATGTTGCTGTTTGCGTACTGATTTTGTGAGGACTGTTTGGTAGATGAAATCTGTGAGTTTTTGAGTGAAACCACTTGGGTTTGAATCTTAACACATAAATATGATTTCCAGAAAAAGATTTACTCAATTTGGAGCTATATTGAGTGAGATATGACCCTTTGAAGTGGGGTGTGGAATCTGACAGCAAGCTGTCAAAACCACACCTTGTGCATGTGCTCCCATATGATCTTTTTAACCAATATTCTTATTCCTTTGCATGCAAAATCCGATTTGACCCTCTTCCATACATTTATTTTCAGTTCCAAAACACATTTTTGATCCATTTAAAATACATGCAAGTTACCCATCATCTCAACTTTTATAAATTCTTGAAAAAGACTCATTTTGAAGAATGTTGATGTTCATGTCAAGAATATCAACATGCAACTTAAAATTGTGCATTTTGAGCTCATGCATGTTTGTTTAAGTATGTTTTTAGTGGATTTCAAAGACTTACTCATAAAACTCTTGAATAAAAAGATATTGATTTCTCAAGAAAACCACATGCATGTGTTTTAAAAGTTCATCTTTGATCTTAACATAGGTTTGATTTTGGATTCATCACCTTTTTAATAACAATTAGGTGTTATGGTGGTAAATCTACAAACATTAAGATATATAAAGATGATTTTTAAGAAGTTAAAGAATGTGTAGAAGAAGATGAAGAACATCCATAAATGTGTAAGAAAATGAAATTTAAGGAAAAGAGTGTGTGTGGATTTCACCCAACACACTTGTATTTACCTTGAACTCTTTTGATCTTTTGAAAGAAGATGATTTAGGGGCTGAATTGTTGGTTGAAGATGGATGAAGGTTTGAAGATTTGAAGATTTGAAGATTTGAAGATTTGAAGATTGAGAGAGAATAGGATGAGAGAATAAAATGTTGCTAGTGAAATGAAATGACTAAAAAGAAATACATAAGGAGAGTTGAGAGGGGGGGGGGGGGGGGGGTGGGGGGGTAGTGTGATAAAAAAAATATAAAATACAAAAGTCTAATCTTTTTGATTAATTTCTAAAATACAAGTATTTTTCTTAATAAATAAAAATACAAAGTAATTATATAAAAATAAAGTATTTATATATAATTTGTTTGAAATACATAAATTGTCAAATATATAAATACTTGTAGTATATATGTAGGTTAAGTTGGCATTTTATGAGATTTATGGATAATTTCCTAATTCGAGGGTTTCTTAGGCAAAATTTCTCGAATTTTTCTATCATACCGCGTTTACTGCTAAAATTTCACTATGTGACCTATAATGTGAATAACTGAAACGTTCAGTGCAGTTCTAACCTGAAACGCAAAATTGACGGTTGTCACAGTCTCCCCCGGTTAAAAGAATTTCGTCCCGAAATTCAAGAACTTCCGTCCTTAACCGGTTTTGTTAGCAAAAAGATGAGGATACATATGTTTCATGTAATCCTCTCATTCCCATGTATACTCAGGCCCACGCCTTGTGTTCCAATGAACTTTTACAATCGAAATATTACTTTGCTTAATACGCTTAACTTTTCTATTGAGGATTTCAATTGGTTCTTCCATGATATGCAACTTATCGTTAATCTGAACTTCTTCCAGAGGTATGATTAATGAATCGTTAGCTAAACATTTCTTGAGGTTCGACACATGAAACGTGTCATGGATAGCACTTAACTCCTTTTGCAAATCCAGCCTGTATGCCATTGGTCCAATATATCGAGGGCTCAACTTTCCTCGTCTTCCAAACCGGACTATTCCTTTCCATGGTGATACCTTTAGAAGCACTCTATCACCAATTTGGAATTCTAAGGGCTTCCTACGATTATCCACATAACTTTTCTGACGATCTCTGGATGCTTTATGTCTATCTCTAAATTCTAACAAACAAAGGGGTGAACAACACTTGCGTCCATACAAAGCTTCAAATGGCGCACAATGAATACTGGTGTGATAGCTATTGCTATAAGAAAACTCGACCAAAGGTAAGTGATTATTCCAACTTCCTCCGAAGTCTAAAACGCATGCCGAAGCATGTCTTCTAACGTTTGAATAGTTTGGTCACTTTGCCCATCCGTTTGAGGATGCTAGGCAGTACTCAAATTCAATTGCATACCCAACACTCTTTGGAGTGACTGCCAAAACCTAGATGTGAAATGACTATCTCTATCTGATGTGATGGAAATTGGGACTCCATGACGTGTAACAATTTCCTTGATGTAGATCTGAGCAAGCTTTTCCATCTTATAATCTTCCCTAATCGGTAGGAAATGTGCAAATTTCGTGAATCGGTCTACTATAACCCAAATCGAGTCGTGCCCTTTGGCAGTTCTCGGGAGTTTGGTTATAAAATCCATGGTTATTTGTTCCCATTTCCACTGGGGAATCTCCGGTTGTTGCAGCAAACCAGATGGTTTTTAGTATAAAGGTTTGACCTTTGAGCAAGTCAAACATTTCCCTACGTACAAGGCAATGTCTTTCTTCATTCCTGGCCACCAATAATATTCCCTTAAGTCCTTGTACATCTTATCCGCTCCCGGATGAATTGGATATCTAGACTTGTGGGCTTCGTCCAGAACCATTTCTCGTACGTCGTTGGCTTTCGGAATTCAAATTTTGTCCTTGAAATAACGTACTCCATCAACCTTAGTTTCAAATCTACTTTCCATACCGTGAAGGGTCTCGTCCTTCAGGTTTTCCGTTTTCATTGCTTCGATCTGAGCTTCAAGAATTCGAGTCTTTAAACTCGTTTGTACAAGCGCTCCCATTGCTCGTACACGTGAAGGCTTTACCCTTTTCTTCCTACTCAAGGCATCGGCCGCTACATTGGCCTTGCCTGGATGATAGCGAATTTCATAATAGTAATTGCTGAGTAGTTCTACCCATCTCCTTTGTCTCATGTTGAGCATTTTCTGGTCTAGGATATACAGAAGACTCTTATGATTGGTGAAGATAGTGCATTTAGTGCCGTACAAATAATGTCTCCAAATCTCTAACGCGAACACCACAGCTCCAAGCTCTAAGTCGTGTGTGGTATAGTTCTTCTCATGAACTTTTAATTGTCTCGAGACGTATGCTATCACCTTATCATTTTGCATTACTACGCAACCTAATCCCTGATGTGATGCATCACAATACACCACAAGGTTTTCTGTTCCTTCTGGTAACGCTAGAATTGGTGCATTGCATAGCTTTCTCTTCAACAGCTAGAACGCCTCCTCTTGCGGTTCTCCCAAAATGAATTTCCTATTCTTTTGAGTCAATGTTGTGAGTGGTTTAGCAATTCTTGAGAAGTTCTCGATAAATCGCCCATAATAACCCGCCATACCCAGAAATTGACGAATTTCTGTTGGGGTTTTTGGAGCTTCCCATTTCTTAACGGCTTCCACTTTAGCCGGGTCCACGTGAATTCCTTTCTCTCCAATCACATGACTAAGAAAGTGTACTTCTCTAATCCAAAATTCGCACTTAGAGAATTTGGCGTAAAGTTTCTGTTCCTTAAGAAGTTCTAGAATTAATCTTAAGTGCTGCTGGTGATCCTCCTTACTTCGAGAGTAGATCAAAATGTCATCGATAAACACGATCACAATCTTGTCAAGGTATGGTCTGCATACCATGTTCCTTAAATCCATGAACACAGCTGGTGCATTTGTTAATCCGAAAGGCATAACTAAAAACTCGTAGTATCCATATCGTGTCCTAAAAGCTGTCTTAGGAATGTCCTCCTTGCGGACCCTTAACTGGTGATAACCTTATCGAAGATCAATCTTTGAGAAATAAGTTGCGCCTTGCAATTGGTCGAATAAATCATCTATTCGAGGGAGAGGATATCGGTTCTTGATTGTCAACTTATTTAGCTCCCTATAATCGATGCACATTCGAAACGATCCATCCCTTTTTTTCTTCTTGATGAATAGGACTGGAGCTCCCCAAGGCAAGGAACTTGGCCTAATAAAGTCCTTGTCCAGAAGTTCTTGGAGTTGGCTTAACAACTCTCGCATTTCGGCAGGTGCTAAGCGGTGCCTTAGCTACGGGTGCTGCTCCAGGTATGAGGTCAATTTGAAATTCCACTTGTCTAAATGGGGGAAGTCCAGGCAAATCGTCGGGGAACACCTCCGGGTGATCCTTCACCACCGGAATGTCTTGGATTCGCCTTTCCTCGGACTTCTTCTCAACTATGAGTGCCAAAAATGTAACGCACTTCTTCCTCAAATACTTATGTACTTTCACACTTGATATTATCTCTAGGCTTCTTCCGACTTTGTTTCCTTGTATGACTAGGGTTTCTCCGTCTTGCAAAGGTACTCTAATCGTCTTATCAAAACAACAGATCTCCGCTCGATTCTTGGATAACCAATCCATGTCTATTACTACGTCAAAACTCCCCAATTCAATAGGAATAAGATCAACGCTAAACAATTTATCTGCTAGATTCAAGGTACAGTCTATAATTACACCCTTAGTCTCAAATTCATATCCATAGCAACCTCAACAATATAAGCATTCGACATCTTCTTAGATTTTAGATTGATCAAAGGCCTAAATTGTAACGAAACAAAGCTCCTATCGGCTCCAGTGTCAAATAATACTGATGTATAATTGTCGTTTAGGAGAAACGTACCTGTCACCATATTAGGGTCGCGACGTGCTTCGTCAGCTCCGATGACAAATACCCATCCTCGATCTTGGTCTCCTTGGTTTCCCTGATTGGTTTACCTAGCATGATTCCCACTGTTGCTATTGCTTGGCCTTTTACCCAATCTCAGGTACTTACTCCGGAAGTGATCCTGACTTCCGCACTCGAAACATACCCTTCTCCCATCAATGACACCCTTTTCCATCCTACAGTACTTGGTGTAATGACCCACTCATTTACAATCGCCACAACAGGGCAGGCTCCTTCATGATGGTAGTTACATTTTTTACACTTTGGGTGTGGACCATTGAACTGCCTAGAGTCTTGAGCCTTTTCTCCGATATTCTCACTATCTTCCTATCCGTGATCCAGATAACATCAATATAAAAATTCATTCCTATTTTTAGATAATGCCACCAATACCAAAATTTCGAGGTTCATCCTACATCAATACTAAAGTTTTTAGATCTAATACAATCAATCACTTAAAATTACCCAAAATACTTAGTTTATAATAACCACAAGAAAATGTTTTCCTCTGAACCTAAAAGGCTTATCAAAAGCTGCCAAACTATCAATCATCCCAAATACACAACTATCAAAATCATCAACACAAGCATAGCGAGTACTACTCCTCCAATCACTCATGCAAGCTCCGCCCTCATCGCGGTCCTCCTAACCGTCTTAACGCTCTCCAAAACCTGACAGCCGTGTATTTCGGTCGTCATTTCCCTTAAGTGCCGCTCTTCCGCCCAAGGCATTCCGGACACTCGTCCGATTAGCATGCCGGTGATTATACGTGGCGGCTCCGGCGCCTCCGGACGTTCTGACCTAAGCGTTACTCGGATCGGGATCGGGACGCTTTTTCTCGCCGTTTGCCTAATACAGGGCCCTCTAGGGTTCGGTTGGACAAATATTGGGGTCGGTCGGGGTATTACCGGGGTTGGCGACACCCTCGGTCCGTCGTAAGGATCTCGCTCGCTCGACACTTCCTGTTGTGATTCAGTGCTCCTAGGATTCTCATTTTCCCGGATGCTCGGGTGGGTTGACTTGAGGTTGACCAGTGACGTGATCCGACACATCGATCAAGTAAGAATCAAGAGTGTAGGATGGTGACGATGATGACATAGTGAAACTGAAGCAAAAGTGTACTTAGTAACTAATCGCATAAGTGATATGTCTATCCTATGCAATGTCTACGCACTAAGCAGGCTTCTAGAGAGTGCAAGTAAAAATTGACATACTCCTACTATAACCATTTCTAGTCTCGCATTAACCTTCCTTAATCGAACATAGGTGATCAGGCTATGTTTAATTAAAGTCTGTTAATACCATTCTAGACTTAGTTATACTAGTAGTAGGTTCAGTTATTTTCATGTCAGTTTTGGACTTTTGGTTATAGTTGGGTTTTTCCAATGAAAGACCGATATTCTCTATAACCTTCGGCTCTGATACCATTTCTGTCACACCCCGCTAAAGCGGAAATACGGGATGTCACAGCTAAAGATTTCATTGCGTAAGGTAGAAGACAACACACAATCGTCATAGCATAAAAAGTTTACAAAAGATACATCTTGTTCCAAAAATATAAAGTTTGTCCAAAACACAATTTGACATGATAAGGAAAAATGTGTTGAATGCAGCTACTTGAGGTGCCTTCTAAAGTTCCAATCTTACTTGCTATTTCCTGAAAAGCATGTAAATGAGAGGGTCAACTATTGAATAGTTGGTGAGTTCACAGGTTTTATGAGTACATCAAGGTTTGTCATAGAAACAGTTTTAATCCGCACAAGTGGATATAAGTTTGTCATAGAAAACAGTTTTAATCCGCACAAGTGGATATAAGTTTGTCATAGAAAACAGTATTAATCCGCACAATGGATTGGGTAATCGGTTATAGTTTCAAAGCATCTTTGTAAATCCGCACAATGGATAAAGATTTCTGTTGTCAACATGCGCAAGGTATAGTATTGTATGCAATTACATGTTAAAGTAATGAGCCACTACCCAAACCTACTGACTGTTCCACGCCCCTTACGTCCTACCTCAGCGGTGAAATCATTTCACATGGGTAAGACCATTTAGACACATGTTCCTCACAAACATGATAAAGAAGACGGTAACTATGCACTCGCGAGGTGAGTGGGGTGTCAACCAAATAACGTTATCCATAATATACCAAACGTCTCGCACAATGAGCTAATGGGTTATGTAGAATCACCGGGGACTTAATAGCAAAACTCAGAATCAACTAACATAAGCATACATACCATAGCGCATAAGTATATGGAGAAAATATTCAGTATTTTGAATAAACAGTGAAATCGATGCGTAATAAAATCGTGACATGCTTTTCACCCCAAAATGTATAAAATAGTAAAAAAGGGCTGCGAAAACTCACTTGATAAGCGATAGAGTCCGGGAATCTCCCACAAGTACCTCGAGATGATCCTACTTCGATCCTATCAACGTAAGGTCACTAGTAAGTTTTTGTCTAGAGAGTTCGGTACTAATTATCCAAATCGTCATAAAATGTCTTGTTGTGTTTTAATATTATAACGTAACAAGTGTATACATTGTTCTTGTTTAGATTAAAGTTTCCGAAATTTCGTCACAATAAGTAACGAAAAGTGTTTTAAAGAACGTGTATATATAATACATATATATATAAACCGAAATTTTATCGTAAGAACGATAAGATTAAATGTCTTAATGTAAAGACAAGGATTTAAAATGCATAAATATAAATGTATAGTATATATGTATATTCCACAATTTCATCATAAAATGATGAAATTGGATAAAGAATAAATAAATTGCGTAAATATATATAAATATGTTATATATATGTATATTCCATCATTTCACCATAAAAGGATGAAACGGGATACGAATAATAAAATGTAAAAATAAATAAATTGCATAGATATATATAATATAAGATATACCTATATATTCCACAATTTCATCATAAAATGATGAAATGGGATTAAAAGTTAGTCCTTTGCTGTCCAGATTTTTAGTGTCACTTTGTGTCCATCATTGGATAACTTCCAGGTATAGTATGTTCATGATATTTTATGTCCAAGACGTTCAGTGAGTTAGGAAACGTTTGGCATAAGTTTCATAATTTTTGGAAGTGTTTAATTACATGAAAGAATACACGACGTAAAACCCGACAGAAAATGTTGCTGTTTGCGTACTGATATTTTGAGGACTGTTTGGTAGATGAAATCTGTGAGTTTTTGAGTGAAACCACTTGGGTTTGAATCTTAACACATAAATATGATTTCCAGAAAAAGAATTACTCAATTTGGAGTTATATTGAGTGAGATATGACCCTTTGAAGTGGGGTGTGGAATCTGACAGCAAGCTGTCAAAACCACACCTTGTGCATGTGCTCCCATATGATCTTTTTAACCAATATTCTTATTCCTTTGCATGCAAAATCCGATTTGACCCTCTTCCATACATTTATTTTCTGTTCCAAAACACATTTTTGATCCATTTAAAATACATGCAAGGTACCCATCATCTCAACTTTTATAAATTCTTGAAAAAGACTCATTTTGAAGAATGTTGATGTTCATGTCAAGAATATCAACATGCAACTTAAAATTGTGCATTTTGAGCTCATGCATGTTTGTTTAAGTATGTTTTTAGTGGATTTCAAAGACTTACTCATAAAACTCTTGAATAAAAAGATATTGATTTCTCAAGAAAACCACATGCATGTGTTTTAAAAGTTCATCTTTGATCTTAACATAGGTTTGATTTTGGATTCACCACCTTTTTAATAACAATTAGGTGTTATGGTGGTAAATCTACAAACATTAAGATATATAAAGATGATTTTTAAGAAGTTAAAGAATGTGTAGAAGAAGATGAAGAACATCCATAAAAGTGTAAGAAAATGAAATTTAAAGAAAAGAGTGTGTGTGGATTTCACCCAACACACTTGTATTTACCTTGAACACTTTTGATCTTTTGAAAGAAGATGATTTAGGGGCTGAATTGTTGGTTGAAGATGGATGAAGGTTTGAAGATTGAGAGAGAATAGGATGAGAGAATGAAATGTTGCTAGTGAAATGAAATGACTAAAAAGAAATACATAAGGAGAGTTGAGGGGGGGGGGGGGGGGGGGGGGTAGTGTGATAAAAAAAATATAAAATACAAAAGTCTAATCTTTTTGATTAATTTCTAAAATACAAGTATTTTTCTTAATAAATAAAAATACAAAGTAATTATATAAAAATAAAGTATTTATATATAATTTGTTTGAAATACATAAATTGTCAAATATATAAATACTTGTAGTATAAATGTAGGTTAAGTTGGCATTTTATGAGATTTATGGATAATTTCCTAATTCGAGGGTTTCTTAGGCAAAATTTCTCGAATTTTCCTATCGTACCGCGTTTACTGCTAAAATTTCACTGTGTGACCTATAATGTGAATAACTGAAACGTTCAGTGCAGTTCTAACCTGAAACGCAAAATTGACGGTTGTCACACCACTCTTCTACGACGGTCCCTTCCGGACAGTCGCCCGTTGTTTCTTTATCCCCGATGACGGGGATAGGGTAGCCTTTCGTTTCAATTCTTTGGCCCGACGGGCCAAAAGGAGTTGAGACTCCTTCTTCGATAAACCATGGACAGGCAAATCACCCGACCCACCTACAAATAAGACAAAAGACAAGAATAAGAGGAAGTAATAAAAGTCATACGACAAACTAAAAAAAAATATTACTACCTGTCGCCTCCTCTTCCTCTTCTCTTCTCTCCGATTCTTCCTCGGCAGGGACCTCCGTTTCTCCAAGGACGACGACCTCGTCGTCCCTAACATTACGCTGAACAAAGAAAGACCTCTCGTCGAGAGAATAGTCCCGAAACTTGTCGATCTTCGCCGCAGATTCGAGAAGATCAGCGTCAGGAAACGTGATGGCTGCAAGACAAAAGCATTATCAGTCAAAGCGCACGGCTAAAAATAAATATTCGATTCGAAAGAAAGAAAGTACTTACAATCGACGTTCCATCCGGCCACGACCCACGTCGTGTCCTCAGCCAATAGGTCGAGAGACTGAGTCTTTCCAAAGACATATCTCGCCTTCCACCCTCGGTCATTAACCTGGGTATTTAGCACCAACACTTGAGTACCCCTATGCTTGGAAGACAAGCTATACCGGTGGTAGCCATCCACCTTCACCGTGTACACCTCCAACAAATCGTCCATATTAAACGACGGCGCCCACTCATTTGTGATCCTATCAATCACAAAAATGATCCGCCAAAACTGCGGCATTATTTGGGCAGGAGACAAGAAAAACCTGGACAAAAAATCCCTTACTAACGGGGAAAATGACCATTTGAAACCCACTTTGAATGGGTATTCACACAGAACAAAATGTCCATTCGGACAATCGGCCGGTCGAAACTGACCCGACGAATATATTTAGACGACATCAAGAACACCAGACAAGGTCCTGAAGGCCTCCAAACTTTCCTGACCAACAATGGTGCTCGCTGGTTCAATCGACATCTTTCTCTAAAACTTGAAGAATACGAATTTTTTTTCTAAATTTATAAACACTTGGAGCACACGTAACAATGGCAAGCAAATCTCTCTGAAATCCTTTCCTAAAAACGTAAGCGCACGTAAAAAGAAACGATTCCCTGAATCGCGCTATTTATGGCAAAAATCGTGTCAGGTTGACCCTCTGGATGATCGACACCTGTCCATCGCCTTTTCGCATGCATCATGCCGATGGACGACACCTGTCCCCTAAACAACTCTACGCCTCTGACACGCTGTCGTGACGTCATGACCTTTTCGTTCCCTCCAATCCAAATCGAACCAAGACGGTTGGAATTCGACCAGATTCTCTCCCCGCGCGACACGTGTCGAACCACTTCGTCAGGTTTAAAATTCGAATTTCACGCATAAAATTCAAATTTTGGGGGAAAACTGTTTGGGTAAAAAATCACACCTCACGACCGACAGTAGAAAACTCAGATAACATTTCCATAAGACCACTCTTGTATTAAGATAAGGTCTTACAGGTTATTCACGACGAGTATTTGGTTGTGCATTTTGGTGATGGTCGTACGTTCCGTACGACCGACGTCCGAGACTTAAGACGGTCGTACGATCACACTAACCGTTAACAGTCAACACCCGTTTCTTTTGTTCATTAATGCAGGTCTACAAGCATTCATGGTGCTAACGGCCAGTAACGTACAAGCTATCAATGGTATTAAAGGCTCGACAGTGGTTACGAAGCAAGCCATCAAGACACATTTAATGACCAACGAAAGCTATATAAAGGCCTGCTCCACAACCGAAAAAGCTATCTGATCGAACATCTGTTCCATCCGTTTTCCAAATTATTACACATCGCAAACACAGTAATCTACAGAGCATTCGAACAAGTATCGCTAAAGCAACTTTGCACGACAACAGTCTATTTCGCACGTTTTACACACGACACACGACTTTTTCATACGACTAAGTTTATTTCTACATTTATTTGTAATATGTTGTACACAAAACACCTGTTACAAAAGGACTCTCGCCCCTGTTTGGCGACTATAGTGCACCGTCGACTCTCACAAGTCGACCGTGGTTTTTTTCCTCATTTTGGGGTTTTTCGCGTCAAAAATTCTCTTGTCTCATTTACTTTTTTCCTTGCGATTGTGTTGATTGGTCTTGAGATACATTTCTTTAGTTGTTAAAGTCCACATCAACCTTAAGTTGTTCTTTTGGGCGATTTTTGGCATTAACAAAGCTAGAATGGAATCCTCTTGCAAATCTCCTCTTGATATTATTCATATGGATATGTGTGAACCTATGAGAGTTCAAGGTATTAATGGCAAGAAATATATATTGGTGATGGTTGAAAAGTTTTCAAGATATACATGGGTGGAATATCTAAGGTCTAAGTTTGATGCTCTAGAAGTCAACCTTTATCAAGAGAATACAAGTATTTGTTCAACTTCCTATTCAAAAATTTAGGAGTGAGAATGGAACAAAATTCAAGAATGAAACCCTTCAGAGTTACTTTAACTCTGTTGGAATTTCAAATAACATTTCCACTGTCATAACTCCTCAATCAAAAAGAGTTTTGGAAAGAAGAAATATGACTCTTGTTGAAGCTACTAGGACTATGATATATGTTAGCACAAATCTTTATGTTTATGAAAGTAGTGAAAAATAGGCTAAGTATAGAAGCCTCCAACAGAGGCTCTGCCGAGACACCAAGAAGACCGAAGGAAAGAATCAACAGAAGACTGCTCACAGAGGACCGAGCCGCAGAACCTCTGTCACCTTTGACAGAGCCTCTGCGGTATACTGAAGACTAAGAAGAAATCAACAAATGTCTTTCTACTGTTCCAGGATCCGTTCATCCACTTGAACAAGGTATGCCCTGACAAATCTCCACATGTAAAACTCTGATAGGGCTCTGTCCAAAATGGAACATGTGCATTAAATGAACATCGTACCTGCTACTGTTCATACGATCCTGTCTACTGTAGATCAATCCTTATTGTCTAAAGTATGTCCCCTTTGTAGTAGTATAAATAGAAGACTCATGTTGAGTTATTCTATCAACAAGAACAAGAATCAGATATTAAGCTACGCACAAACACACACACCAGCAGATTTCTTGTTATGTTCTTGGTGTTCTTGATAATATCAAATACAGTAACCTTTGAGATATTTATCTGTCATCTTCATTACTTATTTGATATTGTGTGTTCTTCTATCTTAACATTTCTTTCAGTTCATTAAATACGCTTCTGCAATATAAACCTATCTGAACTAAACTGAAAGAATCATCATTGTTTAAGCAAAAAGGAACCAATAATTGGTATCAGAGCAAACCTTGATTTTTAATATCAAGGGATCCATTCTAAACAATGATATTTGGTAGAAACTTGGATTTTTAACCTATTCTTCATAAACAGTTTCTGTTTTTCTGCTATTTTCGATTCATTCGAACTTTGGTAAACTTATAGAATCTGTTATTCTTGTTAAAACACCATTTTTGTGCTAAGTTGAAAAGCTGTTAAGCTTAGAAACTTCATACGAAGCATCCATTTCTCACTCTAAAAAGGTTTGCTGTTCATACCCCATTTTCTGGATATTTTCTCTCTCAAAATGACAAATACAAACAACTTCTTCACTGCGGGTTCCTTAACCAAACCTCCCACTCTTCTTAGAGACGAATACCCTCAATGGAAGATACGTATGATTCACTTCTTTGAGGGTACTGATAAAGAACTCGTTTACTATCTCCGTAACCCTCCTTTTGTTCCTATGATAACAGTACCACGTATTCCTTCCACAGACGACACACCAGAAATCCCTGAACACGAAAAACCAAAAGCTCAGGGTAAGTGGTCCGATTCTGATTGGGCAAAATATGAAGTGGCTCAGAAAACAAAAAGACTTCTGATCATGGCTATTCCCAACGACCTTTTTCAGTCCCTAGATGCATATGAATCTGCATATGATCTATGGAATGAACTGGAAAAAACAACTAGAAGGGGGGGGGGGGGCAAAACTAAGAAGCACCGCAGAGCTCAATACATAAACGAATACTATGCATTTAAAGCTCTGCCGACAGAAACTCTGCAGTCTACATATGATCGGTTCAACTCACTAATCAACAAATGCAAGAAGTTCGGAATCCACATAACTTCTGAAGAAAACAATGTCGTGTTCCTTAAAAGTCTAAATGGAGAATGGCTCCAGTTATCTATGTCTCTTCAAACAAATCAAGACTTAGATTCCTGGACTCTATCAGACCTCTATGGAACATTAGCAGCCCAAGAGCCTCAAGTAGCACAAACAAAAGCCCAGATCAGTGCACCTCTTGCACTAGTTGGTAAGACTACAGAGGCTAAAGAGAAACCGAAGAAAGAGAAAACTGCAGAGGAAAAGAAGGAGAAGAAGAAGAAAATTATGATAGTTGATAGTGAAGAAGAGAAGGAAGAAGAAGAAGAAGAAATAACCCTGGCCTCGATAGATAAATCATTAGCACTCTTGACTAGGGAATTCAGCAGAGGATACCAGAAGAAGACTGGTAATGAACGCTACGAAAGAGAAGGGTCAAACGAAAGAAACGACATAAGTGGTGACCGACAGAGGTCAAATGACAGAAATGACAGAGGTAATGACCGACAGAGGTCGGACGATAAAACTGGCAACACTCCACAGAATCAAGAGTGTTACAAATGTGGTAAGCCAAGCCAATATGCAAATGAATGCAGAACCGAAAGAAATGGTGACCGACAGAGGTCAGACGACAAAGATGGAAACGCTCCACAGAACCAAGGCTATTACAATTGTGGAAAGACAGGTCACTTCGCCAACGAATGCAGGAGCAAATCAAATCACCCTCAGAGGGATGCTGCTTTCTACAAAAAGAAAGCTGAATACTATGCTCAGAAATCCTTAATGGTATATCAAGAAAACTGGCTATCAGATACATCCTCTGAAGGAGGAGAAACAAAGAACGCCCTGTTCTGTGGCATGGCAGAAGTCAGCTCTGGCTCTGATAGTGAGGTATCCACTTCTAACTCTAACTTTAATACATCAGAAGCTGATTTGCTTAAACTTAACATTGAATACACTAAACTTAAACAGACATGCGAAAGTGTTAAAAAAAACTCACCTTCTATGATAGAGAAGCTAGACTTCTCACTCAAGAAAAAGCCAAATTTTTTCTAGAAAAGGAAGAAATTGAAACAAACTGGAACAAAAAATTAAATCCTTTAAAAGAAAAGATTTCTGAACTTAATTCTTCTTAAAAAACAAAATCGAAAGAACTTATGGACGTTGAGTGTGACAGAATGAACATCCTAGCTCTTAAACATTATTTTCAAAAGGAAAGAGAAGTCCTCTGTCAAGACTTACTCAGAAGAGATCTTTTAATTAAAAAATTTCAAGATGCACAGAAGGTATACGAGAAAATCAATACACAAATAGGGAGATGGGGAATTGGCTTCTGTGATATAGATCCATATACAGGAAACAAAAGAGACAAATCTACTCTATGTCTTCTCTATTTCATATAGGAGATACAAGAAAACCTGGATTTCCAAATCTACTCTCTGTAAGTAAAAGGCAAAAAGTCTTTGGGGAACCTCACAAGAGGAAACCTCTGAAGATGACAAATGTGTGGTTTGAAAACACGAATTTATCACCTTCAATCTCTGTCAAAAGAGAATCCAAACCTAAGAAGTATCTGAAAACTCAAGATCAGATAGGAATCTTCAAGTTTGGTGACCCCGAGACTCAAACTCAGGTTGCATTTGTCTGCATGATGAATTCTGAAAAGAAATTATCAGCAGAGGCACCTGAGTTCAAGCCAAACTTACAAAAGAAAATTTTGATATCTCTGAAAAAAATCTCTGTACACCTTCCAATGATCAAAATCTCTCTGAAGAAGACTTAACAGATACTTCTGTGGACTTAGAAGATAGTGCCACAGAAAAGGAAGAAAGTGAGTATGGCACATGCTCTGAAAGTCCAACCTCTGTTGAAAAAGAACCAAGTGACTCAACCTCTGTTTATGAGGACTGTTAGCTTCAATCTTCCTAATCATAGAAGTATTTAGAAGTAGTGAAAAATAGGCTAAGTGAAGAAAGCCTCTTACAGAGGCTCTGCCACTTCCAAAAGATCAAGGTCAAGAAGCTACAGAGGTGTCCTACAGAACCTCTGTCTTACGCACAAAGAAGACCAAAGACTCGGAACCCGGTGAAAACTGCTCTACAGAAGACCAGACCTCAGAACCTCTGTAACCCTTTACAGAGCCTCTGCGGTTTACGATAAAGACTTAGAAGATATTTTATATCTTGCTACTGTTACTGGATCCGTTAATCAACTTGCATGGTAGCGTGCCCTGTCAAACCTCAACACGCGTCAAGCTCTGAATGGACTCAATATGGCTTAGTACAATATAGACGTCTGTGACATTAAATGCAATACAGCACGTACAACTATTCATGTCGTCCGATCAACAAGCTCATGCTTTATGGTCCCCTAGAGTAGTATAAAAGGAAGTCTCTTGTTGAGATCTTCCTTAACAATCTTAAGGACTTAACGAAGAATCCGAGTTTCATGCTTATGCTTTATATCGTCAAACCTGTTAAGCATTACAATCTCTCACACACACCAAACAGTTCTTAATCTGTTCTTGGTGTTCTTATTATATATCGAACGACAGTAATCTTCAAGATATCATTTTGTTCTTAAAATACTGTTTCTTTATATTGTGTGTTCTAAATCTATCAAACATATATGTTAGTTCTTTAAATACGCTTCTGCATCAAACATAAACTCGAACTAATAGATCTGTTAATATTGTCTAAGCAAAACGGGAACCAACAATTGGTATTAGAGCCATCCTTGATTTTTAATATCAAGTGATCCTCTTTGTTACAAGATTTGTGATAGACATCATTATGTTTTAACCTGTTCTTCATTTCGTTGAAAAGTTTCTGTTTTCCTATCATTTTTTGATTTATTCGAAAGTGGTATTCTTAAAAGAAACTATTTTTTCCAGGTTAAAACTCCATTAAAGTGCACTCTGGGAACTGTTAAAACCCAGAAAACCTTCCAGATCATCAGAATCATACTCTTTCGTCATATTATCTTTTCAGAACCTTCGAAACTCTTACAATGACAAATACAAATAACTTTTTCACTGCTGGTTCACTAACCAAGCCTCATACTCTCCTTCGAGATGAGTATCCTCAATGGAATGTAAGAATGATCCATTTCTTTGAGGGTACTGAAAAAAATCTCGTACAATATCTTTACAACCCTCCTCAAGTTCCCATGATAATAGTACCACGAGTACCAGCTACTGCTGAATCTCTTGAAATCCCTGAACGTCAAAGACCTAAGCCAAAAGGAGAATGGTCAGATGAAGATAGGGCAGAAGATGAAGTTGCACAAAAAACAAAAAGAATATTGATCATGGCTATCCCCAACGAACTTTTTCAATCCTTAGATGCATGCGAAACAGCGCACGATCTTTGGAAAGAATTAGAAAGACAGTTGGAAGGGGGTACTAAAACGCAGAAGAACCGAAGGGCACAATACATAAATGAATATCATGCCTTCAGAGCCTCTGCAACAGAATCTCTGCAAACGACGTACGACAGGTTCAACTCTCTCATAAACAAATGTAGAAAGTCTGGCATTCACAGAACCTCGGAAGAAAATAACGTCATGTTTCTAAAAAGCCTGAATGAAGAGTGGCTCCAGTTGTCTATGTCTTTACAAACAAACCAAGATCTAGACTCCTGGACACTCTCTGATCTCTATGGAACACTAGCCGCACAGGAGCCTCAAATAGCACAGGCTAAAACAATAACCATTGTACCATACGCATTGGTTAGTAAATCTAAGAGGCTGCAGAGAGACCGAGAAATGAGAGAGCAACATAGGAGAAGAAGAAGGAGAAGAAGAAGACAGTAATGGTTGATAGCGAAGAAGACGAGCTGGTAGAAGAAGAGATAACTCTTGCGTCATTAGCTAAATCCTTAACTCTGTTGACAAGAGAGTTCAGAGGAAATCAGAGGGGTTCAGGAATTGATCGATATGGCAGAGACAACCGAGGTGATAGAAGAGATGATGGAAGAAGAGAAGAATCGAGTGACCGATAGAGGTCAGATGATAGAAATAACCGACAGAGGTCAAGCGACAGAAACTAAAGAGGTAATGACCGACAGAGGTCAGATGACAAGGTGAGCCACACACAACAAGAATGCTACAAGTGTGGCAAGCCTGGTCATTACGCAAACGAATGCCGAACGGAGAAAGGTAGAGACCGACAGAAGTCCGACGATCGTGCTGGAAACACTTCCCAAGGTTGTTTCAACTGCGCGAAGCCAGGCCATTTCGCAAATGAATGCAGAAGTAGACCAAATCGCCCACAGAAGGACTCAGCTTTTTACAAAAAAGAAGGCTGAGTATTATGCGCAAAAATCCCTAATGGCGAACAAAGGGCATTCTGAGGCGAACAAGGAGGACTTCGAGTCAGACTCTACCTCTGACGATGAATACACCACCAATGCCCTATTCTGTGGCATGGCAGAAGTCGACTCCGGCACTGACACTGAGGTATCCACTTCAAACTCTACCTCTTGTACTAATTCTGTAGATGATAATTTACTTAAACTTAACATTGAACTGATTGAACTAAAAGAGATAAATGAAAGCATTCAGAAAATACTCACCTTTAATGAGAGAGAAGTATGGCTTCTCACTCAAGAAAAAGCCAAATTTTTTGAAGAAAAGGAAAGAGTAGAAAAGAATTGGAACAAAAATCTAGATCCTTTAAAAAGGCAAATTTCTGAATTAACCTCTGCTCTAAAAGTCTAAACAAAAGAACTTTCAGTTTCTAGAAGTGAAACAACAGACATAAGAGCTCTCAAAGAATACATTCAAAGAGAGAGAGAGATACTTTGGCAAGATCTACTCAGAAGAGATGTTTTACTTAAAAACTATAAAGATGCACAGAAGGTGTATGAGAAAGTAAACTCACAAATAGGAAGACGGGGTATAGGGTACGATGATATTACCCTAGGTGTTGAAGGCAAAAGAATTAAACCTCTGTCTTCTCTGTTTGTGTTAGGAAAAACGAACAAACCAGATTTTCCAAACTTACTCTCTGTAAGTAAAAGGGCTAAAATCTCTGTGGAACCTCATTTGAGGAAACATACGAAGATGATCAATGTGTGGTTTGAAAACATAGATTCATCATCTTCAACCTCTATCAATAGAGGAATCAAACCAAAGAAATATATGAAAACACAAGATCAGATTGGTATCTTTAAGTTTGGTAAACCAGAGACTCAAACGCAGGTTGCTTTTGTCTGTATGATAAATGTCGAAAAAAAATTATCGGCAGAAGCTCCTGAGTTTAAACCCACCTTTTCAGAAGAAAAACTTAAAAAAACAATTGAAAAGGAAATTTTGGAAATATGGAAAACAAACGTTTTAGAAAACTTATGTACATCTTCTATAGATAAAATTTTCGCTGAAGAGATCTTATCAGAAACCTCTGCCGTCTATGAAAGTTATTCTACAGAGGAAGAAAGCTCGTACGATACATGCTCGGAAAATCCAGCCTCTGTCGAAAGAGATGACTCAACCTCTGTATATAAGGACGATTCATCTTCTGACGACTCAGAGACAGATGTTACATCAGGGATAGTTCACTATGACACAGAGGATGTTAAATTCTCCTCTGAAGTTCTTAACATAACTATTTCTCCAAAAGAGAAAATCACAGAGATACCTATCTACCCAGATTTTCTAAACTGGTATTTACAAGTCAAAACCTCTGCTGAGCTTGATATGTTAAATCTTACAAAGAAGACCTCTGTAGATCCTAAAAGTTCAAAATTTTCAAAACCTTTAAGGCAAATTAACGAAAATCCCACTTGGCAACAAAGGGAAAATGGCCTAAAGTTAACAAATCTTTTTCCTCTGTGACAGTGAAGAAAGACGTTCACCACAGAAGAGACTCACAGAAGGCAGGAACTAAACAAAGCTTTTGCAAACAACATTCTAGTATTCATAGATCTTCTTGTAATAGGAAATCTAGTGTTAAGAAAGAATGTAATGCCTCTGTGGCTCAGTTCAATGAATTCAATGAAAAGTTCAAGCAAATCACGTCTCATATTCAATATTGTCATTGCTTTGATCTTATGTTCAAACTATATAATCACTTCTCCAGTCAAGATTGTTTACTCTCTACTCAAATTCAAAAGTCAAAACCTACAAAGAAACAATTTGATTCTTCTACAAAAGATAAAATGTATTTCAAGAATGCTAAGGCAAACTTGAAAAATTCTAACAATATTGGACCCATGTGGATATGGGTACCTAAGTCTCTGTGATTGTCTTGCAGAAGCGGTATGCGCCAATCTGGTATCTAGACTCCGGATGCTCAAGGCACATGACTGGCGACAGAAGTTTACTATCCACGTACAAAGAAACACTAGATGGTGGATCTGTAACTTTTGGAGACGACAAAAAGGGATACATCAAAGGCTATGGAGTCATAAAGAAGGAAAACGTTTATGTATACAAAGTTGCATATGTGGATGGCCTTAAACACAACCTACTCAGTGTAAGCCAACTTTGTGATACAGGATTCGATGTGTTATTCAAATGAAGTTTCTGCTCTCTGAAAAGTGAAGACACAGGAATGGAACTTCTGCGAGCCGAAAGAAGAGGTGATCTATATCTGATGAATTTCAGTTCCAAGAACAAGGACAAAGTTTGCCTTGTAGCCTACAAAAGTGAGGAAGCCTGGTTATGGCATAACAGGTTCTGTCACTTGAACTTTCACACCTTGGATAAACTGGTCAAACTTGATCTAGTTAAAGGTTTGCCTAATGTTAAATTTAATAAGGATCATTTGTGTTCTGCCTGTGAAATGGGAAAACTCAGAAGAGCTTCCCACAGAGGCAAAACAGATGTGTCTTGCACTAGGCCTCTGTACATGCTTCATGTCGACCTCTGCGGTCCCATTGCCATACAGAGCCTAGGTGGCAAGAAATACATACTTGTCTTAATTGATGAGTATTCGCGATTCACATGGGTTGAATTTCTCCGAAAGAAATCAGATGTTCCAATCATCTTGAGTAATCTAATGAAAAGAATCCAAGTTCTTTATGAATGCAGAATACATAAGTTAAGAAGTGACAATGGCACAGAATTTAAAGACTCTGTCATTGAAGCCTATCTTTCTATAGAAGGAATATCACAGAACTTCTCTGCCGCACGCACTCCACAACAGAACGGCGTAGTCGAAAGAAAGAATCGAACGCTCGTGGAGGCTGCAAGAACTATGCTATCAGCATGCGGATTACCGATGAACTTTTGGGCAGAAGCGATTTCTACCGCTTGTTATACACAGAATCGTTCGACCATTGTGAAAAGACACATCAAGACTCCTTACGAACTGATCAACAAAAGGCGGCCAAACATCAAGTTTTTCCATGTGTTTGGATGTAAATGCTTTGTTTTAAACGACAGAGATTCCAGAGGAAAGTTTGAGGTAAAAGCTGACGAGGGAAAATTCATTGGATACTCTGCCACTTCCAAAGCCTACGGAGTATACCTTACAAAGTCTCGCAAGATCGTAGAAAGCATCAATGTTTCTTTTGATGATTCATTCCAAAAGACTTCTGAGCAAATCAGTTCAGAACTCGGACTTAAAGGGGAATCCTCTGGCATCTCACAAACAAAAGAAGACTTAAATCTTCTATTTCTAGAGATGTTCCACGACGACATTGATCCCTCCGTTGGAACAATCAGAGCTTCTGCAGAACCATCTTCTGTCGGTCAAAATCCTACATGTATGACTCTAACTGGTCCAAATAATGCTTCATCTTCTTCTGTAAATGCTACAGATGCAAATGCTGAGGAAGAGTCTACAGAAGATGAAACACAAAGGAAAACGACCACAGAAGCTGCCGAAGAACAAACTCCACAATCCACAGAGGAACCAATAACAGAGGATATAGAGGACCAAGTCTATACGCCTTCAGAGGAACAAACTCCACCACCACTCATACCAATCATTCCACAAACTGTAGGATCAACTACAAAGGCACGCACTACGATAGAGGCTACACCAGAAGAAGAAGAAGAAGAAGAACAAGAAGCCTCTGAAGAACAATTCGATGACATTGGTGACCATCATCCACGCATAACTTAGTGGACAAAAAGCCATCCTCCAAGCCAAATAATTGGTGAACCCTCTGACACGGTAAAAACAAGGTCTGCCACTGCTAAATTTTTGTTTCTTTACGAACTTTATTAGTGTGATAGAGCCAAAGAAGATTTCTGAAGCCCTTGACGACCCAAACTGGGTAGACGCCATGCAAGATGAGCTTCTGCAGTTTGAGCGCAACAAAGTCTGGACTCTAGTACCTCTGCCACGGGGGAAACATGCCATTGGGACTAAATGGGTCTACAGAAATAAGAAGGATGAAGATGGAGTGGTCATCAGAAACAAAGCACGATTAGTGGCCAAGGGATATAGACAAAAAGAAGGCATAGACTACGATGAGACTTTTGCCCCTGTCGCACGACTCGAAGCAATAAGAATATTCTTAGCCTTCGCAGCCCACAGAGGTTTCAATGTCTATCAGATGGACGTGAAATCAGCTTTTCTCAACGGTGAAATCCAAGAAGAGGTTTACGTAAATCAGCCACCAGGGTTAGAAAGCTCAAAGTTCCCAAGGCATGTGTACTACCTTGAAAATGCTCTGTACGGACTGAAACAGGCTCCAAGAGCATGGTACGAACGACTTTCTATCTTTCTTCTAGTCAATGGCTACGACAGAGGTACAACAGATACTACCTTATTCTATAAACGTAAAAACAGTGAAATTATGCTTGTACAAATCTATGTGGACGGCATAATTTTTGGGTCTACTAATACAGAAGAGTGCAAAATTTTGAAAAACTCATGCAAAGTGAGTTTGAAATGAGTATGATGGGAGAATTAACATTCTTCCTCGGACTCCAAGTCAAACAATCATCAGAGGGAATTTTTATAAATCAGGCCAAATATGTCTCTGACATTCTTTCCAAGTATAGCCTCTCTGATACATCTGCCATGAAAACTCCAATGGCCACTGGAAATAAGTTATTCTTAGATCCAGATGGCATCTCTGTAGAATGCACTCTCTACAGAGACATGATTGGATCTCTGTTATACTTAACTGCTAGCAGACCTGACATTATGCATGCCACATGTCTTTGTCCACGTTATCAAGCTAATCCTAAGAAATCACATTATGATGCTGTTAAGAGAATCTTTAGATACCTAAAGGGGACCACAAATCTTGGTCTCTGGTATCCACAGAACTCTGGCTTTTGTCTTAAAGCTTATATAGATTCAGACTATGGAGGATGCATGCTCGACAGAAAGAGTACCTCTGGGAGTTGTCAATTCCTAGGTGGTAAGCTAGTCAGTTGGACCTCCAAGAAGCAGAATTGTGTGTCAACATCTACGGCAGAAGCTGAATACGTTGCTGCTGCTAGCTGTTGTTCTCAGGTTCTGTGGATGAAGACTCAGCTAAAAGACTACGACCACATCCTACTCAAGATACCCATCTTCTGTGATTCCAAAAGTGCCATTGCCATCTTTGCCAATCCTGTGCAACATTCAAAAACCAAGCATATCGATATAAGGTACCACTTCTTGAAACATCATGTTGATTACGGTACAATCGAGATACATTTCGTGCCCACAGAATACCAACTCGCAGACTTATTCACCAAAGCTTTAGACGAGAAAAGATTCAATTTCTTGGTGGGTAAGTTAGGAATGATCAATATGACGTGAAAATCCTCTGTAAGTATAGCTTATCTTCTGTAAATATGTGTATAAATATATTGCTTTATTTATTGCTTTGATTGATTTCTTTCTGTATGTAAATTCTCAATCTTAAATAGTTCTTGAAATCACAGAGTTTCTGTGGGTCTGCTCAGAACCTCTGACGACCCCTACAGAACCTCTGGTAAACATGACCTATGTACTATGCAAAACTCATCCTATTTTGATCCAAGCATAGGTCAAGGGGGAGCAGAAGAAAATTACTTGATCTACAGAGATGGTTAGATCAAGGGGGAGCAAAAGAAAGTAACTTGATCGACAGAAATGGTTAGATCAAGGGGGAGCAAAAGAAACCTTGAAATGATCTACAGAGGTTAATCTTTCAAGGGGGAGCCAAAGAAGAGTGTCGATGAATCTGTATCGTCAGAAGTCAGACATCACTGCCGAGAAAAGAAGAACCAAAAGGTATGTCTCGTACAAAAGGTTTTTGAAAACAGTTTTCTGGGACAAAAAATGTCAAATACGTCCTAAAAATACTGGGAATAACATTTCAAAAATAAAATTATTAAAACTTTTAATAATTTTTGAGTTATGAGAAATTTGAGGTCATAGAGCTTCTGCTGAGCTCAACAGAAGTTCTGCCAGAACACTGCTCTGTAATCGCAAATTTAACTCGGAAACCGAATACGCACAAATACACACACCATGACCTTCTCGCACAAAACTTTTTCCAAAACAGTTTTTTCGGACACCAACTTTCAAATATGTCCGAAAAACAATTCTTAATGCAAATCAAAACTTGGATGATCAAAATTGCTAATAGATTTTTAGTTATGAGAAATTTTCACTCATAGAGCTTCTGCAAGTTCCTATAGAGCCTCAAAACCTCTGTGAACGAAATTTCTTCACTAAAATCCTATTAATCCTCTCCAATGCTTTTACAAATGTTTTGGTCAGAATAGAACCTACAGAGTCATGATAACAATGAGATATATGAGAAAAGGGTGAAAATCCAAGATTTTCAAAATCACAGATCTTCTGTAAACCACAGAGCTTCTGTGAATTTGGTATTTGGGCATTTCTGTAAACAGTAACGGTTACTTTTACTGAGAGTGAAAATCATGTGGCTAAGAACAACCCCACACGCCTAGCATTAATGGGCCGCGCACGACGTCCTATCATCCTCTGACATGGCCTACGTGTCTCATTTTCATTGGGCGTACATGGCACGTTTTTTTTTATGGAAAGTTGAACCCGCCGTTCTAACTCAAGTACGGATTCCAAATATTTATCCATTGCCAAATATTTTTACCCTTTCGAATTCTACCGTTTTACCCACCTATAAAACCCAAGCTTACCCTCTCATAAAATCTTTACGAACCCTCATTCTTCTCCGGCGAAACCGTGCAAAAACCTGCATGTATCTTATTCTCATTACCAATGGCTTCATCTTCTCAAGCTATCTCCCCTGCACACTCTCCGGCGAACTCACCGGAAAACTCCCCAGCTCATTCTGAACATTCAGAAAACCCCCACCTCGCCAAAAATGCCGAACAAGAAGATTCCGGCGACTCAGCAAATTTTGCTCCGACCACCCATCTCCAAAACTTTATCGCAAAGGAGCACTTTGAAAAGGTACTACCCATCAAATCCAATAACTGCTATTTGGTCCCCTCACTCACTGCTTTCGGCGAAGCCCATGCCCTTCTTCTAAACATCATGGAAAACCATATTCTCTTTCCTTTACTCTCAAGAACCCCAAAAAAAATACCTGTTAGGTATTTGAACCAATATTGGCAAAGTTACAGATATGATAAAGATGTTTCTCTTATCAAAGGGTACATCTCAAAGCCAGACAAATCTGACCATTTGGAACTCAAGTTCAATAGAACAATGTTTTCTCTTGAGTTCAATCTACCAACAAGGGGTCTTCTTGGACTGAAAACATATGCAGAACAACCAACAGACGACGAGCTCTGTCGTTTTGTAGAAATGCTTGGGTACAACACCCACCTAAGGAAGAGAAATGACTTCCGCAGAGGCAGACTACCACCTCTGTGGAACACCTTGTTTTCGATCTTCAACAGATGCCTTACAGGAAAGATAGGCAGCATTGAACAGAGCTCGCACCAGATCTTAACCATCATGTACGGGGTCTACTACGATCTCCCACTCGATTACGCGACCATCATGTTGCAGGAGATCATCAATACGATCGACAGAAAGAACAACACCAAAAAGGCAAGAGAGAACGATCCTAAGTATCTACCGCCTCTGCAATTCCAAAGGATATTGGGAGTCCTGTTCGAACCTCTGCTGATGATGCAAAACTGGCCAATGGAAGGGCCAACTCCCAAACAGTTCCCAATGAACAAAAACATCCCCACGGATCATGTAGATGGCTACACCCACTGCAGACCTCTGTCAAAGAAGCTTCTGAGCTATGCCAAGAACAAAACCCTTAAGTTAGAGTACATACGCGATCATAGGACTCCAAAACCGAGCCCTGTGACACCCCCGCGTTTAGGTGTCCCCCTAGGAACAATAGTTGCAGAACCCCTCTCTACAGAAGCGAAGGAGCAGAAACTGGCAAAACACATGGCAATCCAACTTAGTTTTATAGCCAAACGAGCCGAGCTCATGGGAAAGAAGTCTTCTTCTAAAGCCTCTGCCTCTACCCCAAAAACAAAGAAGAGGAAAACTGCAGAAGGCACCTCTACAAGCATTACAGAAGCTCAACCTTCACCTCCTCATGCCACAAAAGTTGGCTCCTCGGCTCCTCCCTCTTCTCCAAAACAAAAGAAGAAAAGGAAATCAAAACCCACAGAAGAAGGGGAACCAAAACCCAAGAGGAGGAAGACCAAAAAGAAGCATGGGAAACCACTTGATCAAATGGTTACCATCGCAGAAGAGGCAGCTGCAGAAGTTGTTGAAGAAGAGGTCGAAGAAACTGCAGAGGAAGAGACTGCAGAAAAAGAAGTTGCAGAAGAGGGATATCAATCACCTTATACATCCTCAGATCGATTCGCTCATCAAGGTAGCTTAAACGATTTCCTTCAACACCCTGACATTGCTAACACCCTAAATACAGCTGGGTGGAATGCACCACCACTTGACCACCACACCACAGAAGAACAAGACTTCTCTATCTCTGACGTTGACACAAATCTGCAAGATGATGACCAAACCCCCAGAGATCAACCGGCTGAAACTCCAAACATTATACAGAACCCCTTCATCCAACAAGGATTGAACGTCCACAGAAGGAGTCCAAGACTAGCTTCAGAAGAAGGTATAGAAGAAATCGATATGTCAGATGATGCCACTAGGGAAAGGATTAGGCTACAAGCAGAAGCTGAGTGGAATAGAGATGAGGTTACAGAGGCTTTAGATAGAATGGGAGAAAAAGAAAAAGGGATAGAAAAAGATGACGTAGAAGTAGAAGGCACACATCCTCAAACCCCTCCCAGTGCAACCCACACTTCTAACACCGCAGGTCTAGCTGCAGAAGGTGTTATTGAACAAGAGCAGCACAGCTCGATCCAAACCCAACCCATCCAGCCAGAGGTTATTCTTTCAACCTCTGCGCCCACAGAAACCGGGGAATCCATTCCTAGGGAGTCTCCTCAGAGAGACTCACCTATAGTTCGTGATCCATCGCCCCAGATCACACTAGAACACCCTACAGAGGAATTCGTTTCCTCTGCCACACACAATTTAGGGCCAAAACTTCTTTCAGAGAGAAGTAGTGAGCACAAAGACGAAGATACTCTAGACAAGTCTCCAAGTCAAAAGAAGAACATTCCGATACCCACCTCTGGAGTGGATTTGGACACTGTTCTTCGCAGAACTTCTGTAGAGATTGAAACTCAAATTTCTTCTCGAAGATCAGATGGAAATCCTTCCACCCCCAACGTACAAACAAGGGTGAACGAAGGTGTCCCAGGAGCAGGGACTCACTCTGGAGACGAATGTTTTCCTCCAGAGGTTACCACAGGAACACAAGTATCAAGGGATGAGTTCCAATCCCTTGTCACCTCTGTGAACCAAACCATGAAAGAGTTGCAAAGCTCTTTCAAATCTTTTGAAGAGACAACATCGACGGCCTTACTAAATCTGAACACCAAAATGGACAACCTGTCCACAGAGGTGAAATCCGCCATTACCCAGATAAAGTATTCTGCTGAAACAACTGCCACTTCTGCCGCCAAAGAATTCGGGATAGCCGCAACTTCTGCGTTCAAGGAATCAGTCAAACATTTCCTTGAACAACTGAACAAGCAATCCAACAAAGCAAAGGGCATTACACCTGCAGAGATACAGAAGGCCCTGAAACACGTACAAGAAGAAGCAATGCGCAACTCTGTGCTGATTCAGCCTAAAGACTACATGACCAGAGCACAGCTAACAGAGCTCGGGCAGAATGTGATAAACCAGGTCACAGAAGTCATCGTCTCCTTCACTTCTGCAAATGCCAGCTACGTTAAAGAGTTCAGAGCAAGTGTCGGCAGAATGCGCTTCAACACAGAAGCAGATCTTGCAACTCTATTCGACCTCTGTGATGATGTATGCGCAAAGTTGATGGCCGCAGGAGCAGAACTACCAAAGAAACCCAAAGCTTCTTGCAGAGCAGAGGGTACTTCTGATAAGGGTCAGGATGACTCTGATGATGACCACCCTGGTCCATCAGATCATCCTGAGGGGGAGAATACAAGGGAGAAAGCTACGAGCAGAGGACTTCCAACTCCACCAAAAGCCGCAGAACCCATCAACCAAGCCCCTCCAGAACAAACCCGACAACAACAAACTCAACAGACCACAGAGACAACACCCATCTCTGTGAAATCAACTGCTGAAGAAACCCATGTACCAGAAACTGCTCAACAGACCACAGAGGCAACAACCACCCCTGTGGTAATCATCTTGGAAGAAAGTCCTTCAACAAACCAACAACCTGGAGGAACAGAAGCTCAAAAGACCACAGAGGAAACACCCACCTCTGTGGAATTCCCTACAATGTTTGGAGTAGATGCTCAACATCTGTCATCCTCTTCAGAAGAAGATCTTCCCTCCCCATCTACAAAACCAACAGAAAAACCCCAAACCATCTCAAGAAGAAAGTCTATTGCCCACAAACCAAAAAGAGCAAAGACCTCTGCTTCTTCTGTTATGAGAAATATGCACAACACAATGACTGAACGAATGGCGCAAAGAGCAGAAGAAAGACAGAGGTTTACATCATCTTTCCGAATGGCAAGAAGATTCGACATTCCTCAACCCACAGAAACCGAGCTCACAGAAGAAGTCACCAAAGAACCTCCAACAGAGGTTACAGAGCCAACGCCACAAAAGTCCTCTCAAACACAAGTGTCAAAACCTACAGAGGCAACACCCATCATTCCAACAGAAGCGCCAACACCCAAACCTACAGAGGCAACAGGTTCTGAACCTCCAAAGGCCAAAGACAAGGGAAAGGCGAAACTGACATAAGAGCCCAAGAAAAAGAAATCATTGCCCAAGCCTACAGAGAAATTGATGAAAAGCGCCTTTGATGCCTTCCAAACTCCAAAGCCTGAAGAAGAGGACTGGGCATATGGATTGAAGCCTCTGTCAGACATTCCACTAACAGGTAGAGCTGCAAAAGTTGTTCGACAGATGGAGAGTCTCAGAAGACAAGTACCACCACCTGGTCCAACATACGAAGAAATGGAAGAAGTGGTATATAAATACCTCTACAAACAACCCTTTCAGACCAATCATCCAACAGATCACGTCACATATCCAAAGATCAGAGAAGAATTTGAGAACATCTTCAACAGAACAAAGCCAAGAACCAGAGCAGACGTCTTCTCAATCCACAAAATCAAAAAGGTAATCTTCTGTAGGTACTCCTTTACAAGAACCTATCCAAGGGTCAGGTACAATCTTTACAGAGTCAGAAGGGTAAACAATTCAGAAACCACCTTCGCTGATGCTGACCTAAGGAATCTGAATCCCTATAATCTACCTGACCTTCTGCAATGGACGAAGGACAACTACAACACAGAGCCAAACACCAGAGCCTATCAAGTGTTGAGAAAAGCAATGAGGGAAAGGCTTCTGATCTACAGTTTGACAGACTTTCAGCTAGGAAAGGATCTTGGTCTCAAACATCTGAACCTTCGACCACCAGAGGATCGATGCCCACCTGACGCTGTGCCCAACTCAATCATTACAGAACCAAGGTTCAGGTTAGTATTTC
Source organism: Saussurea involucrata (assembly GCA_033807775.1). Classification (NCBI taxonomy): domain Eukaryota; kingdom Viridiplantae; phylum Streptophyta; class Magnoliopsida; order Asterales; family Asteraceae; genus Saussurea; species Saussurea involucrata. Next base: position 165,740,793 of record CM066314.1, read on the forward strand.
AAAACCCACAAGGCGAAGTTTCAACCAGTACTCTGAACATGTTCAGAGCAAACCTTGTAAAATACAGAGATACCGAGCAAATGGATAGAGATGCTGCAGATGCTTTCATCAGAGAGATTGATGCTACAATCCGCTTAAGAGAACTCTGCGTCAGTTTTTACAACGAGATCAGAGAAGTCGGGAGAGACAACAGAAGCTACACCGATATCAAAGACGCCAACATCTGAGTCTCAAACAAAATCTCTGCAAACCATTTTCAGTTTATCTTTCATAATACTCAAATGTAAAATGCCTCTGGCATATTTCTGAAAGAAAGAACTTTCTAGGTATTGTTTAACCTCTGTCTTATCTAACTTAGCCTAAAGTACTTCAATGTCAAATTTTTATTTTTCACTACTTAGGGGGAGATTGTTAGCTTCAATCTCCCTAATCATAGAAGTATTTAGAAGTAGTGAAAAATAGGCTAAGTGAAGAAAGCCTCTTACAGAGGCTCTGCCACTTCCGAAAGATCAAGGTCAAGAAGCTACAGAAGCTACAGAGGTGTCATACAGAACCTCTGTCTTACGCACAAAGAAGACCAAAGACTCGGAACCCGGTGAAGACTGCTCTACAGAAGACCAGACCTCAGAACCTCTGTAACCCTTTACAAAGCCTCTGCGGTTTACGATAAAGACTTAGAAGATATTTTATATCTTGCTACTGTTACTGGATCCGTTAATCAACTTGCATGGTAGCGTTCCCTGTCAAACCTCAACACGCGTCAAGCTCTGAATGGACTCAATAGGGATTAGTACAATATTGACGTCTGCGGCATAAAATGCAATACATCACGTACAACTATTCATGCCGTCCGATCAACAGTAGCTCATGCTTTATGGTCCCCTGGAGTAGTATAAAAGGAAGTGTCTTGTTGAGATCTTCCTTAACAATCTTAAGGACTTAACGAAGAATCCGAGTTTCATGCTTATGCTTTATATCGTCAAACCTGTTAAGCATTACACTCTCTCACACACACCAAACAGTTCTTAATATGTTCTTGGTGTTCTTATTATATATCGAACGACAGTAATCTTCAAGATATCATTTTGTTCTTAAAATACTGTTTCTTTATATTGTGTGTTCTAAATCTATCAAACATATCTGTTAGTTCTTTAAATACGCTTCCGCATCAAACATAAACTCGAACTAATAGATCTGTTAATCTTGTCTAAGCAAAACGGGAACCAACAAGGACGACTCATCCTCTGACGAATCTGAGACTGACTCCAAGTCAGAGATAGTACCTCGTGACACAGAGGATTTTAAACCATCCTCTGAAGTTCTTAACAGAACTATTTCTCCCAAGAAGAAAATCACAAAAGTTCCTATCTGTCCAGACTTTCTGAACATGTGTATACAAGGAAAAACCTCTATTGAGCTTGAGAATTTTAAACTAAAGAAGGAAATGTCCACTAAAACTCTAACAAGTTCAAAGATTTTGAAGCCCTTAAAACCTGTTAAAGAAAAATTAACATGGCAACAGAAGGGTAAATGGACCAAAAATAATAAATCTTTTTCTTCTGTGACAGTAAAATCTGCAGAAGTTCACCATAGAAGGGGTACACAGAAGGCCGCTCTCAACAAAGGATTTTGCAAACAACAATCTAGCCTACATAAACCTTCTTGTAATAGAAAGTCGAATGTTAGGATAAATTGTAATGCCTCTGTACCCTCATTTAATGTCTTTAATGAAAAGTTCAAGCAAATCTCTTCGCACATTCAATACTGTCATTGCTTTGATATCATGTTTCAATTAAGCCAACACTTCTTAAGTCCAAAATGTTTCCTCTCTGTACCCAAAGAAAATGCTAAATTCAATGGTAAGAAGAAACAAAATGGTTCTTCAACAGAAGTTAAAACAAAGACCAATAATGCTAAGGCAAACTTGAAGACCCCTAACAAAACTGGACCCATTTGGATATGGGTACCTAAAACTCTCTGATTGTGTTACAGAAGCAGTATGTGCCGATATGGTATCTAGACTCCGGATGCTCGCAACACATGACTGGCGACAGAGGTCTTCTATCCACATACAAAGAAAAACACGATGGTTGATCTGTGACCTTTGGAAACAACAAAAAGGGTACATTAAAGGCTACGGAGTCATAAAGAAGGAGAATATAACCGTATGCAAAGTTGCATATGTGGATGGCCTTAAACACAATCTTCTAAGTGTAAGCCAACTCTGCGATACGGGTTTCGATGTGATGTTCAAAAGAACTTTCTGCTCTCTACAAGGTGAAGACACATGAGTTGAACTTCTGCGAGCCGAAAGAAGAGGTGATCTGTATCTCATGAACTTCTGTGCCAAGAACAAGGAAGAAAAGCTCTGCCTTGTTACATGCAAAAGCGAAGAAGCCTGGTTATGGCATAACAGGTTCTGTAACTTAAACTTTCATACTCTAGATAAACTTGCAAAACTTGATCTAGTCAAAGGTCTGCCAGATGTTAAGTTTAATAAAGATCATTTATGCTCTGCCTGCGAAATGGGAAAACTCAAAAGAGCTTCCCATAAAGGCAAAACTGATGTGTCTTGCCCTAGGATTCTGTATATGCTTCATGTTGACCTCTGCGGTCCAATCGCTACATAGAGCCTAGGTGGCAAGAAATATATAATTGTTTTAATCGATGAGTATTCAAGATTTACATGGGTTGAATTTGTCAGAAAGAAATCAGATGTTCCAAACATTCTGATAAATTTAATGAAAATAATCCAAGTTTTGTATGAGTGCAGGATCCAGAAACTAAGAAGCGACAATGGCACAGAATTCAAAAACTCTGTCATTGAAGCCTATCTTACAGAAGAAGGAATATCACATAACTTCTCTGCTGCACGCACCCCACAACAGAATGGCGTGGTTGAACGAAATAACCGCACGCTTGTGGAGGCTGCCAAAACTATGCTAACAGCATGTGGATTACCAATGACATTTTGGGCAGAAGCAGTATCGACCGCTTGCTATAACCAAAATCGATCAACCATCGTAAAGAGGCACATCAAGACACCATATCACTTGATCAACAAAAGGAGACCAAACATCAAGTTCTTCCATGTATTTGGATGCAAGTGTTTTGTCTTAAACGACAGAGAAGCAAGAGGAAAGTTTGAAGTAAAAGCTGATGAAGGCAAGTTCATTGGATACTCTGCCGCATCCAAGGCCTACAGAGTCTATCTTCTGAAGTCACGAACCATTGTAGAAAGCATCAACGTGTCTTTTGACGATTCTTTCCAAATGACTTCTGAACAAATCAGTTTAGAACTCGGGCTAAAAAGGGAATCCTCTGGCATCTCAAAAACAAGAGAAGAAGACTTAAATATTCTATTTCAAGAGATGTTCAATGATGTCATTGATCCCTCTGTTGGAACCCTCAGAACCTCTGGAGGATCATCTTCTGTCAGCCAGATCGAGAAAGGTATATCTCTAACTGGTCCCTTAAATACTTCATCTTCTTCTGTTAATCATACAAATGCAAATGCCGAGGGGGAGCCAACAGAAGGTGATACAACAAAGGATACAACCACAGAAGCTACTGAAATACCAACTTCAGCAACTATAGAAGAACCAATACCAGAGGAACACGACGACTCAGTCTCTACTTCCTCAGAGGAAAGAATACCAACACTCATGCCAATCATCCCACAAGCTGAAAAACCAAGCACAAATACAGAAGCACCATCTACAACAGAAGGTGCACCAGAACAATAGAGCACAACATCTGTAGATCAACTTGATGACTTCAATGACCATCTCCTAAGAACAACTCAATGGATGAAAATCCATCCACCAAGCCTTATAATCGGCGATCCTTCTGAAAAGGTCAAAACAAGATCAACTACTGCTAATTTTTGTTTCTTTACAAACTTTATCAGTATGATCGAGCCAAAAAGAATCTCTAAAGCCCTAGATGATCCAAACTGGGTAGATGCTATGCAAGAAGAGCTTCTACAGTTTGAGAGAAACAAGGTATGGACCCTAGTACCTCTGCCACGAGGGAAATAAGCCATAGGGACAAAATGGGTCTTCAGAAACAAGAAGGACGAGGATGGGGTGGTCATTAGAAACAAAGCAAGATTGGTGGCCAAGGGATATCGCCAAGCAGAAGGCATTGATTACGATGAAACTTTTGCCCCTGTCGCACGGCTCGAGGCTATAAGAATATTTTTGGCATTTGCAGCCCACAGAGGTTTCAAAGTATTTCAAATGGATGTAAAATCGGCCTTTCTAAATGGTGAAATCCAAGAAGAAGTCTATGTCCAGCAGCCACCAGGGTTTGAAAGCTCCAAGTACCCAAAATACGTGTATTACCTTGACAAAGCTCTGTATGGACTGAAACAGGCTCCAAGAGCATGGTACGAAAGACTCTCAACCTTTCTTCTCGATAACAACTACGACAGAGGTACGATCGATACAACTTTGTTTTATAAAAGGAAAGGTGATGAAATTATGCTTGTACAAATATATGCGGACGACATTATTTTTGGGTCTACAAGTACACAACAGTGCAAAGATTTCAAAAAACTCATGCAGAGTGAGTTTGAAATGAGTATGATGGGAGAATTAACTTTCTTCCTCGGACTCCAAGTAAAACAATCATCAGAGGGAATTTTCATAAATCAAGCAAAATATGTCTCTAACATGCTTACAAAATTCAGTCTCTCTGATGCCTCTGTAATGAAGACCCCAATGGCCACTGGAAATAAGTTATACTCAGATCCAAATGATAAATCTGTAGAGTGCAAGCTCTATAGAGGTATGATTGGGTCTCTGTTATACTTAACCGCAAGTAGACCTGACATAATGCATGCCACATGCCTCTGTGCAAGATATCAAGCTAACCCGAAGGAATCCCATTATATTGCTGTAAAGAGGATCTTCAGATACCTCAAAGGGAACAAAAATCTTGGCCTCTGGTATCCGAAGAACTCTGGTTTTGGTCTTAAAGCTTATACAGATTCAGACTATGGAGGCTGCAAGCTCGACAGAAAGAGTACCTCTGGGAGTTGTCAATTCCTAGGTGGGAAATTAGTTAGCTGGACTTCAAAGAAACAGAACTGTGTATCGACATCTACGACAGAAGCTGAATACGTTGCTACTGCTAGCTATTGTTCCCAAGTTATGTGGATGAAAACTCAGCTAAAAATTATGGTCACAACATATACAAGATACCTATCTTCTGTGACTCAAAGAGCGCCATAGCCATCTCTACCAATCTAGTACAACACTAAAAAACAAAGCATATCGACATCCATTACCACTTTCTGAAGCATCATGTTGAATATGGCACAATTGAAATGCATTTCGTGTCTACAGAATACCAACTTGCAGACTTATTCACCAAAGCACTAGATGAAAAAAGATTCCTTTTCTTGGTGGGTAAGTTGGGAATGATAAACATGAGTTAAAACCTTTGTAAGTATAATTCTAATCTTCTGTAAATATGTAAATACATTGTTTTTATTGTTTTTGTTGTCAGATTTATTTTTGAATGTAAATTCTCAATCATCAAGTGTTCTATACAAACAGAGCTTCTTTAGGATTGATCAGAACCTCTGACAATCCTTACAGAACCTCTGATAAATTTGATCTATGTTCTATGCATTACTTATCTTATTTTGACCCAAGCTTAGATCAAGGGGGGAGCAGAAGGAGACCTTGAACTGATTTACAGAAGTTGTCAGTTCAAGGGGGAGCCAAAGAAAAATTGTGATCAACAACAACCACAGAAGTCAGGTATTTTAACCGAGGAAAGAAGAGTCAAAAAGTGAGTATCTAGTACAAATCCTTCTTAAAAACAATTTTCTAGGACACAAACTTTCAAATAGGTCCTAGAAACCTTGCTTATGACATTCCACACAAAAAATAATCAAAACACTTGATGAGCTTTCCTTTATGAGAAATTTAAGGTTCTAGAGCCTCTGCTGAGCTCAACAGAGCTTCTGTAAGACAGATCCTCTAGTACTGCAAATTTCATACGGGAACTCGATAAATCTTCTTGAATGTCATACAGAAGGTCCTTTAGTTAGAAAATTCAACATTCCACATAACTTTTGCTGACTAATCTAGGTTTTTGAAGACTACTCACACAAAATCATTTTCAAAAGTAGTTTTCTAGGACACAAATTTCCAAATATGTTCTAGAAACACTACAAAAGGCATTTCAAACTTCAAATCTTCAAAAAGTTTAATGAGCTTTCCATAATTAGAAATTTAAGGTCATAGAGCCTCTGCTGACCTCAACAGAGGCTCTGCCAGATAAAGGTTCTATGATTACAAATTTATAATAAAAGCTCTATCGATCAAATTGAATGTCCTCTACAGAGTTCTCTTGTACAAATGCACATATAAAGAAACTAAAAGGTTAGTCAAAGAGCCCATTCCATCACAAGAATCTATGTTTATCAACCTAGGCAACTATAAGAGATACTCGCACAAAACTTTTTTCACAAACAATTTTCTAGGACATCAACTTTCAAATAGGTCCTAAAAACATTGTTAAAAACAATTAAAACTTTGGATGATCAAAAATTTTCATAAATTTTTAGTTATGAGAAATTTCAACTCATAAAGCTTCTGCTGGCTCTTACAGAGCTTCAAAACCTCTATGAATGCAATTTCTACACTAAAAATATATCGATCCTCTCCAATGCTTTTCAAACGTTTTTGGTAAAGGTACAAGCAACAGAGGATATAACAAGAAGGTCAGAAACCATAGAGCTCCTATCACTATAGATCTTCTGTCATTTTCTGATACATAGGGAAATTCTGCAAAAGTAACGGTCAAATTCTGCGAGTGAAAATCGTGTGGAGATAAAGAAACCCACGCGCCAAGCATTAATGGGCCACGCACGAGGTCCTGTCATACTCTGACACTACTGACGTGTCACATTTCCATTGGACGTACATGGCACACGTTCTCCTAGAAAGTTGAACCAGCCGTATGCACTCGATTGCGGACCCCAAATTTTATTCACACTCAAACGTTACTTCTTCAGATTCAACAATTACCTCACAGTATAAAACCCAAGATACCTCACTTTCTAAAAACGTTACAAACTTACACTTTCTTCTCCGACGAACTTGTGCAAAAACCTGCAAAATTTTCATTATTCATCCTTTTCTTATCCAAGAAATGCCTTCCACCTCTCACAATCAGGAAAACTCCCCTGCTTACTCTCCGGCGAACTCCCCTGAACACTCTGAACACTCTGAAAACCCATCCATAGCCAGAGACCAGGAAAAGGACAACTCCGGCGACGAAGCAAACTTTGCTCCAACCACACACCTTCAAAATTTCTTAGAACATGAACATTTTGATAATGTTCTACCTTTAAAATCATATAACCACTACCTGGTTCCGTCTAAAACCGCTTTTGGGGAAGCACATGCTCTTCTTCTCCATATCTTAGAAAACCACATACTCTACCCTCTCCTAACCAAACCGTCGACAAAATCCCTGCCAGATACCTAAATCAATTCTGGCAAAGTTGCAGATTTGATCCAGAGGATAGACAGATAAAGGGCTACATTTCCAAGCCAGATAAATCCGTGCACCTTGAACTCAAGTTCAACAGAACGATGTTCTCACTTGAGTTCAGTTTACCAACCAGAGGTCTTCTAGGAATAAAGGCCTATGCAGAGGAACCCACAGACGAAGAGCTCTGCAGGTTCGTTGAAATGTTGGGGTACAACTTACCACTCAGAAAAAGAAATGACTTCCGCAGAGGCAGACTACCACCTCTGTGGAATACACTCTTTTCCATTCTTAACAGGTGCCTAACAGGAAAAGTGGGCAGTCCAGATCAATCTTCACACCAGATCTTAGCCATAATGTACGGGGTCTACTATAACCTACCTCTGGACTTCGCCACACTTATGATGCAGAAAATGGTGAACACAATAGACATAAAAATCACTTTCCAGAAGAAAAAGGGAAAGAAGACAGAAGCTCTGCCTCCTCTGCAATTTCAACGAATAATAGGTGTTCTATTAGAACCTCTGCTCCTACTCGAAAAATGGCCTATGGAGGGACCAACGATCAAAATGTATGCCATGATCAAAAATACCCCAACAGAGCATTAAGATGGTTACCCTTTCTGCAGACTTCTGCCAAACAAACTTCTGGGATATGCAAGGAAGGAAACTCTTAGGTTAGAATACATACGCGATCATAGGATTCCAGACCCAAGTCCTATGACACCCCCGCGTCTAGGAGTCCCCATAGGAACAGAGGTAGTTGAAAGATTGACAGATGAAGAATGGGCAACGGCTTTTCAGAAGCATGAAGAAGTTCAAGCCAGATTCCTTGCACAAAGAGAAGCCATCATTCCTTCTGCTAAGAAGAGTAAACCCTCTGCCTCTACTAAAAAGAAAACTCACAAGAGGAAAACCACAGAGGGCACCTCTACTTCTGCTACTCAAACACAAGAGTCTCCACCTCATGCAACAGAGGTTGGATCTTCTGCACCCCCCTCTACTCTAAAACACAAAAAGAAGAGAAAACACAAGTCTTCTGAGGAGAAAGCACCCAAACCCAAGAGGAGGAAGAGCAAGAAGAAAATCGGGAAACCCCTGCCTCCTATGGAAACTATAGCAGAGGATGATGTGATAGAAGAAGAAGTTCACCAATCACCTCTGCAATCCCCCAATCCCCTAAACTATGCACATCACGGAGATTTCTCTGACTTCCTCCAACGCCCTGAGTTTACTAACACTCTTGACACTTCTGGATGGACTGCAGAACCCCTCTCCCATGACTCTACAGAAGAAGCAGACTTCAGAATCTCTTCTGACCTAGAAGAAGATGATCAAACGCCTCAAAATGTATAGGGTAAGACACCAGAGGTACTACAGAATCCTTTTCTTTAACCAGGATTTGATGTACAAAGGGCAGGCCCAGTGGAAGAGGTAGCTGCAGAAGACCATCACATGGACACCATGCTAGGAGATCCAACAGAGGAGATGGTTGAATCTAGGGAGACAAGGGTAGAAGTCTCAGAAGTGGATTCTGATGAAGAAGAAGCAGACCAAATAAGAAAAGGTCTTTATCATCCACATGTCATGCGACTAATTGGGACAAATCCATGCTATGATGATCTAGGGAAAAGCCCAGAAGTCAGGGTAGAAACAAGCCATAGGATAGCTACAGAGGTAGAGACCATAGATGGAGAACAAGTAGTTGGATGCTTCACAGAAGCAGAAGCAAGAAAAGATGCCTGGAATAGTAGAGGCACACAACCAAAACCAACTCCCAGTGCAACCCACATTTCTATTGCCGCCAGTCTAGTGGCAGAGGGCAATATTGAAAAAGAGCAGCACAACTCGACCCCAACCCAAACCAAATGGACAGAGGAAATTCTTTCATCCTCTTTACCAATAGAAACCGGGGAAACCATTCCAGGGTAATCCTCTCTAAAGGATTTGCCCGTAGTAAGTGATCAATTACCCCAGATCACATCAGACATCCCCACAGAGGAATTTGTTTCCTCTGCTACACACACAAACATAAGTCCAAAAGGCTCTTCAGAGGAGCTTAGAGTGCACAAAGACGGAGAGACTCTAGACAAGTCTTTGAGTCAACCGAAGGATACTCTTGTACCCACCTCTGGAGTGGATCAAGACAATGTCCTTCTCAGAACCTCTAAAGAGTCTGAAGCATTAATACAGCGACGAAAGAAGGTGTTCCAAGAACGGGAACTCACTCTGGGGAAGAATGTGTTCCCCCAGAGGTTACAACTAGTTCACATGTATCAAAGGATGAGTTCCAAACCCTTATCACCTCTGTGGACAATACATTGAAGGAGTTGCAAAGCTCTTTCAAATCTTTTGCAGATATTACATCCAGGGCAATCCTTAATCTGAACACCAAAATGGACAACCGGTCCACAGAGGTGCAAAATGCCGTAACCCAGATGAAGTCAACTGCTACCACCACTGCTACTTCTTCCGCTACTGAATTCGGAAAAGTCGCTACCTCTTCCTCCAAAGAGTCTGTCAAGCATTTCCTTCAAAAGCTGAAAGAGCAATCCTCCGCTTCTAAGGGCCTTACACCTGAAGATCTAAAGAAGGCATTAGAACAAGTTCAAGAGAAGAATCTGCAAGAAACTCTGGCCATGAAGCCTTCTGACTACATGACCAGAGCTCAGCTGACAAAGCTTGGGCAAGGGGTAATTAATCAAGTCACAGAAGTAATAGTCGCCTTCACTGCCGCCAACGCTAATTATGTTAAAGACTTCTAGAAGAGCGTCGGTAGAATGCGCTTTAACACAGAAGCAGAGGTTCAAACACTCATCGGCCTCTATGATGATTTATGCGCCATGATGATCGCTGCAGGAGCTGTTCCACCAAACAAACGTAAAGCTTCATGAAGAACAGAAGGTACTTCAGATAAGGGTCAGGATGACTCTGGTGATGACTCTGATAGTCCACCAGATCATCCTGAGGGGGAGAAATAAAAAGAGCAAGCTGCAAGCAGAAGTCTACAAGCTCCACCGGTAACTACAGAACATATATCTCAAGAACCCCCAACTCCAACCCAAGAAGGATCTCAACCACAGTCCACAGAGGCAAGAAGCACCTCTATGGAATTCCCCTCTGTATTCGGAGAAGACGTCCAAACCCAAGAAAACTTCCAAATTCTGACATCTTCTGAAGAAGAACTATCTTCCCCAACACCTAAAACCAACCCAAGAATCAAAACCATTGCTCAAAAACAGAGAAAATATCTGAGCAAAACACCTGAAGCCTCTCCAACAAAACCCAAATCACTAATAAAGCTCTCAGAAACTCAAGTGTCAAAACCAACAGAGGCAACCCCCACAGAACCTCCTACAACCAAACCCTATGAAGCTCAAAAGCCAAAACCCACAGAGGATACCCCATCTCTATAAACAGACAAACCAACGACGAAAGAAAAAGGCAAAGGGATTATGACAGAAGAACCGCAGAAGAAAAAGCCCAAGCATCAACCTTCGACAGAAAAACTGATGAAGAGCTCTTTCGATGCGTATATAACACCAAAGCCTGAAGAAGAAGACTGGGCTTTCGGCGCTACACATCTGTCAAACATTCATGTTCTGGATCCCAAGGCACCTCCTACAGAAGATCGAGTGGCAGAAGTCAAGAAAAAATTGGATGCTCTACGCAAAACTTTGCCTCAACCACCACCACCACAAATGGAAGAGGTAGTGTACAGGTACTTATACAGCAGAATGAGCATAGATCAAACGGCACCAACCATTCAAGATCCTGATTTCCGAGCCGACCTTGAAAACCTCTTCACCAGAACAAATCCCAAGCCAAAACACGAAGTCTTCTCATCCTCCAAAATCATCAAGGTCATCTACTGTAAGTTCTCTAAGACCAGAACCTGGCCTAAAGTCTCTTACAACATCTACAAGGTCAAAAGAGAGGACAGATCCGAGAACCAATTCTCTGATGCGGATCTTAGGAATCTAAATCCTTATGACTTACCTGATCTTCTGGACTGGACGAAAAAGAATTTCACAACCGATCCAGTTCACAGAGCCTACAGGGTGATCAGAAAGGCCATACGCGAGAAGCTTCTGCTATACAGCATAGTTGATTTTCAACTAGATAGAGACCTTGGAGTAAAGAGCTTAGTTGTTCAACCGCCAGAAGACTACTGCCCTCCCTCTATTGTACCAAACTCAATCATCACATCACCAAGGGTCGGGTTAGTATTTCAAGATCCTACGGGAAGATCAAGATTGTTCGTAGAGATGGACTGTCAGAAGTACGCGACAAGTACTTTGACAGAGTTCAGAGCGATCCTAGTAGAACACAGAGGAACAGAGCTCATGGACCAAAGCCTGGCCGACAGACTGATAGAGATTATCGATGCAACAATCAACTTCAGAAAACTCTGCATCAGTTTCTATCACGAGCTTATAAAGGAAGGACTCGACCGCAGAAGTTATAACGACTTCAAAGATGCCAACGTCTGAGTCAATCAAACAAATCCTCTGTAATTTTTCTTTTCAAATACAATCGTATGTAAATGCCTCTGGCATAATCAAATGTGAAAAAAAGTGTTCTAAGTATGTACTTAGCCTAAAAATCCATGTACTTTTCAATTTTTCATTTTTCACTACTTCGGGGGATATTGTTAGTACAAATCTTTCTGTTTATGAAAGTAGTGAAAAATAGGCTAAGTATAGAAGCCTCCAACAGAGGCTCTGCCGAGACACCAAGAAGACCGAAGGCAAGAATCAACAGAAGACTGCTCACAGAGGACCGAGCCGCAGAACCTCTGTCACCTTTGACAGAGCCTCTACGGTATACTGAAAACTAAGAAGAAATCAACAAGTATCTTTCTACTTTTCCAGGATCCGTTCATCCACTTGAACAAGGCGTGCCCTGAGAAATCTCCACGTGTCAAACTCTGATAGGGCTCTGTCCAAAATGGAACATGCGCATTAAATGAACATCGTACCTGCTACTGTTCATACGATCCTGTCTACTGTAGATCTGTCCTTATTGTCTAAAGTATGTCCCCTTTGTAGTAGTATAAATAGAAGACTCATGTTGAGTTCTTCTATCAACAAGAACAAGAATCAGATATTAAACTACGCACAAACACACACACCAGCAGATTTCTTGTTATGTTCTTGGTGTTCTTGATAATATCAAATACAGTAACCTTTGAGATATTTATCTGTCATCTTCATTACTTATTTGATATTGTGTGTTCTTCTATCTTAGTATTTCTTTCAGTTCATTAAATACACTTCCGCAATATAAACCTGTCTGAACTAAACTGAAAGAATCATCATTGTTTAAGCTAAAAGGAACCAACAATATCCTATTCAGACTTGCTTATTATCTTACGGGTTAAAGTAATTTCCAATACATGTTTTACTTAGAACAGAACCATAATCACCAAAAGGCTTCAGAAAAATACTTATGAAGTTATTAATCCGAAAAAGCCTAATAATAAAATTTTCCATGTTTTTTGGATGCAGATGCTTTATGCTAAATCATAAAGATAATATTGGGAAGTATGAGAAAAAGGTGTTGGAATACGGTAGCCATACACGTAGTGGTAAAATAATTGTACTCCTCCAAGATCCATACAAAATGGAGTAGGACGAGTGTTTCAAAATTTTACCAGTTACGACTAACAACTTTAGATGTCATATCTGAATCTTAGAAATAAACTCAACCCGTTACTTCTATGTTACCCATGAAAATATTTGTGAATCCTCTTGTCGTCCTATGCCAAGAGAGAAGAGTTCATTCCTTCCCGAATGCTACGTATGGTGCTCCAACCCTTTGGAGGAGAAGAAGGATAAACCTTTTCTGGGATATTGAGAGAGAAAGAGAGAGAGTCCTTTGAAATTTTTTTCAATCTTTCAAAGTTCTCATCCGATTCAGTTCTACCCATTCACAATGGTCTCTCTCTCTCTCTCTATATATATATATATGTTTTAAAGTTGTCAATACTTATCCGATAGGCACTGCAGGAAAAAGAGTGGAACAATCTCTAAAAAGGTTGCTTTAGCTTTACTCAATATATATATATATATATATATATATTGACAAGTCGCCACTTGTCAATCACATTCTCTAGTCAAACAAGATAATACGATCCAATTTTATCTCATATAAATGAGATGATAATACTTAAATACTTTATTTAATTATTTATTCTTCTTATTCAGATATACATTTAAAACGGGCGATCCATTGAGACTTTATCATGTAGTGGTAATTATAAATCATAATTATAATTATCAAGGAAGAGCGGAATCTAGCAATACATCATCATTATCCAAATGATAAAGTTTGGTGATTCAGTTAATCAACAAAGTGTGTGATCATTATCTGTGTACATATTTATGTCTCTTTGTTTAGATATCTAGATCGAACACTAGGCGTTGATGTGTCATCGTTGCTATGTACGACATTTAGTTTCTCGATTCTGGAATATACTAAAAAGATAGATACCAGGACCATATACTGATTATCACCCATACTGATCATCCGAGCATGCATGCACTTCTACAATACTACTCAATTGAGGGGCCCAATGATTTCACTCTTGGCATACAAGAGAAACAAATCTTATCTTGATCAATATGAGTTATAATAAGTGATATGCGATATACCCAACAAGCGTTTTGTCAACCAATTAGGAACCGATTAGAATCAGTTATCAAAGTACAACACTCACACAAAGCAAACTTCACGATCTCAAAACAAGGACTAATTGTACAATAACCACATGAGAACCATCTATGACACTCATATTACATCCAATGAAACGTTCTTATAGCGAGTCACGTCCGGTACAAGATCCCATCTACTAACCAGATGTGGATTATGTATATCTATATGAATCCATGCATATACTAGTCGTAAAGTATTAATTCAACCTAAACCCAAATTAATACTTGACTAGGGACATTTACATTATTCTAAGGTTATTATTATATTTAGATATATAACAGATAACCATAAACATAATAAATGGGAAATGTCTTTTATTTATTTAATTAATAATCATGACATAGTATCCAAACATTATCATCTAATGATTGGCTTTTGGACATACACACTAACAAAAGGCTGATGAATGTGTATTTGTTTAATATTCTTTATCATCTAAAGTATACAATGTGTACAACAAAAAGACAACAATTATAACTAAAAACATCAATGTGACCCTTTGATGAAAAAGCTATTAAGACTTGTGAACAATGTAGTTCAGGACATAAGCCAAAAAATTTAGCTTCTACACAAAACGATGCATAACCTGTTCAGAATAAAACTAAAACTTCTAAATTTACTTTAAACTCTAGGAATTCAAAACTCAATTTATTGTTTAAGAATGTATTCAATTATTCTTTGGAAGTTATTGCAGATTATCAAAATTCAAGTTCATCCAGAGATATCAATGTTCCTACTTCAAAAGATGCAGAACCAAGTGCTACAAATCTTTTTGTACCTACTGAAGTTGGTTGTTCTACCTCAAATTCATCAAGTCAAAATAACTCTGGAAAAGATATCTAGAGATCTGAACAAACAAGTCAAAACTCTGACTCTACTACAAAGTACCAATCCTGTTCCAGCTTTATCTATTTCAGAGTTAAAAACTGTTGTTAGGAGCACCATGAGGAACAATTAGAGATTCAATCAATTACTAACAAGAATGATGTTTTATAAAACCTATAATTTCATTGTTAATTATAAATAAATTCTAGGAAAACGGTCGAGGAAAGACCAAGAAAACGATCGAAAAAACTTCCGGTAACTTTGGGCGATAGTGACTTTGGGCATAATGGCATGTCGTTATCGCATATAGGGATCTAACCATGGTACACCTGGGGAGCTTGTGCCCTATGGCACAATCGCATGTCACTGTCGCATGAGAGGTCCAATCCTGCATAAAACCCAATTTTCCCCCTTTGTTTCATTTATATTCTTTCCTTCTCATTTTCTCATATCTTCCTCTTCTCTTGCCCGATTTTATTTTCATGTAGAGAAAATTTTGGGATGTTTTGAGGGTTTTTCTCGGAATCTAAAGAATTTCAAACCTAGGAGTGAACCTACTGTTGTCGGGAACATTGGAAAGAGTTAAAGGTATATTCCTAAATCCTCATATTTTAATCTAGGGTTTTGATCTCTTGCACCCACAACCTCTAATCCTTTCTTGGTGGTATATTTTGATATATGAAGTATTTGGGAGTATTTGGAAGCTTCACCCTCTAGATCGAGAGTTGGCTTAAAGGTATCAACCGTTCACCAAGGAAAATAAGTTTTGGGATAAATCCTAGATTTAACACAAATCTATCAATGTGAGTTCAAGCTGCTTTGTTAAAACTATGAAATGCCAAAAAAATGTCTTTTTTGATGTATTGAAATGTTTTCCTTGATGTTTATCAAATGTGGTCATTTTATTTGGGGAGTTTTACATTTTTGTATAATGTGTTTATAAATCTTGGGAAATGCCCGCTTTTAATATTGTTAGACATTTTGATAACTAGATCATAAGTTGAATTATTTTGACGATTTACCTCATTAATGGAGAATTTTGGTATTAATGAAATCTTTCTATATTGGGCTTGAAAAGCGCGTATTGCTATATTATAAGACATTTGGGAAATACAAATGGTATTGTTGATCCAAACCCTCAGTGATTTGATAATGACCCTTCTAAACACTTAGTGAAAATTGTAAGTAGACAATATGTATTAGAGTTTCACTATCGCTGATAAGTACTATGTCTCTACAGTACTGCTGATAGGAAACTCATGCTCTTTAATTTAGACATTTCAGCGAATCTGTTCACCCATAAAGCTCTGAGCCTGTTAAGTACTTTTGCTGATCGCTGATAGTTTAATCGTTTACTTATAATCCCTGAAGACAAGTTTCACGTCAACTATGTTCTACGCTGAAGTCGAAGATCAAGCTCAAGAATAGCGACAAGTCTACTAATGAACTGATGCCGATATCAGCGAAGCCAAGACCTGTCCACTCAACGTGAAGTATTATGTAGAAGACTTCAGCGATTGATGAGCTTTGTCACTCGCTGATAAAGTACTGTTCAACAAGCGCTGATCATGAGGTCTACTTTACAAGTTACTTTTGTCTTTCCCCCTTGCACGTCTCCGTACGAAGTGTCAGAACGGACATCCCTTCTATCCAGAATCTTACAACCAACTCTGATTCTACACTGTACACCAAGCGGCTACTAAGGTTGTCTACAAAGGCCAACCCATGCAACCAATCAGCTGCTGCCATGTGTAAAGTAATACTGCCATGCATTAAAGGCATGCAGTATATAAGAAGAACCCTACTTCAGAAATGAAGTGCTCGACCATCTTCTTCTTTCTCTCTTAGTATTAGAATATTTATCTTTAATATTCTTATCTCCTTTATGTCTTAATTCTAGTGCAAGAAACTTAGTGTTCTTAACTTGTTTAGATTAGGTTAATCCTTAATCTTGTTCGCAACAAGTTGTAAATTGTTTGATTATATCAATAAACAATTTAGAAAGTAAAAATCTGTGTGTTTGTATTCAACCCCCCCTTCTACAAACTTGTATAACCCTCTCGGGACCAACAAGTGGTATCAGAGTAGATTTGTTTAATCTCATAAACAAGATATTGCTTATACTAATCTTTTCTCTTCCTTGCTATTTCTCATAATGGCTACTAACACAAACACAAACTATATTGATAATGGTTCTCTTGCCAAACCTCCTAGATTTTCCAGAGATAACTTCAATCTATGGAAAAATAGGATGATACTCTTCTTAGAAGGTGTAGACCCTACTATGCCTTACTACATCGAAAATGGCCCATATATTCCTGTGAGAATTGACGCTTAAGTCCCGGGCACTGCTGATAGAGCTGCCATTCCTGAAAGGTTGATTCCCAAGGAAATTCATATGTGGACTGATGAAGACAAGAAGAAAGTGGCTATCGACACCAAAGCCAGATCCATTATTTCCATGGCTCTTCCCGACGAAGTCTACCATTCCGTCATGAACCTGAAAACCTCCAAAGCCATGTGGGACACAATCTGTGTTCAGTATGAAGGTACATCTGAAGTCCAGGACTCACGAAAGATCAACCTGGTAAGACAGTATGAAAGCTTCATTTATGGTAAGAATGAATCTCTCTCTGAAGTACATCAGTGGTTTAACTGTTTAATAATAGATCTGAAAACCGTTGCCAAGGAATATTCTAACTTTGAAGTTCTAACAAAGTTCTTAGAATGTTTACCTGAAAGCCGGGACAGTTATTCAATGTGTCTCAAACTGTCAAAGGATCTAAAATCAATGACTCTTTCTACCTTATATGGCACGATGCTTAATCATGAGCAATCAATTCATCTTAAGAAGAATCTTGTAAAAGATTCCAAAAGCACCCCTGTTGCTTTAATCTCATAGTCACCTTCCACTCAGCAATCAACTATCACTATCACTGAGTTGGAGACTAACTCTGAATGCTCATCAGATCCTGACTCTTCAGATCTTGATGAATCTATGGCTCTCCTATCTAATAAGTTCAGGAGATTCGCCAAAAATAAAAATTTCAGAAAGAACAAACCTCTTGCTATCACTGACAAGCCAAAATCATCAACCCCTGTTGATAAGGCTACTGCTACTTGCTATAACTGTGAAAAGATAGGACATTTTGCTAGCGAGTGCAGGTCAAAGAAAGTTTTTAGAAACTCAGCTTTCTCCAAGAAATCCTCTAACCCCAGGTCTAGAGATGAAAAGTACACCAAGCTGAAAGAAAGGTATGCAAAGCTGAAAGGCTTTAAGAAGAAAGGCAAAGGCCTGATGGCTGACTATGATTGGGCTGCCTCTGACGAAGAAGAATCATCTGATTCTGAAGATGATGATGAAGCCAATCTCTGTCTCATGGCCAAAATCGAAGATGAGGAAGAAAAGTCTGACATTCCCTCTACTTCAGTCTCTGCTACCAAGGTATCACCTTCTTTCTTTACCAATACTTCAGATATTGATGAAGTTGATAGTCTTCGAAAGATCGATCTCCTGACTATGAGTTTATATGAAGCCATGAATGGCAAAACTGTTGTTGAAAATCAAAACCTTGATTTCGCTGAACAACTTAAAAACTGTCACCTTCAAATAGAAAAGCTTTCTAAAATTGAAGAAGATTTAAGAGATCAAGTTCATATAAATCATCTAGTCAAAATCGAACGCGAAGAAGCTATCCTTGCATTAAAAGCTGAAAAGGCTACTGTTGAAGGATGGTGGAAATCCTCAACAACGATCACTGAGATAATTAAGTCTCAGATTCCTCTGAATGACAAACGTGGTCTTGGTTATAAAGCTGACACTGAAAAACCAACCACTGATAATTCTATGCTTAAGTTTGGAATGTTTGTCTCCTCTATCCCTGACACTTCATCTTCTCAGTGTTCCTCTTAAAAAACTCCTATCCCTGAGGAAATCTCTACCTTAGTTTCTAAAGGTAAAGAGAAAATTATTTATCCAAAACCTCATAAGGGTACTTTTGTACCTAAGCTGAACGCTTCTAAAGCTTCAGTGACTTATCCCTCTACTTCTAAGAACAAGATCCCTGGATTTATTCAGCGATCTACTCCTAGACTTAAAGTGGATATAATTGGTAAGAAATCTAAAGAACTGATAGTTCCTCTCATTTCCATTATCAAAGGTATACTTGGTGCTGGCCCTGCTCATTTAAAATTAACGGGTAAGCATGCAAATGGTCCTAAATCTACTTTTAGCTATAGGAAATGTTATCACTGTGGACTTACAAATCATGTTGCTAGTAAGTGCCCCACAGCCACCAAAGCTGAAAAGACAGCTAAGGTGAAGATTAATGCCCCCAAGGCAAAGAAGACCACTGAGGTTAAGAAATTAACCAAAGTGAAAACTGACAAAGCTGAATCTTCAAAAGCTGCAAAGACTGCTGAACCTTCCACCTCCTCTACCCCCACTGACAAGTGTGTACACATGATGAAATAGGTACCCAAGTCAAACTAATCTTCCTTTGTTTGCAGGTTAAGAAGGGTATTTGGTATCTCGATAGCGGATGCTCTAGACACATGACTGGTAAGAAGAACCTGCTCACTGAGTATAAGGAAGATAAGGGTCCCTCAGTGACCTTCGGTGGAAATGGAAAAGGCTATACCCGAGGGTTTGGTGTACTCTTTAATGGTACAACAACCTTTGGAAAAGTTGCATATGTTGAAGGACTGAAGCATAATCTTCTAAGCATAAGTCAACTATGCGACAAGGATAACAAAGTGATCTTCACTAAGGAATCCTGCTTTGTCACTGACAAAAAGGAGAAGATAGCTCTCAGCGGTTATCGTTTAGAAAATGTTTACGTCATAAACATGGACTCTACAACCACTAAGAACTCATGTTTCTTCTCAAAAGCCTCATCTGATGTCAACTGGCTATGGCATAAGAGGCTCTCCCATCTCAACTTCAAGACACTAAACACTTTATCTTCTAAAGAGTTAGTCACTGGTCTACCTCAGCACTCATACGCTAAAGAGTCCTTATGTTCAGCGTGTGTGAAAGGAAAACAGACCAAAGCAAGCTTCAAGACTAAGCAAGTTTCCTCAGTGTCATCTCCTCTACAACTTCTCCATATGGATTTGTTTGACCCTGTTAATAAACAATCCATCGCTGGAAAGAAATATACATTGGTCATAGTTGATGAATTCTCTCGCTATACCTGGGTAATGTTTCTCCGTTCTAAGAGTGACACCCCTGAAGAACTCATCACCTTTGTCAGGAAAATGGAAGTCCTGAACAACATGACCATTCGCTCAATAAGGAGTGATCATGGAACTGAATTCAAAAACAGTTCTCTTGATTCCTTCTTTGAAAGTAAGGGTATTTCTCACAACTTTTCTTCAGTGAGAACACCGCAACAAAATGGAGTCGCTGAAAGAAGAAATAGAACTATCATTGAAGCCGCACGTTCAATGCTCAGCGATTCTCACCTGCCTACTCAATTTTGGGCAGAAGCTGTCAACACTGCTTGTTTTACTCAAAACAGGTCGCTGATTGTCAAAAGATTCAAGAAGACAACCTATGAACTTTTTCTTGAGAGAAAGCCTTCTATCAGCTTTCTTCACATCTTTGGATGTCAGTATTTCATACTGAACAACAGAGATGCCCTTGGAAAGTTTGATCCTAAGGCTGATGATGGAATCTTTCTTGGATATTCTTCTATCTCTAAAGCATTCAGAGTCTTCAATCGAAGAAGAAAGACTGTCGAAGAAACTATCCACGTCACCTTTGACGAATCCCGCTCAGCGAACTCTAAACCTTCTGCTGATACTGAAGAATTGAATCAATGGATGTTCTCTCATCTTGGTGATTCAGAAGATATACCCACTCCATCTCATACTCATACCGCTGAAAGTGATGGTCCTACTATCATCCCAAGCATGCAGAATAGTGAAGCTGAAACTTCATGGGTCTCAGCTATTCCTCTAAACACTATGCCTGCTTCTGAACCTTCTGTCTCAGATATACCATCTACTTCTCAGCAATCAGTGAATGAAATGCCATCTGCACCTTTCCCTCTCTTAGCTGATATACCAGAAGTTGCTGAAGCCTCATCTTCAGCTCCTCAAGTTCAGGTTGAGTCAGCAACGTATGCTCCTACTCAGCGATGGACTATCAATCACCCTATTGATCAGATTCTTGGTGATCCAAATGCTGGTGTTCAGACTCGACGAAGTGCAGGTAACATTTGCTTATTTGTAAACTTTATTTCTCTGATTGAACCAAAGAAAACAAATGATGCCCTCCAAGATCCAACTTGGGCCAGCGCTATGCAAGAAGAGCTGCTGAATTTGAAAGAAACAAAGTTTGGAAGCTTGTTCCTCGTCCATCTGACAAGTCAGTGATAGGCACTAAATGGGTCTATCGAAACAAGTTGGATGAACATGGAACTGTAACCCGCAACAAGGCTCGACTTGTTGCTCAGGGATACATACAAGAGGAAGGTATAGATTACGACGAAACCTTTGCTCCATTGGCAAGACTAGAAGCTATTCGTCTATTCTTAGCTTACGCTGTACACAAAGACTTCAAAGTGTATCAAATGGATGTCAAGTCAGCATTCCATAATGGAAAGATGAATGAAGAAGTCTACGTGGAACAACCTCCAGGATTCTCAGATCATAAGCATCCAAGTTATGTTTATAAACTGGATAAGGCACTTTATGGCTTAAAGCAAGCTCCTCGTGCATGGTATGACACTCTCTCTACTTATCTCCATATTGAAAAATTTAAGCGTGGTCAGATTGACAAAACTCTATTTTTCAGGAAAGTAAAAGGTCATATTATTCTTGTTCAAATATATGTCGATGATATTATATTTGGTTTTACTAACCCTGACTTGTGTACTCGTTTCGCTGATAGAATGAAAGCTGAATATAAAATGAGTATGATGGGTGAGCTAACATATTTCCTTGGTCTTCAGATAAAACAAAATGAAAAGGGAACTTTCATTAATCAGGGAAAGTATGTTAAAGATATGCTGAATAAATTTGATTTAACTCAGAGTTCAGCTATGAAAACCCCTATGGCACCACCGCTGACACTAAACAAGGATCCTTCTGGAATACCTGTTAATGTCACGACATACCGTGGGATGATCGGCTCTCTGCTGTATCTCACAGCTAGCCGACCTGATATTATGTACGCAACTTGTTTGTGTGCACGATATCAAGCTGAACCTAAGGAATCTCATATGATCGCTGTAAAGCGAATCTTTCGTTACCTTAAGGGTACTCCTAACCTAGGTCTTTGGTATCCTAAAGACTTAGGGTTTGATCTAATCGCCTATTCAGATAGTGATTTTGCAGGTTGCAAATTGGATAGGAAAAGCACCACAGGAGGATGTCAGCTCCTATGTGGAAAGCTGGTGAGTTGGACAAGTAAAAAGCAAAACTCAGTGTCCACCTCAACCGCTGAAGCTGGGTATGTAGCCGCTAGAAGCTGTTGTTCTCAGGTCTTGTGGATAAGAAATCAACTACTGGACTATGACCTTCAGCTCTCGAAGATTCCAATCTACTGCGACAGCACTAGTGCCAATACTATAGCCAACAATCCAGTGCTACACTCAAAGACCAAACACATCGAAATCAGGTATCATTTTATCAAAGATCATGTGATGAATGGTGATATAGAACTTCATTTTATCCCAACTGACTTTCAGTTAGCTGATCCGTTCACCGAGCCTCTTGATGAGACAAGGTTCAACTTTCTCATCAGCAAGCTTGGAATGCTAAATTTTGATGAATAAAATCTTCAGCAATTCGCATTTGATCAGGGGTAATAAGAACTTGTATAATCCTTTCTATCATCTTCTCTTTGAACAAAATTAATTCGCTAATATCAAAGTACGTTCTCTCTTGCTTGCTGACGTTCGCCTAGAACGGAAAGATTTCAAAACAAATTGCATCGCTGAATATCTCTTCCTTATCAGCGATACTTTGAAATTTCTAAACTTAACACTGATATTTCTATTCAGTGCTTCGTGTTTTCAAAATGTCCTTGAGTCTTTCAAAACCTTAGAGACATCCTAAAATATGAAAGGACGTTTATGACGTCATTCTAACGGATAGACCCTGGCACGTTTCTCTGACACACGTTTGCACGTTTCGTTTTCTCATACAATCAAATGCAAACACGTGTCTGTGTCATCATGAAAAACTTTTCCCGCTCTTAGTTTTTCTCTCTCTACTCTCACTATATAAACCCTTTCGAGTTTATTTTTTTTCTTTACGTGAACAACTTCTTCTTCAAGAAAAGAATTCCTGTTGCATTTTGAACTATCGTTTCCAGAAACTGTTCATCATCTTCTTCGACAACAAAGGTTAATACTCTCATTATTCTCCTGCATTAAACCTGTTTTTGATCTTATTCTTTGTTTTTAACAGATCAAACAAAAGAAACCTTTTTAAAAAGAAATCATTTTCTTTTCATGATTTGATGAACACAACCTTCATGGTTGTTCTTCAAGTTTAAAAATCAAAAATCTTAAACTTGTTCTTCATTCGTTTTTCCAGAATCTCTTCTTCAAACAAAAACTGGAAAACACATGCTCTTCATGTTTTGTATCTCTTTTTCAAAACAAGAAAACCCTAATCTTCAAGACAAAATTCAAAAACATCTGTTTGGAAAATATTTCTACATTAAGACATTTTTGTTCATTTTCTTCATGGTTACATGTGTTATACAGAAATGGCAACCTCTGAAGCTCCTTCTGCTAAAACCCCCACTACTGCTGAGAAAGTGGTTATCACCAAGGCTCCTCAGGTCAAGTTCAAACTTGATAAGGTTACATTCCAACACAACAATCACTATGCGCTTTTCGATTTTCCTCAGAAAAAGCAAGTCACACATCTGGATGATGCTGTGAATTTTCTCAAAACTTTTTGCTTATCTACAGCCCTGACTATTGTACCCCCTGCCCATAAATTCCTTTTAGCTCAGTTCTGGTATTCTGCCAGACGAGCTCAGGTTCCTTCACCCAAAGACCCAACAAAACTACTTGATGTCATCCTCTGTGACACCAAATTTGGAACCACCAAAATCAACCCTGCTATTATCAGGCGTGCACTGAACCTCCCGGCCGCTACCAAAGAAAAACGCTTTGTACCTCTCCCAATTTTCAAAAACCATGCTGATAGGGAAACAATCATTGCATTCTTTGATGCAATGAAGTACGTATGGGGAACAGGGAGAGATGAAAAACCCGAGAATAAGCTGACCGCAATCAAAAAGTCCATGATACCAAGCGAGATGAACTTCATCTTCGCCCACCTCATAAGCTGCATGACAGCGAAAACTGGCTCCTCTGATCAAGCCGCTCAACCTCAGCAAGCCATGGGTTATGCATTGCTGAAAGGTCTCCATATTGACTGGGCATCGATCATCTACGACGATTTGGCATTGAGGGTGGACATGGCTGATAGGCCAACATGCGTTCCATACCCCCGTTTCATCAGCGCCATCTTTCTAAAAGGACTTGGGGACAAATACCCAAAAGAGGGTGGTCTGAGACTCTCTCAAGTTGGCCCTAAGGTGCTCGACTTCAGCCCCATGCCAAACGAGGTACGTCTCTCTACTCCCTTATCTCTTCTCAATCCTCCTTCTTCTACTCCTACAGCTACCTCAGCGGAAATCCCCAATGCTGATACCCAGGCTGCACCCTCCACTCCTTCTCGAAAAAGGAAACATTCTACTTCCCAACTTGACTCCGAATGAATCAAGAAAACCAAGGAGCAACCCTCCAAGCCATCAACGGTTGAAGACTCCATGACTCATCCTATACAAGAGTTGCTGGATAGTTTCGTGGTACGCTCTGCCACAGCTGAAAAAGCCACCCCTTCCGTCCAAACCTCAGCGTCTCTAAACGCTGATGTTATTAACATGGAACTGAATCCACCTCCTTCAGTCTCTCTACATACTGGAGTGATTCTCAGCTGATCCAACGCTGAACCTCGCTCCCAGCCAATTTTCTCAACCTTCGTTCCTCCCTCCATTTCTTTAGACACTCCACCAATTTTCCCACCGTTCTCAGGAACGTCCGTCATCATGCATGACTCAGTTGCTGATACTCTACATATGATGATGGATGCAAACTTAGGATCTGCAGGCTACTCTGATAGGCGGGTTCACACCCCCCTAAATCTAACCGCAAGTGTACTGGTCGAATCAACTAATAGTACTGAAAGTACGAGTATCGAACACAGGGAACTAGGAACTAAGTATCACAATGATTATAAGATCTATTAACTGAACGGTCGCTAATTTGAGTGGTTGGTATGACTTAATTAATTTCAAGTAAACAAATCACAAACGGGGCAGTATACAACTTAGGAAACTTTGATAGAGAAAACAGCTGAGGGTTGGAAATCCTTAGGTTTTCACATACGAACATCTGACTTAAAACGATTACCAGTTATTTCCCCTTAATGAATACCCAATCTCTAAAATCACCGTGGTTCTCTCTCAAGCAACCACGGGTTTTATTCTGAAAGTATAAGTTTTATCTTTCGATCTCAACCTATAAAATTCAAAACACATTAAACTCAAGATTTCAACGGGACTAATGTTTACCTTGGTATATCTCTATCCAATTTCTCACCTTAGGCATGCAATTTCTAGTTCTAGTTAACAATTAATTCTCTTGAACTTAATTGAAAACAACAAAACAATTGGAAGCTAGCTAAACTCACAAAAGCATTAAAAACTAAATCACATGCTTCATTAAATAGGAAAACTGATAAAAATCTCAAGTCATCTGTTCATAAGTTTAAACCAAAATCAATCCAACCCCCAACATCTAAAGATTAGTTCATGCTGGTGGTGGATAAAAACATAAGAAAAGGAAGAAGAACAATGTGTGTAAACATGATAAACGTGAACGTAGTGAATGTAATGGTGAACTCCCTTCTCCCGGCTCTAATCCGCTTCGCGTCGTAAATTACTCCTCAATCGATCCTCTATTATGGCTCCAGAAGCTCCGAAAAACCTCTGAAAATCGCCCCTCAGCTGCTGCCCGTCGTCGTGTGTGAGATGATTCAATGATGACCTAAAATCCGGAAAAACGCCAAAATATAAAAGCTGGAACAGGGACACCCACGGTTTATGCCGCGGTTTGTAAACCGTGCAGGAAACCGTGCGGTTTTCCAGATGTGTTTCCAGGTCAGGTTTGTTTCGTGGTTCGGGCACGGGTCTTGGGCTTGGATCTCGGGCTTCCGTTAGGCTTCGTTTATACTTGTTTTGGGCTTTTTTTCGCTACTTTTCCTCGATGTTTGTCTTCCTCCGGGATACCTGCACATTTCACTCGATGAACCTTAAAACTCTGCCTTTTTGCTAGAACACAAGCCAATCTCATTGGTTTGAGAACTGAAAATAACGCCAAAAAGTGGCGTTATCAACAACCCCAAACCGAGCGTTGCTTGTCCTCAAGCAAATTAGCGATAAAATAGAATAAAAGCACACATTAGTGAAATAATAACTGCACTACTCCCAATCGGTACCATGTAATGCACTGGTGATTTCCCATACCCGTGAATGCTTATCTCACCCTCGCCTCATCCTTATTCTGTTTGATCTATGGCCTTCCATTGTGAGTTGAACTCGTGACTGCTCCGATTACATTAAGGTTGTACTAGGTCCAAACATACTAGGGAAAACATTTCGCCTCGACCCTACCTCACGGGATACTCTCATTTCACTCGAACCTAGGTTGTCGCACATGATGTCATGTATAAGGAAGTTATGTACAAGAATACTCGAAAATAACATGACAATTCTAATGAAAGACGCACAAATGTCCAAAAAGTCAATCTCAGAAATGAATCAAGTAGCAAGACAGGGAATATTGGTAAAGGTAGTCGTCTACTCTAATCACGTTTTCCAGAAGATCATCCAGGTCTTTACAAGGGTTGTAACGGGGCTAGGGTTATGGCTGAGAAACGAAGGGTAAAAAGGATCAAAAATCCTCGGCGTGTCAATCATTAACAATTTTGAACTTTCTTTACCTCACTTTCTATTCTTTGGCCCCCTTTATCACAACTGGAGTCGCTTTGACTCTCTTATTTAGCTGCCATAACTACTATCTAACTAACTGTATTTATTTTTCTTTCAAATTGGGGCTGCATTGGCCCTCTTTTCTATCTATTTTCATAACTGGCCTGTACTGCTTCTGATTGACACCCTTTCAGATAAGGGTTGGCTAAGGCTGTTGGCTAGGGTTTAATGGTGGGTCCAAAATGAACAGTGGTGAGTGTTTGGCTTACAAATGGGTTTTGGAAACACACATAAAGGGTCAAAAGGAGCGATAGCTAAAAACAGGTAACATGCACATAATGCATGGAATCATCTCTTAAGGTCCACACGATATGGTCTACTATACCCTTACCCAACATCCCGATGGTTATCTTTGCTACTCAATGCAGTAATATAGCGAGATCACTCTATATCCACGACATGGAACTCGAAAAAGTGTATATGAATTAAGTGTTTAAATCCCTCGAAATGAAAAAAAAAACGTCTTTTAGGCTCAAAACTCGCTATTGGGTGGTCTCCACTAATGTCCCTAGTCATGTCTTTTCCCGGTCCTTCCCTAATGGTCACGTTACTATCACAAGATTCTTCCCACAATGGTCGGCCTCAATCATTCAAAACAAAATTTTAGCTACTATGATCTACGCATTCAGAAGTGCAGGAAGTCTACGTGCATAAACGTGGGCCCGATTGGGCAACCCCAACCCTTACCCACACATTGTCCCCAATGTGCAAGTGTCGGTGCAAGCGATACACTAGTGTGACACATGTCATTGTGCAGTTATTACGGTTCTCATACAGGAAAGACAAAGCATTAAAGTATGAAACATCAAAGAGCGGCCCAGAGTTATTCAAATATGGCCACCCCAAACCTAGGTCGTGGCCTAGGTTTGTCAAATAAAGCCAACCCCAAACCTCGGTAAAACCGAGGTTTGCACAGGATTAAAAGTGAGTATGTAGATGTTGAAAGGTGAGGCACCCCAAACCTAAGTGAAACTTAGGTTTGTTGTATCTCGTTTAACTAATAAGGAACAACACATCATACACCACTCGTTAACATACAGAGTTAGAACATACATGTTTGCCCGGACGGAAAAGATTATCTTGAAACGTTGGAGCAACCAGTTGGGAGAATTCAGAAAAGATGGAAAGAGAGCATGAAAAAAACACAAGAAAGCAAAAGGAAAAAGAACGCAAAGAAAATAAAAACGACACACGCCAGAACAGAACAAACACCACACGAGAAACCCAAAACGGCCATGGGACCCGCGCGGTTTAGCGGGCGGTTTGTAGGCCGCGGGGGATGCCACGTAAGTATCTGTTTCAAAAACAAACCAGAGACGCCCGCGGTTTAGCGCGCGATTTGTAGGCCGCAGACAAAACCGCGTAAGTCTCTGTTGCGATTTTTTTTGTAAATAAAAACACTCTAAAACATAAATAGTAAAAGAAAACGCAAACCTCAGTGGGTTGCCTCCCACCCAGCGCCTTGGTTTCGGTCGTGGCTCGACCTTCCTTTTGATCACTCCTTAGGCTTTTCATGATTGTCCGACTCCTCTTCAACTTGACCTCGTACCTTCTCGAACATTTTGAACACCGCTTTCTCACCACCAACCCTTAGGGTCATTTCGCCTTCTTCCATGTCGATCAACGCTCTGCTCGTGGCCAGAAAGGATCTTCCCAATATCAGCGGGACTTCTATATCTTCATCGATATCCAGCACCACGAAATCCACCGGAAAGTAGAACTTGCCAACCTTGATAAGCACATCCTCTATCACTCCATATGGGTACACTATGGATTTATCCGTGAGCTTAAGTGTCATGTATGTTGGCTTCACTTCTCCCAAGCTAAGTTTCCTGAAAACAGATAAAGGCATTAGATTAATACTTGCTCCTAAGTCGCATAACACCTTATCAAAAGAAAGATTCCCAATTTGAATAGGGATCGAAAAACTCCCTGGATCCTTAAGCTTCGGGGGAAGCTTGTTCTGAATGATCGCGCTGCACTCCTCAGTGAGTGCAACTATCGCATGCTCCTCAATCTTCCTTTTGTTAGAAATGGTATCTTTCATGAATCTCGCATATGAGGGAATTTGTGCCAACGCATCTGCAAAAGGGATGTTAATATGCAATTTCTTAAAAACTTTAAGAAATTTAGAAAAGTTCAGATCATCCCTGTGGCTTTTAAGCCTGTTTGGATATGGCACTTTCGGGACTACTGGCTTGACCGGTGGTTGCTTTAGCTTCTTCTCTTCACTCTTTGAGTTCTCTTCAATCACAACCTCTTCATCAGCCTCCAACTCATCCATGTCTATAGTCTCAACCTCTTTCTCTTTAGGATCGGTTTCCTTTGATGACGGTTCTCGTGTAGGCTCCTTGATCAGCTCCTTGCCACTTCTCAGATAAATGGCATTACATTCTTCTCTTGGCTTTCTCTCAGTCTGACTCGGAAATGTCCCGGGAGCTCGGTTTTGTAGGACTTCAGAAATTTGTCCCACTTGCCTTTCGAGAAGCTTAATCGATGTTGTATTCTGGTCAGTAGCCGCCTTGACCGTGTTAACCGTGCTCGCTAACTCTCCAACCGTGCCATCCATCTTTGTCATAAACTTCATCATCATATCCTCCAGCCCCAGTTTCTTCTCTATGGATGGTCCTTCGTCGAGTTTCCTTTGGTTTAAACCTGGAGGACGGTAAACATTGTTAGTATTAGAAAAAATAGAGAAGTTGGAGTTATTACCTTGTGGTTGTTGGCCGGGTTGACTCCATGAAAAGTTAGGGTGTTTCTTCCACCCTTCATTATATGTGTTCGAGAAAGGGTCGTTCCTCGGCTGGTTGTTCCGGTTTTGTAAAAACTGAACTTCCTCGGGTTCTTGCGAAATGGGGAACACGTCCGGACTACCTCCCTTCAAGTGGTTGGTGATAGCGGCTAGCTGAGCTTTTATTACCTTCAGTTCATCCGATTCTTGAACACTCGCTACCGGTCTGATAGAAGATCGTGGAGTGGCATAGCTATGTTCGGCTAGATTCTCGATCAAATCGACTGCTTCTTCATAAGTCTTATTCATGAGAGCTCCACCCGCTGCAACAATGATGTCATTCTTGAACTACGGGTGAAGGCCTCCAAAGAACATTTGGATAATCACCCAGCCGTGTAACCCATGATGTGGACACTTTTTCAACATGCCCTTATATCGTTCCCAAGCTTCATATAGAGTCTCTTGGTCCCATTGCACGAAGTGAGTAATGTTGGCCATCAGTTGAGCGGTTCTTCCCGGTGGGAAGAATTTCTGGAGAAACGCAGCTTTCAGGCCTGCCCATGATGGTAGGCCCTCTATCCAAATTTCAGCTCTACCCTTCAGGGAGAAACTGAATACCCTCGGCTTGATTGCATTCTCCTCCATCCCATTGATCTTGAACGTATTACAAATCCGTTCAAATGCACGAAGATGTGCATGGGGATCTTCAGTTGGCGCGCCCCCAAACTGATTCTTCTATACCATCACGATGGTACTCGGCTTGATCTCGAAATAATTTGCAGCAGTGGTGGGCACTTGGACTCCTATGCGTACGGCTGCCACGTTTAGATCGGCAAACGACCGCAGAGGACGTCTCTCGGGAGGAGGTGGAGGGTTGTTGACAGGTCGTTCGTTGACCGGTCTCTCGTCGCCCATATTCAATTGCCTTTTAACTTTGGATGCTTTTCGTATCTGACGGGCGGTTCTTTTGATTTCCGGATCGATCGGTTCGATTTCCTTCCCTCGGGTCTTCCTTGGCATAAACCAGTTACAACCTGAAATGGAAAGGAAACAAAATTAGCAATCCAAAAACTAAAAGTGATAAAATAAAATAACAAAACTAACAAAAATTGCTCAATGTAATAGCGCTTATAGCTGGTAGTGCTATCAGTTGCAACTAGTTCCCCGGCAACGGCGCCAAAAACTTGATAGGCGGGTTCACACCCCCCTAAATCTAACCGCAAGTGTATGGGTCGAATCAAGTAATAGTACAGAAAGTACGAGTATCGAACACAGGGAACTAGGAACTAAGTATCACAATGACTATAAGATCTATTAACTGAACGGTCGCTAATTTGAGTGGTTGGTATGACTTAATTAATTTCAAGTAAACAAATCACAAAGGGGACAGTAAACAACTTAGGAAACTTTGATAGAGAAAACAGTTGAGGGTTGGAAATCCTTAGGTTTTCACATACGAACATCTGACTTAAAACGATTACCAGTTATTTCCCCTTAATGAATACCCAATCTATAAAATCACTGCGGTTCTCTCTCAAGCAACCACGGGTTTTATTCTGAAAGTATAAGTTTTATCTTTCGATCTCAACCTATAAAATTCAAAACACATTAAACTCAAGATTTCAACGGGACTAAGGTTTACCTTGGTATATCTCTATCCAATTTCTCACCTTAGGCATGCAATTTCTAGTTCTAGTTAACAATTAATTCTCTCGAACTTAATTGAAAACAACAAAATAATTGGAAGCTAGCTAAACTCACAAAAGCATTAAAAACTAAATCACATGCTTCATTAAATAGGAAAACTAATAAAAATCTCAAGTCATTTGTTCATAAGTTTAAACCAAAATCAATCCAACCCCCAACATCTAAAGATTAGTTCATGCTGGTGGTAGATAAAAACATAAGAAAATGAAGAAGAACAATGTGTGTAAACATGATAAACGTGAACGTAGTGAATGTAATGGTGAACTCCCTTCTCCCGGCTCTAATCCGCTTCGCGTCGTGAATTACTCCTCAATCGATCCTCTATCGTGTCTCCAAAAGCTCCGAAAAACCTCTGAAAATCGCCCCTCAGCTGCTGCCCGTCGTCGTGTGTGAGATAATTCAATGATGACCTAAAATCCGGAAAAACGCCAAAATATAAAAGCTGGAACAGCGACACCCGCGGTTTATGTCGCGGTTTGTAAACCGCGCAGGAAACCGTGCGGTTTTCTGATGTGTTTCCGGGTCAGGTTTGTTTCATGGTTCGGGCACAGGTCTTGGGCTTGGATCTCGGGCTTCCGTTAGGCTTCGTTTATACTCGTTTTGGGCTCTTTTTCGCTACTTTTCCTTGATGTTTGTCTTCCTCCGGAATACCTGCACATTTCACTCGATGAACCGTAAAACTCTGCCTTTTTGCTAGAGCACAAGCCAATCTCATTGGTTTGAGAACTGAAAATAACGCCAAAAAGTGGCGTTATCAACCTCCATGCGCCAAGGAACTCTCGAAGGCGACATGGAACACTTCTCAGGTCTACAAGGTTTCGACAACTTTGCAAACCTGCCTGCAAGTATACACAAAACCATACATATTCCTCTTTCTCAACCCCAAACTTCTGAGCTTTACTCTGTTCATAAGTTATTTACTGTTACAGGTCCTAATTTGGGAGATATTCAACACTCCCTGAAAGATCTGGTGACAAAGGTGGATTCTTACAACACTACTCTCTCCACCAACTCTTCAGCGGTTACAGACACTGGAGAGAATCTCAAAAAGCTGACCGAGATTGTTGATAAGAAAGCTCCAGTGCTGATCAGGAGAAGGTGGGTGGCAGCATTGGTCAATTTGCTACCACTCTCGCCAACAACTCCACAATCGTCAACGATCTCAACCTCACCAACACCACCCTCGCAACAAACTTCACCACTCTATCCAATGAAGTCACATCATTGAAGACAGAGGTTGGTTCTCTTAAGGGTGAGGTCTCCACGATCAAGACTGAGGTCTCTACGGTCAAAGATCTACTTCAACAAGTACTCGATCGCCTGAACGCCCCAACTTGCGTCCCTTCACACTTCACTCAGGCTGATAGAGAAAATCTTCAAAGTCTCAATCCTGCAATTTCTGGCCTAGAAGACAGAATCGCAGTGATTGAAATCTGCATGGGAATCACTGGCCTAGAAGACAGTGACTATCATGACGCTGCTGCTGACATTCCAATTGCCTCCCCCACTCATCATGTGGAAGAGGGGGAGAAGAATGATGAAGGTCTTCCCCATAATGCTGAGGGGGAGACAAATGAAACTGCTACTTCTAAACCTTAGGGAGTTGAAAACCCTGAGGGAACCGAGAAACCTCCCTCTGTATCTGAGGGGGAGCAACTCGAAGAGCAACTTGATGAAGCCGTTGCTGATGTTACCGAACCTTATGCTGACGAGGTCGAAACTGAAGAAGAAGCTGAAGACGACGAACCTATCGACATCGCTGACGATGAACCATCATCATCTCATAAAATCAATGATGATGATGATGATGACGATGATGACAATTTCTTCTTCGTCCATCCTATCAAGACCACCACAGCTCAAAAAGGGGTCGTGATAAAAGAACCATCAAGGGAGACGACTAAGACAAAGCCTGCAGCATCTGAAGCTGATAAAGGCAAAAACAAAGGCCTCGCTGCAGAAGGCAATCTGTCTATCCTTCAGATAAAGCCAGTTTGTCAGGTACAATATCTTCTCTTCCCTTACTCTGCATCCATCCTCTATCCCTTCTCAATCTCAGTTCTCCTCTCCATAAAACCTCTATATACGTAACCATATTCTTTTCTCTATCTCTTTCTTCCCAAATGATCTCATTTAAACGATTGCTGTGTTTCATCTAGTCCTCTCCCCTGTTTGAGGATCCTGTTGAAGACTCTCCTGCTACAACTCCAATAATCCCAGCCACAAGAGCTGAAGAAATAATCCCAGTCTTAGATTTATCTGAGACTGATGAACCTGAAGAACAACTACTCTCTCACAAAAACAGACCTTTCTTGGCTCCTCAAAAGCTAAGTGAAGAGGATTAGAAAAAGAGAGAAGAAATGATCAAGAAGTTTGAGGATCAGCGAATCATTCTCCCTCGCTCCAAAGTCACTCCTGTTCCTACAAAGTTCAGGTTATCAAAGAAAGAATTCACTGATCATCTCAGAGCTGAAAGATTACTTGCCAAAAGAAGGAAAGTTGAAGAAAAAGATAAGGCCCTCGCCATCCAGCTTGCCCAACAATCAGTGAATGACCCTGAACTAAAAAGAACTCCCATTGAAGTCCAACGTCAGTTATGGGAAGACGCCCAGAAGATCGTTGAAGAAAAGACCAAGGTATCTGATTCTACTTTGAAATGGTGCAAAGAAAGGCTGAACTATCGATCTCGGCCATCCAGAATCAACAAGGTACTTATCAAGGGAAAATCGACCATAGACGTTCATGTCGTTGAAGTTGACATATTCAGAGAAGATGGTTCCATGCAACACATCTATGCTGATACAACAAGAAGTTCGGTCTCTCTGAATGGTTGGAGATGCGAATAGCCATTCAGCGATCTCGCTCAAAATATAAGAGCCATGTCGTGAAGATTATAAATTCTCAGATCGACTTGGTTTCTTCTGCTGTGGATATTCCTCCTCCCACTCCTCTTGCAACTCAACGAAGAAGGGCCTCTGCAAAGAAAAAGATAATATTTTCAGATTCAGGTCCTCCTATCCGGAACGAAACAGGTATTGGTTTCTCACGTGCTGAAGTACTTGGTCCTGAACCTGACCTCTCAGCGCTTGACACCTCTATGCCTCCTAGTGAAAATTTTATCCCTGAAAAAGTCATAAGTGAACCCTATGGGATATTCTTTCATGACTATGATGGACGTCAACGTTTTCAACGCATCTCTGAGCTTCCCATTACTCCCATCGAACAGCTCAAGGATCTCATCTATTGGTGTGAATTCAGAAACGACCTTCAGGCTCGATACCTCAAGCCCTTGATCTTTGAAGAAGCAAAGAACAAACGAGATCAAGGAGTAAAGGTCCCTGACTGGATGATTCCCACATCAAAGACCTTTGATGAACTTCTCGTTAAGGAAGAACCTTATAGCTGATAGGACTGCCTTGTAATTCCTCCTTCTTTATCAGCTAATATCTTTTGTACTTGTAATTATTATTTTCTGTACTTGTAATTTTTCCACTTCCCTCTGTAACCTTTACGAAGTTTAAAGAAAAATTTCAGCGAATGTACTTTACTCCATCAGTACTCAAAAGATCCCAGAAAACAGTAAAAGGGACAAATATTTTATGAGTTCTTTTTATCTTTATGTTTTCATAATTAGCAATTTTCTCAGTTGCTAAGTCAATATCAAATAGGGGGAGATTGTTGATCCAAACCTTCAGTGATTTGATAATGACCCTTCTAAACACTTAGTGAAAATTGTAAGTAGACATTATGTATTAGAGTTTCACTATCGCTGATAAGTACTATGTCTCTACAGTACCGCTGATAGGAAACTCATGCTCTTTAATTTAGACATTTCAGCGAATCTGTTAACCCATAAAGCTCTGAGCCTGTTCAGTACTTTTGGTGATCGCTGATAGTTTAATCGTTTACTTATAATCCCTGAAGACAAGTTTAACGTCAACTATGTTTTACGATGAAGTCGAAGATCAAGCTCAAGAACAGCGACAAGTCTACTAATGAACTGATGCGGATATCAGCGAAGCCAAGACCTCTCCACTCAACGTGAAGTATCAAGTAGAAGACTTTAGCGATTGCTGAGCTTTGTCACTCGTTGATAAAGTATTGTTCAACAAACGATGATCATGAGGTCTACTCTACAAGTTACTTTTGTCTTTCCCCCTTGCACGTCTCCGTACGAAGTGTCAGAACGGACATCCCTTCTGTCCAGAATCGTACAACCAACTCTGATTCTACATTGTACACCATGCGGCTACTAAGGTTGTCTACAAAGGTCAACCCATGCAACCAATCAGCTGCTGCCACATGTAAAGTAATACTGCCATGCATTAAAGGCATGCAGTATATAAGAAGAACCCTACTTCAGAAATGAAGTGCTCGACCATCTTCTTCTTTCTCTCTTAGTATTAGAATATTTATCTTTAATATTCTTATCTCCTTTCTGTCTTAATTCTGGTGCAAGAAACTTAGTGTTCTTAACTTGTTTAGATTAGGTTAATCCTTAATCTTGTTCCGCAACAAGTTGTAAATTGTTTGATTATATCAATAAACAATTTAGAAAGTAAAAATATGTGTGTTTGTATTCAACCCCCCCCCCCCCCCCCTTCTACAAACTTGTATAACCCTCTCAGGACCAACATGTATGTTTTCAATGGAAAATGGTTTGTCCCAACGAATGATGGTTTTTGAGTTAACCATGTATTTAGAGCATATATTTGCATAGACGTCGGTTAAATGTGTTTTATTGTTTTGATGACTTTCATTTATTAGTCAATTAAGTTGTTGAGCTTTTGGCTTGGTTTTCACTTAAAAGAGTCCTGGGGACATTAGTCCGATTTAAATTGCTCCACGTTGAGCTTTTGGAGTTATATGCATTTGTGGCGTATTTATTTGTAACTTACATGGGTCGAGTGTGTTGGACATTTGTCACGTAATTTAGACAGTAATGCATTGAAACCATAGGCATGTGAGTCAGCCTTGTGTTGATGGTCATGTGGGTATTGCGAGGTTGGACTCTAGGACCTTAAACTTTTCAAGTAGACACTAGATGGGTTGAGTCCGAAAGTGATGTCCTGGTGACACACTAGGATCTCCGCTGTTGAGGTTTACCTTTGAGGTATACACTAAGTGGGACGGGCCTTGAGGTGGAACTCGTAAGAATAGAAACTAAGGTAAACCGGCTCTTGAGGTGAAATGTACACCCTCGAATTGGGAAAGAGCAACTAATTAAAATTTTCGATAATACATCCAATATAATAGGATTTCACCTTATAATTCAATACGGGAAATACCTCAAATTAAAATCTATGATTAACCTCAACAATATATATATATATATATATTCTCAAGTCCCAATACAAAGGCTAAGTTCACATCGGGTGTTACTTAACTCAAGTACAAAATGCTATTCCCAAAATCAACACGGAAGATTCACCTAAACAATTCACCTCTCGAGCACATTACTAGCACACGACCTTTCGCAGTGTCACTAGAACTACTCCTAACCTGAACCTGTTGCACATGCCGACAAGTAAAAAGGGTTAGGCTAACGCCTAGTGAGTTCAAGAGTTTATAACATTATTTAAATAATTCTTTAAATGAAAGTTTGCGACATAGATTATAATTTCCAAAAGAGTTTATGAGAAGGATATAAACGACTCATTTTCCAACGCACCCAAACTCTATGGAAAAAGTTCCCAAATTGTACAAAGCGTTTTACAAAATGAATTCCAATCCCAACTCACTCAAAACGTGAATAAATCTATATTATGCGAACCTTCAAATACGATTGATGACATAATACTCAACCCATAAATCATGGAAGAACAATCCATATAAATATAACACTTCACCAAAAACATGATACGAACCAATACTCACGCGAACGTAACATGTAATGAAGTCCAAATACCATAAATATGGAAATGACTTGCTTCATTCAAACTTTAATATACATGGAGGGAAATCCAATATTAAAGTCATCAATTGCAGTCAATCGTACAAGACCAACTATAATAAAACAAGGACATTATAAAATCCCAAGTAATGTTGGCCGACGACGGGGGAGACCCGTATCCATTGAGAGTGGAGGAACACAAAAGTATGCCACTCATACAATGTTAATCGTACGACACTTCACGACATAAAAGCCCAAGTATCCCATACGACGCCTTTCAAGACACACCCAAAGAGACAACTGACCTTAGCGGAATATTAGCAAGAATACCACCAAAGGCTCGTCACAAGCGGGGATACAACCATGGCATTGCCCCGACATGGGGAAGGTCATAAACGCCCGTCAATCATACCTGACAGCTCAACCGGACTTAGCCCTCCTAGTGTACCCTTGAAAAGTAAAGGTCATAAAACATGGGCCCTGTCAAATCCCGCGACACCCAGTAGACCATCAAATAATGACTGACTTACGTGCCTATGGATCCAATGCAACACAGTCTACAATAACATGCCCATCCCGGAATGACTAAAGCACCCAAGCATGTAAATATCGATAATGTGCAATAATATGCAATATGTTGCAATAAATGCAAACCATAAATAAGACACCACATTGAGCCATCAAAACCGGACAAAATGTCCCCAAGACTTCCTTAAAGTCAAAACCAAGCAAAATGCTCAAAACCCATTAGACCCATAAATAACGGTCCTCAAAATATAAACCCATTAAAACGTCGTTTAGGTAAACGTATACCATAAAATCCTCATTAACCCAAAACTCGTCACGTATTAATATAAATGGGTTCCCAAAATGGACTCATACTCTTATAATTCTCAAAATGACTCATGACACTAAAATGTGCATTTTCCCAAATGGTTTATAAAATTAATTACACCAATATGATTAAACCGTCGAATAAACTCCATTTTGAGCAATAAATCTTTTAAGGATATATTATGATTTGTACACATCAAATATCCAAAAATCCCAAATATGGGTGTTTTACAACTTTACAAAGGTAAACACTTCAAAAAGGGTTAAACTCATCAAATAACCCAACAAATGATAATTTCAAGTAAAACACACAAATACTTGGAAAATAACATTTTTGGCATGTACAACGTTTTCGCAAATCAACTTGAACTCACCTTGCTAGATTTAGGCAAAATCTAGATTTTCCCCAAACGTAAGCTCCTTTGAAGAAACTTGAATCTTCAAGCCAAATCCTCCAAAAACCTAGATCCATAAGTTTCCAACCATAAAGAATCATTCCCCAAACATTTTACACCAAGATCTCAACTTATATCAAAACCCTAATTTTCATAGGTGAAGAAGGAGAAGGTCACCTCCACCAAGCACAACCAAAATCACCCAATAATACCCAAAATGGAACAGAAGGTGAAAACAACAACAATCTAGCTTTTGGTAGAGATAGATTACCTTCATCACTTGGATCCTCAAAGCAAGGCTCCTAATCTCCCACAAAAGCTTCAAGCTTCCATATCTTCAACAATGGTGGAAATGGGTTTGATTTGAGTGGAGAAGATGAGGAAGGGTTTAGGGTTTTCTTGGAGAATGGTTTAGGGTTTTCTTGGAGAAGAAATCGGTTTAGAGAGAGAGAGTTGAGTTGTGGTTTGGAAATGAAGTGAGGAAAGAGAGAGGGAAGAGTCTTAAAAGAAACCAAAATATCTCATCAGGCCTATCGCGGACGTCCGGCTGGAGGCTCATGCGGACGTCCGACCTCAACCTGATCCGAACTCACCCAATTTATGTTGCTTTCGCGGACGACCCACGGACTTCCGCATGAACACGGACGTCCGGCTCATGCCTTAAGTGGACGTCCGCATACCTCAATTTGTTGATTTGCTGAAATTTCGGGGTGTTACATGAAACATGTTAAGAAGTCGTAGGGATATTTGGACATTAAGTCGTGAAGTGTTATGCGATTAACATTGTACGAGTGACACACTTATGTTTTCCCATCACTCTCAATGATACGGGTCTGCCCATCGTTGTTAAACCTCTTATTCGGATAATCTATTATCCATATTTTAATATTACTCGAGTTTTGGCAAGTAACCGTAATTTATGACTTCGATATATTGGATCCCCTCCATATAATAAGGTTTTGGATAAGAGTTTTAATCTTGTTTGTACTTCGTGTGAGTTTTGAGTTTGAGTCTCACGATAAAAGAGTATTTTACATAATGATATTTCATCATGAAAACAATGGGTTTTGAAAAATATGATGCTTTCATATTTTATACGTTCATTTTTGGGAATTGTGATTTAAATAGCATTCTTTTGGTTTTATCGTTTTATATAAATGAAGAAAACTCTTGGAGTCACTATGTGTTAAGCCTAACCTTTTTTATTTGTTGATATGTGCATCAGGTTGTTGTTGGGGAATGGTACTAGCAACATCGTGAAGCGTTTAGTGCTAGTTAGATGCACGAGTAGGATATAGCTATTGGCGATATCTTCCGCATGTTAGAGATAGCTAGAATTATTGGGTTTTAGGTTATTTAGTTACTGATGTATTTAGAAAATTTTAAATTAGTCGCTCTTTTCAAATTTGAGGGTATTGCATGTTTAGAATAATCTGAGTAACACTCAAGCTATGCTAAATACACTTAAATGGACAAGGGATCCTCCGTAAATCAGATTATTGTTGATGCTACAAGTGGAGCAAAAACTAGATCTGCAACAACCAATGAGTGTTTATTTGTGAATTTTCTTACCTCAACTGAACCTAAGAAGCCATTTGAAGCATTACAAGATCGATATTGGGTTTTGGAAATGCATAATTGTAACAACCCGGTTTCCCAAACATACAACAAATAACATACCATGCATACATATCATTGATTTACAACAAAAGTTACATAACAAACCAAGTACGGTCCCTTCGGTCTCATAAATTACAAAATATATATAAAAGCCTCCTAAT
Source organism: Saussurea involucrata (assembly GCA_033807775.1). Classification (NCBI taxonomy): domain Eukaryota; kingdom Viridiplantae; phylum Streptophyta; class Magnoliopsida; order Asterales; family Asteraceae; genus Saussurea; species Saussurea involucrata. The sequence goes on from CM066314.1 coordinate 165,781,272, forward strand.
CAACATCCATCAAAAGCTTCCTACACTTCATCCTCTCCTTCCGATCCTTAACCTGGAAAACATATTTTTGAAAACAAAATGAGGGTTAGACCAAACGGGTCTAGTGAGTTAATCCCGGTCCTTTCCAAAAATCATTATAAAACCTTTCCTGTAAATCCTTTGTATCAAAATAATTTAGATAAACCTTTGGTAACCCTTTCGTAAAATATAAACATACCACACGTATTTAAATACCAATCAAGACTCATGCATTGTGCTCGACTCCTCATCCTCTTTCTCATTCTCATTCCCATGGCCATATTAGTTGGTAGCAAGCCAACTAATTATCGTCACTGTACCAAAATACAGTCGACTCCGCTGCAATCACATACAGCCCCACTGCAATTTCCTACAGCTCCACTGCAATTCCATACAACTCCGTTGCATTTCCTTACAACTCCGCCGACTAATAATTCGGCTAATCATATACTCGTGTAGTGCATTAATCATATAAATACAATATATATCTCAATATACCATATTGTCATTTATATACACATAATCATATTCCTACCACATAACCATCTCATTTATATATATACACATATATATGTATCCCAGTTCAAAAACGTTTTAAAGCAAAACTCACCTCGATCGCTTATCCATAAACACTTCCAAGCTTTTCTCCAAAAGATTCAGTCTTTCAATCCAAATCCACAGAATCTGAAACAGATTAAATACAAATATCCCCTTACCATTTGAACACGTGAACTCTAGATAAATCCACCTAACTCTCGCCATCAAAACAACCAAATAACTATAGTTTCCGGACAGCCCAAAGCCACCCGGACAACCCAACTTTTCCGGACAGCATAAAGAATACGGACAACACAAGGAATCCGGATGCCATCCGGTCTCTAAATCATCCGGAAACCATCAATCAAATCGTCCGGACTCTATCAACAACTTACCCGGACACCACCCAAGAATCTACCCGGATACCTTCATATCATCCGGACACCTCTGTCGGTTTGGTACTTTTTTACCCAGAAAACCGACTGAATTAACCCCAGATGTGTATTTAACTATTCTAATCCGATAGAAACCTTCTAAAAGCAATTACAAACACAAAATACAAAGGAACATACCTTAATTTCTCTTCCAAGTACTCCAAATTGAGTCTCTTAGCCACAGCCTTTCTTTCTTCTTCTTGCTCTCTCTTTCTCTCAACACACACACACAACACCTACTGATTTTCTGCTTTGTGAATATCTGGAAGTCCATAAGGATAATATCTAACCTTATTTACCATTTAAACCCCACATTTCTCACTAATGACCACAATACCTTTTTAACTTACTAATTAATCCAAACACCCCTAAACCTATATATATTTACCCAAACATACCCTAAACATCTAACTTTAAAGTTAACTTTATTTAACGGAAAGGAGATTTTAACTAATGAACTTATCCGGGGCATTACAATAATGAACTTCTTCAATTTAATAGAAACAAAGTACGGAGGTTGGTTCCAAGATCTATAGAACAATCTATAATTGGAACAAAGTGAGTCTTCAGAAATAAGAAATATGAAGCTAGGATAGTGGTAAAAAATAAATCTAGATTGGTAGCTAAACGGTATTTCCAACAAGAAGGAATTGGTTATGATGAAACATTTGCACTAGTTGTGAGGATTGTTCTGGCATATGCACCACACAATAACTTCAAAGTTATTCAGATGGATGTCAAATATGCATATTTGCATGTTGTGCTACACGAGGAAGTTTATGTTGGCCAACCTATAGGATTTGAAGATCCTATGCATCCAGACTATGCATATGTTTTAGACAAAGCTTTGTATAGACTTAAAAACGCTCCAAGAGATGGTGTGACCGACTTTCACTTAAAGTTTTGCTTCAAGAAAGCTACTATAGTTACAACTTTATTTCTAAAGAAGCAAGGTGAGGATTTAATCTCGATACAAATTTACTTAGATATTATCTTTGGTTCTATTAATCCTAAATATTGTAAGAACTTTTCAGACATAGTGTAAACTAAGATTGAAATGAGTAAGATAGGTGAATTGAATTTATTTCATGGACTTCAAGTGAAACAATCCCCTGAAGGCATTTTTATTAGTCAATATAAGTATGTAAAAGATATTGTAAAGAAATTTAATATGTCTAGTTTTCTTCAATAAAGACAAGAATGGCCATAGAATTAAGCGTGTTGCATATTTAATAGGAAAATTCGTTGATCAAAAGACTTATAGATGCATGGTTGGTTCTTTATTATATCTGACCGCTAGTAGACCATATATCATGTTTGCTACATGTTCTATGCATGATGTCAAGATAGTCCAAAAGAATCACATCTTGCAGCTGTTAATAGGATCCTCAGATATGTAAAAGGCACGCCTAGATTGGGCCTTACTTCACAAATATCACACACAAAGAGACTTTGAGTTCCTACAATGACTGTGTTGATTAATGAGTTTTCATCACGAAAATGATGGGTTCTTGGAAGGGAGTTATTTTTACATTTAATACTTTTTATTTTGGAAAGTGTGATTTAACTAACATTCCTTCAGTTTTATCATTTTATATAAATGATGAAAGTTTCTAGAACTCAATAGGCATGAAGTCTAATTCTTTTTTTTGTCGACACGTGCATCAGGTCCTCGTTGGGAAAATGTACTAGCGACACTGTGATAAGATGAGTGCTAGTTAGAGGCACGGGAAGGAATTAGCTATCCGGGGACATCTTTCATCCGTTGGAGATAACGATTATTTATGGGTTTTAGTAACACCCGTCCCTAATACAGACTTATGTAAGGTTTGGAGTATTATTATTTGATGTTGAATTCTAGATTTCCAGTATAGGTAATCAACTATTAACATTTACAAAGGTATTTATTGATTGTTTGATATTTATTAAAAAAAATTAGTCGCTCTTTAGAGATTCGTGCCAATTTTCAAATTGCATTGAAATGCATGCCAACTTCAAATTGATGATCAAATCCGAGAAGGCTCAACGGAACACATATACTCAAGCAACATGTAAGAATACAACTATTTCATTCTTAGTATTCCAACTCAGATCGGTATTATCGAGCCTTTATAAAAAATAATAAATTACCTCTTTATCAATTGATTATTATAAAACATATGTTTTCAACATATTTTAAAACGTTATTACCCACAAATCCTACAAAATCTTGCAAAATACCTACCACCCCATGGGATTTATAAATCCCATGTTTGTGTGGTTTCAATTAAATCCCGTGATTTCAGTTCCAAGAAAATTTTCAAACCAAACAAGGAATAGTACTATTTTATTGTTTCAATTTCAGCGATCAGATTATCCTGAGTCTATTCAGTGTTTGATGAATATGTATTATGAGTTTCAGTGATAGCTGGAGATAACAAGAAAGTGGGCATTAACCCCAAATCTCGAACTATCATTGCCATGACACTCCTTGATGAGGAATATCACTCTATTATGAACCTCAAACCCTCAAACGCCATGTGGGACACACATTGTGTTTAGTATGAAGGTGTGACAATATGAAATGTTCATTTATGGAAAAAGGAATCTTTGTCTGAAGTACACCAACCCTATAATTGCTTATTATTTGACCTTAGAACTGTTGGTCGAGAATATTCTAACTTTGAGACTCTGACAAAGTTTTAGGAATGTCTTCCTAAAATCTAGGAAAGTAATTCAATGTGGCTCATGTTTCCAAAAAAACCATAAAAACTTATCTTTTAGTGCTCTCTACGGCATTTTGCTGAACCATGAGTAGTCTCGACAGATGAAGAAGAATCTCGTCAGAGATTCAAAAGATTCTAAATGATCTTTTGTAGCTTTAACCTCTTCAGAGACTATTCCCTCACAAAGTTCTTCTACTCTAATTGTTATTCCCAAGTATCTCTTAATGTAAAGCATTGAAAAGTTTCTAAGCCAAGAAGACTAGAGGCAGCTCTGCTCAAAAAGCCACGTTGAACCAGAGGCCCACTAGAAGATATTCAATCAGAGGAAGCTCAACCAGAAGATGATCATGCAAACTAGATCCCCCAGTCCCCCTCTCACTCTATCTCTGTATTCAACAAGCTGCTCAAATCTCTAAATGTGGTCTTCCTATCCAAGTCTAACACGTCACATGAAGCGATTTATTTCACCTTTACACATGGAGCTTTTACATTGGACAATGCATTGACTTCCCTTATTTAGGCTATAAATAGAAGATCCGATTGTTGCATCATGCATCCTTTCACGTAGTTTTCATATATTTGCAACAACTTAGAGAGAATTCTAGAGAGAATTTTACATGCACACTACTTGTGTGTTCGTGGTGTTTTACGCAATAATTCTCCAGAATTCTAGTCAATATATATGACTACAATGGCTTCTGCATCCGATGATATCTTCTCTATTTTAGTTTACTTTCTATAATCTATTATATGATTATTTGTCTATTGCTTCCACTCATATTCTTCACAACTATCACACACAAAGAGAATCTAAATTCCTACAATGATTGTTTTGATTAATGAGTTTTCATCACCAAAATGGTGGGTTCTTGGAAGGAAGTTGTTTTTACATTAAATCATTTTTATTTTGGAAAGTGTGATTTAAATAACATTCTTTCAGTTTTTTTGTTTTATATAAATATATAAAGTTTCTTGAACTCAATAGGCGTTAAGCCAAATTCTTTTATTTGTCGACATGTGCATCTAGTGCTTGTTGGGGAATGGTACTAGCGACATTCTGATAAGATGAGGGCTAGTTAGAGGCACGGGGAGGAATTAGCTATATGTTGGAGATAGCGACTATTATTGGGTTTTAGTAACAGTCGTCCCTAATATAGACTTATGTAAGTTTTGTAGTTTTATTATTTGATGTTGAATTCTAGATTTCCAATATAGGTAATCAACTATTAACATTTACAAAGGGATTTATTGCTTGTTTGATATTTATTCAAAAAAAAAAAAAATTAGTCGTTTTTTCGAGAATCGTGCCAATTTTCAAATTGCATTGAAATTAATGCATGCCAACTTTAAAATGATGATCAAATCTGAGAAGGCTCATCGGAACACAAATATTGAAGCGACTTGTGGGAATACAACGATTTCTTTTTTAGTATTCCAACTCAAATCGGTGTTATCGATCCTTTATAAAAGAAATTAAATTACCTTTTTATTAATTGATTATTATAAAACATATTTTAAAATGTTATTACACACAAATCCTACGAAATCTTGCAAAATATCAACAACCCTATGAGATTTATAAATCCCATGTTTGTAAGGTTTCAATGAAATCTCGTGATTTCAAATCCAAACAATCTTTCAAACCAAACAAGAAATTGGATTGCTTTGGAATTGAATTCTAAATCCGACAATTCTATCAAATCTTATAAGCCAAACGACACTTAAGTCTCCATCACCATGCCTTAAATGTTTGAGTATTTACACCAAAAAGAGTTGTATAACTAAAAACTTAGTCAATGCATGCACTACAAGCTAAAAGAGGTCAAACTCATGCAAGGCTTATCTTCAAAAGATTTTTTAAAATATACTAACTTAGTGTTGTTTTTCTAAATACATAAAGCAAAGTGTAGGAATACTTGTATATTACATGTATAAAACTTTTTGTGCTTTTATAAATGCTTTATAAAACACCAATAAAAACACAATCAAAATTACTTTGGTTTAGTTACCCAACCTAGTTAAGATCAAAAGAGTTATTTAAAAAACAGTCTTACAAACTTTATTATTTTATAAAAATGCAATTGTCTAAATTATGATTTTGTGAAAATCATTTTATATAAAGATCCCTCAACTTTTTATAAAAAAAAAGTTTTATAAACCCTCCAATTCCAAACCCTTCCACGAAATTGAAATCCGTCAAAACCATCCCAACGCCATGTGGGACACACTTTGTGTTCAATATGAAGGTCTAACAATATGAAATGTTCATTTATGGAAAAAAGAATATTTGTGTGAGGTACACCAACCCTTTAATTGCTTATTTATTGACCTTAGAACTGTTAGTAGAGAAATATATTCTAATTCTGAGACTCTGACAAAGTTTTTGGAATGTCTTCCTAAAATCTAGGACAATTATTCAATGTGTCTCAAGTTACCAAAAAACCCTAAAAACTTATCTCTTAGTGCTCTGTACGGCATATTGCTGAACCATGAGCAGTCTCGACATATGAAGAAGAATCTCGTCAAAGATTCTAAACACACTTATGTAGCTTTAATGTCTTCAGAGACTATCCCCTCACAAAGTTCTTCTATTCTAACCGTTAGCCCCAAATATCTGTTAATATAAAAGTATTGAAAAGTTTCTAAGCCAAAAAGACTAGAGGTAGCTCTGCTTAAAAAGCCACGTTGAACCAGAGCCTATCTAAAAGATAGTCAATGAGAGGAGCTCAACCAGAAGATGATCAAGCAAAATAGATCCCTCAGGCCCCCTCTGACTCGATCTTTGTGATCAACAAGATGCTCAAATCTCTAAGTGTGGTCTTCCTATCCAAGTCTGACACGTCACCTAGAAACGGTTTATTTCACCTTTACACATGGAGCTTTTACATTGGACAGTACATTGACTTCCCAGAGTTAGGTTATAAATAGAAGATCCACTTGTTGCATCATGTTTCCTTTCACGTAGTTTTCATATCTTTGCATAAAATAAGAGAGAGAATTCTAGAGAGAATTTTACATGCACACTACATGTGCTCTTGGTGTTTTACGGTGTAATTCTCCAGAATTCTAATCAATTCATATTACTACAATGGATTCTACATCCGATGATATCTTCTCTGTAACAACCCAGTCTAAAATAAGCAAGCAATTCGTACTAAAATGAAATATCCCAAAATCGGGTTCCAAAATTTCTTACATAAGTCTCAAAACTTAGGTTGGCAGAAGTAACCTATACACAACTGAGAATAACTACCACTAAAAGTATGAGTGGCATTATCTCTAACTGCATCTGTGCTCTATCATGCTCTTGCTCGCTTATCGGAGCCTCCTATTATCTGCTTACCTGAAAAGGTTTAGTTTGGAAAATGCGAGGGTTAGACCATGAGGTATAGTGAGCTCCCTCCTGACGGTTCTCAAAATCATTTCAATACAGTTTAAAACTTTCAAATATCTTTTCATTAACTTTCACATAACTTTTCATAAAACTTTCACATAACTTCACATAAAACTTCCACGGATAAATCCGCACTCGTAAACGGCACCCTGAAGTCACCCGAAGGTGCCAACGAGTTAGTCTCACACTGCCTTACTGGATACTCCCTTCCATGGCATAAATGGGTCACCTTCCCGGCATGAGCACTAGCGGGTCTACCTCCCGTCTTAGCCAGTTTACGTCTAACACAATGTATGCATACATCTCACATAAATCTTTAAACAAACTTTCATGCAATTAACAGCATAAAAATAAAGCATGGCATTTCTCATCATGTACTTACTCTGGAAAACACGTTTAAAACACGTATTTTAGTTAGAAAAACTCACCTGATGCTCTTACTTCTCTTTTCTAATATGTTCCCGACTTCCAATCGATCTTCCTGAATGAATGGACAAAACATAAGCTGATCACTCAACTGTCCGGATACCACTTCCCGGATAACACTACTTTCCGGTTATCACTACTTTCCGGGTAACACTACTTTCCGGATGACTCCACTAACCGGATACTTTCTACTTACCGGACACTTGACTTACCGGGTGCTAGACTTACCGAATACCCTTCCGGAAACCCTCAACTTTGAGACTTACCGGATACATTTTCTGGAAACTCTCAATCATTGAGACTTTCCGGACACCACGCTGTGACGAACAACAGGGGTAAAATCCACATAAATCCCTTTAAACGATACGATAAAGAGGTAAATAACCACACGATCGATCTATAACCAATTCCCGCAATATTTTACTAACTAGACACGATTTAAGGCATGCAAATCTTTCCTTAGAGTCTCAAATAACTTTAATAAGTAAAAACCCTCAAACATTCCAACAATCATCAAATCAATCCTAAATAGAGTTATAGATTAAGGATTACCTGATAGATTACTTGCAATAAACGAATTTCCAACACCACTCCTTCTTCTGATCCCAAAGATGGATGACTCTCTTCTTCAAATGCTCAAGAACCACCAAAAACCCTTTTCCTCCTATTCTCTCAATTAATCAGCCGCCAACAACAATTAGAAAACTCTTCTAGGGTTTTGAGCCCATTTTGGGGCTTTTTTATACCTGCCCCAAAACTTACAATATTAGCCCCTGAACTTTTGTCCTTATATATTTCATACAAAACTTAAACCTTTCCAAATTTGGTCTTGGTTATTACAACACTCCCCCCTCAAAAGAATTCCGTCCTCGGAATTCCATTCTCGAAAAGAAGATGGTACTTAGACCTCGTATCCACTCATACCTCTCAAGTTGCTTCTCGTTCCTCGTGATATCTCCACTGAATCTTCACTAATCGGACCTCTTTGCTCCTCGTTTTGCAAACCTTACTGCTCACGATTTCAATCGGTTCTCCTATGTAAGTCAACCTCTCATCTATACTGATGTCCCCCCAGAGGAACAGCCACCTCGGTATCTGACAAACACTTCTTTAAGTCCGAGGCATGAAATGTCGGATGAATACTCTTTAGATCCTCTTACACGTATGCCGTTGCTCTAACTCGCTCACTAAAGACGAAAGTCAACTTCTTATCGTCTGTATTTCTTGCAAGGTCGCCAACATCTCACTTCCCACATCGGCTCTCCACAAAAGAGACACACATCACACTTTGAATTCCTTCTCAAAATCTCATCGAGTACCTCAAGATCGTGCACTATCTATTCAACTCTCATAACTCTGACGGGCCCACAGATCGTTCAGATGGGAAACAACCATATGTTTTCAATTCTCAAGGTTCACTTTACCTATCTCTCAGTTCTCAAGGTTCAACAGCCTTATGTTTTCAATCCAACCACTCAGTTCTACTCGGCTTACCCAAATCGTTCAGATGGGAAACATAACCGCACCCCATACATGAAACCGCCCTCGGCGAGTCATCACTTTGCTAAATCGTTCCATCTTGCACTATTTACTTGTACCCTCTTCGATCACTATACTCGCTTAAAACTACCTGATAAATCCAAGGCCAACCGCGCCTCCATTTGCTCGCCTCCGTCCACACATCGGGACTCATGGTTTTAAACACTTCTAATTAAGCTCTCTCATACATTTATACTTCCTTAAGAGAAAGAACTTGGCGGAAATTTCTCGCCACAACCACGAGAATCTTCTACCAGGAAAACTCACTCACTGACAACTTGGCACAAGGCCAACCTTGTACATCCCGACAAGCTCACACCCAGGAGTCCTCCCCTCGTTGTACCTGAAATTTCTATATTACTTCTTCCAACCGACATTCGTCCATGCAGATCATACTCCTTTCCCGAATCACATCGGCTACAACTCGACAACTAATTCGTACGTTCTCACCACTTCATCATTTCACACTTAACGTGTCTAATAGTAGGAAACCTCTATAATTCCTTATTGGAGTACTCACCTATCCGAATTGAACTTATCCTGAAGGCTCATCAATTTCTCACTGCTTGCCACAAGCGTTTTGTAATAACTGGGTACGTTATTGGTTTATTTAATTTTATTTATTTGATTTTAAGGTAAGTTTGGGATTAGTTTTATGGAGTTATAAGTTAAGGGGTAGACTTTAATTTTTATTTAGAAGTTTGGGGGTATGTTTTGCCACATAAGATAAGTTTGAGGTTTGTTTGGTAAGTGTGTTTAAACACATCACCACAAACCGCCTCTTTCCTTTCATTTAGAGTGAGGTGTCTCACTTAGAGACACTTATTAATATTAAGTGTGTGTGTGTGTGTGTGTGTGTGTGTGTGTTTGGTGTTCACGGCAATAGAAAGAGAGAGAATTAAGAGAGAAAGGTAAAGGAGAAGAAGAAGGAAAGCTAATGATCTTCAGCTGGAATTGCTTAATTAATTGAAGAAACAAAGAGATTTCTGTGAAGTTGGTGACGAAGATTCTTACGACTTTAATTAGAGTAACGCGACTACAATCAGGTGAGTTTTACTTTAAAATGTTTTCAAAGCTGGAAGACATGTATGTATGGATTGGGAATGTGATAGATGGTGTGATTATGTGTTTATGTTTGAAATATAATATATTGAGATGTATATTGTATTTACATGAGCATTACACTACACGAGAGAACGTTGGTCGGGCTTAGGACCGGTGGAGTTGGCTGTACAGAGGGACAGCGGTGTTGGCTGTAATTTTCGTACAGCGGAGTAAATTGATTAGTTGGCTTGCAACCAACTAATTTGGCCATGTAAAGGAAGAGTTGTACACGATGCACGAGTCTTGCTTAGTATTTAATTACTTGTTGTATATGTGTGTTTTTACAAAAAGGATTACTAAACTGACAGGGATTATCTCACTAGACCGTTTGGTCTAACCCTCATTTTGTTTTCAAAAATATGTATTCCAGGTAGAGGAAATTTTAATAGCAAAGGGAAGGATAGAGTGTAGGATGCGGTTGATAGCTAACGAAGATTAGGAAAGGCCTATGTTTTGTATTGTATAGTTTTGAGACTTTGGGACCGTACGTGACTTATTATGTATTTTTGTTATGAATGTAACGACGTTATGTATAATATGTTATTTGTTGTATGTTTGGGAAACCGAGTTGTTACAGATGGTATCAGAGCCCTAGTTTAAGAGATTTAGGTATTCGTATATGTACCTAGACTTAAACTGCATGTGAAGTAGGATGTCCCTATTATTTTACAACCTTGGGATGCTAAATATAAAAGGTAGAAGGAACATCATGTAAGGTAAATTCAGATTACGCCTGGCCAGTGTAATTGTGAATTTACAGGTACATGTTTGAACTGGAATACCTTATTATATGGGGTAGGTGCTTATGTGTATATTAATCTTGTTTGAATCTATAGAATGGCAAGCGGTACTCGAAATACGAATAGAGAGGGAGGCGGAAATCCTAATAGAACGAATCCAACAGTCGGGACAAGGGGAAGAGGGGGAGAACGAGACAGGGGCAGAACTGGGGGCAGAGTTCAGTCGCAAGGTACTGACTTTGTTACAAGAAACGATTTGACGGCGGAGATGGGAAGACTGCAAGCGAATATACAAGCCATGTTCGACCGAACTCATCGTAATGAAACTGAAATACCATATCCTAGTCTGGAAGACGAAATGCCCATTACACCTACTGTCATACCGGTGCCAAGGAAGTGTGATTACAAGATGTTCTTAAGTTGCAAACCTCCAATCTACTCCGGAGAAAGAGATCCGATAAAAGCTATGAGGTGGCTGAAAGAAATAGAAGCCATCTTTAAAACTAGCAAATGTGCCAATGAAGATAGAGTACTATATGGGACCACGATATTAAAAGTCGATGCGTTGTACTGGTGGGAAGCTCTTATTACCTCTAGAGGATCTGATGTATATTCTACTTTCTCTTGTGACGAATTTACTACAGCTTTCAAGAGACAGTTTTGTCCTCAAGCAGCAGTTAGACAATTGGAGGAAGAGTTCATGAACCTGCATCAGGGAAGTTTATCGGTTAGGGATTATACTGCTCGTTTCCTAGAGAAGTCTCGTTTCGCAGAGTACTATGTTGCCACGGAGGCACTTAAGATGGAAAGGTTTATCTTCGGGTTAAAGTCAGAAATTAAAAGGTTAGTGATTGCAAAAGGACCCGATACCTTTTCAGCCGCAGTAGATGCTGCGGAAAATGTGGAACGGGATAATGGGAGAGATGCTGGTGATAAGAGTACTGGAAAAAGGAAATTGGAGGAAATTACGTATGATTCAAAGGAGTACGAATCCCCGAGGTTTGATAGTTATCTACCTTTCAGACCAGTTGAAAGACCATGTCCAAAATGCAACCGTATTCATCAAGGAAATTGTTATGCTGATCCCAGAAGTTGTTACAATTGTGGAAAGACCGGTCACATTGCTAAAGACTGTCGGGTAACTCGATTCTGTTTCTCTTGCAACTCTCCTAATCATATTCAGTCAGATTGTCCACAATGGAAATCACAACAGGGTAGTATGACGGTGAGACCAACGGGTGTTAGGACGGGAGAGATACAAGGGTCTGAAGTACCGAAAGCAAAGGGTTGAATCTTCCAAATGACATCACAAGAAGCAGAGGAAATTACGGATGATGTTACAGGTACATTTCTAACAAACTCTATACGTGCTAAAGTGTTATCTGACTTCGGTGCAAAATGATCATTGGTATTTCTGTTCTTTTGTTGCTTATCTGCATTAGAAAAGTATTTGATAATTGTGTTAGAGATATAGATGGGTATGGGGTGTCTATTCAGTGAGTTCATATGGCTTTGATTGAGTTCGAGGTAGTAGTGGAAACTAAGTATCCATATCTTTTCGCTTAACCGAATTCCGGGACGGAATTCTTTTAAGGGGGAGATGTTGTAATAACCGGGTACGTTATTGGTTTATTTAATTTTATTTATTTGATTTTAAGGTAAGTTTGGGATTAGTTTTATGGAGTTATAAGTTAAGGGGTAGACTTTAATTTTTATTTAGAAGTTTGGGGGTATGTTTTGCCACATAAGATAAGTTTGAGGTTTGTTTGGTAAGTGTGTTTAAACACATCACCACAAACCGCCTCTTTCCTTTCATTTAGAGTGAGGTGTCTCACTTAGAGACACTTAGTAATATTAAGTTTGTGTGTGTGTTTGGTGTTCACGGCAAGAGAAAGAGAGAGAATTAAGAGAGAAAGGTAAAGGAGAAGAAGAAGGAAAGCTAATGATCTTCAGCTGGAATTGCTTAATTAATTGAAGAAACAAAGAGATTTCTGTGAAGTTGGTGACGAAGATTCTTACGACTTTAATTAGAGTAACGCAACTACAATCAGGTGAGTTTTACTTTAAAATGTTTTCAAAGTTGGAAGACATGTATGTATGGATTGGGAATGTGATAGATGGTGTGATTATGTGTTTATGTTTGAAATATAATATATTGAGATGTATATTGTATTTACATGAGCATTACACTACACGAGAGCACGTTGGCCGGGCTTAGGACCGGTGGAGTTGGCTGTACAGAGGGACAGCGGTGTTGGCTGTAATTTTCGTATAGCGGAGTAAATTGATTAGTTGGCTTGCAACCAACTAATTTGGCCATGTGAAGGAAGAGTTGTACACGATGCACGAGTCTTTCTTGGTATTTAATTACTTGTTGTATATATGTGTTTTTACAAAAAGGATTACTAAATTGACAGGGATTATCTCACTAGACCGTTTGGTCTAACCCTCATTTTGTTTTCAAAAATATGTATTCCAGGTCGAGGAAATTTTAATAGCAAAGGGAAGGATAAAGTGTAGGATGCGGTTGATAGCTAACGGAGATTAGGAAAGGCCTATGTTTTGTATTGTATAGTTTTGAGACTTTGGGACCGTACGTGACTTATTATGTATTTTGGTTATGAATGTAACGGCGTTATGTATAATATGTTATTTGTTGTATGTTTGGGAAACCGGGTTGTTACACGTTTAGTCATAGGTAGCATAACTTCGGTTACCCCCACACGACAAGGAGAAGTAATCATGCTCACACAAAACCATTCTCAATAGCTTATCACTGAACGACTAGTTCGTTTAAACATTTCTCACAATGACACTAACTTAACTCATTCAGTTGTCTTATCCACTTCTTTCCTGCACAAATTCATATATAAATCCCTTCCTCAATACTCTTTCCAAAAGTTCGCACACTTATCAATGGCAATCTACACAACCCTGCTCCTTTCGGCATTACTATCAAGCTTACTACTTCTAATTTACTCACTTATTCTGACAAACTATATTCACCTCCCCCACGTCAGCGTGGAGCACTGCCCACCAACATTACTCGCCCCTCTCTTCTGACAATTCCCAAGCTGAAAATACTTTCTCATTACTATACATAACCAAACGGTTGCACTAAATTTCTAACTTAAGGCTTTCGGCCAAATCACCTCGAACTGACACCAGTATTTGTTGTTACTACACATTCTTTGATCTTCAGTTAATACCTTCTCGGATAATCCTTTCACCCATAGGAACAATTCTTAATCAGTAAAGATTTCGCATCTACTACTACACATTTTCGACTAATTCATCTACCATCTTCTTTAAACTTCCCCTGATTCCAAGATACACTTACTTAGCGACTCACACCTAAAAAACAATTGGTTTCTTATTTGGGTAACTACCCACCATCACTCCGTCATTCTATCCCGAACATAAACATATTACAACGTCAACTTGCACCCTACGTGCTCCAACAACCTGGTTAACAAGTCGCACACCTCATCCGAAACTCCTAAAAAGACTTCTATTTGATGCTTCATCTTTCTAACATCACGTTACTACAACACTAGCTGGCACATTCATCTTGGCAATTATTGCCACTACATGACTGTACATTCCTCACTCATAACATCACACTGCAGACCAAATCTCTCATGGCCATCCATACACAATTCAAACTCGCCTTCAAATTTTCCCGCATTAGAAATCGAGTCTATCTCGCCACTTTGTCCTTTCTCACTCTAGCTGAACTATAACTCCCTAGTTCCCACTTAGCTCAAATGTAATCGTTCTTGCTAGCTCTCTACGATCCGAGCCCTTACATAAACAGGGCACATCCCCTCACTGGACGATATAAGTTACACACTCGCTCCGTTCGTGCTACAAGCCTTATCCTTCTACGAACCCTCCATACCTCGTAAGTAGAACGCTTATCCAAATCGGCAGTCTCTCACTAACTTAACACCTCTACAAGGTGTTGTCTCAACCTTCCCTCTCCTGGTTCAAGTCTTCGGCCTCAGCCAACTTATACCGCTGCCAACTTCAACATCAATAGTCAACTTGTAACTACTTTCTTAACCTATTCTTTAACATGGGTTCCTTACGGAACCTATTTCTTCCAACACATCGTAATCAACTTCATAATCTGTCGCCCTTATTTCGAAACTTACTCATGTAACATCAATATTACAAGCTCACCTAAAAACTCATATCCCACACCGTGGATTTTTCATTTCTGCCTCACAACACTACTCATAACGAGTTGCTAAAATCAACACTTTGATGACTTTTAGTCCTTCCCTCGGACACCATCGTCCCTCGGCAACTGTATTCCCAGTCACCGAGCAAAGATACAGACCCTCATACACCCGACACTATAATCCATTCCCGACTCTTCCACTGTCCAACTCTCCTCTTGAACACATATACCAACACTACATACGTTCTCCCCTGACTTGTCCAACACCTCTCCACTCTCAGAGTTCTTCCTTAGCTTAAAATGTAATACTCTATGACCTAGTGGGTTCATAGCCTTCGTGCATGACAATACAGTAAATAAATCTTTTCGAACATTTCATCATTTTAAATAAACGACATTTGGAACCACTTGGGTACACATGACCCCATCACTCTTATAACTTTGATGCCCTGCACAACGATTCGAGAATCGTTTGCATGCATCTTCCCGTGAACCTTGATCTTACTCAATCTGAACGATGCTATTACGACAGTAATACATTGAATGAAAATCCTTTCATACGACAAAATTTTAAAAGAAATTACCGACACCAATTAACCCAGTCGGTTCTCGCATTCTTTTATATGATATCAACAGGTCAAAACTCATTTTTATTGTAAAAGTTTTGTTGGCAAATGTTTTCTCGACCTTTTTGTAACAATTTAACTTATCATGAAAAGTGTGAAATAATTTGCAAATCGTTAAGCTCAAAATTTCATTGTGCAAAGTGAATGAAATCGCCTTTTCTTTAAACATACGCTTGCACATTCTGACTCATTTTCGATCAAAATTGATATTTACACATTTAACTTAAATCGCGAATATTTCATGTTACATATAAGAACGCTATGCATGAAACTCTACTTGCAATTGAAGGCTACTCCCCTAACAAGGTCAACCGCTTTACTCACGCAACTTATCCTTGACACTCTACTTTCGACCAATGGTGCCCTCTCGGTCATGCAATAACTTGTTGTACATGCGTTCCACATCTCACTTACGTAACCATTTCACACTATTTTCGCTTTGATCAACTATCTCACTTTCTACTTCTACATGCTTTCAATTCACTATAGGTATCTTATTTCATTTATCCTGCCACTAAACAACTCGACTAAGGAGTCAGGGTTCTAATCCTCAGCTCGCTCTTGAATTGACACTTCCAAGATCTCGACACTGCCCTTCCTTACCATCCGAACTGATCTATCCCACGATTTCTAGAACTGGGACTCTCCAGAAACAGGAGTCTTACTCAAGATCAATCATTCATCCTCTTCGAATCCATGAAGATCTACCTCTAGACGACTCATAACATTCTATACAATATTTCTTCTCTACGATGTATACATACATCACATCATAAATGATCTTTCATGATGCTTCCCCAACAGGGGTCTCAGTCTATCCCTCAAGGGTCTTGCTGACATTCTAGATTACTGGAACACGACATATGACACTAGCTTCAGACTACTACTTCGGAAGAATAAGGCAGATTAAGCACATACATGTACCTGTAAGTTCACAATTACACTGGCCAGGTGTAATCCCAAACTTACCTTACATGTCCGTCCTCGGTACCCTATTAGTCCTATTTCTATAATAGTGTCCTTCTAACACATTTCCTATATATACAATAGTACCCTCCTAACGCATTCCCTGATTCTCAGTTGTGATTTCTACTCCAAAGTTAAAGTTTAGGCCCATCCAGTCACCTAAATCCCTTAAACTATGGCTCTGATACCATCTGTAACATCCCAGGCCAACTGTACCAGATATTGTCTGCTTTGTCCATGCCTGGACGCACGGATTTAAAACGCGTCTGATAGGAGAGGTATCAAGTCCCTCTAATAAGGCAACCTTTGTTCCCCTCCCCAACCAATGTGGGATCTTACAATCCACCCCCCTTGGGAGCCCAGCGTCCTCGCTGGCACACCAGTCTGGAACCTGGCTCTGATACCAATTGTAACAACCCAGTCTAAAATAAGCAAGCAATTCGTACTAAAATGAAATATCCTAAAATCGGGTTCCAAAATTTCTTATATAAGTCTCAAAACTTAGGTTGGCGGAAGCAACCTATACACAACTGAGAATAACTACCACTAAAAGTATGAGTGGCATTATCTCTAACTGTATTTGTGCACTATCCTGCTCTTGCTCGCTTACCGGAGCCTCCTATTATCTGCATACATGAAAAGGTTTAGTTTGGAAAATGCGAGGGTTAGACCATGAGGTCTAGTGAGCTCCCTCCACAGTTTAAAACTTTCAAATATCTTTGCATTAACTTTCACATAACTTTTCATAAAACTTTCACATAACTTCACATAAAACTTCCACGGATAAATCCGCACTCGTAAACGGCACCTGAAGTCACCCGAAGGTGCCAACGAGTCAGTCTCACACTGCCTTACTGGATACTCCCTTCCATGGCATAAACGGGTCACCTTCCCGGCATGAGCACTGGCGAGTCTACCTCCCGTCTTAGCCAGTTTACGTCTAACACAATGTATGCATACATCTCACATAAATCTTTAAACAAACTTTCATGCAATTAACAGCATAAAAATAAAGTATGGCATTTCTCATCATGTACTTACTTTGGAAAACACGTTTAAAACATGTATTTTAGTTAGAAAAACTCACCTGATGCTCTTACTTCTCTTTTCTAATTTGTTCCCGACTTCCAATCGATCTTCCTGAATGAATGGACAAAACATAAGCTGATCACTCAACTGTCCGGATACCACTTCCCGGATAACACTACTTTCCGGTTATCACTATTTTCCGGGTAACACTACTTTCCGGATGACTCCACTAACCGGATACTTTCTACTTACCGGTAACTTGACTTACCGGGTGCTAGACTTACCGAATACCCTTCCGGAAACCCTCAACTTTGAGACTTACCGGATACATTTTCTGGAAACTCTCAATCATTGAGACTTTCCGGACGCCACGATGTGACGAACAACAGGGGTAAAATCCACATAAATCCCTTTAAACGATACGATAAAGCGGTAAATAACCACACGATCGATCTATAACCAATTCCCGCAATACTTTACTAACTAGAAACGATTTAAGGCATGCAAATCTTCCCTTAGAGTCTCAAATAACTTTAATAAGTACAAACCCTCAAACATTCCAACAATCATCAAATCAATCCTAAATAGAGTTATAGATTAGGGATTACCTGATAGATTACTTGCAATAAACGAATTTCCAACACCACTCCTGTAACATCCCGCAAAACGAAACATACATATAACATACATTCCATAACATGTTTACAACAAAGTACTTCATCTTTCACATTTGGTCCCATCTAAAGTCTGAACATAAAAATTCATTACAACTTGATCCACTTTGAATTACATAGTAATAACAAAAATTATAACTACAAAAGCATCCGTAGCATCATGATGATAATCTTCTCCAAAGCTAGCCAACAAGTATTCTATTTACTTGTTCTTACTGGAATCACCACCTGGAATACATAATTTTTAAAACAGAAAATGAGGGTTAGACCTAAGGGTCTAGTGAGTAAATCCCTGACATTTGTAATTCAGTAAAAAAACTCATTTATATAAAACACTATTTATATAAATACACATACCACACACGTAAGTTAATACCAACTAACAATTATTCATCAGACCTGTCTCATTCCACCTTATCCCTCCACCAATGGCCAATATCAATTGGTTGCGAGCCAATTTATCACACCGGTCCAAAGCCCGGCCACGTATTATATTATCATATAATACTCACGTAATTATAATTTCTCAATATATTATAATCACCCACGTATGACATATTCATACCACATATCAAATATTTGTTATTCACATAATGCATTCCAGTAAAATACTTTTTAAAGTAAAACTCACCTGATCTTTTAAGCAAAGGTCCTTCAAACTTTCCTCAATTTAGATTATCTTTTAACCCAGATCCTTAGTATCTGAAACAAATTAAAGTATACATACTCTTTAACACATAAACAGGAAAACCCAACTTTTCGCAACCCACTATTACGAAAAGTTTACTTTTCGCAACCTACAGTTGCGAGTTCCTCACTTTTCGCAACCTACAGTTGCGAGTTCCTCACTTTTCGCAACCAACAGATGTGAAAACCTCACTTCTCGCAAATCACAGTTGCGAGTTCCCTACTTTTCGTGACCAACAGATACGAAAACCTCACTATGCGTTTTAGCTGCTTGTGAAAAGTGGACTTTTCGCAACCAAGGCTTGCGAATTCCTACTTTTCTCAAAAACACTGTTCATCGTCTTTATCAGATAAGTTCAGTTCAGTTGTAGGAATTTCATCTTATACCCAGATTATACAGAAGTGTTCTAAACCCCTTTTAACACCCTAAATTGTAACTAAAAATCACAAATTCATCTAAAATTACCTAAACCCACCTCAAAATAAAAAAGAAACCTAATTCTTAAAAAGAGTGTTTGAATAAGAACATTACCTCTTTGATTTACTGCACCAATTAAGATCCCAGCTGATTATCTTTCAATTCTTCTTCCTCTTCGAACTTCTTCTTCTCTTTCTCTCTCTGCCGTATTCACTCACACACACAAACACTTTGGGATATTCTTGTGTTTTTGTTTACTAATTGAAGACTTCATCTGATACATGATATACTAGAGTCGGTCAAGTGGAGGAGTTTGGCAAAAATACCAATTAGACCCTAGGCTTTACTCAATTGGCAAAACTTATCCCTAAACTTCTTAACTCCATAAAATACTAAAATAAAGACTTATAAAATACCAATTTTAAATTAGATAAAATACCTGGTTATTACAACTCCTTCTTCTGATCCCAAAGATGGATGACTCTCTTCTTCAAATGCTCAAGAACCACCAAAAACCCTTTTCCTCCTTTTCTCCCAATTAATTAGCCGCCAACAACAATTAGAAAACTCTTCTAGGGTTTTGAGCCCATTTTGGGGCTTTTTTATAGCTGCCCAAAACTTACAATATTAGCCCCTAAACTTTTGTCTTTATATATTTCACACAAAACTTAAACCTTTCCAAATTTGGTCTCTATTATTACAACTGGGAACAAAGGTTGCCTTATTAGAGGGACTTGATAACTCTTCTATCAGACGCGTTTTAAATTCGTGAGTCCAGGTGTGGGCAAAGCGGACAATATCTGGTACGGTTGGCCTGGGATGTTACAATTGGTATCAGAGCCGGGAACCGGACTGGTGTGCCAGCGAGGACTCTGGGCTTCCAAGGGGGGTGGATTGTAAGATCCCACATTGGTTGGGGAGGGGAACAAAGGTTGCCTTATTAGAGGGACTTGATACCTCTCCTATCAGAAGCGTTTTAAATCCGTGAGTCCAGGTGTGGACAAAGCGGACAATATCTGGTACGGTTGGCCTGTGATGTTACATTCTCTATTGTAGTTTACTTTCTATAGTGTATTATATGATTATTTATCTATTGCTTCTGCTCATATTCTTCACAAATATCACAAACAAAGGGAATCTGAGTTCCAACAATGATTGTTTGGATTAATGAGTTTTCATCATCAAAATGGTAGATTCTTGGAAGGAAGTTGTTTTTACATTTAATACATTTTATTTTGGAAAATGTGATGTAAATAATATTCTTCAGTTTTATCGTTTTATATAAATGATGAAAGTTTCTTGAACTCAATAGACGTTAAGCCTAATTCTTTTTATTTTTCGACATGTGCATCAGGTCCTTGTTGGGGAATGGTACTAGCAACACTGTGACAAGATGAGTGCTAGTTAATGGCACGAGAAAGAATTAGCTATCCAGGGACATCTTTCATATGGTTGAGATAACGACTATTATTGGATTTTGGTAATACCCGTCCCTAATACAGACTTATTATAAAACATATGTTTTCAACATATTTTAAAACTAATATTACACACAAATCCTACGAAATCTTGCAAAATACCAACATCCCCATGGGATTTAGTTTCAATGAAATCTCGTGATTTCAAATCCAAACAATCTTTCAAAGCACACTAGAAATTGGATTGGATTGGACTGGATCTTACAATCCACCCCCCTTGGGAGCCCAGCGTCCTCGCTGGCACACCAGTACGGAACCTGGCTCTGATACCAATTGTAACAACTCAGTCTAAATTAAGCAAGCAATTCGTACTAAAACGAAATATCCTAAAATCGGGTTCCAAAATTTCTTATATAAGTCTCAAAACTTAGGTTGGCGGAAGCAACCTATACACAACTGAGAATAACTACCACTAAAAGTATGAGTGGCATTATCTCTAACTGTATTTGTGCTCTTTCCTGCTCTTGCTCGCTTACCGGAGCCTCCTATTATCTGCATACATGAAAAGGTTTAGTTTGGAAAATGCGAGGGTTAGACCATGAGGTCTAGTGAGCTCCCTCCACAGTTTAAAACTTTCAAATATCTTTGCATTAACTTTCACATAACTTTTCATAAAACTTTCACATAACTTCACATAAAACTTCCACGGATAAATCCGCACTCGTAAACGGCACCTGAAGTCACCCGAAGGTGCCAACGAGTCAGTCTCACACTGCCTTACTGGATACTCCCTTCCATGGCATAAACGGGTCACCTTCCCGGCATGAGCACTGGCGGGTCTACCTCCCGTCTTAGCCAGTTTACGTCTAACACAATGTATGCATACATCTCACATAAATCTTTAAACAAACTTTCATGCAATTAACAGCATAAAAATAAAGTATGGCATTTCTCATCATGTACTTACTTTGGAAAACACGTTTAAAACATGTATTTTAGTTAGAAAAACTCACCTGATGCTCTTACTTCTCTTTTCTAATTTGTTCCCGACTTCCAATCGATCTTCCTGAATGAATGGACAAAACATAAGCTGATCACTCAACTGTCCGGATACCACTTCCCGGATAACACTACTTTCCGGTTATCACTATTTTCCGGGTAACACTACTTTCCGGATGACTCCACTAACTGGATACTTTCTACTTACCGGTAACTTGACTTACCGGGTGCTAGACTTACCGAATACCCTTCCGGAAACCCTCAACTTTGAGACTTACCGGATACATTTTCTGGAAACTCTCAATCATTGAGACTTTCCGGACGCCACGATGTGACGAACAACAGGGGTAAAATCCACATAAATCCCTTTAAACGATACGATAAAGCGGTAAATAACCACACGATCGATCTATAACCAATTCCCACAATACTTTACTAACTAGAAACGATTTAAGGCATGCAAATCTTCCCTTAGAGTCTCAAATAACTTTAATAAGTAAAAACCCTCAAACATTCCAACAATCATCAAATCAATCCTAAATAGAGTTATAGATTAGGGATTACCTGATAGATTACTCGCAATAAACGAATTTCCAACACCACTCCTTCTTCTGATCCCAAAGATGGATGACTCTCTTCTTCAAATGCTCAAGAACCACCAAAAACCCTTTTCCTCCTTTTCTCCCAATTAATTAGCCGCCAACAACAATTAGAAAACTCTTCTAGGGTTTTGAGCCCATTTTGGGGCTTTTTTATACCTGCCCAAAACTTACAATATTAGCCCCTGAACTTTTGTCTTTATATATTTCACACAAAACTTAAACCTTTCCAAATTTGGTCTCTATTATTACAACTGGGAACAAAGGTTGCCTTATTAGAGGGACTTGATACCTCTCCTATCAGACGCGTTTTAAATCCGTGAGTCCAGATGTGGACAAAGCGGACAATATCTGGTACGGTTGGCCTGGGATGTTACAATTGGTATCAGAGCCGGGAACCGGACTGGTGTGCCAGCGAGGACGCTGGGCTCCCAAGGGGGGTGGATTGTAAGATCCCACATTGGTTGGGGAGGGAAACAAAGGTTGCCTTATTAGAGGGACTTGATACCTCTCCTATCAGACGCGTTTTAAATCCGTGAGTCCAGGTGTGGACAAAGCGGACAATATCTGGTACGGTTGGCCTGTGATGTTACATTCTCTATTGTAGTTTACTTTCTATAGTGTATTATATGATTATTTATCTATTGCTTCTGCTCATATTCTTCACAAATATCACAAACAAAGGGAATCTGAGTTCCAACAATGATTGTTTGGATTAATGAGTTTTCATCATCAAAATGGTAGATTCTTGGAAGGAAGTTGTTTTTACATTTAATACATTTTATTTTGGAAAATGTGATGTAAATAATATTCTTCAGTTTTATCGTTTTATATAAATGATGAAAGTTTCTTGAACTCAATAGACGTTAAGCCTAATTCTTTTTATTTTTCGACATGTGCATCAGGTCCTTGTTGGAGAATGGTACTAGCAACACTGTGACAAGATGAGTGCTAGTTGATGGCACGAGAAAGAATTAGCTATCCAGGGACATCTTTCATATGGTTGAGATAATGACTATTATTGGATTTTGGTAATACCCGTCCCTAATACAGACTTATTATAAAACATATGTTTTCAACATATTTTAAAACTAATATTACACACAAATCCTACGAAATCTTGCAAAATACCAACATCCCCATAGGATTTATAAATCCCATGTATATGAGGTTTCAATGAAATCTCGTGATTTCAAATCCAAACAATCTTTCAAAGCACACTAGAAATTGGATTGGATTGGACTGGAATTCCAAATCCCTCCATTCTATCAAATCTTACAAACCTAACGACACTTGAGGCTCCATCACCATGTCCTAAATGTTTGAGTATAACTAAAAACTTCTTCACTTGCATGTACTAAAAAAATTTGGGAAGGGTGTCCTAGGCTATGCCTAGACTAATCCCTTGGCAAATTATGACTGTAAGACATCAGCCCTGATTAAACCTCAGTGGTCACAATTATTGTGTACGCCTGGATTAGAACCCTGGATTAGAACCCTGGACAGATGGGATATTCCATCACATCCCCCGGGGCCTTAACCAGTACGCCACAACCCTTATGGTTCAATTGCCTAAATTATGATTACGTGAAAATCATTTTGTATAAAGATCCCTCAACATTTTATGAAAAAATTAGATTTATAAACCCTCCAATTCTAAATCCTTGGACGAAATCGAAATCCCCCAAAACTATCCCATAAAACAAGACACCCTTTTAATGTATCCATAAGAATGGAAGTATATATGGGTTCAATAAAAATCAAAATCTAAACATTTTGGAAAAATATGAAATAAAATCATTCAGAGTACAATTTGTGTTCGCCTTGAAATAGCATGACAATTCTATTTTTTAATGTCTAAAAAATAGCCTTCTTTTTTATACATGTCGACATCAACTTGTTTGAGGAGATTTTTCAAGCATCATTTTATTTTATCACTACTCTTAACAACACTCAATACTTTCATTTTGAAAGCTCCCCCAATACTTCACACTATTAGAAAATACATTATTTCTGACGAAAATCACCGACGGATACCAGACATCGGTAATTAGCGACGGATACTAATGGATTAGCGACTGATTTTATTTAAAAAATTAAAAAAAATGTCGGTAATCCGTCGGTAATTAGCGATGGATTTCCGACGGGTTAATTAATTAAAAAATAGAAAATTGAAAATAAATAATCCGTCGGTAATCCATCAGTAATTAGCGACGGATTATCGACAGATTATTCAATTTGTATTTAACTTTTCTTCAAAACTTAATATTTAAATAAAAATAAAATAATCCGAAATTTTAAATTTTTATTTATCAAAACTCAAAAATTGAAGAAGTATATTAAATATATTTTTTAAAACATCTTAAAATATAATTTTTCCGTTGGTAATTGATTTTTATTAATTTTCATTTTTTTGTTGGCCGTCGGTGATCTGTCGGTAATTGGTTCCGTCGGTGATCTGTCGGTAAACTTGGCCATCGGTGAACCCATGGTGATCCGTCGATAAATGCAGCCGTCGGAAATCCGTTGCTAATATCCATCGGAAATTCAATTGCCTCCCAATATATTTGCGATGACTGATTCTGATGGAATTTCCGATGGATTACCGACGGAATATGCCGTCGGAATAATGGTTTCTTTTATAGTGTCTTCTTCTCCTAATTTCAAGATGAAAGAATGTTTGTGATACTAAACATAAAGCACACATATTTTCTACACTTTAGTAAGAGTGTGAGATAGATCCAACCAACATTGATATTGTTGTGTAGAATAATTAGGGGTGTTTGCAGTGCAGTTTGGGGTAAACCCACAAACCGCACCGCATATGCGGTTTAAACATTTTCTCAAACCACAAACCACACTACCTATACCTCAATTGCAAAAAAATGCAATACAAAATACGGAGCGGTGCAATTTATGCGGTTTTTACCTAACGCTTTTTACGACTACAATTCATAATTATAAGATTAAAACTTCATCATAAAATCAAAAAAAGAAAAATTAAAAAAGGCCAATATGGAGAAAGTAGATTATATATTTAGCAATTATTCTATAAATATAGATATGTATGTATATAATGTGCGGTGCGGTTTGAACCGCGACGTGACAACTCGAAACCACAAACCGCGTCGTATGGTAAAAATGCAAACCGTACCACAACAGTTCTAAACTGCACTTTGGGGTGCGGTGTGTTGTGGACGGTTTAGATGAACACCTTGAGGAATAATAGCTAGAACTTGCGTTCATTTTACAAATATTTAAATCGTGTGTAATCAAGTGTTTGTTGGAACCAATCTAACGATAATCAATTAATATTTAACAACTATAAAACATAGAATGAACAGAAATTGAACCAAAAAGTTAATAGATTCCGAATCGTAAACAATGAAATCAATTTTTTTAAGAGCTGAATTAATTGGGTTTTTGTCTAGTTTGATAATCAAAGTGGGAATAAGGCTATATAGCTTTCTTTCCCTTTCGTATGTGGGACTAATACATGGAGTAAATATCCAACAGTGTTTATGCGATATGTTTCTACCTTAAAATATATAACAATATGGTGGATTGCCTTGTTGAATTCACTCAACAAAGAGAATTAACCCGGTTATGAGTGAATCTGTCTAATTAAATTCGTCTGCAACTCCCTTTCCAATCTCTTTATTTTTGTTTGCTTTTAAAACCTTAACAAAAGAATCTAACTCATGTATTTTTAAGTATATGTTCTAAAATTTTATTTTAAGAACGATTTGTATATATATATATATATATATGTTTTCACTGTTGTTTGAAAAATTGAAGTAGTTGTTTAGGCTCTTCTCTTATATATGCTTAGCTAAATAGACCACTTGTTATAAATTCCTCTCGAAACCAACCCATCTTCCTTATAACATTTCTAGGATACAATTTGATCACCTTAGGGTCGTTTGTTTGCTCTCACAGCACAGTTCATCCGCTCAAACGGACGTTCTCTCAAGATCATTGGAGAGTTTACTTAGCTTGGTTGTTTATTTCAAGACCCTAATAATTAATGAATTGAAATGCATATAAAGATTCTTTTTCCACGGTCGTCATGGGATTATTCGATGTTACTGTTTATTACTTATCTATTTTTTATTTTTTATTTTTTATTGTTTACCAAGATCAAAGCCTATTTGCTATTTTATCTCAATTTGCTTTATTTATTTATTTACTTTTTTGATAAAAATTATTGAAGATTCTTTCATATTCATCAAAACCCCCTTTTTTTTTAAATGCACCCCGAATCTATGAAATATATAAGATTTTCTATTTGAAGAATTGCAGCTAATCCAACTCAAATCGTATGGATTAGGTTTGATTGGTCGGCTTGAAAGCATTTAAACAATCCAACAAAATGTTTGCATTCTGAAAATTTTCAACCCAATCCAACCAACCTAACCCAACTGGAAATGGTGGGGTCACCACAAGGGTGCATCACACCCTTATGTGTGTGCAACCGTGGACACAATGTGACACTTTGATGGAGCACTTTTGCATTTTGCACACATGTATCATCACGAGCCGTTGAGAGACGCAAAATATCCTACACCAAAACACATATTCTCTCCAATAGATTTCTAGATGTTATATTTCTGTAGAAACACAAACCCTCTAGTTTTTGAAATCCATGAAAACTTAGTAGTTTAACCGTTAATATCACCACTAGTGTGGTGTTGATAATTGATCTACAAACGTTACTTTATTGTATCTTGAATGACAATTTGTCAACAACAACAAAAACCAAAGCACACTTGTGGGGGAAAAATTGCTTTAAGGATAGATAGAATTCGACCTGAAGCAATAAGTAGTAGTCTTTATCATCTCGTTTCTATAATTATATTTAGTACCCCGAAACCAACAATGAATGTTGTAAGATCCCACATTGGTTGGGGAGGGGAACAAATGTTGCCTTATAAGAGGAACTTGATACCTCCCCTATCAGACGCGTTTTAAAACCGTGAGTCCAGGTGTGTGGACAAAGCGGACAATATCTGGTACGGTTGGCTTGGGATGTTACAGATGGTATCAGAGCCGGGAACCTGGTGTGCCAGCAAGGACGTTGGGCTCCCAAGGGGGGTGGATTGTAAGATCCCACATTGGTTGGGAGGGGAACAAAGGTTGCCTTATAAGAAGAACTTGATACCTCCCCTATCAGACGCGTTTTAAAACCGTGAGTCCAGTTGTGTGGACAAAGCGGACAATATCTGGTACGGTTGGCCTGGGATGTTACAAATGTGTTTAAATGAAGTAAAATCAAAAGGAGAACATACAAACATGGCTAACAGTTACACATACAATATTTGCTTTGCTTGAGACTTTCTGTTAAGCCTAACAATTACATAGACAATTATGTACTCTATTTCTTCTGTGGTAATCACATATATAAGTATGGTTACTCATGATATCAAAACATGTTGCAACAAACTCAACATTCAAAGAAGAACAAGAATCAACATACTATTTTGTGCGGTTAAAGTTATACGTATGTCAAAACATGCAACAAACTCAAAGAAAGAAAGTTGAAAATTTATGCAAACAAAAACGTAAACAATAGTTGAAATTATGATATAATAATGAATATAGCTAATTGCAGGGTTTTTTTTGGAGTATGTATAATATTTATATACGGCAATTGAAACAAATAAACTCACGTACCCTCCTCACCTTTGATGAGGTTTGAACCCATGACCTCGTACAAGGTCAAGGACTCCAATACCGCTAGGCTAAAGGCCCTTTGGTCTAATTGCAGGTTGGTTTAATGTCTAATGCACATATATTAATAAATGACTTAACAATCATATTAAATCCAAGATATAGAATTACATCGAATTTACAGGATTGGGTTGGGTTCAAATGGCCGTAACCCAATTCCCACTCAATACAAAGGTTTGAAGATTTTACAACTCGATTATGTATCAACTAACTACACGTTTTGTTGATTTATTTTGAGTTGGATTGATTGAGTTGGTTGTGATAGTCTGGTTTTTCTGCATCCCTATCTATGTGCTTTATTTTTAATTTATGAAAGATTTTTTTTTCTATATTTATTAGAAACAATTTATCTAAATACATTTCGAACCACCATGGTATAAAATGTTCGATTACACGTAAAAGACACTTTGTTTAGGGGGCGTTTGGTACACTGGACAGGATGGGACAACACATAACAGAACAAGTTTGTACCATGTTTGGTGTGTCTATATATGAGACTAAGTGGAACTAACTTGAACAAGCTTGGGACACGGGTGTCCCCCCCCCCCCCCCCCCCCCCCCCCTCCCCCTAGAACAAGATGGAACAAAACATTTTTTTACCAAAATACACTCCAACTAATTAATTAGATTTCACTCCCTCCTCCAAACCATCGAACGTCGCCTCCATCGTCTTCTCCACAGGTACTCTTCTTCTTCTTCTTCTTCTTCTTCTTCACAGGTGCTTCTCGATCGATCTCTCCACATGTTACGTTTTCTCCTAATCGATCTTTTCTTCTTCCTTTGGTCGATTTTCCCTAACGTGATTCTTCTGCATATCGATTTGCCCTAACGTGATTCTTCTGCATATCGATTTGCCCTAACGTCGCCTCCATCTGGGATTTTTATACGAATCGATTTTTCTGTGATTCTTCTGCATATCGATTTTTGTACAGGGTTATTTTTCTGTGGATTTTGTGCAGGTCGATTTTTTTGTGATTTCTCATACAGATCGATTATGTGATTTTCCATATTCATCGATTTCTCCTACTTGAAATCGATTTCACATAAGCTTACCTGTGATTTTATATTTTGTTGCCTTACAATTTTACATATTCATCTCTTGGATAGTTGGATTCCTCCTATGTGATTTCCTTCTTGACCTAGATTGAACATTTTGTTGTGAAAAAAACACAGAAGACATAAACCTACTGTTGTGATTTTTTGGTTGCCACTATTTTGTTGTGATTCTTATTGATCCACCCACGTAATGTAGTTTGTTTGTGTGATTCTAGCTTCTATTTGATTTGATTTGATTTTTGCTGTGATAAACTGAATATTTTGATTAGATCGATTATTTGGAAAAAAAGAACTAAACATCTCATCAGGGGTAAATTGGTCATTTAGTCGGTCTTGTTCTGTTCAGTCTTGTCCTATAATATCTTACCAAACGTGGAACAGCTGTCCTGTTCTGTCCTGTCCTGTTCTGTTCTGTCCTGTCCTGTTCTGTCCTGTCCAGTCTAATCCAGTCCAGTTTGCGTACCAAACGGACCCTTAATGAACTAGTTAAATGAAAAGGGTAATGTACAAATAAGTATGCTTATAGTACAAGTCGAGGGAATGGTCGTCGGTGGGAAAAACAACCACATCAAATGATGTAAAGCCATAAAGGCAAGGTTTTAGTACTTGAGAAAAACACATATGTCATTTAAAACTTGCATCATGGGCTCCATACCAATCAATCGTCCAGTATTAACGCGGAAGTTCGATATTAATAACCAAAATAATTGAAACAACATCGGAATCAACTATATTTGGTTTGGTTTTTTATCCTACACTTTTATAAAACCAACTTCGGTTCACTTCTATGTTGTAGACTTTTTTAAAAACTGGTTATTGGTTCTGTCCAATATTATTTAAAGCTATTAGTTTTGATTACTGTATAGTTTAAGCACGATATTTGATTACTTGTAATTTTGAATTTTTTTTGAAAGACCAATAAAAGAATATAACATTACTCCTAAACATATCTCCTAAATTTCATAAAACTTATATACAATGTTTACATAAACTATATCACTTCGATACTAGATGTGATAGACGCCCTGCAAAATTCTTTATATATACGAGTAAATTCAACTTTCGTTCTTGTGGTTTGTTAACAATTTCGATTTTCATTCTTGTGGATTGAAAATTGCGATTTTTGTCCATATGATTGCAATTTATTGCTATATTCATCTCTGGATCAATTTTAAATTTAAGTAAAAGGGACTAATAAAGTAGCATTACAAACTATAGGGAAAAAAATAGTAATTTCCAGGACAAGAAACACAAATTTTCACAAATCACATTTTAAAATATTTTCCTATGGTATTATTTTTAATTATATATATTTTAAAATTAAGAAGACGATTTTATTAAAAGAAATCAAGAAATTATATGTAAGCGATAAAGAATTTATTGTTTGTCTATTGATCGCGACTTAGATCGCGAGGCAAACTCGTGTGAATCACATATGATTTTGTACGTGAATCATTTAAGATTTTGTACATTAACAGCCATTATCGTGTTTTCTTAAATAGTTATCACATTTTTTCTGTTATAACCGTAAAAGGAAAAACACACATTAAAAGAAAATAAAAAGTCGCACTAACGAAATGTAAACAACACTCAAAATGAGATTATCACGCTTTTTTCTTATTTTTCCTATCCCAGTAACTTTGATACTAGTAAGGAAAAAAAAGACTCAAATCTAACATAAAAAATGTAAAAATAAAATACACAAAATTGGAGTTGAAGTAAAGAGAAAATTATATCAAGATTATGTGCGATGTGATTCGCTACCCCATGTATGTATCTTCAAAAACTAGGATGGTTTCAAGATAATAGCCATCTCCACTTTATCAAAGGCTCTTCCAACAACCACAGAACACGATCTAGTAAAATTTTCCGAGCTTTTGATCACATAACTTATTCCTACGGTCCGATGTATGACTACCGTGGGAGCACTATGGTCAAAAGAAGATTGCACAACATGAGCAAAAATCACTACATTAAAAAATTTAGCATCTTGAAGCACCTCTTCACTATTAGGAGTAAAGAAGTCTTGCTCATGTGCTCGGAGTTTTCCTAAAAACAATCCGACTCTTTCTCAATATCACTCTCATTCTTACCAACACATATTAACTTTTCATTATCATTTGGTAAGGGTTCTTGACTTGGATTTTTCAACTCTTCAACGAGTTCTCCCATCTTAGTTTTCAAGGCATCCATAGAGGACATAAAATTTCCCAAAAATTCCATACAAGTTTCCATTAAGATTGGGGAAATAGTTTTAAAAGAGTGAGATGGTTCGGGTTGTTCAAAACTATTGTTCGGTGGGTAGTTGGGAACAAATGATGGGCGTCCATAGTAAAGATTCGTCCCTTGAAAATCACATGAACAATCGTAATGCTCCTCCCATGATTGGTCACATGTATTCAAATGTGTGTCATTCCAATCTTGGTAGGAAGGTGCAACTGAAGTGTAGATATCATCATCTTGAACATTTGTTCAAAAATTAGGATGTTGTTCCCAGTTGTAGGTTATGTCTACGACACGTGTCACACAGGGATAATACTGAGGAGTAAGTAAACCTATAGGGTCCTAGACAAAGAATGCGTTTATTTCCATTTCTAGAAATCCGGATTAAATTAAGTTGATTAAGAAAATAATTATTGTGGAAGAATAATTATAAAATATGTGTTAAATTGTAATTATGATAATTACAGAGTGAAAACGTAATTATGTTAATTACGGGATGTGTTATTGTATATAATTATATTTAAATTTTAAAGTTTAAAAGATAATTATACGTTTGAATTTGAATTTAAATTTGAATATTACAGATAATTATTAAACCTTATTTGAATTATAGTCTATCTATAACTCTTTTGGTACAAATAAGATGTTAAGCTAAACCATTATTTAGTTGATTGAAAATAGAATTAGCCTTTCAGAGAAATACAGAAAAGAAACGTTTTCTTTTTTCTAAGAAACACATATAGATCTAGGGTTTTTGGGCTAGCACCCGGTGGGAATGCAAGACGTGTTCAGGTGTGAACTACTGATAGAGGAAACCTGTTTTGGTTTCTTGGTGCTCCATTCTTGTCCCCGCTGATCTACAAAAGGTGTTGATTCTAAACACCCTATGGTGTGGTTTATTTTATTTAAATGCATCAATGGATTCGGTTTGGGGATTTAGTTTATTTAGAAAAGTTTATATATTTTGTAACCAAAATTATTTTTTTTCCAATGCGTAAACGATTACAAAATTGCATTAAAACCCTACAGTGGTATCAGAGCCATTTTGATTACATTTATTTAAAAAGGGAAAAAATTATTATATGACAACGATAATTCAGTTTATGTATGTATATATATATCGTATATATATGATATATATACAGACCCACTATTTTGTAAACTTTTTTTCGTGTAAACTTTGGATTCATAGATTTTCTTGATTAAATTGTTTCATGAAATTGTTTATTTTGATGAAATTGTTTTATATCATTCATTTTGTGATCCTATGAAACTGTTTTTTTTGTAGTTTCATATAATTTTTTCATTCATATGGAACTGTTTCATATATTTTCTCAGTTTAATGAAACTTTTCGTTTTTACATAAAAAACACAAATATATGAAACAATTTCATCAAGAAATGAATTATATGAAACACTTTCATCAAAATAAACATTTTCTTGAAACAATTTCATCAAAACCCTATGAAATCCAAAGTTTATATGAAAAAAAAGTTTACAAATTATTACGCCACTATATATATAGAGAGAGAGACTCCGTAAGATGCAAACCTTGCATTTGTTGCACACCTTACAAACCACAGTGTGCATATGTGAACAGTGTGCATATACATATGCATATGCATACGTACAAAAATATACATATAATAGACATACATTTATATGGAATAATGCATATATGCATCTCAGATTATGCACACATTGTTCACATATGTACATTAGTTTGTAAGGGGTGCAACAAATACATGGTTTGTATTTGATTTGTATCATATATATATATATATATATATATATTATGTCCCATCCTAGTCTACTAAACTTAATATATATAGAGAGAGAGGGATAATAAATTGTAAACCTCTAAATGTGTGTAAACTTTGGATTTCATAGGTTTTTTTGATGAAATTGTTTCATTAAATTGTTTATTTTGATGAAAGTGTTTCATATCATTCGTTTCATGATGAAACTGTTTCATATATTTGTATTTTTTATGTAAAAACAACAAAGTTTCGTCAAACTGAGAAAATATATGAAACAGTTTCATAGGAATGAAAAAAATATATGAAACTACATAAAAAACACAAATATATGAAACAATTTCATCAAAACATGATATGAAACAATTTCATTGTAACACCCTCGAATTGGGAAAGAGCAACTAATTAAAATTTTCGATAGTACATCCGAAATAATAGGATTTCTTCCTGTAATCCAATTGGTAAAATACCTAAAATTACAATCTATGGTTAACCTCGACCAAAATATAATTCAAGTCTTGTTACAAAGACTAAAACTACAACGGGTGTTACTTAACCCAAGTACAAGTTGCTAATCCCAAGAATGAATGCGGAAAACTTCACTTAAGCTATTCACCTCTCGAGCACTTTACTAGCACACGACCTTTCACAGTGATACTAGAACTACTCCCAACCTGAACCTGTTGCACATGCCGACAAATAAAAAGGGTTAGGCTAACTGTTAGTCCCAGATGGCTATAACAAGTATTGTAGAAGGGGGGGGGGGGGGGGGGGGTTGAATACAATACTCAAAATTTTCACAATTTTAATTCTTTTATTGAAAATCTTTCAACAAGAATTACACATAGAAAACTTAAGACTGTTGCGGAAAAGAACAGATAAACTATTCTAACAATCTTACACAAAGTATACAACAAAATAACTAAGAACACTTAGAACAAAGCTATAAAGTTTTTCAAGCAAACTGGAAATTCTTGCACTTAGAGAATTCTTCCAGTTTGCGTAGAATATCAAGAGCTCACAGTAATCTTCAAAGTCTCTCAAGATGTGTGTATTTCAGTATGGAGAGCTCTTCCTTTTATAGTGACAAGGAGTGTGCAAGCATTGAATGCTTGAGACACTTGTCATCTTCACACTTGCTGAGGATGTTGACTTCTGGAAAGTTGTGAAGTCCTTGTCACCTTTTACTAGGTGCAGACAGAGTAGCTTGAGCAGATAACAGGGACCTTAGCTGAAAATGGATAATAAGACAGAAGGTCACTTTATCCATGTAGAAAATATCTTCTCAATTTGTCTTCTTATGTCTCTCAGTTTTGTCTTCTTTTGCTTCTCAAAATCTCTTTCAACAAATGCACCACCGAAGAAAGGTTGTAAGATTTCTTCCAAGACAAAATGAATTTGCTTCTCATTTTGTCTTATTATGTCTCTCACTTTTGTCTCCTTTTGCTTCTCAGATTTTCTTTCAAGAAAAGCACCATCGATGGAAACTTGAGATATGTGACACATCTTTGGAGAAAACATCTTTGAAGCTTCTTTGAGGTCCCACCGAAATGTCATTTGGGATATGTGACACATCTTTGAGATATGTGACATCATCTTTGAGATATATGACATCATCTTTGGGAAGAGCTTCTTTGAGACTAGGCCGAAATAGAGAGAAGTTTCGGTGGAAATACCACCGAAATTGTGAGAACAATTTCGGTGAACAATGACTTGTATGTTTGAGAAAAGATCTTTCACTTCCACAATGAGAGAATCTTTAATCTTGACTTTGGTTGATCTTTGACTTCACCAAACATTTGATATCTTGTACAAGCCATTACAAAGAACCATGCATCCAAAATTTCTCTAAGTATAAAATGTTTTTCAAAGTATAAAAGGAGATCATGAGGTCATCTTCAAATCTTGATGACCCAACAATCTCCCCCTATTTGATGATGACATCCATACTTAGAAAAACATGAGTAAGACAGTGAATAATGCAAGTTGACCCTTCTTTACTCTTTTGGGTTCTTTTTCACACAGTCCATTTTTTTTTTTTTTTTTGTGTGTGTGTATGTATATATGATATTTACATATAAGAAAAAAAAATAAAAAGGTATAGCTGTACAAATAATCGAAAGGAAAAGGAAAGAAGTATAAACAGTATAAACAGAATGAATATTACTTGCATTTTTGGAGGGGCGAGTTGAAACTTGTGTCTGGCTTGAGGATTCTTCATTTTGATCAGCAGCCTTAGGATACTTCTGCCCAACTGTTGCATCTTGGCATCTTTTCATGTTTAGCATCAGCATCCTTTGTCTTTGTTTTGCTCCCCCTCAGTTAGATCAGACGGTCTTTGTGTTTCTCCCCCTCAGTTAGATCCGCCCGGACTGAAGTGCTCCCCCTTGACCGGTCCGTCGATTTCCTCATTTTTTCAAGTTGGTCGCTGTATATGAGTACTGAGGGTTTATGTTGCTCCCCCTCAGATGAATTCTCCCCCTCAGCGGCCGACGTAGGAAAAACACCAAGAGAAAATGAAAAGATCGGCCAGAACCAAGACCAGTTTTTTTTTTTTTTTTTTTTTTTTTTTACCTTTCCACCGAAAATTGAGGAGAATCCACCGAAAATAGGCTATTTTCGGTGGGATTTTCGGTGGAAAATCGGTAGGTTTTTTTTTTTTTTTTTTTTTTTTTTTTAACTTTCCACCGAAAATTGAGCAAAATCCACCGAAAATTGGCTATTTTCGGTAGGATTTTCGGTGCAAAATCGGTAGAATTTTTTTTTTTTTTTTTTTTTTTTTTACCTTTCCACCGAAAATTGAGGAGAATCCACCGAAAATAGGCTATTTTCGGTGGAAAATCGGTAGGTTTTTTTTTTTTTTTTTTTACCTTTCCACCGAAAATTGAGCAAAATCCACCGAAAATAGGCTATTTTCGGTGGGATTTTCGGTGGAAAATCGGTAGGTTTTTTTTTTTTTTTTTTTTTTTTTTTTTTTACCTTTCCACCGAAAATTGAGCAAAATCCACCGAAAATAGGCTATTTTCGGTGGGATTTTCGGTGGAAAATCGGTAGGTTTTTTTTTTTTTTTTTTTTTTTTTTTTTTTTACCTTTCCACCGAAAATTGAGCAAAATCCACCGAAAATTGGCTATTTTCGGTAGGATTTTCGGTGGAAAATCGGTAGGATGTTTTTTTTTTTTTTTTTTTTTTTTTTTTTTTTTTTTGCTTTTCCACCGAAAATGAAGGAGAGTCCACAGAAAATTGGCTATTTTCGGTAGGATTTTCGGTGGAAAATCAGTAGTAAAACTTCTAAGACATTATGGAGAAAATCTTCAAAGTGAAGAAAAGATTGGAATTTCATCTTCCAATTTGATGACCCAAAAAGATTGAGTTTGAGGATTTGGGGTGACATCTGTAGAAGAGTTTGTAGTGGGTGGATTGGTGGAGGGATTTGAGGTGGTGGATCGGTGGAGGGATTTGAGGTGGTGGATCGGTGGAGATTCGGTGTGGAATCGGTGTGGGTTGGTGTAGACTCGATGGTGGATCGGTGTGAGGATTCCACCGAGGAGTTTGAAGGATTGTACCGAATTTAGAAGGGTTTCACCACCGAATTTGAAGGGTTCCACCGAATTTGAAGGGTTCCACCGAATTTGAAGGGTTCCACCGAATAAAGGTGGCCACAAAAAGAAAGAAAAGTTTATGGATGTGAGAAGGGTTTAAATGAGATTTTCGGTGGAAAGAAAATCGGTGTGGGCTGGTTGGGTTTCTTCTCAGCAGAAAATAAGGGTAGAAGGGTGGAAAAGAAATTTGGTGAAAAAGATTCGATGAAAGAGAAAAATGAATTCGGTGAAGAATGGGGAAATGGTTTAAAAAAAATTGTGGATGAAATTTGAATTTCGGTGGATGAAATTCAATTTTGGTGGTTTTAAGAAAAGGTGATTTTCGGTGGTCGTGAGATTGCATGGTAAGAAAGTATTTTGGTGGAAGAATTTAGTAATTAGTTTTATTAGATTATTATTATTATTATTATTATTATTTTAATATATATATATATACACATCGGTGAAACCGAAAGTATGTATATATATACATATTTATAATAATATTAATAATAATAATAATAATATAATAATCATAATAATAATTTCAATACCCTAAACCAATGCATCTTAAACAACGCCTATTCTTTAGTGGGTAGAGCAGTAAGATGAGAACTGGGAGGCTTTTCAAAAACAAGGAGATCTTGAAGGTTTTGTCAACTTTATCACATAGAACCATCTGTCCAGCTTAAAATCTGCAATCACAAAGAATTTATTTCCTAGGTACCCTTTTGGAGATGGGTCCTTTTGGGTTAGAAAAAGAATGAAAAGAATTTATATCACTCAGAATAATTCTTTATTTCACAGTCTTTGGTAAAATGAGAAATATCACCACAGATATAGCATTTTCTATAAAGAGAGTTCCTTTTAGAAACTTGACATTTTTCCTAACTTTTGCTCAAAGATTTTGAAGAGATAACAAAGAATGGGGGTGCATCACATAGAATTCCTATTTCAAAAATTGGGAGTACATAAATCCTTTCTTTTGAATTGGACATTTTGAAACTCACAGATTGAAGAAGAAAATCGGTATGAGAAGTCATAAAGTTATTTTTGGAAAACTTTTGGAGGATTTCTTTTTAAGAAAGAAACAACACCCAGAGACTAGCCAAATAAAATTTCCAAAATTTATGTTTTCAGATGTGATGGCAGAAATTATGGACACATAGCAAAAGAGTTTGAAATAAGAGAATTCATAAAAAATAGATAAAACACATAGTATGTACCTGTGAAGAGTAGAAGAAGCACTTAGCTGATACAAGAGCAGTTGAGGAGTCATTCGCTTTCAGATGTGGGTTCATCTGCCAAATCATAAGATTTAGCAGGCAGACCCTTTCCTCTTCTGATAAGTCTTTCATTTCTTTCCTTTTCTCTCTTGTATTTTTCTTTGTATCTTTCAGCCCGATCAAAATTTGCAGAAGAGAGGTGTTGGCTGAACTTTTGGGAATCATATTTGGATCTTTCCGATTTTGAGGAAAATCGGCCTGAGGAAGCA
The DNA here is from genome assembly GCA_033807775.1 of Saussurea involucrata. Lineage (NCBI taxonomy): Eukaryota > Viridiplantae > Streptophyta > Magnoliopsida > Asterales > Asteraceae > Saussurea > Saussurea involucrata. Next base: position 165,819,611 of record CM066314.1, read on the forward strand.
GTTCTGGGTCTTTCAAACTGTTTACTCTTACACTCAGAAGCAAAATGACCCTTTTTACCACACTTAAAACATTCCTCATTAGATTTGTCCAAAGAAGAGTGTTTGGAGAGAGAAGAAGAGGATTTTCTACCAGACTTAGATTTTCCAGAAGAGAGATGAGATTTGGATTTAGAGTACCCATCCAACATGGCCATTTCATCAGATAATTTATCAACTGAAGTTTCCTCACATTCATCCTTAGCATCACTAAGATATGCTTCTGAACGATCATTGGGATCTTCTTGACTATCATGGTCAGAATCAGATAGGTAGGTGATTTTTGGAAAACACTTAGTCTTTTTGGAAGAGTCACTTAGGAGAGCTAGAGAAGAGTTCTTTAAAAACCTTTGCAGTTTCGTCTGCTCATAGTTGAAAAGAGTACCATAAAGAACAGTAAGAGGCATATGATCAAGATCCTTGGTTGTCTTTATACAAGTACAGATATTTTCCCAAAAATCGGGAAGACAGTCCATAAATTTGCACAGGACTTCCTCATTGTCATACACTCTACCTAACAGCCTTAAGTCATTAAGAAGACTGTTAAAGCGATTATAGTAGTTGGAGAGAGATTCTCCTTTCTCATAAGAAAAGAGTTCATAATTTCTAACAAGAGCAATCTTTCTGCTCTTTTTAACTTCATTTGTACCTTCATACAAAACACACAGAGTGGACCACATCTCTTTGGCAGTAGAGAGATTTACCAGAGAGTGGTACACTTCATCAGGAAGAGAGAGAGCAATGATAGTTCTAACTTTAGAATCAAGAGACACAAGTCGTTTTTCCTCATCAGTATATTTCTTAGGATTTTTAAGAATGTAACGACCAGTAGCAGCAGATTTTTCTTCATCAGACGAATCATCAGAATTATCTTTTTCCATGGTTTCTTTACCAGGCCTCTGCGTTTCATAGCGAGCCCAAACTCTGGGGATAAAGGGTCCCTCTTGGAGAATGGTTGGATATCTAGTATCCACTCCTTCCATGAACAGCATCATGCGGCTTTTCCACAAAGAGAAGTTGTTAGCATTGAACTTAGGAGGTTTTGAAATGGACCCATTTTCAGAAAAGTTATTTTGAAAAGAGTTTTCAATAGTTGAAGAAGAGGAGGCAGCCATCGCAGATCAAGTTTATGGAATTAAACTTTCTGCTCTGATACCACTTGTTAGTCCCAGATGGCTATAACAAGTATTGTAGAAGGGGGGGGGGGGGGGGGGTTGAATACAATACTCAAAATTTTCACAATTTTAATTCTTTTATTGAAAATCTTTCAACAAGAATTACACATAGAAAACTTAAGACTGTTGCGGAAAAGAACAGATAAACTATTCTAACAATCTTACACAAAGTATACAACAAAATAACTAAGAACACTTAGAACAAAGCTATAAAGTTTTTCAAGCAAACTGGAAATTCTTGCACTTAGAGAATTCTTCCAGTTTGCGTAGAATATCAAGAGCTCACAGTAATCTTCAAAGTCTCTCAAGATGTGTGTATTTCAGTATGGAGAGCTCTTCCTTTTATAGTGACAAGGAGTGTGCAAGCATTGAATGCTTGAGACACTTGTCATCTTCACACTTGCTGAGGATGTTGACTTCTGGAAAGTTGTGAAGTCCTTGTCACCTTTTACTAGGTGCAGACAGAGTAGCTTGAGCAGATAACAGGGACCTTAGCTGAAAATGGATAATAAGACAGAAGGTCACTTTATCCATGTAGAAAATATCTTCTCAATTTGTCTTCTTATGTCTCTCAGTTTTGTCTTCTTTTGCTTCTCAAAATCTCTTTCAACAAATGCACCACCGAAGAAAGGTTGTAAGATTTCTTCCAAGACAAAATGAATTTGCTTCTCATTTTGTCTTATTATGTCTCTCACTTTTGTCTCCTTTTGCTTCTCAGATTTTCTTTCAAGAAAAGCACCATCGATGGAAACTTGAGATATGTGACACATCTTTGGAGAAAACATCTTTGAAGCTTCTTTGAGGTCCCACCGAAATGTCATTTGGGATATGTGACACATCTTTGAGATATGTGACATCATCTTTGAGATATATGACATCATCTTTGGGAAGAGCTTCTTTGAGACTAGGCCGAAATAGAGAGAAGTTTCGGTGGAAATACCACCGAAATTGTGAGAACAATTTCGGTGAACAATGACTTGTATGTTTGAGAAAAGATCTTTCACTTCCACAATGAGAGAATCTTTAATCTTGACTTTGGTTGATCTTTGACTTCACCAAACATTTGATATCTTGTACAAGCCATTACAAAGAACCATGCATCCAAAATTTCTCTAAGTATAAAATGTTTTTCAAAGTATAAAAGGAGATCATGAGGTCATCTTCAAATCTTGATGACCCAACACTAACGCCTAGTGAGTTCAATAGTTTATAGTATGATTTAAATAATTCTTTAAACGAAAGTTTGCGTCATAGATTATGATTTCCAAAAGAATTTATAAAAAAGATAGCACCCAAAATCATTGAGAAAAGTTCCCAAAAGGTATAAAGCGTTTTCCAAAATGAATTACAATCCAAACTCACTCAACACGTGAATAAATCTATATTATGCAAAACCTTCAAAGGCGGTTGACAACAAAATACTCAACCCATAAATCATGGAAGAACAATCCATTTAAATATAATACTTCATCGAAAACATAATACGAACCAATACTCACGCGAACGTAAAATGTAATGAAGTCAAAATACCATAAATATGGAAATGACCTGCTTCATTTAAACTTCAATATACATGGAGGGGAATCCAATATTAAAGTCATCCAATCGCAGTCAAATGTATAAGACCAACAATAATAAAACAGGGACAATATAAAATCCCAAGTAGGTTGGCAACGACGGGGGAGACCCGTATCCATTGAGAGTGGATGAACACAAAAGTACGCCACTCTAACAATGTTAATCGTACAACACTTCACTGCCTAAAAGCCCAAGTGTCCCATACGACGCCTTACAAGTCACACCCAAAGAGAGAGTTGACCTTAGTGAAGTATCAATAAGAATACCACCAAAGGCTCGGCACAAGTGAGGATACAACCATGGCATTGTCCCGACATGGCGAAGGTCAATAAAACGCCCGTCAATCAACCTGACAGCTCAACCGGACTCAGCCCTCCTAGTGTACCCTTGAAGGTAAAGGTCATCAAACATGGGGTTCGGTCAAATCCCGCAACGCCCAGTAGACCATCAAATAAAGACTGGCTTACGTGCCTATGGATCCAATGCAACACAGTCTATAATAACATGCATATCCCGGAATGACTAACGCACCCAAGCATGTAAATATCAAAAACGTGCAATAATATGCAACATGGTGCAATAAAAGCAAACCATAGATAAGACTCCACATCAATCCATTATAACCGGACAAATGTCCCCAAGACTTCCTCAAAGTCAAAACCGAGCAAAATGCTCAAAACTCATTAGACCCATAAATAACGGTCATCATAGCATAAAATGCATTTAACATCTTTTAGGTAAACAAGTACCACAAAATCATTATTAACCCAAAACTCGACACGGGTTAAACAAAAGGGTTTTCCCAAAAGGACTCATACCCTTATAATTCTCAAAATGACTTTTGACACTAAACCATGTATTTCCCAAATGGTTTATAAAATCAATTACACTAACATGATTAAACCATCAAATAGACATCATTTTGAGCAATAAATCTTTTAAGGACATATTATGATTTTTACACATCAAAATATCCAAAAATCCCAATTATGGGTGTTTTACAACATTTATGAAGATAAATACTTCAAAAGAGTTAAACTCATCAAATAACTCAACAATTGATAATTTCAAGTAAAACACACAAACATTTGGAAAATAACATTTTTGGCATGTACAAAGTTTTCACAAGTCAAGTTGAACTCACCTTGCTAGATTTAGGCTAAATCTGGATTTTCCCCAAACGTAAGCTCTGATAGGTGGGTTTACACCCCCCCTAAATCTAACCACAAGTGTACGGGTCGAAATCAAGTAATAGTACTGAAAGTACGAGTATCGAACACAGGGAACTAGGAACTAAGTATCACAATGACTATAAGATCTATTAACTGAACGGTCGCAATTTTGAGTTGTTGGTGTTAAACTAATTAATTGCAAATAACTAAATCAAACACGAGACAGTAGATAACTTGAGGAAACTTTGGATAGAGAAAACAGTTGAGGGTTGGAAATCCTAAGGTTTTCACATATAAACACTTGACTTTAAATAATTACCAGTTATTCCCTTTAATGAATACCCAATCTCTAAAATCACCGTTGTTCTCTCTCGAGCAACAACGGGTTTTATTTTGAAAGCATAAGTTTTATCTCTCGATCTCAACCTATGGAATCCAAAACACATTAAACTCAAGATTTCAACGGGACTAAGGCTTACTTGGTATATCTCTATCCAATTTCTCACCTTAGGCATGCAATTCTAGTTCTAGTTAGCAATTAATTCTCTCGAACCTAATTGATAACAAACAAAACAGATGAAAGTTGGCCAAACTCACAAAAACATTAAAACCCAAATCACATGCTTCATTAAATAGGAAAAACTGATAAAAGTCTCAAATCACGTGTTCATAAGCTTAACCAAATTCAAACAAACCCCCAACATCTAAAGATTAATTCATGTTGGTGGTGGATAAAAACATAAGAAAAGGAAGAAGAATAGTGTCTGAAAACATGATGATCGTGAACGTGAAGAATGTACGATGAACTCCCTTCTCTCGGCTCTAATCCGCCTCGCGTGGTGAACTTCTCCTCAACCGATCCTCTATCATCGCTCAAAAGTCTGTGAAAAACCTCTGAAAATTGCCCCCGAGCTGCCTGTCGTCGTCTGTGTCGAGATGATAACCTAAAATCCGGAAAACGCGAAATATAGGAATTAAACAGATACTTGCGTGGTTTATCCCGTGGCTTCAAACCGTGCAACAAACCGCACGCTTTTCTGAAGTGTCCGGCTCAGGTCCTGGGTCATGGTTTGGGCACGGGTCTCGGGCTTGGATCGTAGGCTTCCGTTGGGCTTCGTTTTGGCTTCGATTTGGACTCTTTTCTGCTTCTTTTCTCGATGATTGCTGTCTTTTAGATTACCTGTACATTCCACTCGATAAACCATAAAATTCCGCCTCTTTGCTCCAACACAAGCCAATCTCATTGGTTTATGGACTGCAAATAACGCCAAAAAGTGGCGTTATTGTGATCCCAATTAACAAGTAATGAAATCAAGATCTATCCAAAACTCTGTCCATCTCTCATTAACATCAAGATCAAGTAATACAATGTAGAGAGAAACTCACAGAGAGTTCTAAGGATATGAATATCAAAAGTGTTAGTGAAAATGAGCTAAACTAGGCTATTTATACATAGGCTCACAATTTACAAAATAACCCCTCAACTTGAATACAACATATAAAATTGACACTAACATTCTCCCCCTTTGTATTCAAGTGATCCAGGTAAGCTTTAACCATGAAGATCTTCCGGTGGAATGTATCTCTTTCTGATCCCAAAGATAATCTCAAACCTTCTTAGTGAATTCTGGTAATCTATTCGGTCTTGTATCGCTTTCAAGGCTTTGTTGATCAAGACAATCTCCTTCTCTTTCAGAGGCACCTTTCTTTGTTCATCCAATCTTAGCCTTTCATTCAGCAGAATCTTGATCATATAGAGTGTTCCATCAGAATACAGGTTGACTTCAATAAACCTCAAGAACTTCTTCTTCTTTTGCCCATTATGATAAAAACACCAAACTCTGGTTTTTCTAACACGGTATACAGAGGAATACCTTGCATGTCGGGTAAGCCTTTGTTTGGCCTTCGTTTGTTGACTCTGATTTGATTACTTTCCAAAGCCATCTGAAAATCAGTTAGGTATGAAAGCTTGATCAGGTTCTTCATGAAACGTTTTAAGGCTTGATAGGCTTCAGAGTAGGTAATATCGTTGTTTGGCATCCGGGCAAGAATGTGATACAGCCAAAAGAAGTCTGCACAGGTTAGAGATTTGAAGTCGGCTTCACAGAAATTCCACTCTTTTCCATCTGATCTGAGAACGTAGAATCTCGGATAAAAGACTTTTAGAATCTTCTCCGATTCTATCTTCACAAGCTTAACATTCTGTTTATCTGTTCTGACTGCACTGAGCTTTTGATCTTTGTCACCCATCATATACAAATATTCAATCTGTTTTAGACGTGGAAGCTTTTCAATAGAATACAACTTTACCTTGTCGATTGGCTGAATCTTTTTCACAAACAAGTCATTCGTTATATCTTCTTGGAATGGAGTAATGATTCTTGTTCGGTGAGCACGTCTGACAATCAAAGCTTCTCTATCAATTAACATCTGTAGATTACGTAATTCTGCCTTGGAGACTGCATCTCTGATTTTGCCTTCAGGTAGATCAGGAATTACCGTAATTTGTATCACTGGATCATGTTAGTTACTTTCTTTCTCGGAATCAGAATCAGGTTGAACATTTCCACCATCAAATACATCATCCATCTCCTCTTTAATCTTTACCACAGTTTGATCTTCATCCGAATTAATATAAATCAAATCCTGTAAGAACTCATCAGCCATTATTTCCTCATCAGTTCTGTTATCACATCCTTGAGGCTTTTCAACCCTAGGATTGACATCATCCAGAACACCAACATCAGCACTTTGAACCCCTTGTATACCACCAACATTACCGGTACCCGTTTCCACGTTCGTTTCCACATTTTCAGTAACATGAACACCCGAACCACTGCCTTGTTCCACCCTTTGTCTTACACTTCTCTCCCCCTCATGATGATCATGATCGGGATCTTGATCATCATGCCTCCGTTTGGTGGTTTGGGCTTGAATGCCACACTTTTCTTCCACCACTTTGATTCGGTTAGATAGAGTTGTAAAGCCAGAAGAGATAGCATCGGTTAGGTTGGATATGGATTGTTGTAGGGTGTTAAGTGAATCTGGTAAAGTGGCTTGTATTTCGGTTTGGCATCTAAATAGACCAAGAATATCTACTTCTTCTTGAGTATTCGCATCGCCTTGTTCTAGTAAACGGGAAAGTAACTGGGATTTCAATTCATGTAAAGGTAAAGTATGATGTACCTTTGGGTTCGGCTGAGATTCTGGTTGAGTGTCGGATGGTGCGGATGAAGAATCAGCAACAAACTTTCCTTTAACAAACTTTTGTATTTCGGCAGATAATTTCTTAACAATATCAGTCAATTCGGACACCTGAGCTTTATGAGTGTTGGAGAGAGACTGGATGGCCATTTCAAGCAACTTCTTAGATACATAGTTGTGAGGAGGAGGACCCACCAAAGACTGAATATCACGCCCTTGTTCCAAGGTAACACCCAGACCACTTAGGTTACTGGTTTGCATAGCAGTCATAGAGACTGTATGGCCTACGTTCAATGCTGGCATAGTGTTAACATTGGTAGGACTTTCGCCCGATCGTCGTACAGTACCAACAAATGGCGGCTGCACTCGGGGCGTTCCGGTTGGGTCTCGCATAACACCAACGTTTTGTGTCACCATCGATGAAGTGACAAACGGTCTCCGTGTCCTAGGGAAAGAAGTAAAGTCAAATGGTTCTAGACTCGATCTGTGAACAAATGAAGGTGGTGGCCGGGGCATTTGCCATCCTGTTTCAATATCAGCAGACACCGAGTGTGTCGCCGATAGTGTTTGTGCTAATCCCCTGTGAGAAGATGAAACATCAACTTGTAAAGAAGTTGATGAGTGGATGAGTGGGGTTGTGCATTGCATAGCTGGGCGGACTATGTCTTCTTCAATGTCATGTGGCGACGAACGCGCACCGGCTAGACCCGGTTTGGAAAGGATCATTAGTTAAAACTTTTATTGATCCTGTCTCACACTCACCATCTTTTTTTCTTTCCTTCTCACTCAACCTCACTTGTTTTTCTGTTTCAACTAATACTCCCTCGTTTCCCCTTATCACTCCTCCATCACCACCAGAAGTAGTAGTGACGACCTTTTCAATTAGAGTATCAAGATTCTCCATGACTTGATCATTGTTATTATCATCATTGTTATCATCAGAACTATCATCCTCTTTTTCATCATCAGCATTCGCATCATCATCATCTGAACTATATACAAGATTAACAGGATCATCAATATCTGCATCAATATCTTCAGATTCTTCCTCAGTATCGTCGGAACCAAGATCTTCCTCATTATCGTCCTCAAAGATCTGAATCATCTTTTTAGATTTGGACGACTGACCAAGAGCACCCCCAACTCCTTTTCCCCTTACATCACTTTTACCTCTCAACACGCCCTGTTCAGGTACCCCAGTATCCTGAACTCTCTTTCTAACTCTAGAACCCTCACCACGCTCACTTAATTGGTTGGCACAGTGGGTAGGCCCTACCGGTCCTGGCCTGGCCATCAGTGCGTTCTTTTCTCTATACTCACTCAAATATGGTGACTCTTGGTCAGCGTAGGCCAGTAGTGCTTCAGGTAAAACCATAATATTTGGAAAAGATAGACATTTCGGAAGTCGGAGATACTTTATGTAATTGGTTGGACCAAGAACTACATTCTTGCGTCTCGGAATCTGATCATTAGAATCCGTGATAGGACGGATAATAATCTGAAGATATCTTTGAAATGGTACAAACGTTCTGTCTTTTGATGTCTTTGCTTTGTAAGTGACCACCTCGATCAAATCATTCCAAATAGAAATGGCATAGTCAATCTTCCGGTCGAAAACAATCGCATGGAACATTCTGATTACTGAAATACTGGCTGTGTCGACTCCCGTGTGCTTTGAAGTCATACATCTATTCACAACACTAAATAATGTGTAATAGATCGGCGGTAGATAGTTCCTTTTCAACTTAGATGTACAGGTCAGCACTCTAAAGTTCGGACGTAGATCATTGTAACCCATTAGCATGATATCTCGGCACAAATCTTCTTCAGACAACATATCTTCAAAATTAGAAGAATAAGGAAGATCAAGAACTCGTTGCAACCTTTTCAAAGTCAGCTTGCATCAAAATGATCTACTTTCAGATTGAAGTAGTTGTTATTAGGTACATATTGGATGTTACGCCATACTTGTTGCAGATATATCTCCGGTACTTGTTGAGTTCTTTCAAGAGCAATACGAAGCGGGTGACCTTTGAGTATTTCCATGACAATATGATAATCCATAGTAACATTGAAATCTAGAGTGTAGTTGTTCGGCTTTAAATCCTTCTTATCTCTTGGAAGAATAAGTTCAGCATCTATATCTCGAGCGTTCACCGATGGATGTGATGAACGATGAGATGGAAAGACTGTGTTCTCGTCAGAAGAATTACCATCACCCTGCTCTTGCAAATGTGCCATAATCTATGATTGACAATGTAAGACCATATGGATATCAGTGCTTTTTCGCCAAAAATTTCAAAAATTTCCTAAGTATGGGCTACTATCGTACAATACATCAAGTCGCATGACATAAACTGTCGTATAGAACTGTACGACTTAGAAGTTGTCGTACAAGTTGTGTGCGACAGTTATGAGTTTCAGTTTTGTGCGACAGTTTTGAATGATGAAGAACACAGTATTATGCGACAGTTTTGAATGTTCGAATAATGATGAACACTCAAACCCAAAAACCTAAGATTTTTCAATGAAAGCTTATGAAACTAGTGCCCTATATGCGTTTAACTAACAGGAACACTATTCTAACATCTTTTCCTATCAGTTCTAACACAAAGATCAGAATACGAAGGGTTTTACTAAAACCCCTTTTCGACTTTTCTAACAATCAAAATAACAGATAATATACTCGATGAAATACGATGTAAACAAGTAGATGATGATACCTGAATCGATATGAATCCACATAAACAATGAAATAGCAACAATGATCCAAATCGATGTCAAAAGTTGTGAGAGAATCGGACAGTACAAAAGTCGGAAAATGAAACAACTTTCAAAATCGCACTATATATAGAACTTAGGTCAGAGTGACACGTGTCACAAAGTGATTGGTCCAAGGGTTGACCGACACGTGTCAGGTAGTCGTACGAAGCGATGCACGAGTACCTCATCTTAGTCGTAGAATGAAGATGCGACTAAGGCTGGATCATGAACAGTAACTGTCATACAATGCTTGTGCGACTAAGAATTCTAGTCGGACAAAGCGTCTACGACTTGACCATATGAACAGTGACTGTCGTACGAAGCATGTACGACTAGGATTGCTAGTCGGACAAAGCTTGTGCGACTGTCGTTCGTGCAGGAACAGTAACTCTCGTACAAGTGATGTGCGACTGTCGTGCTGGAACAGTAACTCTCGTACAAGGCTTGTACAACTACTTTCCAGACTTGAAAAATTTTCAGAAAATTTGAACTTTGAACTTTTCAAAAATTTGAACTTTTCAGTTTAAAATCAGTTCAGTGTTCTTGAAAACATTTTGCTCCCCCTACAAAGATGCATAAGTCTTGAGAAAATCATTTGCATCAAGTAGGGTTTGCCAAAATCATTTAAGATAGAACACTCACCTTTGTTGTTTGGCTCAACCATTTCTTCTTTGTACAATGCTCCCCCTTGAAAGATACTCACTAAGATTTATAGCTCCCCCTAAACATATGAACCACACATAAAACTACACAAATAATATCAATGGAAGTACATACGGTAAAAAAATAAAATTGAAATCTACTTTGTAAAATATTGAAAGAAATCTAAATTTGAGCAAATCATAATGGATATTCAATATTATGAAAATAAGTATTCTTCACTCAAATTTATCAAAATTTGAATGACTAAGAATTATTTTCAAAATGTTGAATAAAAATTATGACTTATCAAACTTTCAAATTCAACATGCCTAGCTTTGAGACAAGAAAGTTGAACCGTTTCTCATCCAAAGCCTTGTTAAACAAGTCGGCTAGTTGAAATTCAGTAGAAACAAAATAGAGTTCAATTGTACCTTTTTCGACCTGATCTTTAATAAAATGATACCGTACTTCGATGTGCTTGGTTTTCGTGTGTTGAACCGGATTCACAGATATTGCTATTGCGGACTTGCTATCACAATAGATTGGAATCTTTTCATACTTACACGCAAAATCCGTCAGTTGGGTTTTCATCCAGATGACTTGTGAGCAACAACTAGCGGCCGCGACATATTCTGCCTCCGCCATAGAAAGTGACACGCAGTTCTGTTTCTTAGATGCCCAACTTACCAACTTATCACCCAAGAATTGGATATGTCCGGATGTGCTTTTCCGGTCCAATAAGCTACCACCATGATCCGCGTCGGAGTAGGCTGTTAGTTCGAATCCCGTACCTTTGGGATACCATAGACCAAGGTAGGGAGTTCCTTTGATAGCGGAAGATGCATTTGACGGCTCCTACATGAGATTCCTTAGGATTCGCCTGAAATCTCGCACAAAGACAAGTAGCGAACATAATATCCGAGCGACTAGCAGTTAAGTACATTAAAGATCCGACCATACCTCAATAGTGTCGTATATCAGTTTCCTTACCATGAGGATCTGGACCGATCTTTGATTGTGTTGCCATCGGTTTTCCAATGGAAGTATAATTTTCCATTTTGAATTTCTTCAAAATGTCAAATATATACTTTGACTGGTTGATGAATATCCCCGTGGAAAACTGTTTCACTTGCAATCCTAGGAAGAAGTTAATCTCCCCTATCATGCTCATCTGAAATCTAGTAGTCATCAGATCAGAAAACCATGTACATAAACCAGGGTTAGATGCACCGAATATAATATCATCTACATATATTTGTACTATTACCATCTCACCGTCTTCACGCTTTGTTAGGGCAGGTTTTATAGTTGATTTAAAGTTCAAGGGTTGAATTGTATTTGTTTAAATTAGAGCTTATTAGTGAACGAGTCGTGGGCTTGTTAACCACGGGCCCGATGTATTTAATGTGAGATTAGCTTGGAAAAACAAGCTAATCATCTCTTTTACTTTCAACATCGTATTGTAAACATTCTCTCGGAAAGATTAATGAAAGGGATGACAGTTGGAAATCATTGTTCTTATTGATTCATCTATTCGATTTCTATATTGTTGCACGGACCTGGTTCTATCAATTGGTATCAGAGCAGACGGACGGATTCGATTCAAAGGTACGTTCATAGTTTTCTGGTTAGTTTGACTTTTCCACGTCTGACCATTCTTGAATTATCAAATCTTTGATTCTGGTTAAACTGTTTGATTCGATTTATTGGGTTGTGTTAGCAATATACTTGTTAGTATTTCTGCAAATTTTCGCATTCCAATTCGATCGTTTGAGTGGTTAATTTAGCAATTTAAGATCAAAAGTTTTGGTAGTGTTCTTGACAAAAATCCGATTTTTAGCCATCAAAACGTGTTCCTTTTGCTTCAAAATCGATTTGGGTAGTGTTATTTTTGTGTGCTTGCCATTGTTTCTAATCATTCAGGAACTTATTTGAGCAACCCTAATCGAGATTCAATCGAATTAAAGAAGACAGCCGCAGTGTCCGGGTAACTCAGCCGACTTTTCCGGACACATCCAAAGTTCCCGGACAATTATGTTAATTCCATCCGGATACGTCTTCTTTCCGGGTAAGTCAACCTTTCCGGGTAAGTCATTCTTTCCGGGTAAGTATAAATATCCTTAATCTTTCCGGGTAGTGTTTTCCGGAAACCCAAAGTTTCCGGTAAGATAGTTTGTCCGGACAACTCATCATTTCTGGTAACCTATTTTACCCGGATAACTCGAAGTTTCCGGTTAAACATATGCTTTCCGGATACCCCATTTTCCAGAAAGCCCATCATTCGGAAAGCATTTTCATCTGGAAAACCCTCACATCCGGTAAGTTCTTATCACCCGGTAACCTCAATTTTCTGGATTCCCTATCCGGAAACCACCCGGATTCCACAATCCGGGAGCTTTCTGAAACCTCAATTTTCAAAAAATTTCTAGGGGCGCTGCCCCCAGACCCTGCGGGACCCCTGTGCTAAGTCGCAGGAGGGGGACATTTAAGTATCTTTGATACTATTCCACTTTGAATCGAACAATCATCTGACGATCACTCCAGTGTAACTGAAGATGTCTCCTGCTGAAGAAGACATGACAAAGCCGTGTCAGGTATGTGAACCTATCTTTTCAGAACTTTATGACCGAATGAAACCTCATGCTGAACGGGTAGATTCCTTTAAGGCCACTTCTAAAGAACAACTGCTTGAGATTAGGTCTCTAACCGAAAAGCTAGATGTTCAAAAGAAAATAATTGAAAAATATAAGTTTGAAAATGCTATTTTAAAGGAGAAATGCAAAAATCTTTCTATAGCACCTAAAGACTTAAGGGCCAAATTATCTGATCTTCAGTCTCAGTTTGATCAGTGTATGAATGAGAAAGAAGAAATTGTTTATCAATGTTCTTCTCTTCAAATTCAGCACAAGGAGTTTGTTGCTAAAATTCTTGATCTTGAAACCAAACTCAACAAAAGGGGTCAAACTGATCAAACCATTTTTCTGAATAAACTCAAAGAGTTCACGTACTTCAACCAAGAGTGGGGAATCGGTTATGATAACCCACATTATTTGAAAAAGGGAAGATGGCATACACCCACTTTGTATGATTTTGCTTGTTTTGGGTTAGATAAAAAGTATCATGAATACGCAATTCAATGGACTGGTCCTCTTGAACCCGAAAAAGAGGAGGAAACCGAGGAATATAAGCGCACACACAAACGAGGAATTCAACTTCCATTTTGTTATGAACCTTTAAACTACTCGTATCAAAAGGACAAAAAGTACCTTTCCAATGACTACTTCGACCCCTACAAGGTAGCTAGTCCCAAGGATTACTCCAAAAAGGATGAGGACCTAGCACCTGCAACCAAGACTGAGACGGATGAGTTTAAACTCTATGTTCCCTCTCTCATCTTGGAAGCAAAGATAGTCGAGTTGGAGGAGTCAATTGAGAAAGAAAGGTCAATGTTTCAAATGGAAAAGCAAGTCTTAATTACAAAGCTTGTGAATCTACAATCGGTCAAAACCAAAGTTGTGTTTGTTACTCACATCACAACTGTCTGCCTTGGCAACAGAAAAGATATAAGAGTACACGATAAATGGTCAGCTTCAAGAGCAAATTGACCAACTGCTATCTGAAAAGCAGATTTCACCCGAACTTTCCTCAAATTCATCCGACACGTCTTCGTGCAAAGCTTTCTTAGGCAAGATTTCTAGTTCACAAGACGGTCAAGATTCTCAAGACGAGAGTGTTTTAAGGAATTTGAACTCTGATTTTTTCTTAGCTTCCGCACCAAATTCCCCAAAGCACACAAGCACAAAGAGCTCCTCGCCTTCCTCACCTGATCCAAGTCCAGTAATTCCCGAGATAGATTTTTCAGAGTACATGAACTCCGAAGGTAACTGTAAAGAAGAGTTCGAGTCGTTCCCCTTCGACAAACCTCTTCCGAGTCATACTGATTTTCTGTCACCAGTAGTCAATCGGCCGGTCCATTTTTTAAAGGGTGACTGTTCTAAAACAAAGGACCCAGCTGTGATTAAGATTTCAAAATCAAAGCCTGTTTCACAAAAACAATCACAGGCGAGGCAAAAGACCGGCCAATCACCTGCTAAGATTCCTGTTTCCTCAAAAGTCACTGACCGCACTGTCCCTGTTGTTTCGGATAAAAATGGTCGCGCTAAACAAGAAAAACCAAAGTGGCTAGCCAAGGAATCTGTCAAAGATGCAGCATCAAAGTCTTTCAATACTGTGTTTTACCCTAGAATGAACAAAAACAATTGTGCTTGGAATCATAGGAATGATTTTGTTAAAAGAGATGTTAATTTTCCGATGAAAATTTATTCCACTCAACAATTGATTCAATTGTCGCATGATTGTTTATGTTGCTCTAGTTGTGGTTGGAATGACTTTGATGATATCCATAACAATGATTGGTTTGGGTCATATCACATGTATAATTCGACACCCAAACACAAACCCCGTAATAATAAACAGAAATACAATAAACAACGGGGTTTCCAATCTGAGGTTAAACCACAGCGGGAGACCAAATCCGCTCCTAGATGGGTTGCTCCTACTGAGGTTAGACCGGCACCCTGGTGGAAAGCTGCTACAAAATCTGTTCCTCCTAAAGGTGTAAATTCTGCACCAAAGAGGAAACAAGTGCCAAAACCAGTTTCCTCCACCGGTGTAAATCCTACACCTAAAGGGAAAGCTGGGACAAAGCAAGCTTCCCCAAACGGTGCCAAACCTAACCCTCACGGAGCCAGGCAAATCTGGGTACCGAAGGTCCGCTAAACTTGTTTTGCAGGACGGTCATGTGTGGTCCTTAGACACTGGATGCTCCACACACATGACTGCAAGGAGGGAGCTGCTCACGATCTACAAGGAACAATATTAAGAATACGTGAGGTTTGTCTCTACCTGTGCTTTCACAACTGCTCATGTGTTTAGAGGGAGCATGATCAGCCATCAGGTAAGTACATTCTACTGTTGAGGGGGAGCGTCACACACAATTTTTTATCTGCTGAAAAGTTTTTTTTGTGTGTGGATACTCCCGTGTGTTTTTTAAGTCATGTTCATCATTTGAGGGGGAGCGACACATCTTTTTCTCTTTAAGTGTCAACAAGTTTTTTGTGTGTCGGACTCTCCATTGCACAACTCTGCATCATCCAAGGGGGAGCAAGTTTCTTCCCAAGCTCAATTCGAGGGGGAGCGAGAGAAGGCTCATTTTTAATTCCAAACAGTCCTATTTTGTCAAAATGTACACGGTCAGAGCAATTTTTGTGAAAATCCCAGAGTATCCGGACAGTCCTAACTTGTCCGGAATGCTCAACTTTATCCGGAAACTATCTTGCCATCCGGAAACTGTTGCTGTCCGGACACCTGTTGTCCGGATACAATGGTTTGTCCGGAAACTGTTGTTTTCCAATATGTTGTCCGGACACCTCTGAGTTTGTCAGTTCTGTACCTGTCTTCTCACTACCAGTCCTCAATCTATCTCAGATTGAGCCATTAAATGCAAAGGTACGCGCCGGAACTTGTTTATTCGTCTTGTTTACTAACTTTGGGTCTCTTACAGATATTCCATGGCGGATCAACAACCTCTCACTTCGAGGGGGAGCAAGTCAATCCCCATGTACGTTTTGAGGGGGAGCAGGATAATACCCCAGCTATGCACATACCTAAAGCCCTACCTGTGATAGCATATAGACGAGGGTTAGGGAATCCCATGGTCCAGCCAGCGCCGGAGGGACCTTCCCCAGGACATAGATCATGTGAGAAGGAGGGAGTTAAGGTCGAAAGAGAACCAAGAAAGATTGAGCCGTAAAGATAACGAGGCTCCCAAGCGAACCCAGCCACGTGATATCCGGGTTGCCACATCTGCTATCCCGTCTCATACGTTGGGACGGGGTATTGAAGAAGCCTCCGTGGACCCAGCGGAGCAATTGCACGACCCCCTCAGCCACTCATCCGTCTCTCAATAGACGGATGTTTCAGTCTTACACGGGGATATAGCCAAACTTCCACTGGTTCCTCATTTGGATATAGCGCCTTCATTTCGTGCATAATCGAGTCTAGCGCCTTTCGTTATTGAACATCCTTCGGCTAGGACACTCGAAGCGGAGCAACACCAAGTCGAGACTCTTCGTGACTCGACCGGAACCACGTAGTGTCTTCACCTCCAGGTGGAACACAAGGATCGGCGGGAAATCCTACCACGGCTATCATCACGCCAACTGTGAACGTAGGTGGCTCTACCCCTGTGGTAGACGCCTCAACGGGCAATCTAAGTGATCCCGGAGTTACTCGCTCAGACTTTGTGTCACCAGGGTCCCTGGACAACACCCTTAAGGCTGTCCGCCAGGATATGGAGCAACAGATGCAGCAACATGTAGCCGCTGAACTTGCCAAAGCGATGCGCGCTATCAAAGGTAAAGGCCACCTCGTCGAAACTGAAACCTCCCCTGTACCTCCACCGATTCAACCGCAACCTATCTATTCGGTTGTAATACCCCGGGTAAGTTCGTTAGTTAAATCTTAATTCCGTTAAATTTATCTAACTCTATAATTGGTGTTTAGGGTATGTATGGGTGAATTTATAAGTTAAAGGGTGTTTGGGTCATTTATAAGTTAGTTTAAGCCAAGATTGGGAATTTAGTCTAAAATATAAATATCTTAAGAATCCAGATATTTTCATAAAAAATCAGATTCATCAGTGTGTGGGTGTGTGTTTAGAGACGAGAAGAAGCAGAAGAAGAGTTCGTACGGTTAGGGCTTCAATTGGCTTGGTTGGAAGCGATTTTGAGATCTTGAGAAATTGGGTGAAGGACTGAATCCTTTTGAGAAGAGCTAAGGAAGCGTGTGTTAAGCTAGTAGGTGAGTTTTACTTTAAAACGTTTTCAACTGGAATACATGTATATCTGTTTTTATATATATGAGATGGATTTGTGTGGATCGAGAATGTGTGGAATATATATATATATATATATATATATATATATATATATATATATATATGTGTTTATATATATATGAGTTAAATATGTATGATGGCGTGGTTGTATCATATATTGAGATATGATTGAGTTTATGCTTTTAAATTTAATATAATGAGATATTATATTTATGTAAGTATTACACTACACGAGAGCACGCCGAACTATGCCGGTAGAAGTGTTGGTCGTAATTTTTGTACGGTGTTGTGAGTCGTAGTTGTCGTACGGCGTTGTTGGTTGTAATTGTAGTACAGCGTTGATTTATTAGTTGGCTTGCAACCAACTAATATGGCCATTGGGAACGAGGATGAGGAGGAGTCGAGCACGATGCACGAGTCTTGATTGGTATTTAAATACGTGTGGTATGTTTATATTTTACGAAAGGATTACCATGGGTTTATCTAAACTATTTTGATATAAAGGATTTACATAAAAGGTTTTATAATGATTTTGGAAAGGACCGGGATTAACTCACTAGACCCGTTGGGTCTAACCCTCATTTTGTTTTGAAAAATATGTTTTCCAGGTCGAGGAATTGATAGCGGCAAAGGAAAGAATAAGGTGTTGGCTGCCTCTGTTGATCGATGATGTTTAAGAAACTTATATATATTTTGTAGTTTCAAGACTAATGAGACTGTACTTGGTTTGTTATGTAACTTTTGTTGTAAATCAATGATATGTATGCATGTTATGTTATATGATGTATGTTATGGGAACTGGGTCGTTACAAATGGTATCAGAGCCCTAGTTTAAGGGATTTAGGTATTTGTACCCGTACCTAGACTTAAACTGCATGTGAAGTAAGATGTCCTTGATATATTAGAACCTTGGGATGCTAAGTATAAAAGGTAGAAGGAACATCATGTAAGGTAATTTCATATTACACCTGGCCAGTGTAATTGTGATCTTACAGGTGCATGTTTGGACTGGGATACCTTATTATACGGGGTATGTGCTTATGTGTATATTAATCTTGTCTGAATCTACAGAATGGAAAGCAGTACTAGAAATACGACTAGAGAGGGAGGAAGTAATCCTAATAGAACGAATCCAACAGTCGGGACAAGGGGAAGAGGAAGAGAAAGAGGTAGGGGCAGAACTGGAGGCAGAGTTCAGGGGCGAGGTACTGAATTTATTACAAGAAATGACTTAATGGTTGAAATGGGAAGACTACAAACCAGTATACAAGCAATGTTTGACCGAAATCGTCACAACGAAGCTGAAACACCAGACCCTGGACTCGAAGACGAAATACCAATCATACCGACTGTTATACCAGTACCAAGGAGGTGCGACTACAAAATGTTTTTAAGCTGTAAACCTCCGACCTACTCAGGAGACAGGGACCCCGTGAAAGCGATGAGGTGGTTGAAGGAGATTGAATCTATCTTCAAAACTAGTAAGTGTGCTGACGAAGATAGAGTACTATATGGAACCGCAATGCTAAAAGCTGATGCCCTATTCTGGTGGGAAGCTCACATTGATTCCCTAGGGTCGGATGTATACTCTACTTTTACTTGGGACGAATTTACAACAGCATTCAAAGGACAGTTTTGTTCTCAAGCAGCAGTTAGACAACTGGAAGAGGAGTTCATGAACCTACACCAGCGAAGTTTATCGGATAGGGATTACACCGCTCTCTTTCTAGAGAAGTCTCGCTTTGCAGAGTACTATGTTGCCACAGAGGCTCTGAAGATGGAAAGGTTTATTTTTGGGTTAAAGTCAGAAATCAGAAGTTTAGTGATTGCAAAGGGACCAGAAACCTTCTCAGCCGCAGTGGATGCCGCGGAAAATGTGGAACAGGATGACAGGAGAGACGTTGGTGATAAGAGTGCTGGGAAAAGAAAACTGGAAGAAATGATGTACGATTCGGAAGAATACGAATCCCCGAGTTTTGATAGTTATTCACCTTTCAGACCAGTTGAAAGACCATGCCCAAAATTCAATCGTGTTCATCAAGGAAACTGTTTTGTGGAGTCCCGAAGATGTTACAAGTGCGGAAAGACTGGTCACATTGCTAGAGACTGTCACGTAACTCGATTTTGTTTCGTTTGCAATTCCCCTGATCATCTTCAGTATGAATGTCCACAGTGGAAAGCGCGTCAGGGTAGTACAACAGTGAGACCAACGGAAGTTGAGTCGGGAAAGGTACAAGGGTCTGGAGCACCGAGAGTTCAAGGCCGTGTTTTTCAGATGACGGACAAGAGGTGGAAGAAAGTCCTGATGAGGTTACAGGTATATTTCTATAAACTCTATACGTGCTAAGGTGTTATCTGACTTTGGTGCAAAATGGTTATTGGTATTTCCGTGCTTTTGTTGCTTATCTGTGTTAGAGATATAGGTGGGTGTGGGGTGGCTATTCAGTTAGTTTCTACGGTTTTGATTGAGTTTGAGGTAATAGTGGAGGTTAAGTATCAATATCTTTCG
Source organism: Saussurea involucrata (assembly GCA_033807775.1). Classification (NCBI taxonomy): domain Eukaryota; kingdom Viridiplantae; phylum Streptophyta; class Magnoliopsida; order Asterales; family Asteraceae; genus Saussurea; species Saussurea involucrata. The sequence continues at coordinate 165,839,588 of CM066314.1, forward strand.
TCTAACCGAATTCCGGGATGGAATTCTTTTAAGGGGGAGATGATGTAATACCCCGGGTAAGTTCGTTAGTTAAATCTTAATTCCGTTAAATTTATCTAACTCTATAATTGGTGTTTAGGGTATGTATGGGTGAATTTATAAGTTAAAGGGTGTTTGGGTCATTATGGTATAGTTTAAGCCAAGATTGGGAATTTAGTCTAAAATATAAATATCTTAAGAATCCAGATATTTTCATAAAAAAATCAGATTCATCAGTGTGTGAGTGTGTGTTTGGAGACGAGAAGAAGCAGAAGAAGAGTTCGTACGGTTAGGGCTTCAATTGGCTTGGTTGGAAGCAATTTTGAGATCTTGAGAAATTGGGTGAAGGACTGAATCCTTTTGAGAAGAGCTAAGGAAGCGTGTGTTAAGCTAGCAGGTGAGTTTTACTTTAAAACGTTTTCAACTGGAATACATATATATCTGTGTTTATATATATATGAGATGGATTTGTGTGGATCGAGAATGTGTGGAATATATATATATATATATATATATATATATATATATATATATATATATATATATATATATATATATATATATGTGTGTGTGTGTGTGTGTGTGTGTGTGTGTGTGTGTTTATATATATATGAGTTAAATATGTATGATGGTGTGGTTGTATCATATATTGAGATATGATTGAGTTTATGCTTTTAAATATAATATAATGAGATATTATATTTATGTAAGTATTACACTACACGAGAGCACGCCGAACTATGCCGGTAGAAGTGTTGGTCGTAATTGTTGTACGGCGTTGTGAGTCGTAGTTGTCGTACGGCGTTGTTGGTTGTAATTGTAGTACAGCGTTGATTTATTAGTTGGCTTGCAACCAACTAATATGGCCATTGGGAACGAGGATGAGGAGGAGTCGAGCACGATGCACGAGTCTTGATTGGTATTTAAATACGTGTGGTATGTTTATATTTTACGAAAGGATTAACAAGGGTTTATCTAAACTATTTTGATATAAAGGATTTACATAAAAGGTTTTATAATGATTTTGGAAAGGACCGGGATTAACTCACTAGACCCGTTTGGTCTAACCCTCATTTTGTTTTGAAAAATATGTTTTCCAGGTCGAGGAATTGATAGCGGCAAAGGAAAGAATAGGTGTAGGCTGCCTCCGTTGATCGGTGATGTTTAAGAAACTTATATATATTTTGTAGTTTCAAGACTAATGAGACTGTACTTGGTTTGTTATGTAACTTTTGTTGTAAATCAATGATATGTATGCATGTTATGTTATATGATGTATGTTATGGGAACTGGGTCGTTACATCGGTGGACACCCTGAAGACGATGCTATTAGCCCAACTGCTCCAGGAATCAAATACAACCGCCTCTACAGAAGCAGACCTGATCTCAGTTCTCCGATCACAGGTCACTGCTCCATCTTCATCTATTACCACTCGCTTAGACGCCATTGACTCGACTCTCAAGGACTACAACCTAGCGCTCACAACGCTGTCCGAGAGAGTCCGCTCACTCGAAGATACCTGCAAGAGTCAAGAAGGCGGCCTGAAGCGGAAACACGATGACCAGGATGATCCTGATCACCGCGAGGGGGAGAAAAGACAACGTCTGACCGAGACCGCCTCCCTGATCCAGATTGAAGCTACAACTGTGGTTCATCAGGAACCCCCAACTGCGGCAGCTACAACAGAAGCACCAGAAGCCGAGTTGCCTTTAGCAGACATGGTTATAGACATGGAGATATCAGATGAAGAAGACCCGACGGTTGAAAAGCCCGAGGGTTCAACACAGGAACTGATTGATTTTGACTCATCAGACATACCGATTCTGGACATGATAGATCCAGATTGTGAAGCCAACCCGGAGACCGAAGATGCATGGTACGAAAAAGCACCCAGTGCCGTAAATCGCCAGGTAAATTTGGTCTTCCCCACTGATGAGGACGACAACATTGATTATGATCAGTTCCTGCTCCAAAATTTGTATGGAACATCCCCCGTTCACTATGCTCAACCCGCCGGAACATCATCAACAAGACCCGAGTCTACTACTTCCGATCTTCCGACAACTACTCCTCCCACGACAGCTTCTGATCTTCCTCCTCCTCCTCAACAGCAATAAATCCGTTGGGAGAAGATCACTGTACTTATCCCTCATCTGGAGGAATCCCTAAAAAAGCTGTTCGTACATAAGTTTCGCCCGATCGAGCCGACCTTCTGTCTGGGTATTTACAACTTTAGCCCAGAATTTCAACGCCGATATATACTAGCAATGCAGCGATGTCTTCCAGTCAACCAAGTCAGAACCAAACTTTGGATCACAGAGGTAATCAATATCTATTCAAGACGCATTATGAGGATTGTCTACCCAGTTTTCATTGTTCGACGTGAAGATGGGAACGAATGGAAATTTTCAGAAGCTGACTTCAAGAACCTCCGACCACTCGACTTTCTGGTTATTTTGAAAGACTTACGTACAAGAACCATCCGACCGCTAGAGATTTCAAAGGCACTCGAAGCTGTTCGTCGATACCTGGTCCGCACCATCATGATATCTTATCTAACGGACTTCCAAATGGCTATCGAGAACAAGGCGAAAAAGGTAAATCTGATCAAGCCGAATCTGGATGCCCCTGAGCTGAAGATGTATCCCGAGAACTCACTGCTTCTACAACCTGAATTGGGGATAGTGTACATCAACAAACAGAACGAAAAGAAGTTTTTGCGTTTCAGTCAGGTAGACAGATTTTGTGACGGCACGCTTCTAAAGGTCAAAGATGCTCTTCGAAAGATTATTCAGCACGAGTTTGAGAATCCAAGGTATTCTTATGTTCCGAATCAGAATGAAACTATTGCTCGGAATGCCTTGGAAATGATTGAAGATCGCATCGACTATCGTCGCGCCATCAGATTCTTTGAGGTTCACTTCGCATTGCGCAAACGATACGTGTTCAACTGGAAAGAGCTAGAGCGCGAACTCGAACTTCAAATCAAAGGGGGAGATTGTTAGGGCAGGTTTTATAGTTGATTTAAAGTTCAAGGGTTGAATTGTATTTGTTTAAATTAGAGCTTATTAGTGAACGGGCCGTGGGCTTGTTAACCACGGGCCCGATGTATTTAATGTGAGATTAGCTTGGAAAAACAAGCTAATCATCTCTTTTACTTTCAACATCGTATTGTAAACATTCTCTCTGAAAGATTAATGAAAGGGATGACAGTTGGAAATCATTGTTCTTATTGATTCATCTATTCGATTTCTATATTGCTGCACGGATCTGGTTCTATCATGCTTGACAAACAAAGTCGTATCAACCTTACCTTTTTCAAAGCCCGAGACGAGTAGAAATTGAGATAGAACATCGTACCAAGCGCACGGGGCTTGTTTCAACCCATATAAGGCTTTATCCAAAATGTAAACGTGATTTGGATTCTCCTTGTCTACAAAGCCTTCGGGTTGAGAGACATATACCTACTCTTTTAGTATTCCATTAAGAAATGATGTCTTTACGTCCATCTGATAGACCGTAAAGTTTTTGTATGCCGCGTACGCCAAAAATATTCTGATTGCTTCAATGCGTGCGACTGGAGCGTAAGTCTCATCGTAATCTATCCCTTCTTGCTGTCGATAGCCTTTAGCTACAAGTCTCGCTTTGTTACGAACTATGATGCCATCTTCATCTTTCTTGTTTTTGAACACCCACTTTGTTCCAATGATGCTTTTATCGGCTGGTCTTGGAACTAACCTCCATACCTTTAACGCTTCGAATTGATTTAGCTCTTCTTGCATAGCTAAAATCCAATCCGGATCATTTAAGGCTTCTTTTACTGTGAGTGGTTCAATGTTATTAAAAAACATTGAGAACATGCACTCATTTACGGTATCACATAAAGCAGAAGAACGAGTTTGAACTGGTGAACTTGGGTCACCGATTATTTGGTGAATCGGATGAGCCTTCGTCCACTTGGTTGTATGAGGGTGAGGAGCATAGGATTCTTGAACATTTTCAAGAGTAGCATTCGTCTCTTCTTCGGTTGGAGAAACCAGTGGTTCAGCACATGGAAATTCTGTAGGAAGACTAGAAGATTCCGGTTGTGACTGAGGAATGGTTGGTTCAGTAACTGAAGAACTTGGATTTTGTGTTGATCCTTCCACAGTAGTTGTAGTCTCTTGTTGTGGAATAACAACTTCTGGTACTTGAACATTCTGAACAGGAGTGGAAACATCAACCGGTGTTGAAGTAGATGCACCATTTTGAGTAGTTGTTGCAGTGGAAATTGTTGTAGGTGCTTGTTCCATCCTGTTAGAATTAGTAGAATTATTGTAAGTACCATAAAATTCATCATAGAATTCATCAAATAATAAATCAAGATCAGTTAATTGAGATTTTGAGGTTGAAGGTTGATCCTGATTAGAAGTTGAAGCAGGTTCTGAACTGAGATGTCCAGAAGCTAAAATTCCAGTTATAACGGGTCCTGAACTGTTTTGATCAGAAGCCAATTCGTGATGTTCGTCGAATTTGACATTGACACTCTCCATTATATTTCTAGATTTCTTCTGATATATCTTATATGATGCCGATGAGAAAGAGTATCCAACGAAGATACCATCAATCGCCTTTGGACTGAACTTGTTCCTTTGTTCTTTATCGTTCAAGACATAACACCTACAACCAAAAACACGAAAATGTTTTATGTTAGGTTTCCGGTTATTCATGATTTCATAAGGAGTTTTATTAAACCGGCGGTGTATGACAGAACGATTCTGTGTGTAACATGCGGTTGCTACAGCTTCGGCCCATAAGAAGAGAGGAAGCTTTGAATATGCCAACATTGTTCTCACAGACTCGACTAACGTTCTGTTACGTCGTTCTACAACTCCGTTTTGTTCAGGAGTTCTGGCGGAAGAAAATTGTTGCATAATCCCATTTGATTCATAGAAATCACCTAGGACTCTGTTCTTAAATTCTGTACCATTATCCGAACGCACGATTTTTACTGAGATCTGCATGTTGTTCTGAGCTGCCTTGATAATTCCAGTGAGAAGTTCTGAAGTTTCATCTTTTGACCGAAGGAACTTAACCCATGTATATCTTGAGAAATCATCGACAATTACCAAGACGTATTTCCTCCCATTTATGTTTTCCGTTTTCATTGGACCGCACAAATCCACATGCAACAGCTCAAGTATACTATTCGTTGTTGGTTCCGGTTTAGGCTTGTGAGGAACCCTCTTCATCTTTCCTTTCTCACACGCATCACATAGATTTTCGGCATTGAATTTCAAAGTTGGAAGCCCCCGAACCGAATCTCCTAAAACCAGCTTTTGAATGTATCGAAAATTTAGATGAGATAATCGTCGGTGCCATAGCCAACTTTGTTCTTCGGAAGCTTTGGATAAAAGACACACCTCATTGGTTGGTTTGATATCTGACAAGTTGATTGTATATAGGTTTGACTTGCGAGTGCCAACAAGAAGATCTGTTCCTTTCTCGGTTTTGACACAACATTTTGTCTTCTTGAAATGCACCTCCAAATCCTTATCGCAAAATTGTCCTATACTGAAAAGGTTGTGCGACAAACCTTCAACATAGTTAACCTTCTTTATCGTAAGATCGTCTTGAACGATATCTCCAAAACCTTTGATAGGAGCAACCTGATTGTTTCCAAATCTTACACGACCAAGATCTTTTTCCACAAAATTGGTTAGCATATGTCTTTGACCTGTCATATGCTTCAAACATCCCGAATCTAAGTACCATAACTTACTTTTCTGCATCAATCAGATTGAAACAGTTTTAGGTACCCATTGAGTATTGGGTCCTTTTTTAGTAGCTTGAGAAACCTTGAATTTAGACATTTGTGTCTTCTTCTTGTAGAATCCCGATCCGTGAAACAATATATGAAATCGAAATATATGAACAATATGCGTAATGATTTCAACTGGTCATCCCTGTTATTCACTTTCAGAGAGAATTTACAATACAGTGTTTGAAAGTAAAAAGGATGATTAGCTTGTTTTTCCAAGCTAATCAACATTAAATACAATGGGCCCGTGGTTAACAAGCCCACGGCCCGTTCACTAAAAGGCTCAAAATAAACTATTACAAAACAACCCTTGAACTTTAAATCAACTATTAAAACCTGCCCTAACAATCTCCCCCTTTGATTTGAAGTTCGAGTTCGCGCTCTAGCTCTTGCCAGTTGAATACGTATCGTTTGCACAATGCGAAGTGAACCTCAAAGAATCTGATAGCACGGCGATAGTCGATGCGGTCTTCAATCATTTCCAAAGCTTCCCGAGCAGTTGTTTCATTAGGGTTTGGGACATACAAATGCTTTGGATTCTCAGACTCGTGTTGAATAATCTTTCGAAGAGCATCTCTGACTTTTAGAAGCGTGCCATCACAAAATCTGTCTACCTGACTGAAACGCAGGAACTTCTTTTCGTTCTGTTCGTTGTTGTAGACTATCCCGAATTCAGGTTGTAGAAGCAGAGAGTTCTCGGGATACATCTTCAATTCAGGAGCTTTCAGATTTGGTTTTATCAGATTGACTTTCTTAGCCCTATTCTCGACAACCATTTGAAAATCCGTTAAGTATGACATCATGATAGTACGGACCAGGTGTCGACGAACGGCTTCGAGCGCCTTTGTAATCTCTAGCGGTCGGATGGTTCTTGAACATAAGTCTTTCAGTAATACCAGAAAGTCGAGCGGTCGGAGGTTCTTGAAATCGGCTTCAGAGAATCTCCATTCATTCCCATCTTCACGTCGAACAATGAAAACTGGGTAGACGATCCTCATTATACGTCTTGAATAGATACTGATTACCTATGTGATTCGACGTTTGGTTCTGACCTGGTTGACTGGAAGACACCGCTGCATTGTGCTAATATATCGGCGTTGAAATTATGGGTCAAGGTTGTAGATACCCAGACAGAAGGTCGGCTCGATCTGGCGAAGCTTGTGGACGAACAGCTTTTTCAAAGATTCCTCCAGATGAGGGATAAGTACCATGATCTTCTCCCAACGGATTTGTTGCTGTTGAGGAGAGGGAGGAAGATCAGAAGCTGTCGTGGGAGGAGCAGTTGTCGGAAGATCGGAAGTAGTAGACTCGGGTCTTGTTGATGATGTTCCGGTGGGTTGAGCATAGTGAACGGGAGTTGCTCCATATAAATTTTGGAGCAGGAACTGATCGTAGTCAATATTGTCGTCCTCATCAGTAGGGAAGACCAAATTTACCTGGAGGTTTACGGCACTGGCGGCTTTTTCGTACCATGCGTCTTCGGTCTCCGGGTTGGTCTCACACTCTGGATCTATCATGTCCAGTATCGTTCTATCTGACGAGTCAAAATCGACCAGTTCCTGTGTTGAACCCTCGGGCTTTTCAACCGTCGGGTCTTCTTCATCTGAAATCTCCACATCTATGACCATATCTGCTAGTGGCAACTCGGCTTCGGGTGCTTCTGATGTAGGTGCCGCAGTTGGGGGTTCCTGTTGAACCACTGTTGAAGTTTCGGCAGTCATGATCTGGACGGTCTCGGTTTGGCGTAGACGCTTCTCCCCCTCACGGTGATCAGGATTATCCTGGTCATCGTGCTTGCGTTTGAGATCGCCGGCTTGACTTTTACAAGTGTCTTGTAGTGAGCGGACCCTCTCAGACAGCGTGGCGAACGCTTTATTGTAGTCGTTGAGGGTCGAGTCGATGGAGTCGAGGCGAGACGTGATAGATGAAGATGGAGCAGTGACCTGGGATCGGAGAACTGAGATCAGGTCTGCTTCAGTCGAGGCGGTTGTATCGGATTCCTGGAGCAGTTGGGCCAATAGCATCGTCTTTAAGGTCTCCACCGAATAGATTGGTTGCTGTTGAATCGGTGGAGGTGCAGAGGCGGTTTCGGGTTCGACGACGTGGCCCTTTCCTTTGATAGCTTTGGCGATCTCATCGGTGACATGCTGTTCCAGTGCCTCGCGGACAGTCTTGAGGGTGCTGTCCAGGGACCCTTGCGACACAAAGTCGGGGTGAATAACTCCGGGACCACTTAGGTTACCCGCTGAGGCATCTACCGCGGGGGTAGATCCACCTACGTTCACAATTGGCGTGATAATAGATGTGGTAGGATTTCCATCCGATCCTCGTGTTCCGGCAGACGGAGACACTACAGACGTTCCGGTCGGGTCACTTAGAGCCGCGACTTGGTGTTGTTCCGCATCGAGTGTCCTAGTCAAAGAATCTTCAATAACAAGTAGATCTAGACTCGATGGTGCACAGAACGAAGTCGAGACCGGGGGTTGCTGGTCTCTTGTTTCAACACCAGTACTCTCCGAGTGAGAGACCGGTGGAAGTTGTGTTATTTCCCCGTGTGAGACTGAAACATCCATCTTTTGAGAGACGGATGAGTGGCTGAGGGGGTCGTGCATTTGCTCTGCTAGGTCCACGGAGTCTTCTTCAATACCCCGTCCCAACAAATGAGACGGGATAGCAAATGTGGCAACCCGGATATGACGTGGCTGGTTTCGCTCAGGAGCCTCGTTATCTTTACGGCTCAATCTTTCTTGGTTTGCGTTCGACCTTAACATCCTCCTTTTCACATGTTCTATGTCCCGGGGAAGGTCCCTCCGGCGCTGGCTGGACCATGGGATTCCCTAACTCTCGTCTATATGATATCATAGGTAGGGCTTTAGGTATATGCATAGCTAGGGTATTATTTTGCTCCCCCTCAAAACATACAAGGGGATTGACTTGCTCCCCCTCGAAGTGAGAGGTTGTTGATCCGCCATGGAATATCTGTAAGAGACCCAAAGTTAGTAAAGCGGACGGATAAACAAGTTCCAACGCGTACCTTTGCATTAAATGGCTCAATCTGAGACAGATGGAGGACTGGCAGTGATGAAACAGGTATTGAGTTGACAAAGTAGGGGTATCCGGATAAAGGATGGAAAAATATTCCGGACAAAATAAAATATCCGGATAACATGTGTCCGGACAGCAAAGGTTTCCGGACATAATAGGGATTCCGGATAGTCCTACCCGGATACCCATCCGGTCCGGAAAGTCATCCGGACTGATGGGTGTCCGGACACTTTTACACTTTAAAGAATGATTCCATTTTTCAAAGATATGAAACCTGTAGAATTTTGAAAAAATGGATCTGTCGCTCCCCCTCAAACTGAGAATGGGGAAAAACTTGCTCCCCCTCGGATAGTGCAATGGAGAGTCCGACACACATAAAAACTCTTAGGCATTGAAAGAAAAAAAAACTGTGTCGCTCCCCCTCAAATGATGACCATTAGATGACATGCTCCCCCTTAGAATGTGCGCGTAGAGTGAAGTGCACACGGGAGTATCCACACACACAAAAAACTTTTTAACATTTTTAAGAAAAAATGTGTGTGACGCTCCCCCTCAACAGTAGAGTAACATACCTGATAGCTGATTATGCTCCCCCTAAACACATGAGAAGCTTGTTAAAGCACAGGTATGGACAAACCTCACGTCTTCTTAATATTGTTCCTTGTAGATCGTGAGCAGCTCCCTCCTTGCGATCATGTGTGTGGAGCATCCAGTGTCTAAGGACCACACATGACCGTCCGTCAAAACAAGTTTAGCGGACCTTCGGTACCCAGATTTGCCTGGGTCCGGGAGGGTTAGGTTTGGCACCGTTTGGGGAAGCTTGCTTTGTCCCAGCTTTCCCGTTAGGTGTAGGATTTACACCGGTGGAGGGAACTGGTTTTGGCACTTGTTTCCTCTTCGGTGCAGAATTTACACCTTTAGGAGGAACAGATTTTGTAGCAGCTTTCCACCTGGGTGCCGGTCTAACCTCAGTGGGAGAATCCCGTTTTGGAATGGGGTTGGTCTCCCGCTGTGGTTTAACCTCTGTTTGAGAACCCCGTTGTTTATGATATTTTCTCTTGTTATTACGGGGTTTGTGTTTGGGTGTATGATTGTACATGTGATATGACCCAAACCAATCATTGTTATTGATATCATCAAAGTCATTCCAACCACAACTAGAACAGCATAAGCAATCATGCGATAATTGAATCAATTGCTGAATGGAGTAGAGCTTAATTGGAAAATTAACATCTCGTTTAACAAAATTATTCCTATGATTCCATTCGCAATCATGCTTATGCATCCTAGGATAGAAAACAACGTTAAATGACTTCGATGCCTCTTTCTCAATAGGTTCCCTACCTAGCCTCTTTGGTTTATCTTGTTTAGCGCGACCGGTTTTATCCGAAACAACAGGGACAGTGTAGTCAGTGACTTTTGAGGAGACAGGAATCTTAGTGTTGGTTGGCAAAGGTCCGGTCTCTTGCCTCGGCTGTGATTGCCTTTTAGAAACTGGTTTAGAAGTTGGTTTTGATTGAGAAATCTTGATCACAGCTGGGGCCTTTGTGTTAGAACATTGACCTTTTTGAAAATCGACCGTATGATTCACCACAGGAGATAAAAAATCAGTGTGACTTGGAAGAGGTTTGTCAAAGGGGAATGACTCAAACTCTTCATCACAGTTACCTTCGGAGTTCATGTACTCTGAAAAATCTATCTTGGGAAGTACTGGACTAGGATCAGGTGAGGAAGGCGAGGAACACTTTGTGCTTTCGGTTGTGTGCTGTGGGGAGTTCGGTGCGGAAGCGTATGAAAAATCAGAATTTAAATTCCTTTTAACACACTCATCTTGAGAAACTTCATTTTCTTGCAAATAGATATTTCCTATAAAGGCTTTACACGAGGATGTGTCAGATGAGTTAGAGGAAAGTTCAGGTGAAAATTGCTTCGCAGTTTGGAGCAAGTCAAGCTGTACTTGGAGTTGACTATTTATCATATGCTCTTTCATCGTTTCTCTTGTCATTTCAGACAGTTTTGATGAGAGCGTATTGATTTCCCACTGAAAATTTTCCTTTTCCTCACTTGACACATCGTCGGTTTTCTCAGATTTGAGTTTCTCAATCTAAGAGATGAGCACTTTCTTTTCGTTTTGAAAAATAGACCTTTCTTTCTCAAACGACTCCTCCAAGTCGACAATTTTTGCTTCCAAGATGAGAGGGGGAACATAGAGTTTAAACTCGTCCGTCTCATTCTTGGTTGCTGGTGCTTGGTCCTCATCCTTTTGGGAGGAATCCTTGGGCTTAGCAACCATGTAGGGGTCGAAGTAGTCATTCGAGAGGTACTTCTTTGGATTTTTCTTATAAGAATAATTTAAAGGCCCATAACAAAATGGAAGTTGTATTCCTCGTTTGTGTGTGCGCTTATATTCCTCGATTTCCTCTTCCTTTTCAGGTTCAAGAGGACCAGTCCATTGAATTCCATATTCAGGATACTTTTTATCTAACCCAAAACAAGCAAAATCATACAAAGTGGGTGTATGCCATCTTCCCTTTTTTAAATAATGTGGGTTATCATAACCGATTCCCCACTCTTTGTTAAAGTACGTGAACTCTTTAGGTTTATTTAGAAAGATGGTTTGATCAGTTTGACCCCTTTTGTGGAGTTTTGTTTCATGATCAGTGATTTTATTTACAAACTCCTTGTGCTGAATATGAAGAGCAGAGCATTGATAAACAATTTCTGCTTTTTCATTCAAGCACTGATCAAACTGTGACTGAAGTTCAGATAATTTGGCCCATAAGTCTTTAGGTGCTATAGAAATATTTTTGCATTTCTCCTTTAAAATATCATTTTCAGACTTATATTTTTCAGATATTTTCTTTTGAGCATCTAGCTTTTCGGTTAGAGACCTAATCTCAAGCAGTTGTTCTTTAGAAGTGGCCTTAAAGGAAGCTACCCGTTCAGCAAGAGGTTTCACTCGGTCATAAAGTTCTGAAAAGATAGGTTCACATACCTGACACGGATTTTTCATGTCTTCTTCAGCAGGAGACATCTTCAGTTGCACTGGAGTGATCGTCAGACGTGTAGATTGATTCAAAGTGTAAAACCTAACGCAAGGCACTAAGAGTGGAGTCCTAACGCAGGTTCTATGAGTGGTCAGACAATAACTTAGCTTACTGGATAGGAATCCAAATAGGTGATCTGATCTGGAAGTGTCCGGACCAGAATTATGAAAAACAGTTCAAAATTGCAGAGTTGTCCGGATAGGCAAAAGAGTCCGGATAACTTGAGTTGTCCGGATAACCAAGGTTACTGGATGGACTAAAGATACCGGATAGAATCAACAGGATAAACAAAGTTTACCGGATGCAATAGAGTCCGGAAAGTATGAGATTTTCGGGTACTTTGAAGTTTCTGGAAACTGTGAGGTGTCCGGATACTACGAAGATTCCGGGTAAACGAGGATTTCCGGATAAAATGAATTCCGGATACTTTGAATTATTTGAAACAAAATTACCCGGAAAGATTGAGATTAAAGAGAACTTACCCGGATGACTGACTTACCCGGATGATTGACTTGTCCGGAAGAATTGAACTAGTCTGGATGGAACCACAAACGTCCGGACACCTTGATCTGTCTGGAAAACGCGGCAGGTTTATCCGGACACTGCGGCTGTTTGCTAAAATCGATCGAAAACTCAACTAGGGTTACTCTAATGTATTCCTGAAAGGTTAGAAACAATACCAAGTACAAAAACAACACTAATCCAATCGATTTTAGAGCAAAAACAACACCTTTTGATATCAAAAATACGATTTTTAAATAAGAACACAACCAAAAGTTTTTGAACTTATAATGCGAAATTGACCAATCAAAAGAACGAATTAGGATGTGAAAATTTGCAGAAACACTTATAATGATAATGCTAACACAACCCAATAAGCAAAAACAATCAATTTATGCAGAATCACAGAATAAAAAATTCAAGAAAAGTCAGACGCGAAAAGGTCAAACTAACCAGAAATCAAAGAATGATACTTTGAATCGAATCCGTCTGTCTACTCTGATACCAATTGTAGAATCCCGATCCGTGCAACAATATATGAAATCGAAATATATGAACAATATGCGTAATGATTTCAACTGGTCATCCCTGTTATTCACTTTCAGAGAGAATTTACAATACAGTGTTTGAAAGTAAAAAGGATGATTAGCTTGTTTTTCCAAGCTAATCAACATTAAATACAATGGGCCCGTGGTTAACAAGCCCACGACCCGTTCACTAAAAGGTTCAAAATAAACTATTACAAAACAACCCTTGAACTTTAAATCAACTATTAAAACCCGCCCTAACACTTCTTTTTCTTCAAATTTGATTTTCTTTTAACACTTGGAATAAAGTAAGAATTATCCCAACAACAAGAACCAGGCATAGCAAACGAACTTTCATATCCACAAACATAACAAAAACATTCACCATTTTTGAAATCCAACAACTTGTCTTTCGAGTAATCTTTGTATGACTTTACAAAAGAATTTTTATTACTCACACCAACTTGTTTATTCTTTGAAAAACTACTATTTTGTCATTTTGTTTAGATGAATCAGACGTCGTTTGCTTTACCCGCCATTCTTGTTCTTTCTTCTTTGGATTCACAGAATTATCTGAAAGAACAGAAGTTTTAGAGTTAGAATCCTTAGAACTCTGAACTTGAGAATTCTTTGACATTTTATCCTTCTTTCTTTTCTCTAAAGGTGGATTCTTTGTGTTTGAACACTCACCTTTATAGAAAGTACTCGAAGATTTTTCTTTGTTTATATAAGAAACAGATGTTATTATAATTGGACTTTCTTGAGATGATTGAAATGAATGACTACCACACTGAACACAATTGAGATTCTTTCTTGCAAGTGATAATAGATCTGAAACATAAGTCTTTTCACTATTATTGCATTTCATACAAGAATTATTGATTTTAGGTTCAGAAGTAGTATTCAACTCAATCTTCTTAGAAATCCTTTTCAGATCATCTTTCCTTTTGCTTTCTTCTTTTTCTTCAGAAATAATAAAATCAGTATGGTCCGGAAGTTTCTTTGAGAAATCAAATGCACAAGCTTTTCCCTTTTCATTTTCTATTGGTTTTGACTTGGTTTCGAAGCCTTGCTCATTAGGGTCAAAGTCACAATCCGAATCAGAATCGGCGTTGTGAACTTCAAAATCCTTGGTGGACTCAGGTGAACTCCAATTTTTGAAAGCATTTTCTTTTCTTTCTTTTGCTAATTCTTTTTCTAACTCATCCACCTCTTGAGAAAGCTCAATTATTCTCATTTCATGAGAATGTTTCTCATTTTCAAAAATTACTTTCTCAATTTCAAACTGTGCTCTTTCAAGATTGAAAGAATCTTCAAAATCAGACATTATATTAGGTTTTTATTCTTTCAAATATTTTTCTAATGTCATCACTTTTTGAGAAAGTTCACAGTTCTGTTCTTTAAGAAAGTTGTTTTCTTCAAGATTGAACCAGTTTTTCAAAGCAAATTCTTTTCTTTCGTTTTCTAACACACTCTCTAATTCAGCTTTTGTCTTTAACAAATCAGTCAACTTCTTTTCAAATGAATTAATTTGGTTTACAAAGTTGACTTTCTCATTTTCCAAATTGATATGCTCAGAAAGAAGAATATTCTCAAGATCTACCACTTTCTTTGACAGTTTGATACATTTGCGATCAATCTTTTGTTTTGAATCAAAGATACTCTTTGTTGATTCAGAAAACTTTTTGATCAAACCATGTTCAATTCTACCAGTTTCCTTTTTCACCTCGTCATTGAAACAAGAAGATATTTCCTTAAAAGTAGTTGAGAAAATAGTTGAAAGGAGATCATTTTCATAATCATATTTGATTCTTTGTTCAGCAAGAGAGATTTCCAATTCAACAATTTTCCCTTCAAGAACTAATGTAGGAACATATTTCTTTGTTTCAACAACTTGATTGTTAGTAACTGGCTTTGTAGTACATATATCAAAATAGTTATCTGGAAGTGGTTTATTCAGATTTTTGAGAATCTTCTCCGTCTCACGAGTATAACAAAATGGAAGTTGTATGTGAGTTGTTAAAAATCTTTTTCTATTTTCCTCTTCTTGTGTTTCCTTTTCACCAGTCCAAGGAATTTCAAATTCGGGCCAATATCGTGCATATCTTAAGCATTCGAAATTATACATAGTTGGCAATGCACGGGTGGCTTTGGCTAAATGCTTTGGGTTTTCGTAACCAAGTCCCCAATACTTGTTGACATTGTTTACAAGTCTTGGTTTATTCATGAAAATTGTTTGGTCAGTTTGACCTCTCAAATATAACTTCTTTTCCAAATCTTTGATTTTATTTAAAAATTCTGTATTTTGGTCTGAAAGTCTTGTCAAAGAAAACTCACTTTCTTTATTCTTTGATTCTAAATCTTTAATTAATAAGTTCAATTCAGACAATTTTGAATCAATGATTAACTTTTCTGATTCAAATTGATCATGTTGAGCTTTGAGATTTTTGATTTCAGAACATTTGTCTTTTATCTCAAATTCAGCATTATCAATCTGTTGTTTCAACTCACTATTCTTCTTTCTTTCGTCTTGTAGAGTTTTTGTTAACTCTTCAACACATGGTTCCATTACTTCAAATTCACGAAATAAACTAGCATATTCTTCTTCAGAACATGCTAACTTATTTAGTGTGTCTTTCAGTTCATTACGCAGATTTATGACTTCTTGATTTATTGATTCAGGTAAAGGAAAAGAGTTTACCTGTGAGGAAATGTCAGACTTATCCTCATTGTCAGAATCGAATTCTGCTTGACACATATTTGCATGCTCTTCATTTTCTCCCTCGTCATCAGAATAATCAAGAAAATACTCTTCCTCCACCATAAGAGCTTTTCCATCTTCCTTTTGTTGTGCAAGAAGCAACTTTTGTTTGTAATAATCTGTGTTCTGTACTACCTTCTTTCGACAATCTCTTTCATAGTGACCTGGAGTTCCACAGTTGTAGCACTTTTGAATCTCCACAGCTTTCTTATCTTCAAACTTTTTCTCCATGTTCTCATACACCTTCTTTCCTTCAGCTTTCTCCGATCTTTGCTCAAATCTTTTATCAGTATTCTCAACTCTTTGCTCTCCAAAAGGTTTCCTTTCACAATTGTTGTTCTCAAACTTTCTTGAACCAGATGTATACCTCAGATTGTTGTTTGATGACGGAGGTTTGTAAAATTTCTTTTGAAAATGCCTTGTGAGAAGAACCAAAGCTTGATGTAGTTCAACACCATCATCAGAAATATTTCCCCTGAACCCTGTATCAAACATTCCAGATTCATTAGATGTAAAGCTGTTCGATTGTACCTCGGCTTGTAGTGCAATCGGTTCTTGAGAGATATCTTTCTTCTTTTTCTTATTTTTCTCCTCTCTTATCTCATCTACTTCCTCCTCATCTTGCAACATGGTTTCATATAGCTCATGTAACGGCATTGTTGACAGTCTAGGATTTTGTTTCATCTTTCTTGAAACACTCTTCCACTCAGGTTGAAGAACGTTAAGAAATTTGACATTTATCTCAACTAGATCCTTTTTTACTTTGTTCTTACTCAGTTCGTTGAGTAGAATCATGAACCTGTCATATGTGTCGTGAAGTGACTCATCTTCCTTAGCCTTAAACTCTTCATACCTATTAATGCACATTGTGATTTTCATCTGATTTCCAATCTGAGACCCTTGTAACATCTTTTCTAATTGTCTCCACATGTTGTTTGCCGTATCTTTGTAACTGTCTATCTTGTTGAAGACTTCGTTCGGAATTCCCATGATCACATAAGATCTTGCCTTTTTATCTGCCTCGTATCTAGCCTTTTGATCATCATTGTATTCAGATACGGGAACCAACTTAGGTTGTGTGGTGTTTGGATCATTTGGAACTGGGACATCTTTATATACGGGTTGCATTAAACCATTGTGAAGAGAATTTAGCAAGTGAACACCATTTGATTGTCGTTCAAGAAAATCTTCAAACCTTTCTTTCCATTGTTCATACTATTTTTCGATCAAAATCGGAGGTCTAGTATCACTTCCCAAAGAGTTCATTATGTCGTTTCTATTCATCTTGAAAAATTACTTGTATTGATCTTTACACAGAAAAGTGAATTTGTGAAAATTTGACAAACTGTCGGGCAATTACGTACGACTGTCGTATGAAACGTATGCGACAGTGTAAGTGAACAGTAACTGTCGTACAGAACGTGTACGACTTGGACTCAGCAACAGTAACTCTCGTACAACAAGTGTGCGACTTGGACCAACTCTCGTACGAACCTTGTACGACTTGGTCAGGTAAACAGTAACTGTCGTATGGAATTTGTGCGACTAAGCTTTGTGTACAGTAACTCTCGTACAACACTTGTACGACTAAAAATGTAGTCGGGCAAGGATCGTGCGACAGTTATGATGATAAGTATAGTACGACAGTTATGAATATGATGAACACTTAAGCGTACGATAGTTATGAGTTTTAACGTGAAAAATTTCTAAGTGCTCAAAAATCCTCAAATCAACTCCAATTGATTTGAAACTTCGTCGGGTAGGTCGTGAGGGCTTTCTGAACGCCTTTTGTTCAGCAAGAAACACCAAGAAACTAATAGAAGTCCATGTTCTGATCTGAACAGTGAACTTTTTCGAAAACTCCAAAAATTTCCAAATATGTAGATATACTTGTTCTGAATCCGAATCCTTGCACGAATTGATTCAGATAATCAATTCGAACAGTTCTGTGCCTAAAGCTCGATCCAAAACAGCCTCAAATCACTGAATCCATGAGTAACCCGAAATATCAAAAAAAATGTCCAAAAACCTTCAAATTCTTTACAAATCCGTTCTGCTAGGCTCTGATACCACTTGTGATCCCAATTAACAAGTAATGAAATCAAGATCTATCCAAAACTCTGTCCATCTATCATTAACATCAAAATCAAGTAATACAATGTAGAGAGAAACTCATAGAGAGTTCTAAGGATATGAATATCAAAAGTGTTAGTGAAAATGAGCTAAACTAGGCTATTTATACCTAGGCTCACAATTTACAAAATAACCCCTCAACTTGAATACAACATATAAAATTGACACTAACAGTTATCAACAACCCCAAACCGAGCGTTGCTTGTCCTCAAGCAAATTAGCGATAAAATAGAATAAAAGCATATATCAGTGAAACAATAACTGCACAACTCTCAATCGGTACCACGTAATGCACTGGTGATTTCCCATACCCGTGAATGCGTATCTCACCCTTGCCTCATCCTTATTCTGTTTGATCTATGGCCTTCCATTGTGAGTTGAACTCGTGACTGCTCTGATTACATTAAGGTCGTACTAGGTCCACACATACTAGGGAAAACATTTCGCCTCGACCCTACCTCACGGGATACTCTCATTTCACTCGAACCTAGGCTGTCGCACATGTTGTCATGTATAAGGAAGCTATGTACAAGAATACTCAAAAATCACATGACAACTCTAATGAAAGACGCACAAATGTCCCAAAAAGTCGATCCCAAAAAGTCGATCTCAAAAAGTCCCAAAAAGTTGAAGAAACTTGAATCCTCAAGCCAAAAACCTCCAAAAACCTAGATCCATAAGTTCCAACCAACAATAATTAGATCTAACCATGTAGAATCTTTCTCCCACCATTTTATACCAAAATACCCACTTATACCAAAACCCTAACTTCCATAAATGAAGAGAAGAGAAGATTACCTTAACCATAACTTGAATCCACCAACCAAAACATCTCTAGAACCACCAAGATGAACCAGAAACTCCCAATCTTCAAAGTCGAGTGAAAAGGGTTGGGTTAAACCCTAGAAACTTGATGAAGGAGATGAAGTGAAAGGTTTCAAGAAGGGTTAAGGTTTCCAACAATGGTGAGGGTTTGTGTTGGGGAAGAAGGATGAAGAGGAGAGGGGAGATTTAGGGTTTCTAGAGAGAGAGAGAGAGGTTTTTAGAGAGAGAGAGAGAGAGAGAGAGGGAGAGCTTGAAATGAAATGGGGAAAGTGAGAGGGAAGAGTCTTAAAAGCAAACCAATAATTCCATCAGATGCATCGCGGACGTCCGCAAGGTCCTACGCGGACGTCCGGCTTGCATTGGCCGAAAACCCCATTTTTTCTCTGTTGCTTCCGCGGATGACCCGCGGACTTCCGCACATCACGGATGTCCGGCCTTGTGCCCTGCGGACGTCCGTGAGCCTCAAATTCGTTTTTCCAATTTTTCGGGTGTTACAATCCTCCCAACCTTAGAATGATTTCGTCCCCGAAATCTAGATCCTTTACAACCAAAGGCTAACCAACTCTACACCGACCATGTTTCCAATAGCTTCTAATTGGAATCTAATTTCCCCCACACAGACTATAAAGACAAATCCTCAAGAAAATTCTTACCAACAATGCCCTCTCAAGTACACTGTACTTATGTCCGGGAGAACACTCCATCCACTAGAGTAACTCCAGATCAGACTACTTCGGTTGTCTCCCAACCTTAGGATGTTCCATGCTTCTCCGACTGCGGTCCAGACTCTAAATCAATCCAAGGTTTAATTAATGCCGAGACCAACCGAATCTTCTAATTCCAATTATTCCTATTGCTAACCATCGTTTAATTCCTACGTGCGTTAATAGACTCCAAGAATCCATCCCAACATTAATCATCGAACCGACAGGTTCTTTAATCACACACAAAAGTAATTCCACCAAAACTACTCGTCTCAATTGAGCATCTTAAGATTACTACAACCGTTATCATTATTTCTTTAAAAATCGGACTACACCTTCCGAATACGCTAACGGTTCTCGACCTCGAACCCAAAAGGTTGACACCTAGTCATACCACCAAGCTTTAAACTCTAACCGGACTCCACACACGAGTTCCGTTCGCCGAGCATTCCCACAAAACTAGGGTTATCAATACGGTGCCTAAAGGGTCTTTCATGCGAAAATTGTCCAAGTCCCAAAACTGTGTTGCCGACAAAACGGTTACACTAACCTCAAAATACGATACCGCGAATCTAACCCTTCAGTTACAACAAATACATCGACTCTGCCATCGATACCATCCGTCCCATAGCACCATTACGCGTCGAAACACCCAACATTTCATAGTCGAGGTCCTACTCACACTTACTCTTAACCGGGGTTACTTAACCTTTCTGTCAGGATCGATTCTTAACAAGAATTAAACTTCTTAGAAACAGAATTTAGAGAATCTTGCGGAATAGAACTCTAAATCAATTAAAGAACAATCAATAGAAATTCAATACACTGTATATATATCAAACAGTATTACTCACAAGCTTTACACCAAGCCTCAATCTTGTTGAACAGGCTCAACAAGACGATTTCTACTTCTCTAGAAATAGGATCTATGATCTTGAGGTTAATTCTCTCTAGAATGAATATCAAATTCTATTTCACTCGTATATATTCGTCTGTTCTCGTATATTACTAAAAGCTATCTATCAATACTATTTATACAAAAGTAATTACAAGATAACTATCAAAAGTAAATTGATCTTCTGAATCTTCGTTAAACATATCTTGATCAATTCCTTCTTTGTCTCCAAAAGTATCGCATCCCAAACTTATCAAGTCAGCAGTATTAACAATGATTTGGCTCAGCAGCATTAATGATGATTTGGCTCAGCAGCATTAACGATGATTTGGCTCAACAGCATTAACGACCTTCAGCAGTATTAACCTTCACAGTCTTCAAGCAGTAGTAACTCAGCTCAGCAGTACTAACCATGTCTAGCAGTAGTAATTTGGTCTAGCAGCACTAACTTCGTCTAGCAGTAGTAACTTGGTCTAGCAGTACTAACTTCGTCTAGCAGTAGTAATCTTGCCCAGCAGTAGTAACGAAGAACTGGCAGTAGTAATGTAGACTTAGCAGTACTAATCATACTTAGCATATCTTCAGTTCCCAACACTTTCCAAGGTCCTAATGAGTTCAAGGTTCTCAAGTGAATTATTTAACAAATATGCCAATCAAAACTTTTTATAGAAATGTTCAACACAAAGATTTTCATATCAAATTAACCATACGCATAAAAACTACTACTATCAGTTCGGTAGTTGCGTAAAAATGGACACGCTCGTCCCACATATGAAAATCATATTGAAAATTATTTTATTGCAGTTCAGATTATCAACAAAACGCAAAAGCGTAATAAACAATTTCTTTGAAATGAACCGCTACGGTCCTAGTATGGATTGATTCATGACATGCACGTAAAGTAACTGCCCACTTTAAATTATGTGCAACAACAGGTTTGCACGTACTTCAAAAGAAGTTCAAACGACATTTGACTCCAAAATCCCTTTTTAACCATAAAATGGCATGGAACAAGGTTCACCAACAAAATTTTGTGCGCGTCAGTTTATCTTACAAAAACAATGAAACGATTTGTAAGTACACTTTGGTCAAAACATAAAATGACTTGTGTCAGTTCCAAGTTTAAGGACAAAATCAATACGCTTTCATCATTTGATGATACCGACTAAAACATCATGAGGAAACCTCAAATTGGGGTAGGCATGCAAACTTGTAACACTTTCTTAGTAGTTTTCTTGAAATGGAATAACATGCATCAAATAGTTCACGACAAAATTTCAAAAGATGAAAATCTTTAAATCAATTTCTAAAATTTTCTCATATGGTATAATGACACATGAGTAAAACTTTTCTGACAAGGCTCGCACACATCAATGTGCTTTCCCAAAAAAAAAAACTTAGGAGAAAATAAGTGCTAGTAAATGGCTGACACCAAAAAGGGTTCAAACCGATTTCAAATCCCGAATTGCACCAGCAGTGCGCATTAACGTTTTAAAACATAAATAATTCCACGTACTCTAGTTTTAGGCAAACAATTTTCTAAAATCCTCATCACAGAGCATTTTCATCAAAGTTTCGTACTTGCAACATAAAACGTTAAAACGTCAATGCTTAAAAGTTTATTCGTTAAAAATACTCAAAATACACATTTTCTCCAAAACCAAAAAGGTTT
Source organism: Saussurea involucrata (assembly GCA_033807775.1). Taxonomy (NCBI): domain Eukaryota; kingdom Viridiplantae; phylum Streptophyta; class Magnoliopsida; order Asterales; family Asteraceae; genus Saussurea; species Saussurea involucrata. The sequence goes on from CM066314.1 coordinate 165,861,517, forward strand.
ACAATTTTCCAAAATGATCTTCGAACCAAAATTGACCAAATGTCAACGACTCACACAATCGTGTTTTCAAAATGTAATGTATTGTAAACTATGCATGATCTCCACAACACTAAAGCATACTTTGACCCAATGACCTTCATTTATACAATGAGTTAATAAAATATTTTCACTCACGATTTGTTTATCAAAGTGTTGAGAAGTAATGGTTACCAAGCTATGCATCCCCCTAGGTCGATATAGGGGGTGTTTGGGATTGCTTATTTTTTTGACTTATTTGCTTATTGCTTTTCCTCACCACAAATAAGCTATTTTGAGTGTTCGGATTGAAAAAAAGAAAAAGTGCTTATAACTTTTCCCCACCACAAATAAGTTGTTTTTGATAAGTTAATCTATTTTAACTTATTTGAAAGTGCTTATAACTTATTTGTTCAAATTACATATTTACCCCCAACTCTTTTTTATTATTACATAAGTTAATAAGCACTTTTAAAAATAAGCAAAAGTTGTTTTAAATAAGCAATCCCAAACACCCCCATAATGCATTTACACGAAATGATAATAAAACAATCAACTGACTGAAAGCGCTATAAGCAATCGTTATGAAATACTATCAAAGTGTTCTTTCATGCATTACTCACGTCATGTATAAATCAATCCATACACTGAAAAAGTTGCAACAAAATATGTGTTAACACAAACTTTCGAAAGAGAAATTACGCGACACTAAAGTTCCAAAACTCGTCCCTTTTGGTCGCCTTATGGCATACAATTAGTATTTCTCATCAAAGCTCGAGTGGGACAAAATGCCCAACATAACTCATAAATTTTCACATAAATAAATGGAGTATGCACATTGTGAAATTGCACTCACACGACACAAAACGTCGTAAAACAAAACTCCATGAAATTCAATGGGCTCAATGACCTCAAGTCAATAAAATGGCACCAAACATTTTGCTTCCAAAAGTCGAATTGCAATAAGCAAAATCATGACTAAAATGCCAAAATTCCAAAAATCCCCTTCTTGTTGTAATACCATATAAACAACATTGTTTAACAAACTCACATTAAACAAATTCCCCAAAATAGCCTTACATAGACATAATGGAAGATAACTTTCCGTTCAAACTTTAACATATGTGGAGGAGATCCAATGTTAAAGTCATAAGCCGTAGTTACTTGTCCAACATCTTAAACATCATAAAAATATGGATATCACTGTATCCGAAAGTAACGTTGGACTATAATAAAATGAAGCAAATCCTGACGGAGTATGCAACTCCCGCAATAAAATAATTTCATGCAGGTTCAAAAACCATGATTTAAAATCTTGTGTGTGCTAAACATTTTCCAAGATTTTGTAACACAATCCATATAAGGATTTGAAACACAAGAAATAATTGATGCAATTTATTTTAAAATAAATTTTTGTGCATAACTTAGTCGGCACTCAATGTCTCAACCCATACTCCTCCAAATCCCTCCGGTCCACTATTGTCATCCGGATGATCAAACCTCTTAAGACAAAGTTGGAGATTACATCGATTAACCTTACGGTTTTTCCTCGAATCAAAGTCGGTTTAATAAGTCTATGGTTCTAATCCAACCATCAATCTCGACCCGAAATGGTCCACTTGAAGCAAATATCATGCTTATTGTCACCCTAAGTGACTAATGCTAGAATCATCCATCTATTCCAACGACTACTCGCTCAGAAACTTCTTCACTACCCCAACGATCATCACATTAAAGTAGTTCAAGTATGCACATGTACTAGTAGATTCACCATGACACTGGCCAGGTGTCATTATGAACGTACCGCACATGATTATCCTTGCTACTCTCGACGTGATTCTCATTTCTAGTGACTCCATCGACCTCAAAACATTCTATCTTAAAGTGCCTAATGGTGAATTTCACTCTCATTTACTTAAAAGAACGCTAGTTTAAGTCTAGGTATCCAAAATCAACACCTAATTCTCTCAAACTTATGCTCTGATACCAACTTGTAACACCCTCGAATTGGGAAGGAGCAACTAATTAAAATTTTCGATAGCACATCCGAAATAATAGGATTTCTTCCTGTAATCCAATAGGTAAAATACCTCAAATTACAATCTATGGTTAACCTCACCCAAAATATAATTCAAGTCTTGTTACAAAGACTAAAACTACAACGGGTGTTACTTAACCCATATACAAGTTGCTAATCCCAAGAATGAATGCGGAAAACTTCACTTAAGCTATTCACCTCTCGAGCACTTTACTAGCACACGACCTTTCACAGTGATACTAGAACTACTCCCAACCTGAACCTGTTGCACATGCCTACAAATAAAAAGGGTTAGGCTAACGCCTAGTGAGTTCAAGAGTTTATAGCATGATTTAAATAATTCTTTAGATGAATGTTTGCATCATAGATTATGATTTCCAAAAGAATTTATATAAAAGATATAAACGACTCATTTACCAACGCACCCAAAATCATTGAGAAAAGTTCCCAAAAGGTATAAAGCGTTTTCCAAAATGAATTACAATCCAAACTCACTCAACACGTGAATAAATCTATATTATGCAAAACCTTCAAAGGCGGTTGACAACAAAATACTCAACCCATAAATCATGGAAGAACAATCCATTTAAATATAATACTTCATCGAAAACATAATATGAACCAATACTCACGCGAACGTAAAATGTAATGAAGTCCAAATACCATAAATATGGAAATGACCTGCTTCATTTAAACTTCAATATACATGGAGGGGAATCCAATATTAAAGTCATCCAATCGCAGTCAAATGTATAAGACCAACAATAATAATACAGGGACAATATAAAATCCCAAGTAGGTTGGCCAACGCCGGGAGAGGCCCGTATCCATTGAGAGTGGATGAACACAAAAGTACGCCACTCTAACAATGTTAATCGTACGACACTTCACTGCATAAAAGCCCAAGTGTCCCATACGACGCCTTACAAGTCACACCCAAAGAGACAGCTGACCTTAGTGAAGTATCAATAAGAATACAACCAAAGGCTCGGCACAAGCGGGGATACAACCATGGCATTGCCCCGACATGGCGAAGGTCAATAAAACGCCCGTCCATCAACCTGACAGCTCAACCGGACTCAACCCTCCTAGTGTACCCTTGAAGGTAAAGGTCATCAAACATGGGGTTCGGTCAAATCCCGCAACGCCCAGTAGACAATCAAATAAAGACTGACTTACGTGCCTATGGATCCAATGCAACACAGTCTATAATAACATGCCTATCCCGGAATGACTAACGCACCCAAGCATGTAAATATCAAAAACGTGCAATAATATGCAACATGGTGCAATAAAATCAAACCATAGATAAGACTCCACATCGAGCCATTATAACAAGACAAATGTCCCCAAGACTTCCTCAAAGTCAAAACCGAGCAAAATGCTCAAAACTCATTAGACCCATAAATAACGGTCATCATAGCATAAAATGCATTTAACATCGTTTAGGTAAACAAGTACCACAAAATCATTATTAACCCAAAACCCGACACGGGTTAAAAAAAAGGGTTTTCCCAAAAGGACTCATACCCTTATAATTCTCAAAATGACCTTTGACACTAAACCGTGTATTTCCCAAATGGTTTATAAAATCAATTACACTAACATGATTAAACCATCAAATAGACATCATTTTGAGCAATAAATCTTTTAAGAACATATTATGATTTTTACACATCAAAATATCCAAAAATCCCAATTATGGGTGTTTTACAACATTTATAAAGATAAATACTTCAAAAGAGTTAAACTCGTCAAATAACTTAACAATTGATAATTTCAAGTAAAACACACAAACATTTGGAAAATAACATTTTTGGCATATACAAAGTTTTCACAAATCAACTTGAACTCACCTTGCAAGATTTAGGCTAAATCTAGATTTTCCCCAAACGTAAGCTCCGTTGAAGAAACTTGAATCCTCAAGCCAAAAACCTCCAAAAACCTAGATCCATAAGTTCCAACCAACAATAATTAGATCTAACCATGTAGAATCATTCTCCCACCATTTTATACCAAAATACCCACTTATACCAAAACCCTAACTTCCATAAATGAAGAGAAGAGAAGATTACCTCAACCATAACTTGAATCCACCAACCAAAACATCTCTAGAACCACCAAGATGAACCACAAACTCCCAATCTTCAAAGTGGAGTGAAAAGGGTTGGGTAAAACCCTAGAAACTTGATGAAGGAGATGAAGTGAAAGATTTCTAGAAGGGTTAAGGTTTACAACAATGGTGAGGGTTTGTGTTGGGGAAGAAGGATGAAGAGGAGAGGGGAGATTTAGGATTTCTAGAGAGAGAGAGAGGGAGAGCTGGAAATGAAATGGGGAAAGTGAGAGGGAAGAGTCTTAAAAGCAAACCAATAATTCCATCAGATGCATCGAGGAAGTCCGCAAAGTCCTACGCGGACGTCCGGCTTGCATTGGCCGAAAACCCCATTTTTTCTCTGTTGCTTTCGCGGATGACCCTCGGACTTCCACACATCGCGGACGTCCGGCGTTGTGCCCTGCGGATGTCCATGAGCCTCAATTTTGTTTTTCCAATTTTTTGGGTGTTACATTCATCAAAATAAATAATTTCATGAAACAATTTCATCAAGAAAACCTATGAAATCCAAAGTTTACACGAAAAAGGTTTACAAAATAGTGGGCCTCTATATAGATATATATATATATATATATATATATTAATAGAGAGAGAGTGAGAGGGATAATAATTTGTAAACCTCTAAATGTGTATAAACTCTAGATTTTATAGGTTTTCTTGATAAAATTGTTTCATGAAATTGTTTATTTTGAAGAAAGTGTTTCATATCATTCATTTCTTGATGAAATTGTTTCCTGTATTTGTGTTTTTATGTAAAGACGAAAAAGTTTCATCAAACTGAGAAAATATATGAAACAGTTTCATATGAATGAAAAAAAATATATATATATGAAACTACATAAAAAACACAAATGTATGAAACAATTTCATCAAGAAAAATGAATGATATGAAACAATTTCATCAAGAAAACCTATGAAATCCAAAGTTTACACGAAAAAAAGTTTACAAAATAGTGGGTCTCTCTCTCTCTCTCTCTATATATATATATATATATATATATATATATATATTGTGCCAAAAAAATAAGTTACAATCAAGATACAATCACAATAATGCACTAAGGAATGAATTCAATCTCTTTGTATGGATATGGAAGGGTAAGGATATAGAGACAATCTTACAATGAGTTTATTTCACAAGTAATCTAGCCATAAATGTACATAACAAAAACTATTTATACTAGGAAAGGTATTTACAAATACCCTCAACTTTGATAGAATTCATATTTGGCACTAACATTCTCCCCGTTTGTATCAAGAATTGGAATGATTAATTGAGCTGCTCTGGCGGTATGTATCTCTTCCAGATCCCGAATATAACTTCAAATCTTCTCAGAACATTCCGGTAATCAGTTCGCTTCTGAATATCTTCTAAAGCACGTATGATCAACGGTTTCTCTTTTGGCTCTAGCTTCAAGTGACCTTTGTCATCCATCTTTAACTTGCTCTCCAACTGAAGCTTCAAAATCTTGAGAGTTCCATCACTGTACTTATTTATTTCAATGAACCTCAGAAACTTTTTCTTCTTCGACACATTAAAATACACAATCCCAAACTCCGGGTTCTCAAGAATTTTGTATAGTGGTATACCTTCAATATCTGGTAATCTCTGGTTAGGCTTCAAGAATAATTTTGAAGTGATGGAACTCTCAAGATTTTAAAGCTTCAGTTGGAGAGAAAGTTAAAGTCGGATGACAAAGGTCACTTGAAGTTAGAGCCAAAAGAGAGAGACAGTTGATCATACGTGCTTTGGAAGCTATTTAGAAGAGAACTGATTACCGAAATGCTCTGAGAAGATTTAAAGTTATATTCTCGACCAGGAAGAGATACATACCACCAAAGCAGCTCAATTAATCATTCTAACTTTGATACAAATGGGGAGAATGTTCGTGCCAAATATGAATTCTATCAAAGTTGAGGGTATTTTATGTAAATACCTTTCCTAGTATAAATAGTTTTTGTTCTTTACATTTATGGCTAGATTACTTGTGACATAAAGTCATTGTAAGATTCTCTCTGTATCCTTACCCTTTCATATCCATACAACGAGATTGAACTAATTCCTTAGTGTTATTGTGATTGTATCTTGATTGTAACTTGTTTTTGGGATCACAATATATATATATATATATATATATATGGTCATTCTTTTGTTAACCACTCATTTAGTGTTAACCAATCTAAACCATTCATCTTAGTAATCAATGGTCTAGATTAAATGAATTATTTTTAAAATTTAATAAATGAAAAACTATGTAATTAAATGAAGTGCACATATGCATAAGGGCAAATCGGTCATTATGATAAAAAGGGATTTGGAATAGATAAGGAAGGATCCCATCTCTTTCCAACTTTCACGCCCCTTTCCAAACAAAAATTATTTAACACACATCTTTAAAGAAAATACCATTATTTAACAATGGGAAAATCAGAAATCGTAAATCTAGATTCTTCCTGTAATCTTTTCTTGATGATCTAAGGAAAGGGAAAGCGCCAGAATATTCTTCCTGTAATCTTTGCTTGATGAAGTGCACCTTCGCTGAACATATCTAATCCATTTCCTCCACCGCTGATTGAGAAAGCGCTGGAATCAACGGTGGCGAGTTTTGATGAGAAGAAGCATTACAGAGGAGTTAGGCAGCGTCCATGGGGAATGTTAGCAGCAGAGATTCGTGATCCGAATAAGAAATGAACTAGGGTTTGGCTTGGGACATTCGACACCGTCGTGGAGGCGGCAAAGGCGTACGATAGGGCGGCGTTTAAGCTTCGTGGCAGTAAGGCTATATTAAATTTTCCGTTAGAAGTCGGGAATTTGAATGAAGCGGCGAAGCATCCGCAGCCGCCGGTGAAAACTTACAGCCGGAAAAGGGCGGTGCGAGGAGAGAGAAAGTGGGAAAGAAATGAAAAAAGAAACAGAGACGGTGATGGTGACGGTGACGGCGGAGTCATCCGGCATTAAATCGAGTGACGGTGGTGGTGGTGTTGGGTCGTTGACTTTGTCAAATTGGACGGCGGTTTGGGATTGTGGTGAAGGTGACCGTAACGGAAAGGGAATATGCAATTTCGATACGTGCATATATGCAATTTCGATACGTGCATATATGCAGTTCTAAGTTATGTATATATGCAGTGCTAATATGTGCATATATGCAATTATATGATGTGCATATATGTAGTTCTAAGATTTGCATATATGCAGTACTAATATGTGCATATATGCAATTCTATGATGTGCATATATGCAGTTCTAAGGTATGCATATATGCAGTACTAATATGTGCATATATGCAGTACTAATATGTGCATATATGCAATTCTATGATGTGCATATATGCAGTTCTAAGGGATGCAGTTCTAAGGTATGCATATATTCAGTACTAATATGTGCATATAGGAAATTCTATGATGTGCATATATGCAGTTTTAAATCGTGCATATATGCAAAAAAACGTGAAAATAATCTCTAAAACGTGAAGATGAAGACTATGTTTGAAAATGGGTTTTAGATGATTAAGATTATCATTAATAACTACCAAATATGAAAATGGGTTTTAGATGATTAAGATTATCATTAATAACTACCAAATATGAAAATGGGTTTTAGAAGATTAAGATTATCATTAATAACTACCAAAAATATCTTGTGCATGAAATTAGGAAAGTAAATAAACATTAAATAATTAAATAATTAAATAATTAAAATTCTAAAATTCCTAAACTACCCCTACCAAACCAGTAACTTATCTTAATTCCTATTGGTCCAAAAACGTTAACACGGTTATTACTAAATGGACGGTTAACAAAAGAAGGGGACCCTATATATACATACATAAATTGAATTATCTTTGTCATATAATAATTTTATTCCCTTTTTAAATAAATGCAATCAAAATGACTTTGATACCACTGTTGGGTTTTAATGTAATTTAGTGTTGATCCAAACCCTCAATGATTTGATAATGATCCTGAGAAACACTTAGTGAAAATTGTAAGTAAACAATATGTATAAGAGTTTCACCATCAAAGAAAATATACTAAGGGGTTGTTTGGCAGTTGCTGAATGGTTTAGTGCTGAATGATTAAGAGGTCATAATGGTTAAGAGGCTTTTATGATATAGTGCAAAATGAAATATGGTTGTTTGGTATTTGTTTAGAATGAAATCAGGGTGCTGAATGGTTAAAGGTGACCCAAGATGCTAAATCATTAAGAGGGTTTTGGAACCATTAAGAGGCAGACTTTTTTTGCCAAACAAGATTCACCTCTGAATGATTCAGAGGTTGCCTCTTAATGGAACTATTAAGAGGTAAATAAACAGCCCCTAAGTCTGTTTAGTATTTCTGATGTGAAACTTATGCTCTTTAATTTATACCTCAGCGATAACTGTACATCAGTTGTAAAACCCTTGAATCGGGAAAGAGCAACTAATTAAAATTTTCGATAATACATCCGAGATAATAGGATTTCTTCCTATAACCCAATAGGTAAAATACCTCAAATTAGAATCTATGGTTAACCTCAAACAAAATATAAATCAAGTCTTGTTACAAAGACTAAAACTAGAACGGGTGTTACTTAACCCAAGTACAAGTTGCTAATCCCAAGGATGAATGCGGAAAACATCACTTAAGCTATTCACCTCTCGAGCACTTTACTAGCACACGACATTTCACAGTGTTACTAGAACTACTCCCAATCTGAACCTGTTGCACATGCCGACAAATAAAAAGGGTTAGGCTAACGCCTAGTGAGTTCAAGAGTTTATAGCATGATTTAAATCATTCTTTAGATGAAAGTTTGCAACATAGATCATGATTTCCAAAAGAGTTTACAAAGTGGATATAGACGACTCATTTTCCCAACGCACCCAAATCTATGAGGAAAAGTTCCCAAAAGGTATAAAGCATTTTTCCAAAATGAACTCCAAATCCAAACTCACTCAATACGTGAATAATTCTATATTATGCAAAACCTACAAATACGGTTGACGACAAAATACTCAACCCATAAATCATAGAAGAAACATCCGTTTAAATATAATACTTCATCGAAAACATGATACGAACCAATACTCACGCGAACGTAAAATGTAATGAAGTCCAAATACCATAAATATGGAAATGACCTGGTTCATTTAAACTTTAATATACATGGAGGGGAAAATCCAATATTAAAGTCATCCAATCGCAGTCAAATGTATAAAACCAACAATAATAAAATATGACATTATAAAATCCCACGTAAGATTGGCCAACGACGGGTGAGACCCGTATCCATTGAGAGTTGATGAACACAAAAGTATGCCACTCAAACAATGTTAATCGTACGACACTTCACTGCATAAAAGCCCAAGTGTCCCATACGACGCCTTTCAAGTTACGTCCAAAGAGACAGCTGACCTTAGCGAAATATTACTAAGAATATCGCCAAAGGCCCGGCACAAGCGGGGATACAACTATGGCATTGCCCCGACATGGCGAAGGTCATAAATGCCCAAATATGCTCAACCAGACTCAGCCCTCCTATCGTATCCTTGAAAAGTAAAGGTCATATAACATGGGGCCCGGTCAAATCCTGCGACACCCAATAGACCATCAAGTAAAGACTGACTTATGTGCCTATGGATCCAATGCAACACAGTCTATAATAACATGCCTATCCCGGAATGACTAACGCTCCCAAGCATGTAAATATCAATAATGTGCAAAAATACGCAATATGGTGCAATGAAAGCAAACCATAAATAAGACTCCGCATAGAGCCATTAAAACCGGACAAATGTCCCCAAGACTTCCTCAAGGTCAAAACCGTGCAAATGCTCAAAACCCATTAGACCCATAAATAACGGTTCTCAAAATATAAACGTATTAAACATCGTTTTGGTAAACGTATGCCATAAAATCCTCATCGACTCAAAACTCATCACGGATTAATAATAATGGATTTCCCAAAATAGATTTATACTCTTTTAATTCTCAAAATGACTCATGACACTAAAATGTGCATTTTCCCAAATGGTTTATAAAATCAAGTACACCAATATGATTAAACCATTAAATAAACTTCATTTTGAGCAATAAATCTTTTAAGAACATATTTATGATTTCTACACATCAAAATATCCAAAAACTCCAAATATGGGTGTTTTACAACATTCATAAAGATAAATACTTCAAAACAGTTAAACTCATCAAATAACTCAACAATTGATAATTTCAAGTAAAACACACGAATATTTGGAAAATAACATTTTTGGCATGTACAAAGTTTTCACAAATCAACTTGAACTCACCTTCCTAGATTTAGGCTAAATCTAGATTTTCCCCAAACGTAAGCTCCTTTGAAGAAACTTGCATCTTTAAGACAAATCCTCCAAAAACCTAGATCCATAATTTTCCAACCATAAATAATTAGATCTAACCATGTAGAATCATCCTCCAACCATTTTACACCAAAATACCCACTTACACCAAAACCCTAACTTCCACAAATGAAGAGAAGAGAATATTACCTTAACCATACTTGAATCCACCAACCAAAATACTTCTAGAATCAGCAAGATGAACCACAAACTCCCAATCTTCAAAGTGGAGTGAAAAGGGTTGGATGAAACCCTAGAAATTTGGTGAAGAAGATGAAGTGAAAGGTTTCTAGAAGGGTTAAGGTTTCCAACAATGGTGGGGGTTTGATTTGGGGAAGAAGATGAAGGATTTAGGGTTTGTTAGGAGAAAATCGGGTTATAGGGAGAAAGGAAATTGATTTTGAGGTTGAAGATGAAATGACGGAAGATAGAGAGGGAAAAGCCTTAAAGAAGCCAAAATATTTCATCGGGTCTGTCGCGGACGTCCGGCTAGTCATCATGCAGACGTCCGGCCCTTGAGCTGGTCGAACCCCAAATATGTCTGTTGCTTTCGCGGACGACCCGCAGAAATCCGCCATTCGCGGATGCCCGACATTGCCCTTGCAGACGTCCGTAAGCCTCAAATTCGTTTTTTCCAATTTTTCGGGTGTTACATCAGTAAGCCCTGAGTATGTTCAGTCTTACTGATGATCGCTGATAGTTTATGTTGTTTTCTTATGACCCCTGAAGACAAGATTCACGTCAATCATGTTCAACGCTGAAATCGAAGACCAAGCTGAAGAACGAGCGACTAAGTCTACTAGTGACCTGATGCGGATATCAGCGAAGCCAAGACTTGTCCATCCCACATGAAGTTTCAAGTAGAAGACTTCAGCGAACGCTGAACTTTATCATTCACTGATAAAGATCCATTCAGTGAACGCTGATCATGAAGCCTCCTTTACAAGCAACTTTTGTCTTATCTCCTTGCACGCCTTTTGTATGATTTGTCAAAAAAGACATCCATTGTCTGAAATTGTACAACCAACTCTGCCAACTACACTGTTCATCAGGCGGCCAAAATGATGTTCTACAAAGTCAATATCATGCATCCAATCAGAGGCTGCCACGTGTAAAGGTATACTGACTTGCATTAAATGCATACAGTATATAAAGGAAACCCTACTTCATTTGTGAAGTGCTCGGCCATCTCCTTCTCGCTGAACTTCTGTGTGCTTAGAAAACTCTCCTTAGTTTTCTTATTTCTTTTCTCTCTAATTCTTAGTGCAAGAACTCCGTGTGTTCTCATAGTTTTTTTAGGTTAGGTTTTCAACTTAATCTTATTCCGCAACAAACTGTAAATTGTTTGATATATATATCAATAAACAATTTAGAAAGACAAAAATTTGTGTTTGTATTCAACCCCCCCCCCCCCCCCCTTCTACAAACTTGTATAATCCTTTTGGGACCAACAAGTGGTATCAGAGCAGATTGTTTAATCTTAGAAACAAGATCTTTCTTATACACTATATTTTTCTTTTCCTTGCTATTCTTCATTATGGCAAATCACACAAATAAAAATTATATTGATAATGGCTCTCTTGCCAAACCTCCTCGATTTAGCAAAGATAATTTCAATCTATGGAAAAATCGAATGATGCTCTTTTTAGAAGGTGTAGATCCTACTATACCTTACTATGTGGAAAATGGACCTTACGTTCCTCATGTGGTCCATGGTCCAGTTTCCGCCACTGCTACTACCCCTGCCATCCCTGAGAGAACTCTCATCAGAGAAGTTTCTCAGTGGACTGAAGAAGATAAGAAGAAAGTGGACATTGATACAAAGGCCAGATCCATTATCTCTATGGCTCTTCCTGACGAAGTCTACCACTCCATCATGAACCTAAAAAGTTCAAAAGCCATGTGGGACACTATATGTGTTCAATATGAAGGTACTACTGAAATCCAGGACTCAAGAAAGATCAACCTGGTAAGACAGTACGAAAGTTTCATTTGTGGTAAGAATGAAACTCTCTCTGAAGTTCATCAACGATTTAACTGTTTAATCATAGATTTAAAAACTGTTGGTAAGTGAATTGCTTAGTGAAGTCTTCCGCACTCATTTTGGGATTAGCAAATTGTAATTGTGTTAAGTAACACCCGACTTTATGTGGTCACATAGTATGACTTGAGTTATTAATTATGGGAGTTGTTGTGTTTTATCTTGAGGTTATTCCAAGAATGGTTTGTAGAAGGAATTTTATTTCTTAAGTGGTTATTTTATCGAAATTTTATTTAGTTGCTCTTTCCAATTTTGAGGGTGTTACAAGTTGGTATCAGAGCTTAAGTTTGAGAGAATTAGGTGTTGATTTTGGATACCTAGACTCAAACTAGCGTTCTTTTAAGTGAATGAAAGTAAAATTGCACCATTAGACACTTTAAGATAGGATATTTTAAGGTCAATGGAGTCGCTAGAAACGATAATCAAGTCGAGGGTAGCAAGGATGATCATGTACGGTACGTTCATAATTAAACCTGGCCAGTGTTATGGTGAACCTACCAGTTACATGTGTATACTTGAACAACTTTGATGTGATGACCGTTGGGGTAGTGAAGGAGTTTCTAAGTGAGTAGCCGTTAGAAGGAGTTGATCATCTTAGCAATTGCCATTTGGAGTGACGGTAAGCATGGTAACTGCATTAAGTGGACCGTTTCGGGTCGAAATTGATGGTTGGATTAGGACCATAGGCTTATTGAATCGACCTTAATTCGAGGAGAAATCGTAAGGTTAATCGATGTAACTTCCAATTTTGCCTTAAGATGTTTGAGCATCCGGTTGACGATAGTGTGACCGGAGGAATTTGGAGGAGTGTGGTTTGAGACGTTGAGTGACGACTAAATTCATGCACAAAATTTATATTTTTTAAAATAAATTGCATCAGTTGTTTCTTGTGTTTCAAATCGTCATGTGGGTTGTGTCACGAAATCTCGGAAAAACGTTTAGCACACACAAGATTTTAAATCATGATTTTGAACATGTATGAAATTATTTTATTACACTTGCAAACTTTGTCGAGACTTGCTTTATTTTGTTGTTGCCCAACGTTATTTTCGGATACCATGATATATGTATATTAATGTTGTTTAAGATTTTGGACAAGTAACGACAACATATGACTTTAACATTAGATCTCCTCCACATATGTTAAGGTCGAACGGAGAGTTACCTTCCGCTATTTTGGTGTTTGAGTTTTATTTGGGAATTTTATCCCATACGGGTTTTCCTGTAAAGTACTACTTTATATTGTATTGCAACAAGTGGGAATTTGTGGAGTTTTGACATTTTAGTCATAACTTTGCTTTATGCAATTTGATTTTTGGAAACGAAAATTTTGGTACCGTTTGATTGATTGGATGTCGTTGAGCTTTAATGAATGTTATGAAAGTTTTGTTGGGTAATTTGGAGTTTTGTTTTACGACGTTTTGTGTCACATGGGTGCAACTTTGAAATATGAATACTTTAATTATTATGTGTGTTAATTTATGGGCTTTATTGGGTATTTTGTCTCATGCGGGTTTTGTTGAGAAATATTTTATGGCGTAACAACCAAAAGGAGTGGCTTTTGCAAGTTTGGTGTCACATGGTTTTCTCTTTTGAGATTTGTGTTAGCACATTTCGTTACAACTTGTTTAGCGTACGAATTGATTTTATGTGGCGTGAGTAATGCATTTAAGAGCATCATGGTAATTTATCGTAATGTTTTGTTTTATGCATTGTCGGTTGTTGATACTTTTGTTATCGTTTCACGCGAATATGTTATATTGATTTATTGGTATACTTGGCATTATAGGCACTGTTTTGGAACGTTAAAGCGCATTGTTGTACGACTTGAGATTGAGGTCAATTTGAATTATTTTGTGTATCAACCAAATTGCAAGCACTTATTATTCTCCTAAATTCTAAGAAAACACATTAATGTGTGTGAGTTTCGTCAGAAGGTTTTATTTCCATGTCATTATATGGCTAAATGAGAAAAATTTGAAAATTGATTTAATCAATTTCCTCTTTTGAGATTTCGTATGAACTATATGTTGCATGTTATGATTTGAGATTTTGTCACAATATTTTAGTCGATATCTTCAAAGAATGAAAGCATGTTGTTACTTTGGCTTTAAACTTGGAACTGCTGCAAATCATTGTATATTCTAACCAAATTGTATTTATGGATCGTTTCACCGTTTTTTGTGAAATAAACTGACGCGTGCGAATTTTGTTGGTAAACTTTGTTCCATGTCATTTTATGGTTAAAAAAATTGAGTTGAATGTCGTTTAAACTTCTTTTTGAAGTACGTACAAACCTTTTTGTTGCACACTATTTTAATGCAGGAAATTACTTTACGTTCATGGCATGAATAAATCTGTACTAGGGCCGTAGTGGTTCACTTTAAAAGTTTGTTAAGCATACTTTTTCATTTGCTAGTAAAGAGAGTAGTGGTCGAATAATTTTCAAATGATTTTCGTATGTGGGACGAGTGTGCCCATTTTGCACAAGTACTGGATAAGTGGTAGTAGATTTTATACGAACGATTTATTGTTATGAAAACCTTCGTGTTGGAAAATCTTAGGAAAATTTTGTTGTGGCTTAAAGGTTGAGTCTGTCACTTAAAAAAAACCTTGAACTCATTAGGCTTGGGATGGTTAAGCAACCCCGGTTAAGGGTGGGGTTAGCGGTATTTTTTTGTTAATGCTTATAGTAATCGTTCATTCAGCAACCTCGTTTGGGTTTTGGTCATTTGCATAAAGGATGTGTGAAACCCTTTAGACACCATGCTGATAACCTTGGTTTCGTGGGAACGTTCGGCAAATGAAGCTCGTGTATGGAGTTCTGTAGTGGTTCAAATCTTAGTGGAATGGTTCAGTGTTAACTTTTAGGCTTCGAGGCCAAGAGCAATTAGAGTATGTGAAGTGTTATAGACCAATCGTAAGAGATAATGGCATCACTTGTAGTGGTTTTAAGAAGTTCGGATTGTGATAAGTGGTTTTAGTTGAACGACTCTACTTGAATGGTGAAAAATAAATCTGTCGATTGGTTGATTGGTGATTAGACGTATTCGTAGAGCTGTATAATCGATGGATGAAGGACGGCCATCTGTTTTGGAGTCTGATAGTACTTGTTAGAGTTAGATGTCGGTTCGATAGTGGGAACGACTGAACTTAGGAATGTATTGTCAGTTTCAGTGGCGATCGTACTCTGGGATGGTTGGAGGAAGAGCTTATAAGAGTGTAGATCTGGACTGATTAGTAATCGGAATCTGACATTTGGAAAGTATGAATCACTTAAGGTTGGGAGACAACTAAAGTCTTTTGGTTGAAAGCTACTTTAATGTGTTAAGCATTCACTCGGGCGTATGGGAACTAGATTTCGAGGACGAAATCTCCTTTAAGGTTGAGAGGATTGTAACACCCCATTTTCTGGAAGGTATCGATCTTTGATGATAAACTTGAAAAATAGAATTTTGCAATAAACCCTTGATTTTATAGTCTTGTTGGATGGAGAGTTCAAATACGAATCTAACGGTCCTTTCCGGAGCGAAAACGGAGCTAAAACGAAGAAGTTATGGCCAAAACAGTTTCGGTACCGCTGAGCTACTATGACCAGCGACTATGACCAGTGTCAAAGTCGCTGTCATAGTCGCGGGCAGGCACCTGGTTGCTGTCAAATGCGATTTTTCAGCTCTTTTCTTCATTTCTCACCCCACAACTTTCTGTTTCTCTCCCAAACTGATCTCCCACCCTCTCCTATGAACCTTAACTCATTTTTAGGGCTTTTCTCTTGGAAATCAAGTGTTCCCTCATCATTTATGCTTGTGGTTTCATCTCTTGGTGCAAGATTTAAGTTTCACCTCCATTTCCTTGAGATTCTAGGGTTTTGAGATTTTACTCAAGATCCATGGGGTAAGTTCATCCTCTCCTTTTCTAAGTCCTTATTTAAGTTATAAATACTCCATTGATGATTTCCTAGTGTTTTATTTCTCCAATTTCCCTTTTAGGACGATTTTGGGAATGTTAGGTCAAAGTTTGGATTTTGGTATATTTAGATATGTTGGTGTGAAATGTTTGGGGGAAACGATTCTAAATGGATATTAATGATTGGGAACTTGTGAATCTAGGTTTTTGGAAGATTTGGCTTGAGGATTCAAGTTTCTTCAAAGTAGCTCAAATTGGGGGAAAACCTAGATTTAGCCTAAATCTAGCAAGGTAAGTTCAAGTTGATTTGTGAAAACGTTGTACATGTCAAAAATGTTATTTTCCAAGTATTTATGTGTTTTACAACAAATTATCAGTTATTGAATTATTTGGTGGATCTTGATTATTTGAAGTATTTAACATTGTAAACATTTTAAAATACCCATATTTGGGATTTTTGGGTAATTTGACAAATGAATCATAAATGAAAATGTTTTGATGAATTATTGCATAAATGGAAATTATTTGGTAAAATGCATTTTGATATTTGTTGGAAATGTGCATAGTTTGTGTTATGGTACACTTTGAAAATACGAACGTGTGAGTCATTGGATTTTGGTCATTCCCGACCTTGTTAACATTTTGGAAATGGTAAACCTTTTGGTTTTGAGGAAAATATATATTTTGAGTATTTTGATGAGTAAATCTTAGGTATTGATATATTTTAATGATTTATCTTACGTGTATAAATATTTTGGTATAAATGCACCTTAATGGGTGTTTTGGAAAATGATTTGTATTAACCTAAAATTGCGTGGAGTCATTTACGTTTATGGAGCATGTTTCGCATACACGTGGGGTATTTACATTTTACTTCATTTTATGACTTTTAACAAATGGTCTTTTGATTTGTTGAGTTTGTGGATCGGTGTCTGATTATGTTGGGTTTTGGGGGACACTTGTCCAGTTTCGATAGCTCAACGTAGAGCTTGGTCGTGACTTATAATTATTGAGAATTACATGTTTTGAATGCGCTAGTTCATTCGTTTGGAGTCATGCAATGTTTTGACCTTAGTTGTTATGGATCCATAGGCACTTGAGTTTTTACGTTCAATGATGAGACGCTAATTTCTCTCATTGTAGCACGGAATAGGCATCGGGTTTCATGGTAAGTAAAATGTGGACCTATATGGTCGGGCATTGTCCCATGAACAGTAAGGTGTAATTCCAATGTGCTTGGCACGGGATAGGCATCGGGTTTCATGGTAAGTAAGATGTGGGCCTATATGGTCGGGCATCGTCCCATGGGCAGTAAGGTGTAATCCCAATGTGCTTGTTTATGTGGATTAGGAGTGACCCAATGTATAGACCTGGAGTGGTTGAAATTGGGGGCTCCCAAGTCTCCACGGGTAATAGATCTGGAGTGATTGAGATCGGTATATTATGAGAATAGTCCACATGTTTGTTTTATTACATAGTTATGTGACCCACTTTTGTGTCCCGTCACGTGCGATGTAACCGGGTCTCCCCCGTCACCGGAAGGTGTTGTTTTGAATGTTTATTTTATCCATGTTCCCGGCGACGTATTATATTTATATGGATCGTTTTTGTGAGTTCCAGATTAGTGCAAACAAACTGTAGAAATCAATATATGTGAACAAACAGTATGATTTCAATTGGTCATCCAATTCACTTTCATTTAACAGAGAGAATTACAATATGCTATGAAAGTGTAATGTGACAACTAGCCTAATTTTCTAAGGCTAACAAACATTATATACCATGGGCCCACATCATTCAAGCTCATGGCCCATTACACATTAATGGCTCAAAAGGAATATTAACAATTTAACCCTTGAACTTCTATTCAACCTGATTTTGACCCAAACAATCTCCCCCTTTGAATTGAAGTTCGAGTTCGCGCCAGTTCTCGACTAATCTCTTTCGAAACGCAAAGTGGATCTCGAACATTCGGATGGATCGGCGGGAGTTGATGCGGTCTTCAATCACTTCTAAGTCTTCTCGTGCGGTTGTCTCATTTGAATTGGGGACAAACGACGATTTTGATTTTCGGATTCATAAGTGATGATGTTACGAAGAGCATCTCTGACTTTAAGGAGTGTGCCATCGCAGAATATGTCGACCAGGATGAAGCGGAGAAACCTCTTTTCTTTCTGATCATTGAGGTATACGATTCCAAATTCCGGTTCTAGAAGCAGTGCGTTCTCGGGATACATCTTCAGCTCGGGTGCTTTCAGGTTCGGTTTCAGCAGGTTTACCTTCTTTGCTCTGTTCTCGATTCCCATTTGAAAGTCTGTGAGGTAGGACATCATGATTGTGTGAATCAGGAATCGACAGACAGCCTCGACCGCTTTAGTAACATGAAGTGGTCGGACGGTTCTGGTTCGAAAGTCTTTAAGTATAGCGTAGAAGTCGAACGGTATGAGGTTCTTAAAGTCAGCTTCGGAAAATCTCCATTCATTACCGTCTTTGCGTCGGACGGTGAATACTGGAAACATGACTCTAAGGATTCGGCCTGTTTAGATGTTGAGCACTTCATAGATTTTGTGCTTGGTTCGGACTTGGCTAACTGGCAGACACCGCCTCATGGCGTTTATGTACTGGCTTTGGTATTCCTTGTCGAAATGGGAAATCCCAAGGCAGCTTGTTGGCTCGATGGGGCGTAACCTGTGTACATATAGCTTCTTCAGTGATTCCTCCAGTTGAGGAATAAGGATCATGATCTTCTGCCATCGGATTTGTTGCTGTGGAGGAGGAGGATGATCAGAAGCTGTTGGTTGTTGAGGAGATGTCAGTGGTACAGTAGAAGTCTCGGGAGCCTGTGTAGTGTGGGAAGGTGTACCATACAGATTTTGTAGTAGAAACTGGTCATAATCAACGTTGTCATCTTCATCAGTAGGAAAGATCATGTTTACCTGGAGATTTATTTCACTGGCGGCTTTTTTGTACCATGCATTTTCAGCCTCGGGGTCGATCTAGGAATCTGGATCAATCAGATCAAGTGCGGGCCTTTCCGATGCAGAATAAGTGACCAATTCCTGTGATTCTCCCTCAGGCTTTTCAACCGTTGGGTCTTCGTCGTTTGAGATATCCATGTCGATAACCATCTCAGCTAAGCTCAACTGGGCTTCAGGTTCGTCTTCGGTTGTAGTTGCCACAGTTGATGGTTCCGGTTGAACCACGGTTGATTCAGTGAGGATTGGTTCGGACTCAGACAGTCTCTGTCTCTTGTTCTCCCCCTCAAGGTGATCAGGATCATCCTGGTCATCGTGCCGTCTCTTGAGTCCGCCAGCTTGACCCTTGCAGGTGTCTTCGAGTGAGCCGACTCTTTCGGACAGCGTTTTGAGCGCTTGTTGAACGTCCTTGAGAGTCACATTAAGCTGGTCCAATCTGGTGGTTATGGATGACGAACGAGCAGATACCTGGGAGCGAAGAACTGATACCAGGTCCGCTTCAGTAGAGGCATCGGTGTCGGTGTGCTATAGCAGTTGAGCTAGAAGCATAGTCTTGAGCGTATCTACCGAATAAGATGGCTGAACGGGAGTCGGTGGATGTGTTGGTGCGATTTTAGATTCGACCACCTTCTCTTTACCTTTGATCAGGCTCTTGAGTTTGTCGAGCTCGGTGGTGAACTGCTGCTTCATTGCCTCGCGGACAGCCTTTAGGGCGCCGTCCAGATATTCCCTTGACAGAAGGTCGGGCGACTTAACTCCGGGATCACTTAGATTACCCGTTGAGGCATCTACCTTAGAGGTAGAGCCACCTATGTTCACGGATGGCAACGGGGTGTCCGTGGTAGGATTTCTTTCTGATCCTCGCGTTCCGCTCAAAGGCGGAGACACTACGGAAGTTCCGATCGGGTCACGAAGAGCATCGATTTGTAGAATCTCGTCCTGTGTCCTAGCCGAAGAATGTATTATATCAATTGGCTCTAGACTCGATCATGCAATGAAAGAAGGCGAGACCGGAGGATGCTGGTCTTTTATTTCAATACCAATACTCTTCGAATGAGAGATCGGTAGACGTTGTGCTAAGTCCCCGTCCAAAGTGAAACACCCGTCTGTTGAGAGACGGGTGAGTGTCTAGGGAGGTCGTGCAATTGCGCCGCTAGTGCCACGGAGGCTTCTTCATTACCGTGTCCCAACGGATGAGACACGATAGTAGATGTGGCTACCTGGATGACGCTGGTTAGGGGTCGCTCACGAGCCTCTCTAGTCCTAATGCTTGTTCGCTCTTGGTTTTGTTTTGATCTCCATTCTCTCCGACTCGCCTGTTCAAGATTTTCAACTAATTCTCCCTCCTCTCTCCTTGTGTCTCCCGTAATAGGCTGAGTAGTATGGATGAGGGGGGGTGCGGGTGAGTCAGAAGGAGATCCTTCAATCATCGGAGGTCGACGACCGATACGGGGTGGAATCAAGGATGCATGGATGGCTAAGTCCGTATCGGTGTCAGTGTCGGATTCGACAGTTTCGACCTGGGCGAAGGGTGACATCGGCTCAGTTGTGTCAGTGCCGCGATCTTTGTCCAGTAGAGGGGCAGTGACAACCGGGACCTCGTGTAGGGTAGTCGACGGTCCGGCTTCGTCAGTCGTTCGGGTGGTTCGTACGGGTGGTTGTTGGTTGGTTCCGGGTCGGCTGGTTTGGGTAGTACCGGCATGTGTATCCAATGCACCGTCCGCGCCTGTTCCCCTCCCATGTACTCTCAACACACCCCATCCGGGAGCCCCAGCTACCCAGACTCTACCTCCTCTCGTCCTTGGACCCTCACGTCGCTCAGGTCTATGTCCCTGGGGAGGTCCCTCCAGCTCTGGCTGGACCATGGGATTCCCTAACTCTCGCCTGTACTCTATCACACTCGGTGCATTGGGGTCCGCGTGTGCCAGTAGGTATTCTGGGATAGTCACGGTTGGGGTAGTCGGTGGGTTGCGAATCACTAGATATTGTAAGTTGAAAGGAGGACATACCGGGTGATTGATACGCCTTGGGATGAGTGGATTCGCCTCCATGTGTTGTCGGACGGCTAGGGAAAGCAAACGCGGAAATGGTAGAAACTTCTTTTCTTTAGATCCTCCGACTTGTCTAATTGCTTGCACGAGTTCCCGCCAGATGATTGCGGCGAAGTCGATATGACGGTTGTAGCACACGGCGTGAAATAAGCGTAGGAAGTCGACGGTGCATTGGTCGGTCCCCTTCCATCTGGATGACAGACATTTGTTCAAAATCGTGAACAGTGTATACCAGACTGGTGCGATATACTTTAGGTTGAATGCGGAGGGGCGGTTGAGCTCCTGGTGATATCCAAGTGTGCGGATGTCAGTGCAGAGTGTCGCGTCATCGAAAGCGGGGGTATATGCGGCATTGCCTCCGGCAGTAGGTTCCAGAAGTTGGCGGAATGACTCCGGTGTGAGGGTGAACGGATAATTGTCGATGTGTGCCGAAATGGTCTGAGTGTTGTTGGCAGTGACAACTCTGGCCGTGCGCCACACTTGGTAGACGTATAGTACCGGGACATCAGTGGTGGCGGTGAGAGCTCGGCGAAGCGGGTGGCCAAGCATGATGTCAACGACCACTCGGTGGGTGGGTCGGAATTCAGCGGCGTCGAGATGGTGATTGTTCGGTGAGATCTCAATGCCATGGTCCTCGGGAACCAAAGCATTGTCGGCCATTTCGTCAATAAATTCCTCTTGAGGAGGAATGTTCTGCTGTTGTTGCTCTTGTTGATCCGCCATTTAGTATACCTGAAAAACTCAGAGTTAGAACTTGGACGGGATAAAACCAATATTGATGCGTACCTTAGCATTTGAATGGCTCAATCAGCGGTTGATTGAGGACTGGCAGTCGGAGCATGACATTGGGAATGCCAATGTTGAACAAGTGCAGAGGCACATGACTCAAGTAGTGTCCGGATAAACAGGGTATCCGGACAGGTGAGACTGGCCGGATATAGCAGAGGATACCGGATATAGTAAGATACCTGACACAACACTTACCGGACAAGCCATAGTTACCAGATAGAATGAGGTAGCCGGATAGGAGAGGTTACCGGATAAGGTTAGGTGACCGGAAAACAGAGGTTACCGGATAATGTTAGGTGACCGGAAAACAGAGGTTACCGGATAAGGTTAGGTGCCCGGAAAATAGAGGTTACCGGACATCAAACTCTCCGGATTGCCGAACTTACCGGATACGTGAGTATCCGGTCGACAGGGGTTACCGGGATTTGAGGTGTCCGGGTGGGGAAGGGCTTTCCGAATTAGTATAAGGGTTATCGGGTAACTTGCAAGTTACCGGGTAACATAAATGTTACCGGGTACAAGCAGGTTACCGGACGAATTGAGGTTCAAAACAATCGGCCCAAATAGGAACCTATTCACAGATCTAAGCAATTTCCACAATTCTATACAAGGTAAGATGCACGATAATACTTATCATGGAACCTAAATGGGCAAAATCAACCCGAATTTGTGGCGACGTGAAACAGGGTTTCCGAAAAACCCTAATCGGGTCGATTTCTCGGTCGAATTGTGCGTGTGTGATATCGAAAAGCTTGAGATGCGAAGACGAAATTGTACCTGTGATGTGGAATTCGAAGTCGAGCAAGTGTGAGTGATATTCGCGAGTTACCGAGTGCTTGTAAGTTGAGAGGGTTTTAGAGAGGGTTACGAGTGAGAATCCGGGTAAAATGAAATTTGGGTGTCTGGATGGCTTAAATAGGGGACACTTACCGGATGTGTTACCCGGTAACTTACCGGGTCCGGTAAGTTTACCCGATAACTTGAGGTTACCCGGGCACTTACCGGGTAGCTATCCGGACAGTTCCACAAATGGTCAATTTTGACCCTTAGTTATGAAAACAAAAAATCTAATTGTGTCCCTGAGGAATAAAAATTCCTTACTCCCCCTCGACCTTAGCATGGGTAGATCCCTGCTCCCCCTTGGAACGTGCATGTGCATGAGTCGGGGAGGCGACAACACTTAAAAAAACTTTGGAACCTTTCAAAGAAACTTGTTAGTCGCTCCCCCTCAAATGATGAACACATATGATTTTGCTCCCCCTCGGAATGTGCACGTAGTGTGATGTGAAGTGCACTTAGGAATGGTCACACAAAAAAAAACTTTTATGGAAGTTAAAGAAAAATTGTGTGTGACACTCCCCCTCAACAATAGAAGTTACTTACCTGATACTTGTTCGTGCTCCCCCTGAACACATGATCAAATCGTGAAAGCACAGATATAGCCAAAATTGAATAAGACGACAGTATTAAACAAAAGGAAACACACGTGAAAAGAAAGTAAACAAGTGAAATCTACCTAATTAACACAGAGACTGAACCTATCATTGTAACCGATACAAGTAGAATACAGATGTGAGAAAGTGTATACTCAATCATCTGGAGTGTGAACAGCAGATGATGACTAGACAGTTTCTTGTAGATGTATGGAACTTGTATCGGGCACACGATCGGATCAAGTCTTCAGATTTAGCATACCTAACATGGACACTAGATAATTAAAGCATTTTTTGTCCAGGGGTTTTGTAAACAGGTCTGCTAACTGATGTTCTGTATTTACAAAGTAGAGTTCGACTGTACCTCTTTCAACGTGATCCTTGATAAAATGGTATCGAACGTCTATGTGCTTCGTCTTTGTATGCTGGACCGGATTGCTGGATATAGCAATAGCGCTCTTCGAGTCGCAGTAGATGGGCACCTTGGTGTAAGTGAAACTGTAATCCTTGAGTTGCATGCGCATCCATATCACTTGAGAACAGCAGCTTGCGGCGGCCACGTATTCCGCCTCGGCAATCGATATAGAGACGCACTGTTGCTTCTTGGATGCCCAACTCACCAGACTGTCGCCCAAGAACTGCATATGACCTGATGTGCTCTTCCGATCCATCATGCTGCCCGCGTGGTCCGCATCAGAATATGCCGAGAGTTCAAAACCTGTCTCTTTCGGGTACCACAAGCCAAGATCAGCAGTACCTCTCAAATAACGAAATATTCGTTTAACAGCAATTAAGTGAGACTCCTTAGGTTTTGACTGAAACCGGGCGCAAAGAAATGTTGAAAACATGATGTCCGGTCTACTAGCAGTTAGGTACATTAAAGAACCAATCATTCCCTGGTACGTTTTAGTGTCCACATCCTTTCCATTAGGATCGGCGTGTAACTTTGTACCGGGTGCCATGGGAGTTTTCATCGGTGAGGACTGGTCCATCTGGATATTCTTAAGAATATCCCGGATGTACTTGGCCTGATTTATGAATATCCCGGTCGACGGTTGTTTAACTTGAAGACCGAGGAAAAAAATCATCTCACACAACATGCTCATTTTAAAAAATTGTCCCATTAAGGTGGCAAAGTTCTTACAATATAGTGGATTAGTAGAACCAAAAATTATATCATCGACATACACTTGAACTAACACTATATGACCTTTTTCATTCTTAATAAAGAGAGTTGTATCGATTTTACCTCGTGAAAATCCCGATTTTATTAAAAACTTGGATAACGTATCATACCAGGCCCGAGGAGCTTGCTTCAAACCGTAAAGCGCCTTATCTAGAATGTAGACATGATTAGGCTTCTTCTCGTCCACGAACCCGTCCGGTTGCGACACGTACACCTCTTCCTTGAGTTTGCCGTTGAGGAATGCGGTCTTCACATCTATTTGGAAGACCGTGAAGTTTTTGTACGCGGCGTATGCAAGGAACATACGTATTGCTTCGATTCTCGCCACCGGTGCACATGTCTCGTCATAGTCGATCCATTCTTGTTGACGGTATCCCTTGGCCACGAGACGCGCCTTGTTTCGTACTATGATGCCATCCTCGTCCTTCGATGCCATCCTCGTCCTTCTTGTTCTTGAAGATCCATTTAGTGCCGATCACCGTCTTGTGCTTTGGACGTGGGACAAGTCGCCATACTTTGAGGGCCTCGAATTGATTGAGTTCCTCTTGCATGGCCATGACCCAGTCCGGATCTTCTAAGGCTTCAGAAACGGTTGTAGGATCGATCTTACTTAGGAATCCAGATAAAAGACATAAATTGGCCGATGCGCTTCGCGTTTGGACTGGAGTGGAGGGATCACCGATAATCTGGTGCAGGGGATGAGCTCTTGTCCATTTGGTGGTGTGTGGAAGTGGCAGCTGAGTTGAGTGTGATGTGTCTGGATCCACGTATCCACCAGTTGGAAGGTCTTGAACAGCTTCAAGTGTAGCGGGTTGGTTTCTCGGAGGAGACTGGGGAGGATTAGTCGAAGGTTGAGCAATTTCTGGTTTCGAGGAAGGCAGAGGTTGATCAATGATTGTGGTAGAGGATGACTCTTCAGGAACGATCTCTGGGTTTTGTGCTGGTTCCTCCGGGGGGATGGTTGTATCAGATGATGTTGATGATGAGGGTTGAGATGTCTCCACGGTAATTGTTGGAGTGTTGGTCGAAGGCGGCGGACTGGAGAGATTCGTCGAGTCCTCGATTTGATCAGCTTCAATTCTTGGTTGCGCTGCACACGAGGGGTAGAAGTGTTAAACATATCATCATAAAAATATTGAAACAGTAAATCTAAATCTGAAAGATCAGCATTTGACGTAGATGCATGATTCGGATTTACTGTCGTTTGTGCAGATCCCGAACGTGAAAGTTCGGAAGCTAGCATGCCAGTTAAACCGGGTTCTGAACTGATGTGTTCAGAAGCCAAATCTGCGGCTTCGTCGAATGTCACGTTTACACTCTCAGTAACGGTTTTGGTCCGTTTGTTGTAAACGCGATACGCCTTAGCCTGCATGGAGTATCCTATAAAAACTCATTCGTCTGCTTTTGGACTAAATTTGCCGAGATCATCCTTGTCATTGAGGACGTAGCATGTGCATCCGAACGCGTGGAAATACTTGATGTTCAGAACGCGGTTGTCCATGCTCTCGTACGGTGTCTTGTTGAACCGCTTGTTGATAATGGATCGGTTTTGCGTGTAGCATGCAGTTGACACCACTTCGGCCCAGAGAAATAAAGGCAGCTTAGACTGTGACAGCATCGTGCGAGCGACTTCGACGAGGGTACGATTGCGTCTTTCCACCACTCCGTTTTGTTGAGGAGTGCGTACGACCGAGAAGGTTTGTGAGATACCGACTGAAGTCAGGTAGTCGTTCACTGTTTGATTTTTAAACTCCGTCCCGTTGTCGGTCTTGATGGTCTGAACTTGCTGTCAAAGGTTCAGTTGTATAGTCTTCAAGTGGTTGATAATCAACTCCAGGGTTTCATCCTTCGAGCATAGGAACTTCACCCAAGTGTAGCGTGAGAAGTCATCCACCATCACCAGGACGTACTTGCGTTTGTTGATGCTCTGAACACGCATCGGTCCACACAGATCCATATGGATAAGTTCGAGGGACCGGGACGTGCTCGTAGCGGCCTCCAGCTTGTGTGTCGCTCGCTTCATCTTTCCCATTTCGCATGCCCCGCAGAGTCGGTCCTTCACGAATTGAACGTCGGGCATGCCTTTCACGTGTCCGCCAAGCACCAGTTTGTTGATACTCTTGAAATTCAGGTGCGAGAGACGTCGATGCCAAATCCACGCTTGCTGGGAATTGGCCTTTGACATCAGGCAGACAGAATTATCGGTCTTTAGGGCTGCAAGGTCGATGGTGTAGAGGTTGGTCTTTCGCGTTCCAACCAGTAGCTCCGTTCCGGCATCAGTGAGGATGCTACACCTTTTTGCTTTGAATCTGACCTCCCAATCCCGCGACGTATGAAACTTTCTTTATGGTGATCTTGTCTTGGACAATGTCGTCGTAGCCCAAAATCGGCGCCTTGTCATCGTTTCCGAATCTCACATCTCCACAATATTGTTCCTTGTAGTTCGTGAGCAGCTCCCTCCTTCCGGTCATGTGCTTGGAGCATCCAGAATCTAAGTACTACACATGACCGTCCTGCAAAAACAAGTTTAGCGGACTTTAGGTACCCATTTGAAAATGGGTCCTGGAGGGTTAGGTTTTACACCTGTCGGAGGAACCTGTTTTGAGACAGGTTTCCTCTTAGGTGTAGGTTTAACCTCAGTAGGAAAAACCCGTTTTGAAATGGGGTTCCTTGCTTGCTTTGGTTTAACCTCTGATTGGGAACCTCGTTTTGTATTATGTTTTTTTTTTTGCTTTTACGGGGTTTGCGTTTGGGCGCAGAATTATAAACATGATAAGACCCAACCCAGTCAGTTGAATTTCTAATGTCATCGAATTCATTCCAACCACAACTAGAACAACACAGGCAATCATGCGATAACTGAATTGATTGCTGAATAGAATAAAGTTTAATCGGAAAATTAACATCTTGTTCAACAAAATCATTCTTATGGTTTAAAGAACAATCATGCATGTTCATTCTAGGATAGAAAACAGTATTAAATGACTTCGACGCCTCTTTATCGATAGATTCCTTAGCTAGCCACTTTTGTTTGTCGTGTTTAGCTCGACCGGTTTTATCTGAAACAACATTGACGGCATGGTCAGTGGATTTTGAGGAAACATGGTGTTTATCGGTCGATCGATCAGTCTTTTGCCTCAACTGTGATTGTTTTTTTAGAATGTGACTCGGTTTTAGAACCTTAATCACAGTTGGGGTCTTTAGTTTGGAACATTCGCCCTTTTGAAAATTGACCGGTCGATTAACTACTGGTGAAAGAAAGTCAGTATGACTTGGAAGAGGTTTGTCGAAGGGGAACGATTCAAACTCTTCCTCAGAATTACCCTCGGAATTCATAAATTCTGAAAAATCTATATCCGGAATCACTGGACTTGGACTGGCCGAGGGAGGTGAGGAATACTTTGTGCCTGTGTGTTTTGGGGAATTCGGTGCGGAAGCTAGGAAAAAGTCAGAGTTTAAATTCCTTAACACACACTTATCTTGAGACTCTTTACCGTCTTGTGAAGAGATTTTACCAATGAAAGCGTTACACGAGGATGTATCAGATGAGTTGGAGGAAAGTTCGGGTGAAATCTGCTTTTCATTTTGGAGTAGGTCAATCTGCTCTTGGATTTGACCATTTCTTGTATGCTCCTTCATCGCTTATGTTGCCAAGGCAGACAGTTTTTATGTGAGCTTATTGATTTCACACCGAAGGGTTTCCTGTCCTTCATCCGACACAGCTTCGGTTGTTATCGGATTTGAGTTTCTCAAGTTCTATGATAAGCGCTTGCTTTTCCTTTTGAAAACAAGACCTTTCCTTCTCGAGTGAATCTTCTAACTCGACTATTTTTGCTTCCAAGACGAGAGGGGGAACATAGAGTTTGAACTCATCCGTCTCAGTTTTGGGTTCGGTTGCTTGGACCTCATTCTTTTTGGAGGAATCCTTGGGCGTCACAACCTTATAGCAGTCAAAGTAGTCATTCTAGAGGTATTTCTTTGGATTTTTTCTCATAATAATAGTTTGTGGGCTCATAGCAAAAAGGAAGTTGCATTTTGGTCGTGTGTTTGCGCTTGTATTCGTCAGTTTCCTCTTATTTCTCAGGTTCAAGAGGACCAGTCCATTTTATCCCATATTCAGGATACTTTTTGTCTATACCGAGACAGCCAAAGTCATAAAGTGTCGGTCTTTTGAATATACCCTTTTTCAAGTACTGTGGGTTATCGTATCCGATTCCCCATTCCTTGTTAAAATATGTGAATTCTTTGGGTTTATTCATGTGAATGGTCTGGTCAGTTTGGCCTCTTTTGTGGAGTTTGGTTTCAAGATCAGTTGCTTTAGTGACAAACTCCTTGTGCTGAATTTGAAGAGCAGGGCATTGATAAACAATTTCTGCTTTCTCATTCTCACACTGATCTAGCTGAGACTGTAGTTCAGATATTTTGTCCCTTAAGTCCTTAGGTGCTATTGAAAGATTTTTGCATTTGTCTTTTAAGTTAGCATTTTCGAACTTGTTTCTCAGTTATCCGCTTTTGAACATCGAGCTTTTCAGATAAGGACTCAATTTCAAGCAAATGTTCATTAGTGGTGGCCTTATAGGAATCTAACCGTTCAACAAGAGGTTGTGTTCGGTTATAAAGATCTTGATAGATAGGTTCACATACCTGACACAACTTTGTCTTTTCATCTGGAGGAGAGTGGTAACCCATGAAAGCGTCGGCATCCTCAGATTCGCTTTCATCATCAGAACGACCCAGCCAGTAGTCATCTTCAACAAATAGAGCTTCGCCCGCTTCCTTTTGTTCTGCCAGTGCGAGCTTTGCGTTGTAGTAGTGAGCGTTCTTTACAACAGGCTTCCTACTATCCTTCGCAAAATGACCTAGCTTCCCGCAGTTATAGCATTCACGGGTTCATCTTTCTTCTTTGTTTCAGGCTTGCGGTCATCTTTCGGAGTCTTCTCCTTCTTATCAGACTGGTTGTGCTCATCGGACTTCTTCTTGCCTTCGTATTTATCCTGATAATCATGGTGCTTGTTGGAGGAAGTGGAGTAGCGCTAATTATTGGATGTGGGCTTCTTGTAGAACTTCTGTTGTTAGAAGGATCTGGAGAGCAGAGCCATTGCTTTCTTCACTGCTGTTAATTCAGGATCAGAATCGTTGTCCACTTCTTCCTCAGATTCTGGCTCAGACTCACTTGGCTCTTGGGCGCGTTTGAAACGACGGCCGGTAGATTTGCCTCGTTTTGAAGACATAAGAGCTAGTGGATCAGCAGGTGGCTTGGATGCAGACTTCTTTTCGCTCAGAATCTCCATCACTTCATCTTTGTCCTTAAGAAGCATCTCATAGAGTTCGTGTATGCCCACGTTCTCTATCAAGTGGTTGTGCTTGACGTGAGATGCGAATACTTTCCATTCAGGCAAGAGATTGTTGAGGAACTTGAGTGCATTTTCCGTGTTTGATCGAGTGATTTGGTTTTTGTGAAGCTCGTTGAGAAGGAGACAAAAACGTTCATAGGTCTGGGAGAGGGATTCACCGGTGCGCTACTTAAACCCATCAAACTTGGTTATCCAGTTGTTGATTTTTAATTGGTTCCCGACTCTGCTCCCGCACATCATTTTCTCCACCTGATCCCACATGCCCTTTGCTGTCTTGTTGTAGCTGTCTATGGCTGTGTAGATCGTGTTAGGTAGAGCCTGAACAAGGTACCTCTTGGCATATTTTTGACCCTCAATCATGCCTCTTTCATCTGCAGTCATTTCTAAGTATGTCTTGTCCTCATAACGAACTTGACCACCTTCTTCAGTTGCTGGTATAGTCTTCACGGGTTTAGGAATTGGCCCGTCAGTTAGAGCTCGCCAGATGAACTCGAAGTTATCCTTTGACTCAATGAAGATCAAGAATCTATCTCGACACTGGCTGTATTCACCTTGGTAGAGTCAGGGCGGCTTGGAGTCGGTGCCGATAGCGAGAGCGTCGCGCGAAGACATCTTAAGTTGCACTAATGTGATCGTCAGACGATGGGTTCGATTCAAAGTGATATCCTAACGCAAGGCACTAAGAGTGATCTCCTAACGCGGGTTCTAAGAGTGGTTTATGCTAAAACAGGTGAGAAATTGACTAGACTGAACTTACCGGATAGGAATCCGGATATAAGATGTCTGGTCTGGAAGTGTCCGGATCAGATTGTGTGTGTGAGTGTTCAATTAGCAGAACTATCCGGGTAGCAGGAGTGTCTGGATAAACTCAGGTTACCGTATAACTATAGGTTACCGGTTGAAGTGAGTTTACCGGATAAAATATAGATACCGGATAAAAAGAAATACTTACCGAATGAAGTGAAATAACAGAACTTACCGGATGCGAATGATGTTACCGGGTACTGAGGGATTCCCGGGTGAGGTGTGTCCGGGTAAAGGTGTCTGGTATGGAAGCTATCCGGGAACTTTGAGTTACCCGGTAACTTGTGATGACCGGTAAGTGAAAGGCTTACCCGGTATATGCTGAAGTTTGAAAAACTTACCCGGATAGATTGCGAACTTCCGGTAACCACGACTGTGGTGTCCGGTATGTGCGGCTGAGGTTTCCAAGTCGATTGGAAATCGATTAGGGTTGCTTAAAATCAATCCTGAAAGGTTAGAAACCTAACAAAACACAATACTAACAATACCCAAATCGAATCTAAAGCAGAATAACACGATTTTGACAAAAAAATTTGATTTTTTGCGATGAACAGAAACCAAAAACCAAGAACTTGAATCTGCTTAAACACTAATCAGATGATCGAATTAGGCTACGAAGATTTGCAGAATCGTTTATAATGATGATGCTAACGGAATGCAATAAACGAAAACAAGCAATTTTCACTGAATCAAAATCTGAGTTTGAATGCCAAGAACACAGTCGAAAACTTAAACAGAATTCTTACCAGAAACCTTTTGTCACTTTGAATCGAATCGTCCGTATGCTCTGATACCAATTGTGAGTTCCAGATTAGTGCAAACAAACTGTAGAAATCAATAGATGTGAACAAACAGTATGATTTCAAATGGTCATCCAATTCACTTTCATTCAACAGAGAGAATTACAATATGCTTTGAAAGTGTAATGTGACAACTAGCCTAATTTTCTAAGGCTAACAAACATTATATACCATGGGCCCACATCATTCAAGCCCATGGCCCATT
Organism: Saussurea involucrata; assembly: GCA_033807775.1. Taxonomy (NCBI): domain Eukaryota; kingdom Viridiplantae; phylum Streptophyta; class Magnoliopsida; order Asterales; family Asteraceae; genus Saussurea; species Saussurea involucrata. The sequence goes on from CM066314.1 coordinate 165,893,586, forward strand.
ACACATTAAAGGCTCAAAATGAATATTAACAATTTAACCCTTGAACTTCTATTCAACCTGATTTTGACCCAAACAGTTTTCCATGACATTTGAGTTGGGGGTTATGCTTCATCCGTGTTTAGGATGTTTTGAATAATAATGAATTGTCCATGATTTCAATCGCTTTGGAATTCAAATACTATTATGCTTTTCAAATAAGTTTTGGGATGAGTCCATTATGAGTATTGTTTTTACATTAAAGTTTTCATCACGGGATTTGTATGCGTTGGAAAAATAGGTGATTTGCATCTAAAGTCAATTCTTTTTGAACTCATGATTTAAATTGCATCTCTCCCGTTTTACGAATTATATAATCATGATAAAACTCTTGAACTCACTAGGCGTTAGCCTAACTTTTTTATTTGTCGGCATGTGCAACAGGTTCCGGTTGGGAAATAGTTCTAGTGACTCGGTGAAGGGACGAGTGCTTGTAGTGTGCTCGAGAAGTGAATTGCTTAGTGAAGTCTTCCGCACTCATTTTGGGATTAGCAAATTGTACTTGTGTTAAGTAACACCCGACTTTATGTGGTCACATAGTATGACTTGAGTTATTAATTGTGGGAGTTGTTGTGTTTTATCTTGAGGTTATTCCAAGAATGGTTTGTAGAAGGAATTTTATTCCTTAAGTGGTTATTTTATCGAAATTTTATTTAGTTGCTCTTACCAATTTTGAGGGTGTTACAAAAGCTGAACAACTGAACTTAGATTTAGCTGAACAGGTCAAAAAATGTCACTTACAAATATAAGAGCTTTCAAACATAGAAAATAGTTTAAAAGATCAGGTCTATGTAAATCAACTCATCAGTATTGAGCGACAACAAACTATCGCTGAATTGAAAGCAAAAAAGGATATTGTTGAAGAATGGTATAAATCCTCAGCAAATATCACTAAGATAATAGGTGCTCAAATCCCTCTTAGTGACAAACGTGGTCTTGGTTACAAAGCTGACGCTGAAGAACCAACCACTGATCGTTCTATGCTCAAATTTGGAATGTTCGTGTCATCTATCCCTGACACCTCTCCGTCTCAGTGCTCGTCTTCTAAAACCTCATAAGGGTACCAAAGTACCTAAGCTGAAGAGTGCTAAACCTTCAGCTAATCAATCCTCAAACTCAAAGGATAAGATCCAAGAGCATGCTCAGTGATCAACTCCTAGAATCAGGATTAATTTCTTAGCTAAGAATCTTGAAGAACCTAAGGTTCCTCCAAAATCTGATGCTAAAGGTATTCTTGGTACAGGCCCTATCCATTTGAAAATTTCAAATAAAAATGCCTATGGTCCTAAAGCTACCTTCAGCTATAGGAAATGTGTAATAACCAGGTATTTTATTTAATTTAAAATATAAGAATTTTATAAGTTTATATGGGTATTTTAAGGAATGAGAAGTTAAGGGGTAAGTTTTAATTTATTTATAGAAGTTAGGGGTATATTTTGTAAAGTGGAACAAGTTTAAGGTTCTTTGGGTAATTGGTTGACACCTCCTGTTAGACAAAACCGACTTTGGGTTTTAATAGGGTGAGGTGTCTCTTTCTTAGCACTAGTAGCAAATGTGTTAGTATGTGTGTGTGGTTTTCATACGAAGAGAGAGAGAGATAGAACCGAAATTTAAAAGAAGAAGAAGAAGGAAATCAAGGAGGAAGATCAATACATAAATCTGCTGAAGAAGTTCTTGAATAGCTGTATAATCAGAAGATTTGGTGAAAGATCGACGTACGTGAGTTATCTTGGAAGGGTTTTGTGATAAAACAAGGTGAGTTTTTATTTGAAATGTTTTCAAATGGAATACATATATATGATTTAATGTAATATGGTGCATATAGTGTTTATATGAATATTACATTGTATGAGTACTAGTTGGCCGGGCTTAGGACCGGTGAAAGTTGGTTGTACAAAGGGACAGTGGTGTTGGCTGTATTTAGTACAGCGGTGTAAATTAATTAATTGGCTTGCTACCAATTAATATGGCCAAGGAAAAGAAAAGAGATAGAGATGGAAAGATACATGATGCATGAGTCATATTTGGTATTCTTACGTGAATTATGTGCAAATGTTTTCTTTTACTAACGGGGATTTTTCTCACTAGACCTCAAGGTCTAACCCTTATTTTTGTTTTAAAATATGTATTCCAGGTCATGGAGCAAACAAGAGACAATGATAGGATTTATCATGTTAGCTTTTGTGGATGTTGAATGATTATGAAGATTTCAGTTATAATTAGTAGTTGTTATGTATTTTTCTTTATTCGAAAAAGTTTGTACTGAAAGACCTAATTGTAGAATTTAAGGGACCGTATTTGGATTATGATATGTTATGTTGTGGTGAATTATATGAAACTTGTATGTTGGGATTAAGGGATGTTACAAAATGTTATACTGTGGACTTACCGATCATATTGCTAGTAAGTGCCCCACAGCTACCAAGGCTGAGAAATTAGCCAAGGTAAAGAAGATTGCCCCCAAGCAAAAGAAGATCACCCCTGGTGAAAATCAGGCCAAGGTGAAAAATGCCACCAAGGTTAAGAAATTAACCAAGGTGAAGACTTCCACTGAAGCTGAATCTTCAAATGCTGCGAAGATTGTTGAACCTTCCACTTCCTCAACCACCACTGACAAGTGTGGACCCATCGTAAAATGGGTACCCATTCAAAACTAATCTCCCTTTATTTTGCAGGTCTTGAAGGGTATCTGGTATCTTGATAGTGGATGCTCTAGACATATGACTGGAAAGAAAAACATGCTCACTGAATACAAGGAAGAGAAAGGTCCCTCAGTGACCTTTGGTGGAAATGGAAAAGGCTATACCCGAGGGTTTAGTGTACTCTCTAATGGTACAACTACCTTCAGAAGGGTCGCATACATCGAAGGGCTGAAGCACAATCTTCTGAGCATCAGTCAGCTATGTGACAAGGATTACAAAGTATGTTTCACTAAGGAATCATGCTTTGTCACTAACAAGAAGGAGAAAGTTTCTCTCAGTGGATATCGCTTGGAAAATGTTTATGTCATAAACATGGACTCAACAACCATTGAAAACTCCTGTTTTTTCTCCAAAGCCTCATCTGATGTCAACTGGCTATGGCATAAGAGGCTCTCTCATCTCAACTTCAAGACACTGAATACTCTTTCTTCAAAAGTGTTAAACCAGATCTATTAGGTAAACATGAAATCATCCATTGATCATGAGAAAATATAGATATTACATAAGAATGAAGCTTTCTCTCTCTAGAATATTATAATAAGCTCTCTTCTAATTACTCTCTAATGATTTTCTTGTGACTTTCTTTCAAACTAAGCTTTACAAAACCTATTTATATCTCCTAATTACAACACATTAAACTAAGGCTAGTTTGACTTTACATGACCTTGACTATTTTGACTAATGCTTTGACTTTACAATGTTTGACTTATTACAAGACTTTACAATAAATCTTGAATACAATAATGCTCTAACATTCTCCCCCTTTGGATTCAAGATTTAAAAAAATATGGCAGCAGTCTTCAGTACTTGATCTTCAAAACTTTAACTTTGACCGCTTTAAACTTTGAAGCTCAGATAATCTTCAAACAGCTGAATCTTCACAAGTTCACGTTGAACTTTGACGCTTTGACAGTCTTCAAACTCTCAGCTTTGATCAGTCTTCAGTCAAAATTGAAAAGTCTTCGTCTTTCACATTGAAAAGTCAATCTTCTTCAATACGATCTTCAACAAATTGTCTTCAAGTCTTGAACGTGAATTTCAGATCTTTGTAGCTTTGAACTTTGTAGCTTTGAACTTTGAAGCTTTGAACTCAAACTTTGAATGATTTCTTGAACTTTGTATCTTTATCTTCATTGACCTTGAATTGTCTTCGAACAACGAACTCTCTCGAATTATCTCGGGACATCTTGTTGACTTTGAAAAATTTCTCCCCTTTAATCTTTCAATGACAAATCTTCCTTTTCTTCAGGGTATTATTTCTTCCCCTGTTCTTCAATATACTATTTCTCCCCCTTTTTGATGATTGTGGGCATCATGATCATCAAAACTGTTAGCCCCAAGTATCTGTAATGTAAAAGTATTGAAAATATTATCAAGTCAGAAGACCATCAGAGATGCAGCAGAAGACTTAGAAGAAAAAGCTTCAAGAAGATCAACAGAACTCAACAGAGTTCTGGTGAAACTAACAGAGCTCAACAGAGCTCTGTCAGAAGATCAACAGAAGAACTGTTCACAACCGAAGACCAACAGAGCTCTGGTCTATGAGCTCTGTTGTAGTGAAGACCTCTGTGATGCCTAAGTCTCGTAAGAAATCCCAAGTGTTAGACAAGTGTCCATACTTTCCACGTATGCCCTAAAAATAGGAGACACACTTTCCACGTGTCATTCTAGGGTACGATAGTACACTGTCTTCACTTTATCAGGGCTATAAATAGAGAGGTAGTGGAACAAACAATTGTAAGCTTTGGGAAGAATAGTTTTCCACAATTGTTTAAGCACACACTGCATCAATCCCGAGCACTACCTCCGTACGATATTGTTCCCTGTGAGATTTCAGGATACACCATTGATCTTGTTCTTGGTGTTATCCATTATCAATATACGAGCAGCGTTTCTTATTTGATCTTGTTATCATTATCCTGTTCTATAATTGATTCTCACTATTACAATATCATTTACACAATCACTCACTTTAATGGCTTTATATTTAAATGCTTTCGCTGTCTATATTACTACCATTAATGTGATACAACGTGAATCTGGGAACCTACAATTGGTATCAGAGCTTGCTTGATTTTCTTAAATCAAACCATCCAATCTACCAAGGTTGATTCACTGTTGTTGATTGTGTGTGCATTTCAAAGCTTCCTTGTATACTCTGTTTTTACAGTTTAAAGTTTAAAAGTTAATATACCACTGTTTTAAGCTTTCCAGTCTAGATTAAAGATATTATCTACTGTTCATTACTGTTCCATTGGTTACTGTTCACTTACTTTCAGTTTATACTCTTTCAAATCCAGTTGAAACTGTTATACCCTGTTTTTCTGAAAAATGGCAAATAACCATATCAACGCTATTTATACTGTTGGTTCTCTGACTAAGCCTCCTACTCTTCTGAGAGATGAATATCCTCAATGGAAGATTAGGATGGTTTTCTTTGAGGGGATGGACAGAGATTTAATGCGTTCTGTCACGGATGGACCATTCAAACCCATGGTTTTGGTTCCGCGTGTACCCGCAACACAAACTACTGCTGAGATTCCTGCTCACCTTGAACCCCAAACCACCGGATTCACTGATGAAGAGACATTAAAAATGGAAAATGATCTCAAAGCAGTTAGACTTCTGATTATGGCCATTCCTAATGAAATATTTCAAGAACTAGATTTATGTGTTACTGCCAAAGAAATCTGGGATCAACTTCTTAATCAGCTTGAGGGTGGCATCAAAACCCAAAAGAACAGAAGGACCCAATGTATAAATGAATACAACGATTTCAAGGCACTTCCTGAGGAAACCTTACAACAAACCTACAACAGATTCAATGTTTTGATAAACAAATGTAAAAAGTGTGGGGTTGTTAGGTCGAAGGAAGATAACAATGTTTTGTTCCTGAAAAGTCTGAATGATGAATGGTTAAATCTGTCCATGTCTTTACAAGCTAACCAAGATCTAGATGCATGGTCTCTTACCGATGTGTATGGCACTCTGGCCGCACAAGAGAAGGATGTTGTCAAACAAAAGGGCAAATCCACCATTGCAGGACCTATTGCGTTAGTCTCTGAATCAAAGAAATCCACAGAAGGAAAGACCAACAGAGAAAGTTCCAGCAGAGGAAAGGAGAAGAAGAGTAAGAGTTTGGTAGCTGAAAGTGATACTAAAGAAAACTCGTCAGATGAGGATGACGATATAAATGCATTTGCTAAATCTCTTGCATTAATCACTCAACAATTCAACAAGATATTTGGCAACAGAGCATTCGACAGAAGAGGTAGATATGAGAAATATGAGAACAGAGCTTATGCTGCACCTTCACCACAGAACCATCACAACAGAGCTCCGACAGAACAGAGACAGCAACAGAAGTTCAATACTCCTGCTCCACAGAAGGCTGATGCTGCCCAACCCATCAATCAGAATGATGGACGTTGCTTTAGATGCGGCAAACCTGGCCATTTCTCTGCTAATTGTAAAGGAAAACTTGTGAAAGATCAAGATTATTACAAGAATAAATACAAGTACAACTACAGAGAAAGAAGCTATGTTGCTGAAATGGAGAATTGGATCTCTGACTCATCCTCTGACGATGAACCAGAGCAAGCCATTGTTGTTGTGGATGATAGAAGTTTGGAAGTTGATTGGATGACCGGAGGAAGAATAGAAAAGTCCGAAGAAGAAGATGTGGCTCATGCATTTGCCCTGACCGTAACAGAGCCAGACAACAGAGCGCTGGAGACAACCAGACCCAGTGCCAAGGTACATTTCTCTGAATCCAAGTCTGACTCAGAACTTGAGATGCATGTGTCATTACTTACTGAAGAGTTTCAACTCTTAAAACAAAAGCTTTCTGAGGAAAAAAGAGTTAAGAAAGCTAGCTCAGAAGGATCTGTCCTTCTACAAGAGAGAGAAAACTCTCTTGGAACAGGAAAAGGAAGAAATTTCCAAAGAAAAGTCTGAGCTAGAAGTCTTACAACAAAAGAAAGAAAGCATGTTTTCAAAAAGGGTTAAAGAGTTTGAAGAAATTTTGAAACAAAAAGCTGAAGAAGTTGCTAAATCTGAAAATGAACGTTTAAACTCTGTTGCTCTAAAAGACTATTTTCAGAGAGAAAGGGAAATTTTACATCAATCCCTACAGAAAAAGGAAATTTTAATCAAAAAGTACCAGGATGTACAGAATGTGTATACCAAAATCAATTCTCAAGAAGACAAGAAAGGTCTAGGTTTTAGTGACATTATTCCTTACAAAAGAAGGTTAAAGGCATCTTATCCCTTTGCCTTCTCTATTGGAAAAATGAAAGAGGATGTGATCTCTGGAACTGATGTTTTCAAAAGAGCCAAAATATCAGATTTTACAAAAGCAAAAAGACTAAGCTTAAGGAATGTCAGCTATGACTCCTTGAATCAAGAAAAGGTTACAAAACCATCTGAAAAGTTTATTCTTGATCAGGGAAGAGCAGAAATAAAGCTTACTGATTCCATCAAAAGTCTTGATCCAAAAGAAATCTTTAACTTCAATTCTTTCAAGGAGGAGAAGTTTGTTACTTCCATTACAGAATCCTCGTGTGCTTCAATACAGAGAGAACTCAACTCTGAAGTCCCAGTCTTCTCTCCATCCTCTGAAACCTTACGAACAACTTTTGAAGAGGATATTTTGAAAGTTATTGAAGAAAATGCTGCTTGTGATGCTTTAAAACCAAAGATAAGAAAGTTTAAATCCACCAGAGCTGATAACTCTAAGATACCCAATGAGTCTAACACCTCTACCAGAGCCATCAGAGACTTTCTGTGCTCTGACAGTGACTCTGATTCTGAGGTAGATGAGCAAATTTTATGTGCTCCTAAGACTTCTTTGCACAAACCTAAATAGGCAATTGTTGAATCTGGTTCTCTGAAAAACGTCTCATTCTTTAAGAAACAGAACAGATTTATACCTTTGCCAAATTTGAAAAATAAGGGTATCCGAATTCTTTCCTCTAATGAGATAGAAGAAAAGAAAAGAGGAAAAGCTAAGATTATTCATGAAGACTATACCTCTGTTCCTTACGCTTATGATCAAGTTAAATTTACAACAGAGCAGAAAGGAAAATGGAAAGTCAATGACCAACATACTCCTACACCTATTGTAAATCCAAAGAGAAACAGTTTTGTGTCAAGAGAGTTTGCTCCAAGAAACAACAATTTTAAATCACAGGACAGAATGTACGTAAAGACATCTGGTCCTAGAGTTTTTCAAAATCAAGCTCCCTTTAAACAACAGTCTTTGAATAAAAACGACAATTTGCATCAATCTTCATGTTCTATCAAATGCAATTGTATTCAACTTCTGTTACAGTTAAAGAACCATATGAATGGTCCTCACTGCATTCTGAATCAGTCATTTCAAAGGAAAAATCCCAAGACTATTCAGAATGCACAGAAGAAACCCTCTGGCATACCATCCCAAAATGGAAAGCCAGAAGGAAAGCCCATGAACGCCCCCAAACCTAACAAGAAAGGACCCAAAATGCAATGGGTACCTAAAAGAAACTAATCCGTCGTGTAGAAACCCCATGTGCAGATCTGGTATTTAGATTCAGGATGCTCAAGGCACATGACGGGGAATAAGGAGCTGCTTACTTCTTTCAAGAACAAAAATGGAAGTGCAGTAACCTTTGGAGGAGATAATGGCGGACAGATTAGAGGATCCGGTACATTAGTCAATGGTGGTGTTTCAGTTTCTGAGGTTGCTTATGTTGAAGGATTAAACCATAATCTGCTTAGCATAAGTCAACTCTGTGATCATGGGTTCGATGTCAATTTTAGGAAGAAGTACTGTTCTCTGTTGCTTTCCGAGTCTGGTCAAGAACTCTTTAGAGCCGACAGAAAAGGCAATCTTTATAAAATGAATTTCAATCCTAACCAAAACTCTACAACAGAGAAGCTCTGTTTAGTGTCTTTAAAAAATGAAGATGCCTGGATTTGGCATAAAAGATTTGCCCATTTGAATTTTTCAAATCTTGACAAGCTCGTGAAATTAAATCTAGTAAAAGGACTTCCTCCACTGAAATTTGACAAAGACCATCTCTGTTCTGCCTGTGAATTGGGAAAGATGAAAAGATCTTCACACAGAACTAAGAGTGATCATAGTTGTCCCAGACCTTTGCATATGCTTCATGTGGATCTCTGTGGTCCTATCTCTGTGCAAAGTCTGTCAGGCAAGAAGTATATTTTAGTACTTATTGATGAATTTTCTAGATACACTTGGTTTGAGTTCATCAGAGTAAAATCTGATGTCCCAGAAATTCTAATAAGTTTGTTGAGAAGGATACAGGTTCTGTTAGGATTAAAAGTGCAAAAGTTGAGAAGTGATAATGGGACAGAATTCAAGAATACAAGAATAGATGCCTACCTTTCAGGAGAAGGAATCTCCCAGAACTTCTCAGCTGCCAGAACTCCACAACAGAATGGTGTAGTGGAAAGGAAGAACAGAACTCTGGTAGAAGCCGCCAGAACCATGTTGGTCGGCTCTGTCCTTACCATCAACTTCTGGGCAGAGGCAGTCTCAACAGCATGTTTCACCCAAAACAGAGCTGTCATTGTAAAAAGATTTAAAAAGACTCCCTATGAACTCATCAACAACAGAAGGCCAAACGTAAAATTCTTTCATGTTTTTGGCTGCAAGTGCTACATCTTGAACGATAGAGAACAGCTGGGTAAATTCGACAAAAAGGCGGACGAAGGAATCTTTATTGGTTATTCATTAACCTCCAAGGCCTACAGAGTCTACAACACCAGAACTCGTGTCATTCAAGAGAGCGTTAACGTGTCCTTTGATGAAAGTACATCAAGTGCCTCTGATCGCAAATCAACAGAGGGGACACAGACAGAACAGAAGAAGCCAAGTTCTTCAAAGACAAGGGAAGAAGACATCAATCTTGTGTTCGATGATTTCTTCGATGATGATATATCCTCTGTCAACATCAACAGAGACGATCAAGCTCAAAATTCAACAGAACTGAATCTGACAGGTACAACTCTTACTGGTCCCTCCAATACTTCACCTTCTACTTCTCTGTCTACAGGTGTAATTCAGAGAAATGAGGAACCGCAATCAAATATAAGAGAACCTGAAAATGAGCCATCATCACCCTTGCTGACCAGTGTTGGAAGAGATTCCCTATTCGAAAGCTCACCTTCACAGAGCCCTGTTGGCAATTCACAGAGCAATGAGGCCACTCTCCAGAGTTGTGTACCACAGAGCCCTGGTGCCAACCCACAGAGCTATGATGCTGAAGTTCATCTTTTCCCATCAGAAGCACGGACCCTTCCTATTGTCCATGCTCCCATGACAAGATGGACAAAGGATCATCCCCATCATCAAATTATCGGTGCTGCTGAAGATGGTGTGAAGACGAGATCGGCCACAATCAATGAAGCTTTCTTTGTAAACTTTTTAAGCATGATTGAGCCAAAGAAAATTTTTGAAGCCCTTGAAGACCCAAACTGGATCGAAGCTATGCAAGAAGAGCTTCTGGAATTCGAAAGAAACAAAGTTTGGTCCTTGGTTCCACTTCCTGAAGGCAAAGTTGCCATTGGAACCAAGTGGGTGTTTAGGAATAAAAAGGATGAAGATGGGATAATCATCAGAAACAAAGCCCGTTTGGTTGCAAAAGGATACTGCCAAGAAGAAGGTATCGACTATGACGAAACCTTTACCCCTGTAGCTAGACTAGAAGCCATAAGAATCTTCTTAGCCTATGCTGCTCACAAAGGCTTTAAGGTCTATCAGATGGATGTAAAGTCTGCCTTTCTGAATGGCAAACTACAAGAGGAAGTTTATGTCCAGCAACCGACTGGTTTTGAAAGTTCAGAGTTTCCAGACCACGTTTACAAGTTAGACAAAGCTCTATACGGCCTTAAACAAGCTCCAAGAGCCTGGTATGAAACTCTGTCCAATTTTCTGTTGACAAATCACTTCGAGAAAGGTAATGTCGATAAAACTCTATTCTTTAGAAGATACAGAAATGATATACTTCTGGTACAAATATATGTTGATGACATTATTTGTGGGTCTACACAACAAGAGTACTGTGATAGGTTTGAGGATTTGATGAAAAGTGAATTCAAAATGAGCATGATGGGAGAACTTTCATTCTTCCTTGGTTTACAAGTAAAACAATCCATCAGATGGACTTTTATAAGTCAGTCAAAATACATCTCTGATATTTTGAAAAAATACAAGTTCAACAATTCAAATCCAATGAAAACTTCTATTGCCACTGGAGTTAAACTTGACTCTGACCTTAAGGGTGAACCAACAGATGTCAGGAACTACAGAGGCATGATAGGATCACTTATGTACTTAACTGCTAGCAGACCTGACATAATGTTTGCAACCTGTCTTTGTGCCAGATTTCAAGCAAATCCTAAAGAATCTCAGTTGTCTGCTGTCAAGCGCATATTTAAATATCTGAAAGGGACTCAATTTTTGGGTCTCTAGTATCCTCTTAATTCTGGTTTCGAGCTTGTAGCTTATACAGACTCAGATTACGGAGGATGCAAGAATGACAGAAAGAGTACGTCTGGTAGCTGCCAATTACTTGGTGAAAAATTGGTGAGTTGGACATCCAAGAAACAGAATTGTGTATCAACTTCTACAGCAGAAGCAGAGTATGTTGCTGCTGCTAGTTGTTGCTCTCAAGTGATATGGATGAAAACCCAGCTCAAAGATTATGGCCTAGAATATGGAAAAATTCCAATTCTGTGTGACTCCAAGAGTGCCATAGCAATCACAGCTAACCCAATTCAGCACTCCAAGACAAAGCATATCGATATAAGGTACCACTTCATAAAGGATCATGTTGAAAAAGGGACGATTGAAATGTACTTTGTTTCAACCGACTTCCAGCTTGTTGACTTGTTTACAAAAGCCCTTGATGAAAGGAGATTTAACTTCTTAATCAGCAAACTGGGTATGCTGAACATGTCCTCCTAACTCTGTTCAAACTCAACAGAGCCTCTGATGTTCCAACAGAGCTCTGTCAAAAAGTTAGAAAGGATAGTTCAACAGAGTCTCTGTCTTTCACCAGAACTCTGTCATGCATACTTTTTCAACAATCTTAGTGAATCTGTTTGTACATAGTTTTTTTTTCTCTTTTCCTTTTGTAAAAGGTTTTTTTTCGCTCATATTTCAAGGGGGAGTTTATAAGATTTTGCGCATGGTTTTAGGGGGAGCGAGTCAATTTTTTTTTTCAAATCAAAATGACTTCGCTTTCTGTTCTGAAAAGAAAAATCTTTTTGAAGAAAGAGGAAAAACATGTTCTGATGAAAATCCTTTGATAACGTCAAGAACCTACCAGAACTCTGATATTTCACCAGAGCCTCTGTTGTTTTTCACCAGAACTCTGTGAAATTTCTAAAGTCAGCTCTGTTCTCGTTCTTTGACCATTTCTGCATCAGATACAGAATTTTTAAATGATTTTTGGTAAAGGTGAAACACCAAAGGAGTACTTGAAAATAAAGAAAAAGGGTCACTCGTCAGAGGCAAAACTTGCAAAGCTCCAACAGAGCTCTGTCGGTTTATGCCACGTCATCAGAAGTAACGTCATCAGAGGTGCGGGTTATTTCTAAGCGTCAACCACTTGTCACCCACACATCTCTAACCACGACGGTTTACTTGCACAAAAGTGGTCAGAACAAATCCACGTGGCACTCTCTAATTGAAAGCTAAACCACTAGATGTCCCCACGATACACAATTCATGCCACTCCACCTTCTGACACTCAAGTGCCTACAGTATCTACGACGATTGCCCAGCCACAAGTTCTGACTATAAATATCCATAACCTTGACCCATTTTATTTCTAAACCTCCTAAACCTTTCACATTTCCCTCTTTTATTCAAATCCTCAGTGTTCTTCAAGAAAACCCCAAACCTGCAACAATGGCGGAACCCCAAAACTCTGCTGATTCTAGCCGAATAGAACCCACTGATGATATCATTGTTCTTCCATACGAGTTTGCTGACAACAACTACAGATTCGATCCCACTCCAGGACTCTATCTACCCCTATATCATGTCTTCATTGAGTTCTTTAGAAACTCTGATATCTTTAAAGCCCTAACAGAGTTCGATGACCATCTTCCTGCGATCTATGTCCAACAATGGTGGACCACATGCCAATACATCGAAGAACAAGACGGGATAGTTGGGAGCGTCAACGCAAGTAATGGAAGAGCGGGAACAATCCGCATTAGAGCAAGTACCTTAAGAAGAATCTTCAGAATGAAAACCAAACGACAGCTAGGAATAGACGCCTATGAGAAACCACCAAAAACAGTTGTCCTTCTTGATTTCATGAAGTTTTTGGGTTACAACAAGGATCTGAATAGAATAGGAGAGTTCAAGCGACAGAATCTACCCACTATGTGGAATTTCATGTTCTCCACCTTAAACAGAACCCTTACCAGCAAATCTGGTAGTCAAGACCAAGCCACAACGGAAATCCTACAAATCATGTATGGATTGTTCTTCAATCAAAACTTTGACTATGCCAGCATCCTCTACAACGATCTTCTTACGGCTGTTAACACAAAAACCTCATCCATCGCAAGAGGAGGAGTCGTTGGATCCCACAAGTTCTTGAAGATGATCAAGTTTCCACGCTTCATCAGTCTGGTGATCAGAAGAGCCTTTGACAGACTGGAACTAACTCATCAGGGTCGCTCCACACCTGTTTGGACGATGTCTAAATTCCTCCCCACCACTTCAGGCGAATATCCCTTCATAAGAAGAATTCCAGGTACAATGTTTGCCCTTAGCGCCCCTGACCATATCTCTATCCAGAACTATCAGAGTGCTGCTCAACCTCAAGAACCTGATGTGAGAACCCCAGCATACTTGGGATCTGAGCCTTCCTTCGAGAGCTTGAGTGAGGAGATAGGAGAGGAAGTTAACAGACCAGAGGCAAGAGCACCCGAAGTGGGGTCTTCCTCTAGAAGAGAGGAAGTAGAGGACAGAGCATCTCCTAGAGAGGCTATCTATGAGGAAGTACAGGAAACACCAGAGGTAGAAAACATCTCTTCTGATAGTGGTGAGCAAGAGGGAAACATCAGAGAGAATCCAGAGAGTTCTACAGCCATAGGAGCTGAGGAAAATATGAGAATAGAAAAAGATGCTCAACAGAGCACATCTGAGGGTATCCTTAACTAAAATCCCAGTGCTTCCACACAATCTAATCCTGGTGATCAAGACCAAAGGATTATTGAAACAGAGGTGCACACCTCGAACCCCAACCAGCCTATACCATCAGAGGCACCTCTTCATGCCTCTGGTACGCACGTAGCCGGGGAAGCTTTCTTTGGTAGTGATGTTCATTCGCCCCAGAACATCAATAGGTCACCTCCACACAATGATGCCTCTGTGGCTCATTTAGACACGACACAAAATAGACCAGAGATCTTTGTAATCTCACGTAGCATATGTCCGACTCAGGGACAATGGGAGACCATAGTAGAACAAGGGAAGACATTTCTTGATCCAAATGCTTCTCATCACACCAGATTTCCTTCTTCAGAACCTGAGCTGGAAGAGGAAACTTTGGTCAGAACACCTGTAGTTGTTTCCCCTCAAAGGGAACATCAAGGATCAGGTGGAAGTCCTCCTAGAGCCAACATCAACACAACTCTTGACGGAGGCGCCTCTGAACTCGAGGTAGAATTGGATCCATGTGTTGGAACCAAGGACACCCCCGTTGACACTATCACAAGAGCAGAGTTCGAAAGCTTCTGTGACAGTATCAACAATTCCTTGAATGAGTATAAACTTATCAATGACCAAAAGGAGGAGCTGATCCGCAAGGAAAATGCTTCTCTCAAGGAAGAACTGCTGAACATCTCGAACAAACATGCTGAGATAACTCAAAAATATGCCGAGGCTGAAGCACTCAGAACAGAGTCTGAACGGGTCAGAGGAGAAGAGATTACAAAGCTGACAATAGAGATAGTCGAGCTAAGAACTGTCAGAACAGAGGAAGCTACAAAGACTTCGACAGATCTTGCAGAGCTAAACGATTCATAACAGAGAATCACACAGCGCAGATGAACAGAACCCTTCCCATCCCCACGGTTATTCTTTCAGAATCTAACGTCAGAACCTTGACAGAGATAATTACCAACTCTGTTAAGGAATCCATAAAAGAAGCAACCACCTCATCTGCTACTCCACTCAACATCTCCAGCCCTAAAAATGGGAGACTTCAGAAAATCAATTCTTAGCCGAATGATGACGATCTCATCAAAATTTGTAATGAAAGCTAAGGCGACAGAACAACATGTGAAAGCGTCTCTTGATACTCACAAGGTCAACTTCGAGGCTCAAGTAGAAGAGATCAGAGGTGCTGCAACAGAGGTAGAAGATGTAATGACGAAGGCAGCCTCAAACTTTACTAATATTATTTTACAGGCTACCTCTACATCGAAAAGACCTGCAGAAGAAGCACCTACAGATGAACCCTCGAGCAAGAGACACAAAGTTGATCTGAGATTTGTTGTTCCGCCCTCACCAACAGCTCGAATTGACGATTCTGGCGATGATGATGATTTCGAAGATGCTCAAGAAGGTCAATCAGACGATAAATTGGGTGAGTCCTCATAACAACAAAAGGGGGAGAAGGAGAAGGAAAAGGAGAAGGAGAAAGAAAAGGAGAAAGAGAAGGAGAAAGAGGCAGAGAAAGAGAAAGAGGTTGAAAAAGAGAGAGAAGCCAAGAATAAAGAGAGAATCACAGAAGCAACTGAGGCAGAGGCTACAGAAGGAGAAAAGGGGATAACAGAGGAAATCATGACAGATATGACTGAAGTGGCATTTGACTACATGTTCAAGAACAGAATCATCAAACCAACAGAAGAGTCAACACAAGAACCACCAGAGATCATCTGCCTAGATACCCCTCCTACTTCTCCAAGAAAAGAACCAGAGAGGACAGACCCATCCTCTGCTGAAGGACAAACAAGTCGAGCCCAACCTCAAGCTACTCAAAAATCTGCTCACATCGACACTCTTATGGAAGAAACCCATGATGACCCAAACCCAATGGTAACAGAACAGAACCTAGAAACCTCTACCCTTCATACCGAAAAACCTGCCTTAGAAACGGTATTTGCATTTCTATATGCTGACAGAGACATCATCCCTGTAAATGCCGTACCCATTAACCCATACCTTAACCCAATCAGAATAAACACCATTTCTGATGCAAGGCTAAAGTTCATCCAATCCAAGTCAAATCAGAACAGAGCCATCAATATAAACTTCGGTATCCGCAGAATTCTGGACATCAAGCACAAGAAGTTTCAATATGACAGAGTCACATACCATGAGTATACTGTGGAATCAACAGAAGGCAGAAATGAAATCTTCAATGACAATGATCTCGTCCTTCTGAACCCATACGACCTGATCTTACTTCACGCATACTGCTTGAACTTCTCAGAAAGATACACGCCGGCCAGAACTGCGCTACCAGAAGTCAGATTCGCTATGCAAGAGCACATCAATCTCATAATACAGATTGATTATCAGCTAGGCATAGAGTTTAAAGTAGAGAAACTAGAGATTGCACCACCAAATGAAACCCTTGAGAGTTATGGCCATCACAGAACTGGAACCGTAGTAGAAGATCCTCCAGTCTTTGTATGCCGACAGAAGGGCACAAAGAAGGCCATCAGAGCAGCTGAAGCCCACAAGTACTCGAGTGAGTCGCTAGTATACCTCAAGAACATAATCCAAGATCTCCCAAGAAGTAAGTGTCCAGAAGAACAGCAGAAACTCTTCATCGACCAGATTGATCTGATGCTGGACTTCCGTACTCTAATCAGAAGATTCGACAGAATTCTTAGGGGAGATAACTATGCATAAATGTACTACTTCTTACCATGCACTGTAATATCTTAGAAGAATAGTACAAAGGCTAACAGAGGTAAATAGTCTCTGTTCTTTTTGTTTACATCTCTGTTTTAAATTTTTTATTTTCAATACTTAGGGGGAGATTGTTAGCCCCAAGTATCTGTAATGTAAAAGTATTGAAAATATTATCAAGTCAGAAGACCATCAGAGATGCAGCAGAAGACTTAGAAGAAAAAGCTTCAAGAAGATCAACAGAACTCAACAGAGTTCTGGTGAAACTAACAGAGCTCAACAGAGCTCTGTCAGAAGATCAACAGAAGAACTGTTCACAACCGAAGACCAACAGAGCTCTGGTCTATGAGCTCTGTTGTAGTGAAGACCTCTGTGATGCCTAAGTCTCGTAAGAAAACCCAAGTGGAGACACACTTTCCACGTGTCATTCTAGGGTACGATAGTACACTATCTTCACTTTATCAGGGCTATAAATAGAGAGGTAGTGGAACAAACAATTGTAAGCTTTGGGAAGAATAGTTTTCCACAATTGTTTAAGCACACACTTCATCAATCCCGAGCACTACCTCCGTACGATATTGTTCCCTGTGAGATTTCAGGATACACCATTGATCTTGTTCTTGGTGTTATCCATTATCAATATACGAGCAGCGTTTCTTTATTGATCTTGTTATCATTATCCTGTTCTATAATTGATTCTCACTATTACAATATCATTTACACAATCACTCACTTT
Source organism: Saussurea involucrata (assembly GCA_033807775.1). Taxonomy (NCBI): domain Eukaryota; kingdom Viridiplantae; phylum Streptophyta; class Magnoliopsida; order Asterales; family Asteraceae; genus Saussurea; species Saussurea involucrata. Next base: position 165,910,954 of record CM066314.1, read on the forward strand.
AATGGCTTTATATTTAAATGCTTTCGCTGTCTATATTACTACCATTAATGTGATACAACATGAATCTGGGAACCTACAAAAACCTTCATCAAATTCAGCACGCACTTTGTTCACCACAAGTAACATTCTCCTCCTTTTTGATCTGATAAACCGTCAATTCCAAAAGAGATTTATCCGAATCTTTTCAACTTCAGACAGAGTGAATGTGGTAACCCTGAAACAACAGATGAATCAGTTCAAATGCCTGTAAGTAGCACGGAGCCACTTAGTACAACGGATGTACTTTGTAAAGGAGCTTTTTGATGTTCACTCCCCCAAGGCTTCCATTCAATCATCGAAAAACCACAAAGGAATTTCTATGAACGTTATGACAAGAAAACATATTCCTTGTGTGTACGTGCTTGTGTAGAAAGAATAAAGCAACATCATGCTTGAAAAATTATAGGCTCAAAGTGTGTAAACTGTTGAGACAGCAACAATTTTCCACGGACTCAATGTGCATGAATGAAGAGCGGAGGTGGGGCAAACTTCCTTCTTTTTCAATATCCAAACTGTAAGATCCCACATTGGTTGGGGAGGGGAACAAAGGTTGCCTTATAAGAGGAACTTGATACCTCCCCTATCAGACGCGTTTTAAAACCGTGAGTCCAGGTGTGCGGACAAAGCGGACAATATCTGGTACGGTTAGCTTGGGATGTTACAGTTGGTATCAGAGCACAGCTTGAGTGAATCAGACACATCTCGGTGTGTTTGGTCTCAAGTTGCGGCTAGGAAGTTTTAAATTCTTTTACAAAAATCTTTTAGAATAAAGGGAAAAGGAAAACCCGTTTGGGAAACGGTGATCGAGGGCGCAGTGTGTACAGTCAGCCGACGCTATTTGGGAAGGTACGGTACTTAGTGTATTTATTGCTTTCTAGGCATAGGGTATGCATGCTGGATTGCCTATGTTATTTACATTGTACTGTATGATGACTGCTTGCTAGTAGGAATCAATGCTAGTTATAGTAGGTTGTTAAGTGAAGGCCCTATAGGTTCTATGCAGTAAGAATCATATAGCCTTAGAATATTTGATTTAGTTCTATTGCGCAGCTCTTGTTTGAGTCCAACCATTCTAGGATAGAATCTTGTATTCGAATGTCTATTTGATTCACGCTGCATACGACTGGGTATTCGCGAGGCAACTCGTTATGGCTAACAGGGATTCCGTTGTAGCAAGGGTAGTGGGATGAGATGAAATTCCTAGTGAGCTGGGAATAGCGTTTACATATGAGTACGTATGCAAAATTGCTTTCTAGAACATAGGAGTATGTATGCTAGATTGCTTGGTGCTTAATACAATGTATTGTATGGTTGTTACATGCTATTAGGAACTTATGCTAACTTTGATAGGTTGATTAAGCGGATGCACTATAGGTTGTATGCGGTAGGAACCGAATAGCCTTAGAATGTTGGATTTAGTTCTATTGCGCAGCTCTTGTTTGAGTCCAACCGTTGTAGGATAGAATCTTATATTCGAATGTCTATCTGGTTTCCAACGTATACGACTGTGCGTTCACGAGGCGACTCGTCATGGTTAGTGGGGGTTTCGCCCTAGCAAGGGTAGTGGGGTATTATGTTTATTCCTAGGGAGCTAGGAAGAGTGTGTATATGCGTCAGTATGGACATACGTGTATGGTTTTTGTTTGAGCGAGCAACTACTTGGATACTCGGGATGGGACTCAGAGCGGACAGTGATAGGTGTAGATGGTAGTAGTAGAGCTCCTACTACCGGAAGCACAGGATCAATGTTCGAGTCAGGGAAAGTCGCGAGGAATCCAAGGAGTCGAGCGTGAGCGTGGTAGGGTGAGTTATTATGTGCTAATAACTCGTTGTAATATCTACCCAGAATAGCCATCACAAGGAGGAACAACTATAGTAAACCTACTAGTACAGGTGTGTACTTGTTTTGCTTTGATGGGATGATCGTTGGGGTAGTGTCGAAGGTTATAAATTAGTAGTCGTTGGAATAAAAGGACGATTCTAGTATTAGTCACTTGGAGTGACGATGAGGATGATGTTTGTTTCGGGCCAAGATGGATGATTGTGCTAGAATCATAGGCTTATAGAGCCGACTTTGATTTGAGGAAAAATCGTAGGGATTATTTGACGTAATTTCCCAACTTGCCTAATAGGTTTAAATGTCCGGATGACGTTAGTGGATCGGAGAGATTTGGAGGACTAGGAGTCGAGGCGTAGAATGTCGACTGAGTCATGCACAAAGTTTGATTTTGAAATAGTTTGCATTAACAAATTCTTGTGTTTCAAATCATTTATTGGATGGTGTTTTGGAATATTGGGAAATGTTCAGCACACACACAAGATTTTGAAATATGGTTTTGAAAGTGTATGAAAACGTTTTATCACGGGAGTGCAAACCTTGTTAGAATTTGCCTCATTTCGTTATTTTTCCAACGGTTCTTTCGGGTAAGATGATATCCGTGTTTTGTGGTATTTAAAATGTTGGGCAAGTGACTACGGCTCGTGACTTTAACATTGGAACTCCTCCACATATGTTAGAGTTGAGACGGAAAGTTACATTCTACGATGTCTGTATAAAGCTATTTGAGTGATTTGGTTAAAATAAGTTTTGTTTTACGGCGTGTTGAGTCGTGTGGGTTTAATTTCACGAGGTGCATATCTTATTTGTTTATGTGGCCATTTGGGGAAATCTTGGAAATCAATTTAAAGAACCCCACCTTTTGAGATTTTATGAGGTTTTAGTCGATATTTTCAAATGATGAAAACAGATTGGTTTTTATTTTTAAGTTTGAAACTTACACGAGACAGTTGTGTTTTAACAAAAGTATATTTGTAAACCGTTTCATCGTTTTGTATGACTAGCCGACGCGCGTAAGATTTGTTGGTGAACCCTGTGCCATGACATTTTATGTTGGAAAAGGAGGAATTTTGGGGTCAAATGTCGTGGAACTGATTTTGAAATTATGTGCACACTTTTGTCGCACCCGGTGTAAGGTCGAGCGGTTACTTTAAATGCATGTCATGAGTCAATTCATACTAGAACCGTGAAGGTTCATTTTCAAAGAAATTATTTATTTCGCTTACGTTTTGTGAGTTAACTAAGCTGCAATGAAATGATTTTCAACATGATTTTCATATGTGGGACGAGCGTGTCCATTTTTGCGTAACTACCGACCTGGTAATAGTAGTTTTATTGCTTACGGTCTTTTTGAAATGAAAAATCTTGAAGTTGAAAATATTTTGTAAATGATTTTGTAAACCATTTGGGAAGTGCGCTTATAAGTGTTATGTGTCATTTTGAGAATTTTAAGGGTGTGAGTCCTTTTGGAAAACTCTTTGGTTTAACCCGTGTCGAGGTTGGGACTAATGTTGATTTTAGAGTATTGCTTGCTTAAACTTTATTTAAACGCGTTTTTGACCGACTTATGGGTCTAGCAAGCGTGGAGCATTTTGCTCGGTTTTGACTTTGAGATAGTCGTGGGTCAATTGCACGGTTTTTAATGGCTCGATGTGAAGTTTTGTTGATGGGTTGTTTTGTTGCACAGTCTTGCACTTATTGCACGTTGCGTATTTACATGTTGGGTGAGTGAGTCATTCTGGGATAGGCATGTTGTTGGTAGACTGTTTTGCATTAGATCCTTGGTCATGTCAGTCAGTCATTGGAAATGGTCGGTTGAGTATTTCGGGGTGGGACCCCGGTATCCATGTGTTATGACTTTGACTTTCCAGTAGGCACTAAGAGGATACAGTCTTGGACACTTACCTAAGAGGTAGTTCCGATGTGCCGGGACTTGAGACGTATCTGGGAGGTAGGTGTTATGGTGTATCTTGTTACGGTGTAACTAGTTTTCCTAGGGTGGGTAATGGTAGTGGTAACCCTGAGATGCCTACTTGTGATGAATGGTTGTGGTGGAATGACCTTCGTGGGTGATTATAAGTTTACTGGTTTGACGATTCGTGTGAAATAAATTTTGGGAGCCTTTTAGAACTCGTGGAGGTTAATCGACAGTTGTTGGTAAGTATGATCGGATTCGAAGTATCCTATAAGGCATATTGGTGAGCACCTTTAGAATGGTTAGAGCTTGAAAGTTGAATCGGAATGTATGGAACATCTAAGGTTGGAAGGCAACCGAAGTCGTTTGACAAGGAATGAATCCAGTTGTTGGAGTGTTCTTCCGATCATATTTTCAATGTCCTTGAAGGAGTTTTGTTAGTAAGAAAAGTATTCGAGAATTTCTAGACGGGGTGAGAAATTTAGATTCTAGTTGAGGAAAGTCCAGTGGCCGCACCGAAGGGGTTCGAGTGAACGTGGGAACCCGAAGCGGAGATGCGCGAGAACTATTCCGAGTATTTGCCGGTCTAGACTTCGAGGACGAAGTCTAATCCAAGTGGGGGAGAGTTGTAAAGCCCGTGTCCCGGTATGTAATTTATTAGTATTAATTCTTTTCTTTTAGGTTTGATTTTATGTGGTTTCCGTTAACGGGGTTAGTCGAGTTGGACCTAATCGTTAAATATGTCGGAATTTTGGGTTAGTTGCGAGAAGGCTTAAGTTGAGGGACTAAAAGTGTAAAGGGCCAAAATTGGGTTCGGCCCATGCATTGTATCTGAAACCCATTTGTTTTGTGAATTGTTTTGTGGGTATTGGTGTCGTGCGCAGCAAACAAATGAAAAGAGAGAACAAGTTTGGCAAACCATAACCCTACGGCTTTCACCCCCTTCCCCTTTGTTGTCGTCGGCCGGAGAAAAGAAAGAGGGAAGAGCCGAGAGGGAGAGAGAGAGTCGCCGGAAAAAGAAGGGTAACGCCATCGTCTTGCTGCCGGAAAAGACGAGGAAGAAGGGTTCGTCGAGGTAAGTGTATCTCCCTTTTCGTTAGTGCCGTTTGCCATTTTTCTGCCGTGAACCGCCGCCACCACCGCCGCAGCCACGGCTGCTGGCGGTGGGGCCGCCGCTGCACGCCGCCGTGGTGGCGGCAGAGGGGTGGGTGCAGGGGTGTGCAGGGTAAGGGCGTGTGCGGGTACGTTTTGCGAGTGTGGCGGGAGTGGGTGACGTTGGGAGGTCTCGCCGGAGAGTGTTACCGTAACCCTCGTCGCCGCCGCCAACCATCACCGCTGCCGGAGGCGGAAGTGGGTGGTGCTCGGTGGTTGTCCAGCATAGTACAGCCCTTTCCAGTAAGCTTGTAGGTTGTTCGGGTCTGTTTGGGTTAAGCTATGTCTTAATGGGTTTATAAACAATATTTGTCATTTCATGTGAAAACGTTTGTCTGCCACTGTTTTGCGACGGCCATAACTTTTCCGTCGTAGCTCGGATTGAGGCGAATCCGGTGCCCACGGTTCACATTCTGTGCCGGGCACACTTTTCATGTTTTAGCGGAAGTCCGGTTCGGCCTTTAGCTAGGCGTAAATTGGCTGTTTATACAGCAGGTCCGGATGTGTCAGTTCGCGTCCCGTTTTAAAAGTCACAGTTTCTGCCACTGTTTTGGGAAAGCCATAACTTTTCATAGGAACGTCGTATTGGGGTGAAACCAGTGCCAAAATCTCCCATTCTGAGTCTCCTAAGTTTCTTATGTTTTGCGGAAAAACCAGTTCGGATCATAGCTAGTGTCAAACTGCTGTTTTGTACTGAAAGGTACTGTTTTTCGCTGTGCAGCAGGTTGGTTTTGTAAAATCCATAATAAATTGTAGAAAAATCGTTAGAGCGCGTGCGATATGTCCCTGGAACCCTAAGACATGGGACTTTGTGTTTATGGAAAAATATTTCTGGTTTAATCAGTTTATAAGGGGTTAAACAGGTCCCGAACAGACCTGCGTGTTGAGAGTAAAAACTGGAAAAATGTGTTTTTAAAGTTAGTAGTCGTGGCTTTGGCTTGGGGCGTCACTTTGATAATTGTTAACGCTTTTTTAGGTGGAAAAAGGTGAACTGGGGTTGGCCGGTTCGTGTTGCGGTTGAGGTCATAAGCTTTGCGTTTGAGGTGAGTTCTCTCACTATATAGGATGGGAATTATATTTGTGTTGCTATCGTTCGAGTATGTTGATTATGATTGTTTGTTGACATTATTTTGGTGTGGAATATATATATATATATATATATATATATATATATATATATATATATATTTGTGTGTATATATTGAGCGGTGATTGATGTACTTCTTGATGGAGGTTCCAAGAGGTATATGGGAATTATATTCGTGTTGCTATCGTTCGAGTATGTTGATTATGATTGTTTGTTGATATTATTGTGGTGTGGAATATATATATATTTGTGTGTATATATTGAGCGGTGATTGATGTACTTCTTGATGGAGGTTCCAAGAGGTATATGGGAATTATATTTGTGTTGCTATAGTTCGAGTGTGTTGATTACGATTGTTTGTTGATATTATTGTGGTGTGGAATATATATATATTTGTGTGTATATATTGAACTGTGAATGATGTACTTCTTGATGGAGGTTCCAAGAAGTATATGCGCTTGTATAATGAATAGTGATTATATCTTCTTGAGGGTTGTTCCAAAAAAGTATAAGGCCTCTTCTTGATGGTTGTTCCAAGGAGTAGGTGTATTGGTATAAGGTGTTGTGGTTATGTCTTCTTGATGGTGGTTTCAAGGAGCATAAGGATTATTATTAACCGTGATATATTTTCTTGATGGATGTTCCAAGAAATTTATGTGCTAGTATGTTTAAGGGTGATGCTGATGTAATTGCGATCCTATGTAAGGATTGAATTCACTAAGCTTCGTGCTTACCCCTTCCCAAAATCTTGTGTTTTCAGGTGCGAGTAGCAGTCGGGCATGACGGTACACACGGGCGCGAGGCGAGGATTGTTTAAGTTAAACTTTTGTTAAAAGGGGATTTAATTATATAACTTTTCCGCTGCTTAAACTTTATTGATGGTTTTAAATAACGACGTTTATTCTTATTGTAATGGGAATTGTTAACTTTTGGTTTGATTATAATGAAATGTATTACTTTTAAAAAAATTCAATTCCTTGTATTTTTGGGACGTTACAGATGGTATCAGAGCCGGGAACCGGACTGGTGTGCCAGCGAGGACGTTGGGCTCCCAAGAGGGGGTGGATTGTAAGATCCCACATTGGTTGGGGAGGGGAACAAAGGTTGCCTTTTAAGAGGAACTTGATACCTCCCCTATCAGACGCGTTTTAAAACCGTGAGTCTAGGTGTGCGGACAAAGCGGACAATATCTGGTACGGTTAGCTTGGGATGTTACACAAACCTTCCGAGTGAAGATCAGATAGATTATATGCTGCGTCCCCAAGAAAAATGAAACATTTCTTTGTTGAGAAAGAAATGAGTGGCTGGTGGGGTTAAATGCAAGAGTTGGCATGGGCTGGCTGCCTTTTTCAATGATGGTCACCAAAGAATGTGAACCAATCAGTAATGTGGCTTCCCGGCTCAGAAAATGGATGGGGCAGAGTTCTCTTATTCTTTTAACGTTGTTCTCACACCCTCTTTCTGTTTTTAATTCGCTCACTTCTACTCAAACTCTCATTTACATTTTACCTCAACACAATGAGATACTCAACCGGATGAGTTATCTCCATCACTCTTTGATTTCGACCCCTCACTCCTCAATCACTCACGGATAACTTCTTGGGTAGGAAACACTGATTAACGTGGATCCATAGAAGATTAATAATCTCACACTGATCCCATGAAATTTGTCCTAAAATAATGTGTTGTTCAACAGTTTAGATTAAACAAATATCAATATCGGCATTTGATTAACATTGCCATCAGAATGTATGCTCCTCAATAATATCATGAAATATTTGAGCATTTGAAATTTGAAGAATTCTCAAAACAAGAATAAAGAATGAATGAGATGAATTCGAAGTACTTGTTTGAGAATCTGACAATGTATCAATCATATCAAATATTTTGAAATATATTCATCAACGGTAAGGGTATCAAAGAAATGAAATTTGTTTATATGAACAAATATAAACAATCTTTGAACGAAACGTTTAAGTTTTCACGCTGAAATGAATATGATGCTCAACAAATTCGAAATGCAAACGGGAGTATTACCATCGAAAAAATTGTTTTGTTTGGAGATATGGTAATAACAAAGTCAATATGAAGCTAAACCGGTGTGTATGGATACTTGAAAGTATATAGAAAAGATAATACACAAGTATTAATCTTTGGAAACACACGGTCAGAATTGATGTTACAGTAATCCGAGATCTCCATGAAAAACATTTAAAATCACACTTCTAAACTCATAAAATCTGTTTGAGAATCGAGAAGTGGTTTGAACATTTAAGAACACGTTTTTCTTGCTTGAAAGTCGTTCTTCTTTCAAACAATCAGAGATTAAGATCAGAAGATACGTACAGTCAGAAATATTTGAGCTCCCCCTCAAACAATGATATAATGATTTAAGAATTTATAAGCTCCCCCTTAACATGTGCAAAAGATTTTTTATCTTGACAAAATCTGCACAAATAACAAGACTTGGATTAAAATATCCTTAATCATTAAAATGAGTTCTGAATTACCAGGAATGAAGTCAATTCAGAAGTCATAGTCGTTGAAGAACGAGTCCTGATCTGAAATGATCAGAAGTCAAAAAATTGGAAGTACGGGTCCTAAACTGATGTGTTTAGAAGCCATAATTTCTTTGAAGTACAGGTCCTAAACTGATGTGATTAGAAACCATGAACATTACTCCCCCTTAATGTCACATATATTCTTCAAAAAATCAGCACCGCTTCTCTTCTGTTTTCAGTCATGTGTGTGATATATATGTAACATTCAGCACAACACATGATGAACCTGCAAAACAGATTAAGCAGATTTTGGTACCCAACGGTACTTGGGTCCTGGCTTATTATGTGCAGTCCTATTTAAAGAAATATTATAAGTACCATACCAAAAATGTAAATTTTCTTGCTTAACGAAATCGTGAGTTCCACAAGAAGAACAACAAAGTTTCTTTTGTGCCAACCTAATCAAATGATTTGCAGAATAAACAGGATTAGGTTTAACAAAAGACTTACCTTTGTGAGCATTGTTCTTTTTGTTCACCGTCGGTGGAGGAACAGATGATTTCGGGACATCTTTCTTAGGAGTAGATCCTTTTACCTTCCATTCCATCTTTACAGGCTTAAAGATAGGTGTATCTGAACTTGTAGCATCACGGTTGTATAAAAGATTAGAAGGACGCATCTGATCTCTTGATTTGACAGACTTTGTCGAAGAATCAGAAGAATGTTCATGAACAGAACCAGAAGCAATCTTTGATGAACTATCTGAATCAGTTGAACCATCATACGGCGATTGAACAATAGTATCGGCACAAAATTGTCCAGATGATTTAACTTTGATCTTAATTGCTTCCAATTGCTGAACTTTATCGGACATAACATTTCGTTCTTGAACGGTCATATCAAATGCCTTTTGTAGATCAGACTTGATCTTCTGCTCTTTCATAACCTCCGTTGCTAAAGCAGATAACCTCCTTGTTTGCTTTAAAATTTCAGCCTTAAAGATGTTTCTTTCTTCTTCAAAATTGTTCTTAGATATTTCTTTGAAAATTTCCATGTTTTTCTTTTGAAAACACTTCTTTTCATTTTCAAAAATATCTCTCTTTTTAACAAAATCTTTTCTCTCCTTTTCCAACACTATTTCCAACTCAGATATTTTCTTTGAAAGCTCACTATTCTCTGTTTCAAAAGATATGCGTTCAGTTTCAAAAATAGCTTTCTCGTTCTCAAACTTTTCATGCTCAAGAATCAAAACTTTCTCAAAATTAGAAATTTGTTTTGAAAGTTTGATACATTTTAGTTCAAGAACTTTCTTTCATCGAATGATTTCTTTGAAAAATCAGAAAGTTCCTTTTCAAAGCTTGCTTTTTCATTTTCAAAAATTGTTCTTTCTTTTTGAAACTCTTCTTTTTCCTTTCTCATCACTTGTTCAAAATCAAATATTTTCTTTGCCAGCTCAGCATTTGTTTCTTCTAAAGAAATCACCATGTTTGATTTTGGATCACTTTCACATTGCTTTAAATCAGCTTGAGTCTTCAATGTCAGAAAGTTGTTGTTGAAGATCTTGATTGTTCTTCTGTAAAGTATTGATCTTTCTTTTTAATAGCTTTGTCTCATTCTTATTGTTGATAATAATATTACGGTCTTGCTCTTTTTTAACACGCCTTCTCTCAAGAATAGCCACCATATTTGATATCCTATCAAAACATTCGTCGGAAGAATATTGTGATTCAACTTTTGCTTCAGGTGCTGACACCTTGTCGTTTGGAGTGACATTTTCCTCTGTATTATACATCTTGATAAGAATTCTGAAAATAAACACAAAAAAAATTTAGATGAAAAATACCAATAATACAAAAAAGATACTATCTAATAGAGTGATCGTCAAAAGAAACTTCGCTTAGAAGTTAGAATTATGTGCACACTCGTAAGAATTAGAAAAACACAATTAAAGTCAGAAAAAATTTCAAAAAAAAAATTCAAAAAAAAATTATAAATTTGTCTTCCAAAAATTAAATCCGAAAAATTTACGCGGAAATGTTGGAATTTAATTGGCAAACCTGCAAAAACCAGAGAAAAATATGTCATTTATGAATAAAAGCAGGTAAAATGACAAAAATTCGACACTAAAATGACTAAAAATGTCAAAAATACAAAATATAGGGACTAAAACCGACAAAAATGAAACTAATACGAAAATAAGGACTAAAAGTCTAAAATACTAAGACTCAACAAAAACAAGGACTAAAAATGATAAAAACTGAAAAATAATACTCAAAGGACTAAAAATGTAAAATTCTAAAAACTAACAAGTCTAGGGACTGAAAATGTAAATACCTAGAACTTAAAACTATAGGGACTGAAAGTGTAGAAAATACTAAACTTATACTATAGGGACTAAAAATGACAACCCTGAAACTATAAATTCAGGGACTAAAACTGACAGGTCTTAAAACTCTAAACTACACTTAACAGACACGCTAACGAAAGGACCAAAAATGTTAGAACACTAACGGAACTTACGGAGTTCCGTTAGTACTGTTCATCATCTTCATCGCAAAAATCCATTAACAAACTGAAACTTCAAACGATGATATCTCCTTCGTTTCTCGACGAAAATCGCTGATTTTTGTTGCGTTGAGATCCTTATTCGAATACCAATCAGATGCAATCAAAAAATATCGATCATGCGACGAATTTCGAAGACCCACGTTTTTTCCGGTGAAAAACGTTTTTCCGGCGAGTATGAAAAACTTGTTTCTTTGATCTGAAACCTTTGGATAGTTTTATCCGAAATCTTCAGAGTTGTAAGACAGATCCGAAAAGTGAGATTTCAGAAGAAGAATGATCTGAAATCTTGGTTTGAAGGATCCGAAATCTTGGTTTGAAAGATCCGAAACCTTGCTTGAATTAAAAAGTTTGAGATTTCGGAATAAGAAGGAACCGAGATCTGTGGATTTCGGATTGAATGTGATCCGAAACCTTTGGATTTCGGATTGAATGTGATCCGAAACCTTTGGATTTCGGTACAAGGAGGATCCAAAATGTGGAGGTTTCGGTCAAATAAGGAACCGAGAAGTATGGTTTCGGAATAAGAAGGAACAGAAAAGTTTAGTTCTTGATCCGAAACGTTAAACACACACACATATAGCTGATCTGAAACCTTCTCCTTTGTGATCCGAAACCTTCTCCTTTTCGGAACAAAAGGAGTCTGAAACCAAATGAACTCAAAACTTCTCGACACTCAACACCCATATGCTAAGGAATATTTATGTTCAGTGTGTGAGAAAGGGAAACAAACCAAAGCAAACTTCAAGTCAAAGCAAGTTTCCTCAGTGTCATCTCCTCTACAACTTCTTCACATGGATTTGTTTGGCCCTGTTAACAAACAATCCATCGCTGGAAAGAAATATACACTGGTCATTGTTGATGAATTCTCTTGCTATACCTGGGTAATGTTTATTCGTTCTAAGAGTGACACCCCTGAAGAACTCATCTCCTTTGTCAAGAAAATGGAAGTCCTGAATAATATGACTATTCGCTCAATAAAGAGTGATCATGGAACTGAATTCAAAAACAGTTCCCTTGATAGCTTCTTTGAAAGTAAGGGTATTTCTCACAACTTTTCCTCAGTGAGAACACCTCAACAAAATGGAGTCGCTGAAAGAAGAAATCGTACAATCATCGAAGCTGCACGTTCAATGCTCAGCGATTCTCATCTACCTACTCAGTTCTGGGCTGAAGTTGTCAACACTGCATGTTATACGCAGAATAGATCGCTGATCGTCAAAAGATTCAACAAGACTACCTATGAACTTTTCCATGGAAGAAAACCATCTATCAGTTTTCTTCACATCTTTGGTTGTCAGTGCTTTATCTTAAACAACGGAGATGCTCTTAGAAAATTCGATCCCAAAGCTGACGACGGAATATTTCTTGTATATTCTTCTGTATCCAAAGCCTTCAGAGTCTTCAATCGCCGAAGACAAACTGTAGAAGAAACTATCCACGTCACCTTTGACGAGTCTCGTTCAGCGAACTCAAGGCCTTCTGCTGATACTGAAGAATTGAATCAATGGATGTTTTCTCATCTTGGAGATTCATAAACTGCTCCTATCCCTCAAACCAATACTCCTACCGCTGATTATGATCCTACCATCATCTCAAGCATGCAGACAAGTGAAGTTGAATCATCATGGGTTTCAGTTGTTCCTCTCAACACTATGCCTGCTTCTGAACCATCAACCTCAGATATCCCATCTACTTCTCAGCAATCAGTGAATGAAATGTCATCTGAACCTCTTCCTCTCTTGCCTGAAATACCTGAAGTTGCTGAAGCCTCTTCTTCAGCTCCTCCAGAAGTTCAAACGGAGTCAGTGAATCATGCTCCGGCTCAGCGATGGACTATTAATCACCCCATTGATCAGATTCTTGGTGATCCAAACGCTGGTGTTCAAACTCGACGAAGTTCAGGTAATATTTGTTTATTTGTTACCTTCATTTCTCTGATTGAACCAAAGAAAATTAGATGATGCCCTCAGATATCCAAACTGGGTCAGCGCTATGCAAGAAGAGCTGACATAATTTGAAAGAAACAAAGTTTGGAATCTCATTTCAATACCATCTAACAAGTCAGTGATAGGCACTAAGTGGGTATATCGAAACAAGTTGGATGAACGTGGAACTGTAACCCGCAACAAGGCTCGTCTTGTTGCTCAGGGATACAGACAAGAGGAAGGCATAGACTACGACGAAACCTTTGCCCCAGTAGCAAGACTCGAAGCTATTCGTCTATTTCTAGCATACGCTATTCACCGAGACTTCAAGGTATATCAAATGGATGTTAAATCAGCATTCCTTAACGGAAGGTTGAATAAAGAAGTCTATGTTGAACAACCTCCAGGATTCACTATCCTAAGCATCCAAATTATGTCTATAAGCTGGATAAGGCACTTTATGGCTTAAAGCAAATCTCCTCGTGCATGGTATGACACTCTATCAACTTATCTCCATATTAAAAAAATTGAGCGTGGTAAAATCGATAACACTCTATTTTTCAGAAAAGTAAAAGGCCATATCATTCTTGTTCAAATATATGTCGATGATATTATATTTGGTTCTACTAACCCTGAATTATGTACTCGTTTCGCTGAAAGAATGAAAGCTGAATATAAAATGAGTATGATGGGTGAGCTGACATATTTCCTTGGTCTTCAAATCAAGCAGAATGCAAAAGGTACTTTCTGTTAGCTCCAATCTTTCTGTTAATAGAAGTATTGAAAAATAGGCTAAGTGTAGAAGCCTTCGACAGAGGCTCTGTCGAGTAGCCGAGTAACCGAGAAGACAGAAGTCTTCGACAGAGGCTCTGCCGGGTTAGCCAAGAAGACCGAAGTGAAGAAGCAACAGAAGACTCTTCTAAACGGACAAGGCCATAGATCTTCTGCCATACTTGACAGAGCCTCTGTGGTAAAAAGAAGATCTACGCAAAAGATCTAAACAAGGACAAACGTGCTTCTTACAATATCTGCCATTCGAAGGTTCTGAAGATCATTCTGACAAGGCGTGACCTGACAACTCCACGTGTCAAACTCTGATAGGTTTCAGCCTAAAGAAGAATACGGAGCATTTAATGCACGTTGTATCAACAGTAACAGAATAGTGTATTAGTATATTCCAACAACTGTTCATCAACTGTATCCTAGTACCTTCGGTCCTTATTATCTAAGATCTTGTCTCTTTAGAAGTAGTATAAATAGAAGACTCATGTTGAGTTCTTCTATTAGGCTTTGTACAACACACACACCTTTAGAGTAGTTTCTTATCAAACCTTTCGGTGTTCTTGGTGTTCTTATTATATCAAATACAGTGAATCATTGAGCTATTTATCTGTGTTATTTACACTTCATATATTTGATATTGTGTGTTATTCTACCTCATTATATCTGTTAGTTCGTTAAAACGCTTTCGCATTATATATTGTTTGAACTAATTAGATAGAATCTTCATTGTTAAGCAAAACAGGAACCAACAATTGGTATCAGAGCGGTTCTTGATTTTCTATATCAAGAGATCCTCACTTACAATGATTTTTGGTAGAAACTTGGACTTTTAACCTATTTTTCATATCTTTCAAAACAGCATCTGTTTTTCTGCCATTCTCGACCTGTTTCGACTTTGGTAAACTTACAGAATCTGTTTCTTCGGTTAAATCTCCATTTTAGTGCATTGTTCAAAGGTTTTAAAGCTTATAAAAATCATTAGAAACATCCGCTTCATTCTCTGAAGGTTTACTGTTCATACCCTATTTTTCTTGATTTCTCAAACCCTTTCAAAATGACAAACACAAACAACTTCTTCACCGCCGGTTCTTTAACCAAACCACTCACACTACTCAGAGATGAGTACCCTCAATGGAAGATACGAATTATTCACTTCTTCGAGGGTACTGACAAAGAACTCATGTACTATATCAACAATCCTCCTTTCGTACCAATGATCACAGTACCCCGTGTACCTGCCACAGACGACACTCCTGAAATCCCTGAGCACACGAAACCAAAGACCAATGACAAGTGGTCAGATCCTGATTGGGCAAAATATGAAGTTGCTCAGAAGACTAAGAGACTTCTGATAATGGCCATACCCAATGACCTTTTCCAATCCTTAGATGTGTGTGAATCTGCATACGATCTGTGGAAGGAACTGGAAAAACAACTGGAGGGTGGGGCCAAAATTCAGAAGAACCGCAGAGCCCAATGCATCAACGAGTACTACGCATTCAAAGCTCTGCCGACAGAACCTCTGCAGACAACATATGATCGGTTCAACTCTCTAATCAACAAGTGCAAGAAGTTCGGAATCCACAGAACTTCTGAGGAAAACAATGTCATGTTCCTAAAGAGTCTCAATGATGAATGGCTCCAGTTGTCTATGTCTCTGCAAACAAATCAAGACCTAGACTCATGGACTCTGTCAGATCTCTATGGAACGTTGGCAGCCCAAGAGCCTCAGATTGCACAAGCAAAAATTCAAATCAGTGCACCTCTTGCGCTGGTTGGTAAGGCTACAGAAGATAAAGAGAAACCGAAAAAGGAGAAAGCAGTGGAAGAAAAGAAAAAGAAGGAGATCTTGATCGTTGATAGTGAATATGAGGAGGTGGTGGAAGAAGAAGAGACATCAATGGCCCCTATTGCTAAATCGTTAGCCCTTTTGACAAGGGAATTCAACAGAGGTTACCAGAAGAAGTCTGGTAATGAACGTTATGGAAGAGTAGGGTCAAATGAAAGGAACGACAGAGGTAGCGGCCAACAGAGGTCGACTGACAGAGGTGGTGACCGACAGAGGTCAGACGATAAAGTTGGCAACACTCCACAGAACCAAGTATGTTACAACTGTGGTAAGCCAGGCCACTACGCCAATGAATGTAGAACTGAAAGAGGTGGTGACCGACAGAGGTCGGACGACAGAGCTGGCAACGGTTCCCAGAACCAAGGATGTTTTAACTGTGGCAAGTCAGGTCATTATGCCGCTGACTGCAGGAGCAATTCAAACCGCCCACAGAGGGACTCTGCTTACTACAAAAAGAAAGCGGAGTTTTATGCTCAGAAGTCGCTAATGGTGAATCAGGAGAACTGGCTGTCAGACGAATCATCTGATGAAGGCGACAAAAACGCCTTGTTCTGTGGAATGGCAGAAGTCAGCTCATCCGACTCCGATAGTGAGGTATCCACTTCTGACTCTAACTCTAGTCAAGCAGAAGCTGATTTTCTTAAACTAAACATTGAATACATAGAACTTAAAAAGGCCTGCGAAAGTGTTCAAAAGAAGCTTACCTTCTTTGAGAGAGAAGCTAGACTTCTCACTCAAGAAAAGGCTAAAATCTTTCAAGAAAAAGAAGAAATTGAAACAAATTGGAACAAACACCTAAATCCTTTGAAAGAAAAGATTTCTGAACTTAACTCTGCATTAAAAACAAAATCTAAAGAACTTATGGACGTTGAGACCGACAGAATGAACATTTTAGCTCTTAAACATTATTATCAAAAGGAAAGAGAAATCCTCTGTCAAGATTTACTCCGAAGAGATCTGTTAATAAAGAAATATCAAGATGCAAAGAAGGTGTACGAGAAAATTAATTCACAAATAGGGAGACGGGGAATTGGCTTCTGTGATATAGATCCATACACTGGAAACAAAAGAAACAAGTCTCTGTCCTCTCTGTTTCATATTGGAAGTACAAGAAAACCCGATTTTCCAAATTTACTATCTGTAAGCAAAAGGCGAAAAGTATCTGGTGAACCTCACAGAAGGAAACCTCTGAAGATGGTGAATGTGTGGTTTGAAAACACAGATCTACCATCATCAGCCTCTGTCAAAAGAGCGTCCAAACCTAAGAAATATCTGAAAACACAAGATCAGATAGGAATCTTTAAGTTTGGTAATCCCGAGACTCAATCACAGGTTTCCTTTGTCTGCACTATAGATTCTGAGAAGAAAGTATCGGCAGAGGCACCTGAGTTCTTGCCTGCTTCAACAGAAGAAAAACTGACTCATATTTCTGAAAAGGAATTATTGGAAATCGGTGAAAACCACTTTTATGAATGTCCCAGTACTTTCAAAAATGGCCAAAATCTCTCTGAGGAAACCTCGATGAAAACTTTTGTTGACTTAGAAGATATCCCTGAAAGAAAGGAAGAAAGCGAGTATGGCACATGCTCTGAAAATCTAGCCTCTGTCGAAAGAGAACTAAGTGACTCAACCTCTGTATATGAGGACGATTCATCCTCTGACGAATCTGAGACTGACTCTAAGTCAGAGATAGTACCTTGTGACTCAGAGGATTTTAAACTACCCTCTGGAGTTCTTAACAGAACTATTCCTCCCAAAGAGAAAATCACAAGAGTTCCTATCTGTCTAGATTTTTTAGACATGTGTATACAAGCCAAAACCTCTCTTGAGCTTGAAAAAATCAAACAACAAAAGAAAACGTCCTCTCAAAATCCAACAAGTTCAAAGATTTTAAAATCCTTAAGGCCTATTAAAGAAAAACTAACATGGCAACAGAATGGTAAATGGGCTAAAAATGACAAATATTTTTCTTCTGTGACAGTGAAACCTGTAGAAGTTCACCACAGAAGGGGCTCACAGAAGGCTGCTCTCAACAAAGGATTTTGCAAACAACAATCTAACCTACATAGGTCTTCTTGTAATAGGAAGTCAAATGTTAGGATAGAATGTAATGCCTCTGTGTCCCCATTTAATGTTTTCAATGAAAAGTTCAAGCAAATCTCTTCGCACATTCATTATTGTCATTGTTTTGATCTCATGTATCGATTAAATCAACACTTCTCAAGTCCACACTGTTTCCTCTCTACACCCAAAAAGAACACTAAATTCAAGGGTAAGAAGAAACAAAATGGTTCTTCAAAAGAAACTAAAACCAAATCCAAGAATGCTAAGGCAAACTTGAAGACCCCTAACAAAGCTGGACCCATTTGGATATGGGTACCTAAAACTCTCTGATTGTCTTGCAGAAGCAGTATGTGCCAATCTGGTATCTTGACTCCGGATGCTCGAGGCACATGACTGGCGACAGAGGTCTACTATCCTCCTACAAAGATAAACTCGATGGAGGATCTGTGACCTTTGGTGACAACAAGAAGGGGTATATAAAAGGCTACGGAGTCATTAAGAAGGAAAACATAACCGTATGCAAATTTGCATATGTGGATGGCCTTAAGCACAATCTTCTCAGTGTTAGCCAACTCTGCGATACGGGTTTCGACGTAATGTTCAAAAGAACCTTCTATTCTCTACAAGGTGAGGACACAAGAGTCGAACTTCTGCGAGCCGAACGAAGAGGCGATCTCTACCTCATGAACTTCTGTGCCAAGAACAAGGAGGACAAGCTCTGCCTTGTAGCCTGTAAAAGCGAAGAAGCCTGGTTATGGCACAACAGGTTCTGCCACCTAAACTTTCATACTCTAGATAAGCTTGTTAAACTCGATCTAGTCAAAGGTCTATCAAATGTTAAGTTTAATAAAGATCATTTGTGCTCTGCTTGTGAAACGGGAAAACTCAAAAGAGCTTCCCATAAAGGCAAAACTGGTATATCTTGCACTAGGCCTCTGTACATGCTTCATGTCGACCTCTGCGGTCCCATTGCTACACAAAGCCTAGGTGGCAAGAAATATATGCTTGTTCTGATCGATGAATATTCAAGATTTACATGGGTTGAATTTGTCAGAAAGAAATCAGATGTTCCAAACGTTCTGAATTTGTCAGAAAGAAATTAGATGTTCCAAACTAGACAGTCTAAGAGTATGTCTCGAACAAAATCCATTTCCAAAACAGTTTTCCAGGACACAAATTTCCAAATATGTCCTAAAAATAGTGTTTAACACAATGAAAACCTTGGATGATCAAAACGTTCTCTAAATTTTTAGTTATGAGAAATTTTCACTCTCAGAGCCTCTGCTGGCCTCGACAGAGCCTCAAAGCCTCTGTAAATGAAAATTTTGTACTAAAGATCTATCGATCCTCTCCAATGATCTTTCAAACGTTTTTGGAAAAGGTACAAGCATCAGAGGAGACAAAAAGACAAGTTTCAGATCACAGAGCTCACTCCACCACAGAGCCTCTGTTGACTCTAACACTTGACCTTTTATGGAAATTCTGTAACAGTATGGGCTATTTACTGCGAGTGACAGAACTCACAAAGAAGATATGCCCACGCGCCAAGCATTAATGGGCCGCACACGACGTCTAATCGTGTTCTGACTCTTCTAACGTGGCATTCTCCCATTGGACGTGTCTGGCACACGTTCTCCTAGAAAGTTGAACCAGCCGTATATACTCAATTATGGATCCCAAATTTTATTCACTTTCACATATTTACCCTTTCAGATTCCACCATTCTCTTCAGTATAAAACCCAACTTACCATTACCTCTAAACGTTTACGAACTTACTCTCTTCATCTTCTCCGGCGAACCTTGCAAAAACCTGCAACTTCCATTTTCTACTCTCTTTCTTCAAGATTAATCCAATGGCTTCCACCTCCAACGCTCCAGTGAACTCTCCATCTCATTCTGAGAACTCCCAAAACCAAGAAATCGCCAGAAACCTAGAACAAGACCACTCCGGCGATGAAGCATATTTTGCTCCGACTACCCATCTTCTAAACTTCATTGCCCATGAACACTTTGAACGTGTTCTTCCTTTGAAACCAAACAACTACTACCTAGTTCCCTCAAAAACCACTTTTGGGGAAGCACGTGCCATCCTTCTTCACATTCTGGAAACCCACTATCTTTACCCCCTGTTATCCAAAACTGTCAACAAAATCCCTGCCAGATACCTAAATCAATTCTGGATGAGCAGCAAATTTGACCCCGCAGATAGACAAATCAAGGGCTACATTTCGAAACCAGACAAATCCGAGCACCTTGAACTCAAGTTCAACAGAACCATGTTCTCACTTGAGTTCAGTCTACCTACCAGAGGTCTTCTTGGAATAAAGCAGTACGCAGAGGAACCCACAGACGAAGAGCTCTGCCGTTTTGTTGAAATGTTGGGGTACAACACAACCCTAAGGAAAAGAAACGATTTCAGAAGAAATCAATTACCTCCTCTGTGGAATACTCTCTTCTCTCTTCTCTATTCTTAACAGGTGCCTAACAGGAAAAGTGGGTAGTCCAGATCAGACCTCTCACCAAATTTTGGCTATCATGTATGGGGTATACTACGACCTACCTCTGGACTATGCCACCCTCATGATGCAGGAAATGGTCAACACCATTGACCGCAAAATCTCCTCCATGAAGGCGAAAGGACGAAAGCCAGAAACTCTACCTCCTCTGCAATATCAAAGAATTCTGGGTGTACTCCTAGAACCTTTGCTCCTTCTACAAAAATGGCCCATGGAGGGACCAACTGCAAGAATGTATGCCATGACAAAGAACTCCCCCACAGAACATGAAGATGACTACGATTTCTGCAGACCTCTGCCAACAAAGCTTCTGGAATATGCAACTGACGAAACCCTTAAGTTAGAATACATACACGATCATAGGACTCCAGAACCGAGTCCTGTGACACCCCCGCGTCTAGGAGCCCCATTAGGAACTAGGGTTGTAGATAGGATGTCAGATGAGCAATGGGCTGCAGCTTTGGCCAAACATCAGTTTGT
This sequence comes from Saussurea involucrata, assembly GCA_033807775.1. Taxonomy (NCBI): domain Eukaryota; kingdom Viridiplantae; phylum Streptophyta; class Magnoliopsida; order Asterales; family Asteraceae; genus Saussurea; species Saussurea involucrata. The sequence goes on from CM066314.1 coordinate 165,931,671, forward strand.
ACAGGCCAACTTTCAAGCTCAGAGGGAAGCGATTCTCTCCCCTTCAACAAAGAAAAAATCCTCTGCCAAGAAGAAGAAAACCCACAAGAAAACTACAGAGGGCACCTCTACCTCTGCTGCTCAACTATCCCCTCCTCATGCAACAGAGGTTGGATCATCTGCTCCTCCCCCTCCTCCAAAAGAAAAGAAGAAACGAAAACATAAGTCTTCTGAGGAGGATGCCCCCAAACCAAAGAAAAGGAAGAGCAAAAAGAAATCCAAAAAGCCCCATACTCCTCTGCGAACCATTGCAGAAGATGCAGAAATGGTCGAAGAAACCAACGAACAACCTCTGCTCTCTCCTTCACCTATCCACTATGTAGAAGATCAGGGTGACTTCAATTCTTTCCTTGAGCACCCCGAAATCGCCGATACACTAGATACTTCTGGCTGGAACGCAGAAGCCCTCTCCAATCGGTTAACAGAAGAACCTGACTTCAGAATCTCTTCTGACTTGGATGAGGATGACCAAACTCCTCAGAACAATCAGGCTAAGACACCAGAGGTACTACAGAACCCCTTTCTTCAAAGAGGATTTGATGTCCTAAGAGCAAGCCCAAAGGATCTGGTTAAAGCTACCAACAAATCCCCACCAGTCATAGTCTCAGAGGTGGACTCTAATGAAAGAGATGATCAGGCAGAAGAAGGACCTCTGCACCCCCAAGTACGACAATTAATTGGCTCACATCCAATGTACGACTCTTTACGCACTGGTGCAGGAGCATCAACAGAAGTAAGGATAGAAGCACTGAGCCATAGGGTAGCGACAAAGGTTGAGACTATAGATGGAGAAGAAGTGGTTGGATGCTCCACAGAAGCAGAAGCTAGAACTGATGCCTGGAATAGAAGAGGCACACTCCCACAACCAACTCCCAGTGCACCCCACATGTCTATTACCGCCAGTCTAGTGGCAGAAGGTAATATTGAACAAGAGCAGCACGGCTCGATCCCAACACAAACTGACCGGCCAAAGGTAACTATTTCTACCTTTGTGCCAATCTTAGCCGGGGAAACCATTCCAGGGGAGTCCTCTCAAAAGGACTTGCCCTTAGTAAGTGATCAATTGCCCCAGATCACAACAGAAATCCCAACAGAGGAATTCGTTTCCTCTGACACACACACACTTAAAGGTCCAAAAGGCTCTTCAGAGGAGCTTAGAGTGCACAAAGACGGAGAGACTCTAGACAAGTCTCCGAGTCAACCTAAGGATAATCTTGTACCCACCTCTGGAGTGGATCAAGACAATGTCTTTACCAGAACTTCTGTAGAGTCTAAGGCACAAGATGCCTCTGCTCGAGGATCAGAGGTAAATCCTTCCGCCCCCAACGTACAAACAAGGGCGAAAGAAGGTGTCCAAGGAACAGGGACTCACTCTGGGGACGAATGTGTTCCCCCAGAGGTTACACCAAGTCTGCATGTATCAAGGGATGAGTTCCAAACCCTTGTCACCTCTGTGGACAATACGTTGAAGGAGTTGAAAAGCTCCTTTGATTCTTTTGCAGGTACTACATCCAGGGCCTTAAACGAAATGAACACCAAAATGGACAACCTGTCCACAGAGGTGCAAAATGCCTTAGCCCAGATGAGAACAACTGCTGATACCTCTGTTGCATCTGCTGCCACTGAATTCGGAAAAGCCGCCACATCTGCATTCAAAACCTCTATCAAACTCTTCCTTGAAACGATGAATGCCAAAGCCTCCACCTCTAAGGGCCTTACCCCTGAAGACCTAAAGAAGGCATTAGAGGAAGTTCAAGAGTAAACTATGCAACAAACTCTGGCCATGAAGCCTTCTGACTATATGACCAGAGCTCAGCTGACAGAGCTTGGGCAAGGAATACTTGATCAAATGACAGAATTCATCCGAGCCTTCACTGCTGCCAACGCAAACTATGTCAAAGAATTCAAGACAAGTGTGGACAAAATGCGCTTCAGGACAGAAGCAGAGGTCCAGACCCTTCTTGGCCTCTGTGACGATCTATGCGCCAAGATGATAGTCGCAGGGGCAGTACTGCCAAAGAAACCCGAGGCTTCGTACAGAGCAGAGGGTACTAAAGAAAATGGTCAGGATGACTCTGACGATTCATCAGATCATCCTGAGGGGGAGAATCAAAGGGAAAACCCAGGGGAGAAAGCTGCAAGCAGAGGTCTACCAGAACCACCTGTATTCGCAGAACCCCTGAACCAAGTCCCCCCAACAACTCAAACCCAAGGAGGAAACCAGCAACAAACCACAGAGGCTAAAACTACCTCTGTGGAAACCCCTCAAGAAACCCCAATCCAAACCCAAGTACCTGAAACCAACCAAGATCAACAACAGAAGACCACAGAGGCAACACCCACCTTTGTGGAAACAACCTCTGTATTCGGAGCAGATGTCCCAACCCGTGAAGAATTCAAAATTCTAACATCCTCCGAAGAAGATCAACCATCCCAATCACCAAAACCAAAATCACCATAAGAACTCCCCTCTCCAACACCAAAAACACCAGAAGCTGCAACAACAAAACCCCCATCTCCCACACCCAAAACCAGAACCAAAACCATTGCTCACAAAAGAAAACACCTGAGCAAAACCACAGAAGCCTCACCAACAAAACCCACATCACCAACAAAGTCCTCAGAAACACAAGTGCCAAAACCTACAGAGGCAACCCCTAAAACTACAGAGGCAACCTCAGAAATCCAAAAGACAAATCCCACAGAGGCAACCCCATCTCTACAAGAAGATCTTCAGTCGAAGGCAAAAGACAAAGGCAAGGGGATAATGACAGAGGAACCCAAAAAGAAGAAGCCCAAGCATCAACCAGCAGAAAAATTGATGAAGAGCTCTTTCGATGCATATGTGACACCAAAGCCAGAACAAGAAGACTGGGCTTTCGGTGTTACTCCTCTGTCAAATATACCCGTTCTGGATCCTAAGGCAAAAGTCACAGAGGATCGAGTGGCCTAAATAAAGAAACAAATGGATGCTCTACGCAAGCCCATGCCTCCACCCGGTGCACCTCCTCCACAGATGGAAGAGGTAGTATACAGATATCTGTACAACAGAAGTGCCAGAGATCTTCTGCCAATAACCATTCAAGATCGCAACTTTCAAGCTGACCTCGAAAACATCTTCACAAGAACCACTCCCAAGCCAAAATACCAAGTCTTCTCAGAGTCCAAAATCGACAAATCCATATACTGTAAGTTCTCTCAAACCAGAACCACACCTAAGGTTTCCTATAACATCTATAAGGTCAAAAGGGAGGACAAAAGCGTTACCCAATTCTCAGATGCTGATCTGAGAAATCTAAGTCCCTACGACCTACCCGACCTTCTGCACTGGACCAAAGAAAACTACACAACAGATGCAAATCGAAGGGCATACAGGGTGCTAAGGAAAGCCATGAGAGAGAAACTTCTGCTATACAGCCTAGTCGACTTTCAATTAGGACGAGATCTCGGAGTGAGAAACTTGAATCTTCGACCACCAGAAGACGATTGCCCATCCTCTGCCATACCAAACTCGGTTATTACATCTCCAAGAGTTGGGCTAGTTTATCAAGATCATGTTGGGAAGTCAAGATTGTTCGTAGAAATGGACTGTCAGAAGTATGCAACAACTACTTTGACAGAGTTCAGAGCAAGCCTTGTGGAGTATAAAGAAACAGAGCTCATGAATCAAGCTCTCGCAGATAGACTGATAAAGGTCATCGACCAAGTAATCAACTTCAGAAACCTCTGCATCAGTTTCTATAACGAGCTCAGAGAATTAGGATTCGACAACAGAAGTTTCAACGACTTCAAAGACGCCAACGTCTGATATCCTCTACCAACCTCTACAAATCTTTCCTTTCATAATGTACTCAAATGTAAGTGCCTCTGGCATATCTTATGTATGAAAGAAATGTAAAATCTTTTGAGGTATATTGTTTCACCTCTTGTTATGTACTTAGCCTAAAACTCTGCACTTTTCAATTTTTTATTTTTCAATACTTAGGGGGAGATTGTTAGCTCCAATCTTTCTGTTAATAGAAGTATTGAAAACTAGGCTAAGTATAGAAGCCTTCGACAGAGGCTCTGCCGAGTAGCCGAGTAACCGAGAAGACAGAAGTCTTCGACAGAGGCTCTGCCAGGTTAGCCAAGAAGACCGAAGTGAAGAAGCAACAGAAGACTCTTCTAAGCGGACAAGGCCACAGAGCTTCTGTCATACTTGACAGAGCCTCTGTGGTAAAAAGAAGATCTACGCAAAAGATCTAAACAAGGACAAACGTGCTTCTTACAATATCTGCCATTCGAAGGCTCTGAAGATCATTCTGACAAGGCGTGACCTGACAACTCCACGTGTCAAACTCTGATAGGTTTCAGCCTAAAGCAGAATACGGAGCATTTAATGCACGTTGTATCAACAGTAACAGAATAATGTATTAGTACATTCCAACAACTGTTCATCAACTGTATCCTAGTACCTTCGGTCCTTATTATCTAAGATCTTGTCCCCTTTAGAAGTAGTATAAATAGAAGACTCGTGTTGAGTTCTTCTATTAGGCTTTGTACAACACACACACCTTTAGAGCAGTTTCTTATCAAACCTTTCGGTGTTCTTGGTGTTCTTATTATATCAAATACAGTGAATCATTGAGCTATTTATTTGTGTTATTTACACTTCATATATTTGATATTGTGTGTTATTCTACCTCATTATATTTGTTAGTTCGTTAAAACGCTTCCGCATTATATATTGTTTGAACTAATTAGATAGAATCTTCATTGTTAAGCAAAACAGGAACCAACACTTTCATTCACCAAGGTAAGTACGTCAAAGATATGCTGAAAACGTTTGATTTAACTCAAAGCTCAGCTATGAAAACCCCTATGGCACCTCCGCTAACACTTAACAAAGATCCTTCAGGGAAAGCTGTTAATGTCACTACCTATAGAGGGATGATCGGCTCTCTTCTGTATCTTACAGCGAGTTGTCCTGATATTATGTACGCTACTTGTTTATGTGCACGATATCAATCTGAACCTAAGGAATCTCATTTGATCGCTGTAAAGCATATTTTTAGATATCTGAAGGGTACTCCCAACCTATGTCTTTGGTATCCCAAAGACTCAGGGTTTGATCTAACTGCCTATTCAGATAGTGATTTTTCAGGTTGCAAACTGGATAGAAAAAGCACCACAGGAGGCTGTCAGCTCCTGGGTGGAAAGCTGGTGAGTTGGACAAGTAAAAAGCAAAACTCAGTGTCCACCTCAACCGCTGAAGCTGAGTATGTAGCCGCTGGAAGTTGCTGTGCTCAGGTCTTATGGATGATGTAACACCCAAAAAAACACAATAAATTTAAACCTTCGATAAACAAGGTTCATAACAATTTCTGCCCAAAACTTTCATACAAAATGGAGGATTTAAGACAAGGTTATTATATACAACTGATCTATTGTAAACAACAAACTAATCTAAATCATAACTAATAATATCATATAATATCATATTAGACTGGGTGTCTATAATATCTCCAAAATGATCCTTGTTCTACTAAATTCTCCAATCTAGCTTCAAAAGCGTAACTCTGGGACTTCTCGACACTCATCCCTGCTTATCCCGTCCCGAGCTAGTACCTGGTAAGAAAATTTGATTTGAAACGATTAGGCTTACGCCTAGTGAGAACATCCAGTTTTCAAATTAAAACTTTATAAGTTTGAAAGCCAATTTGTGACAAAGCATAAATTTAACTGTTTCATAATAATTCTTACCGTACAAAATAACATCTTTCGATGACGGGGATCATACCTGATTCCATGAGTATGACAAACATTGAGTAAGTCATAACATCATGTTCAAGAGCCCACTACGAATCTCCATGGATTCTAGACCATTGCTCATATCCAAGAAATTACAATTAGACCATGCCTATTTCTTGGAGAGGAAGTAGAGATTACAATTAAGCCATGCCTATCTCTTCCTTCCTATAGAAATCGGGAATTACGATTAGTCCACGCCTACCCCACGATTTCACATCTCGATACGAAATAGGAATTATGATTAGTCCACGCCTATCTCTCATTTCAAATAAACGGGAATTACGATTAGTCCACGCCTATTCCACGTTTATCAAACATTCGGGAATTACGATTAGTCCACGCCTATTCCACGTGTTCATATAATACTAGTACCTATGGATCCATTACACTTCCTAGTATAAGTTTGTATCAACCAAACATACGTCAAATCATATCATACTGCTAGGATAAAATTCCAATTAATCATAATCGTTCCTTAACATAATTTATCTAAAAATATATTGATTACCGGAAACTCAATAGTTACCGGAAACCCAAAACTTCCCGGATACCACATACTATCCGGACAGTAAAGTTTACCGGAAAGCACATACTATCCGGATACCAAAGAACCTAGAAAATGTTATCCGGAACATTCATCCGGAAACCTCACTTACCGTACACCCATAACTTATTCCGGATTCATCCGGAAAACAATGAGTACCGGATACTTCCGGGAACTTATCCTTTACCGGATGCTACGAGAATTAAAAACTTACCGGATGCTATGGCTTGTCCGGATACCATCGAGCAGGGGTTACCGGATACTATCTCTTGTCCGATAACTTCGAACTGCATAATGTTTTCAGACTAAAAACCCACCCCAATCAAATTTTCCATTAACATCTTGTCCATACAGATTTTCTAAAACATTTAGACCATAAACCATCAAATATTACATTCAATTTCAGCTGTTATTATTAAGAAAAGTGATGAACTCACCTGGAAGTTCTTGACCCAGCATAAAACTTGATTTCCAGATTCAACTCCAATCCTATTTATCAATACCAATCAATACCCAAAATCAACTATCAACAAGGATTCAAGTGATTCAGATTAGATACATGGAATAACTCTAACTCACCTAGTAAGAGCTAATTTCAATTTATTCTTCTTTCTTTCTTCCCTTGTTCTTGACCGATTTCTCTAGAATCCAAAATGAGATATTTTTCTCTATTCCAGCTACCCCCTCCATATATACCCTCAATTATCATTAAATGACCAAACAAACCTTCAAGTTCCAATTTTCAATATTAACTTAGACTTTGGTCAATTTAAATTTCAACCCCTTTGAGTTTTACATTTTACGAATAGTCCAAAACTTAGACTAAAATACAAATCGACCTCATTCAAATTAAATATAAATTAATGGAAATTCGAGGTGTTACAAATGAGAAATCAACTATTAGACTATGACCTTCAGCTCTCCAAAATTCCAATCTATTGCGACAGCACCAGTGCCATCGCTATAGCAAACAATCCAGTGCTAGACTCAAAGACCAAACACATAGAGATCAGGTATCATTTTATCAGAGATCATGTGATGAATGGTGATATAGAACTTCACTTTGTTCCAACTGACTTTCAGTTAGCTGATCTGTTTACCAAGCCTCTTGATGAAATAAGATTCAACTTTCTCATCAGCAAGCTTGGAATGCTGAACCTTGAAGATTAAATCTTCAGCGGTAATGCATTAGATCAGTGATAAAGGAAATTCTTTTTCCTCATTCCTCATCTAATCTCTGAACAAAAATGATTCGTTGACATCAAGGTATGTTCTCTCTCTTTAATCGCTGAAGTTTACTTCAGCATGTAGAAATTCAAAACAAATTGCATCGCTGAATATCTCTTCCTTTCAGTGATTCTTTTAAAAATTTAAAACTTCACACTGATATTTCTAATCAGTGCTTCTTCATTTTTTTTAAATTGTCCCTAAGTTTTTCCAAAATCCTCAGAGACAACTTAGAAATGTGAAAGGACAGTTATGACGTCATTACAACGGATAAACCGTGGCATGACTTTTCGTCTGACACGTTCGCCCGTTTTGTTTTCTTGACCAATACGCTTCGAGGGACGTGTCACGTGTCATGATGAGTTCTTTTTCCCGCTCGTCATTTTCTCTCTCTACTCTCACTATATAAACAACTCTTGTTTATATTTTTACCTTTTACGCTCTCAAACTCTCCTAAAAGCAGAAAGACTCTCTTGCATTCCTAAGCATTTGGATTTTGATTCTTAAGACCTAGTGTTCGTATCTTCATACTCTCAAACAATCAGGTTCTTATCTCTTTACTCAAAATCATCTTCTTTTACTTGTTTTGATCTTCTTCTTGTTCTTAAAAGATCAATCAAATGTGTTTTTAAACTTATGTTCATCTTCTTCATGTTCATAAAAACAAGACTTGTTAAAAGTTTTTCCATTAAGTTTAAATCAAAAATCTTAAACTTAAAATATCATACGTTTTTCCAGAATCCTTTCCATAAAAAGAAACTAGAAAACTAGAAAACTCACTAGTTTTGAACTTCTTTTAAAACTAGAAACCCTATTTTTGCATTTTCTTTCCTTAAAGGGAAACTGTAAAAACCCAAAATCCTTATTTTGGAATTCCATTTCCATTTTAAGCTTCTGTCTCATCCTCTTCTCTATACTTTTGTTTTTTATACAACAGAAATGGCCGCTACAAACGCTGCTCCTACTACCCAAACTGATGCTGATGCTGTTACCTTGACAAGGGCTGACAATATGAAGCATGAACTCCAGGAGATCGCCTTCACCACCAACAATCCCTACGCTCTTCTTGAGTTTCCCAAGAAGAAAATGGTAACCCATCTTGAACTTTATCAAGACCTGCCCTCTCTCCACTGCAATGACCATCACCCCTCCAGCCCATAAAAGGCTCCTACAGCAGTTCTAGTACACTGCACATCGTACCACTGCCCTCTCCACCAAAAACCAAAAAGAGTACTCAGTTATCGGTTTTGAAACCGGGCTGGGTAGCGGAAACATAACCCCTACAGCTATCCGGGCAGCTCTGAATCTACCTATTGTCCCGAAGATAAAACCCTTCATCCCATTCCCTGACCCCAACACTTCTGAAGGAAAGCAGGAACTGATCTCCTTCCTTGACCAGATGAAGTACATCTGGAATACTGGAAGAAACGGGCCTAAGAAGAAACTTACCATTGGCTGAAGAATAGGATGCCATCCGAAGTAAACTTCATCTTTACACACATGATAAGCTGCATGACAGTGAAGCACGGCTCCACTGACCAGGCTTCATTGATAAACGGATAGCGCGGTCCATATCGGAGTCGGTGGTTTCAGAGTCTAAGATTCCAGTTTGTATCTTCGGTGAGATCGAGTCAGTTGTATCGGTGTCGGGATCTTGGTCAAGTATAGAGGCATTGACGACTGGGACCTCGTGTAGGGAAGTCGACAGTCCGGCCTCAGAGGTGGTGTGGGGGGGTAGGTAGTCGGTTTGTGTACTGGCAGGTAGGTTGGCTTGTAGAGGGTCGGGTGGCATGGCTTGTACTAGCACGCGAATCCTCTGCATCGCCCGCTTCGTTTCCCCTCATAAAGTGTACTCTCAGCACGCCCCATCCAGGAGCCCCAGCTACCCGGACTCTACCTCCTCTTGTCCTTGGACCCTAACGTCGCTCGGGCCTAGCTCCCTAGGGAGGTCCCTCCGACACTGGCTGGACCACAGGAGCACCTAACTCTCTCCTATAGTCTATACCACTCGGTGCTTGCAGATCCGCGTATACCAGTAAGGCGTCGCGTATACGCATGGCTTATGCGTTGGACGGGTTGCGAATTACAAGGTAATGTAAGCTAAATTGAGGACATACCGGGTGGTTAATGCGGCGTGGGATGTCCGGGTTCGCGTCCATGTGTTGACGGATGGCAATCTGAAGGAATCGGAGGTAAGGAATGAACTTGCGTTCCTTTGTTCCGTCGTTGGCGCGTATTGTGTTCATGAGTTCGTGCCAGATGATCGTGGAGAAGTCCACGTATCGGTCATAGATCACGGCATGGAATAGGCGTAGAAAGTTGTCATTGCACTGGTCGATGCCCTTCCATCTGGAGGATAGACACCTGTTCAGGATTGTGAACAAGGTGTATCAGATCGGCGCCAAGTATTTTCGGTTGAAGGCAGAGGGGCGGTTCAGTGCATGGTTGTATCCAAGTGCACGGATTTCGGCACAAATAGTGTTGTCGTCGATAGCAGGGTCGAATGCAGCTCGGCCGCCGGCAATAGCTTCAGGTAGTGAAAGTAGACGTCAGAAAGACTCAGGTGTGAGCTCGAATGGATAACGATCGATCGTCGCGGTGATCGTCTGAGAGTTGGAGGCAGTGACGACCTGGATGGTGTTCCAGACTTATTGTAGATAGAGGACCGGGACGTTGGTGGTAGCGGTGAGTGAATAGCAGAGCGGGTGGCCGAGTAGAATGTCCACGACCATACGATGTTGTGGTCGGAACTCAGCAGCGTCGAGGTGGTGGTTGTTTCCCTCGATCTCAAAGATATCGTCCGAATGGACGAGGGCGTTATCAGCTTCTTCGTTAATGAACTACTCTTGCTGTAGGTTACCGATATTTTGTTGATCCGCCATTAGTGTGCCTGAAATACAATTGGTTAGGCAAAAGTTGTTGAGAAAGCATGTGGCGCGTACCTTCGAGAAAATCGGCTCAATCTGGAACAGATTGAGGATTGGCAGTGAGGAACGGGGTACTGGAATGGCCAAGGTGTCCTAACAAGGAAAGTATCTAGGAAGCTTAGTGTTCGGATACAATGGTCACCGGATAACATTAAAGTCACCGGGTACATTGATATCCGGATACGTATGGTCACCGGACACAACAATATAGAGAAAGTTACCGGACAAATTGGACTTACCGGACAAAGTTAAAGAACACACCTGATAGTTGAACTTACCGGAAACCATAGGTTTCCGGACAACTGTGGTTACCGGGTGAGGCACTTTCCGGACAAATGACGCGTACCCGGATAGTTGAACTTACCGGAAACCACGAAGGTTTCCAGACAACTTAGGTTACCGGGTGAGTTGGTTTTCGGTCAAAATATCCTACGATGGAGGTGTCCGGATAGCATTGAATGTGTCTGGATAGATTCAAACTATCCGGACGGCATCCGGTTTGATTTAAATCGAGCCAAAACACTACCAAATCATTGATCTATCTCTCCTAGGCATATTTAAATGATTATAGTAGCAACAAATAACCACAGATTCGACCTAACTCATATACTATGAGTCGAAATGAGAACCGACAGACCAAACGTCCCAAATCGATGGTAAATCAATCGATTAGTGGGTCGATTCGAGTTTAATAACGAGCGATAACGATAGAGGAGTAACAATAGAATACATACCTTTGAGTCGAGATGAAATGCGAGAGAGATTGTGCGAGATTCGATCGAGCCGAGGGTTTTAGGTCGAGAGGGTTTAGGAGCAGAAGTTTTCGGAGAACGATAAGAAATGGAAATATCCGAGTATTTATAGGTGGAATGGTATCCGGGTGGGTCGTCCGGATACCTATCCGGATTGGATGGTTTCCGGATAGCTTGTCCGGATACATGTCCGGATACCATTGGGGATTGTCAAAAAAAGACCCTGTGAATTGAAATTGGACTTTTCTACCCCAAAAGTATTTGGAAAGGTTTAGAAGACACGCTCCCCCTCAAATTTTGCACATTAAAAAAATTGCTCCCCCTCGGATTGTGCAAGTGGTGCTTTTAAGAGAAAAATGGGATGGGCCACAAAAAAACCTTATGATGTTAAAAAAGTTGTGTGACACTCCCCCTCAAACGTAGAACATGCTTATGTGAAAGAATTACGCTTAAGTGCTCCTCCTAAACACATGAACAAAGTTGTGAAATGCACAGATATATTGAAGAATAATGTAGACGACAGTAGTCAAACATGAAAGGAAATCACAAACGAAATGAAAGCAAACAAACTAAAGCTACCTAATTAATACAGAGATTTAACAGAAATATGTGTATGATACAAGTAGAATACAGATGCGAGGAAGTGTGGACTCGATCATCTGGAGTTTAGACAACAGATGATGAATAGACAGTTCCTCGTAGGTGTATGGAGCTTGTATCGAGCGCACGGTTCGGTTAAATCATCAGATTTAGCATACCAAGCTTGGACACAAGATAGTGAAAATGTTTTTCGTCCAAGGGTTTTGTAAAGAGGTCTGCTAGCTGATGTTCAGTATTAACGAAGTAGAGTTCGATTGTACCTCTTTCGACATGATGCTTGATAAAATGGTACTGAACGTCAATGTGCTTCGTCTTAGTGTGCTGGACCGGATTGCTTGAAATGGCCATTGCGTTCTTCGAGTCGCAGTAGATGGGCACCTTCGAGTAGGTGAAGCCATGGTCCTTGAGTTAGGTGCGCATCCATATGACTTGTGAACAGCAGCTCGCGGCGACCATGTATTCTGCCTCAGCAGTAGATGTGGAGACGCACTGCTACTTCTTGGATGCCCAACTGCTGACTAAGCTATCGCCCATGAACTGCACGTGTCTCGATGTGCTTTTCCGATCCAACATGCTTCTCGCGTGGTCCGCGTCTGAGTATGCCGTGAGCTCAAAACATGTATCTTTCAGGTACCACAAGCCAAGATCAGCAGTACCTTTTAAGTAACGAAATATTCGTTTGACCGTAATTAAATGAGACTCTTTTGGTTTTGACTGAAAACAGGCGCATAAAAATGTTGAGAACATGATGTCCGGTCTACTCGTCGTCAAGTACATCAAAGAACCTATCATCCCTCGGTAGGTTTTGGTATCCACATCCTTTCTGTTAGGATCGGCGTGTAACCGCGTACCGGGGGTCATGGGAGTTTTCATGGGTGAGGACTATTCCATCTGGTATTTTCGAAGAATATCCCGAATGTACTTAGCCTGGTTTATGAATATCCCAGTCGATAGTTGCTTAACTTGAAGACCGAGGAAGAAATTCATCCCACTTAACATGCTCATTTGAAAATACTCTCCCATGAGTTTTGAGAAATTCTTACAGTACTGAGGGTTAGTGGAACCGAAAATGATATCATCAATATAGACTTGGACTAAGATTATGTGACCTTTTTCATTCTTAATAAACAACGTAGTGTCGATTTTACCTTTAGAAAAAACTGTTGGTCCCGAAAGGCTTAAACAAGTTTGTAGAAGGGGGGGGTTGAATACAAACACACTATTTTACTTTTCTAAATTGTTTATTGATAAATCATTAACAATTTACAGCTTGTTGCGGAAACAAGATTAAGGATAAACCTAAATCTAAACAAGTTGGAACACTAAGGTTTTCTTGCACTAAGAAAGATAAGGAGATTACTAATAAAATCCTATCTTGAGAGATTTGAACTTGTCCAGAGTTAGCAAGTTACTTCAAATGAAGTGAGTTCATCTCTTTATATACTGCATGCATTTAATGCAATTTAGTATACACTTTACACGTGTCATCAGCGGATTGGTTGCATGTCATTGACCTTTGTTGACAACCTTAGTAGCCGCATGAATGAACAGTGTAGTATCAGAGTGGTTGTACGATTTCAGATTTTCGGAGGTTCTTTTCTGACATTTCGTACGGTGGCGTGCAAGGGAGGTTAAGACAAAAGTACTTTGTACGGAGGACTTCATGATCAGCTTTCGTTGATTCAGCGATTATCATTTACTATTCAGCAGATGATAAAGTTCAGCGATAGCTGAAGTCTTGTACTTGATACTTCACGTTGAGTGGACAAATCTGAGTCTTCGCTGATCCGCATCAGTTCATTAGGAGACTTGTCGCTGGTTCTTGAGCTTGATCTTCGACTTCAGCGTAGAACCTTTTTTGACGTGAATCTTGTCTTCAGGGATCATAAGTAAACAACTAACTTATCAGCGATCACCATAAGGACTGAACAGACTCAGCGATATGGTGAACAGTGTTCGCTGAATGTTTAATCTAAAAGTGCGAGAGTTCCTATCAGCAGTACTGTAAGATCTTAGTACTTATCAGCGATAGTGAAACTCTGATACATATTGTTTACTTACAATTTTCACTAAGTATTTAAGATAGGGTCATTATCAAATCACTGAGGGTTTGGATCAACAATCTCCCCCTATTTGATTATGACATAGCAACAGAGAAAATTGCTATTTAATGAAAACATAAGGATAAAAAGAACTCATAAAATATTTGTCCCTTTTACTGTTTTCTGGGATCTTTTCAGTACTGATGGAGTAAAGTACATTCGCTGAAATATTTCTTTAAATCTTTGAATCAGGTTACAATATGAATAAGAAAGATTACAAGTACAAGCGAAATAAATTACAAGTACTGAAGGATGACTGATACAATAGAGAAAAAATGGTGATTGTTGTCAGCCTTCAAAGGGTTCTTCCTTAATGAGAAGTTCATCAAGGGTTGTCTTTTCAGTTGGAATCATCCAGTCAGGAACCTTTTCTCCTTTATTCTTTAGCTTCAAAGCAGCTTCAAAAATCAAGGGTTTTAGGTGTCGTGCCTGAATGTCTTTTCTGAAGTCGCACCAGTAGATGAGATCTTTGAGCTGTTCGATTGGAGTGATTGGAAGCTCAGCGATCCGTTGAAAGCATTTACGTCCGTCGTAGTCAAGAAAGAATATTCCATAGGGATTACTGATGACTTTACCAGGGACGAAAAGTTCACATGGTGGCAAAGAGATGTCAAGGGCAGATAGATCAGGATCAGGACCAAGTACTTCAGCGCGAGAGAAACCAATTCCAGTTTCATTTCGTATGACAGGACCTGAGTTTGAATCTTGACGTTTCTTCCTTGGAGAGCCCTTTTTTCTTTTCGGCTTTAAATCAGGAACAGGAGGAATATCCACACAAGAAGATATCAAATCGATCTGTCTGTTTATCAGCTTTTCGAAATGATCCTTGTACTTAGATTTTGATGGTTGGATAGCTAACCTCATCTCCAGCCATTCAGAGAGACCATACCTTTTTACAGTGTCAGCACGAAAGGTTTCAGATGAGTCATCTTCTCTGAACAGTTTGATGTCAACAATAGGTACTCCGATGGAGGTTCTTCCAGAGATGAATACCTTGTTGATCTTCGCTGGACGATATCTGAAGTGGATTTTCTCTTTACACCAGATCAGGGTGGTCTGAGAAACTTCAGCTTTCTTTTCCACGATCTTCTGGGCTTGTTCCCAAAGCTTTCGTTGGATTTGAATGGGAATACGCTTCAGCTTGGGGTCTTTGACAGATTCTTGAGTGAGCTTGATGGCGTATTCTCTGTCTTTATCTTCAGCTTCCTTCCTTTCAGCGATGAGGCGTTCAGCTCTGAGATGATCCTGGTATTCAGCTTTTGAAATTCTGAATTTAGGAGGAACTGAAGGTAGTTGATCGCGCCTTAGGATGATTCGCTGATCCTCGAATCGCTTTATCATTTCTTCTCTCCTCTTTTGATCTTCTTCACTCAGCCTTTGAGCAACTGAGGAAAGTCTGTTTCTGTGCGAGAGAGGTTGTTCTTCTGGTTCATCAGTCTCAGAGATTAAATCTAAGACTGGGATTATGTCTTCAGCGGTAGCTGGAATTATTGGTGAAGTCGCAACAGATCTTCATTACCCTCTCCCCTGATAGCAAAGACAAAGGCATCGCTGAAGATGATAATCTGGCGATCCTACTTGCAAAGCCGATTTGTCAGGTACACTAAACTTATTTTTCCTTCCCTGATCATCTCTGAAAAATCAGTTATCCATTCCACAAACACCATACACATCCACATTTTTTTTCTATCTTTTCTACCCAAGTTCTTCTACCCAGTTCTTATTTGTAAGATCGCTGCGTTTCAGCTAGTCCTCTCCCCTGTTTGAGGATATCGCTGAAAGATCTGTTGCGACTTCACCAATAATTCCAGCTACCGCTGAAGACATAATCCCAGTCTTAGATTTAATCTCTGAGACTGATGAACCAGAAGAACAACCTCTCTCGCACAGAAATAGACTTTCCTCAGTTGCTCAAAGGCTGAGTGAAGAAGATCAAAAGAGGAGAGAAGAAATGATAAAGCGATTCGAGGATCAGCGAATCATCCTAAGGCGCGATCAACTACCTTCAGTTCCTCCTAAGTTCAGAATTTCAAAAGCTGAATACCAAGATCATCTCAGAGCTGAACGCCTCATCGCTGAAAGGAAGGAAGCTGAAGATAAAGACAGAGAATACGCCATCAAGTTCACTCAAGAATCTGTCAAAGACCCCAAGCTGAAGCGTATTCCCATTCAAATCCAACGAAAGCTTTGGGAACAAGCCCAGAAGATCGTGGAAAAGAAAGCTGAAGTTTCTCAGACCACCCTGATCTGGTGTAAAGAGAAAATCCACTTCAGATATCGTCCAGCGAAGATCAACAAGGTATTCATCTCTGGAAGAACCTCCGTCGGAGTACCTATTGTTGACATCAAACTGTTCAGAGAAGATGACTCATCTGAAACCTTTCGTGCTGACACTGTAAAAAGGTATGGTCTCTCTGAATGGCTGGAGATGAGGTTAGCTATCCAACCGTCAAAATCTAAGTACAAGGATCATTTCGAAAAGCTGATAAACAGACAGATCGATTTGATATCTTCTTGTGTGGATATTCCTCCTGTTCCTGATCTAAAGCCGAAAAGAAAAAAAGACTCTCCAAGGAAGAAACGTCAAGATTCAAACTCAGGTCCTGTCATACGAAATGAAACTGGAATTGGTTTCTCTCGCGCTGAAGTACTTGGTCCTGATCCTGATCTATCTGCCCTTGATGTCTCTTTGCCACCATGTGAACTTTTCGTCCCTGGTAAAGTCATCAGTAATCCTTATGGAATATTCTTTCTTGACTACGACGGACGTAAATGCTTTCAACGGATCGCTGAGCTTCCAATCACTCCAATCGAACAGCTCAAAGATCTCATCTACTGGTGCGACTTCAGAAAAGACATTCAGGCACGACACCTAAAACCCTTGATTTTTGAAGCTGCTCTGAAGCTAAAGAATAAAGGAGAAAAGGTTCCTGACTGGATGATTCCAACTGAAAAGACAACCCTTGATGAACTTCTCATTAAGGAAGAACCCTTTGAAGGCTGACAACAATCACCATTTTCTCTATTGTATCAGTCATCCTTCAGTACTTGTAATTTATTTCGCTTGTACTTGTAATCTTTCTTATTCATATTGTAACCTGATTCAAAGATTTAAAGAAAGATTTCAGCGAATGTACTTTACTCCAACAGTACTGAAAAGATCCCAGAAAACAGTAAAAGGGACAAATATTTTATGAGTTCTTTTTATCCTTATGTTTTCATTAAATAGCAATTTTCTCTGTTGCTATGTCATAATCAAATAGGGGGAGATTGTTGATCCAAACCCTCAGTGATTTGATAATGATCCTATCTTAAATACTTAGTGAAAATTGTAAGTAAACAATATGTATCAGAGTTTCACTATCGCTGATAAGTACTAAGATCTTACAGTACTGCTGATAGGAACTCTCGCACTTTTAGATTAAACATTCAGCGAACACTGTTCACCATATCGCTGAGTCTGTTCAGTCCTTATGATGATCGCTGATAAGTTAGTTGTTTACTTATGATCCCTGAAGACAAGATTCACGTCAACAAAGGTTCTACGCTGAAGTCGAAGATCAAGCTCAAGAACCAGCGACAAGTCTCCTAATGAACTGATGCGGATCAGCGAAGACTCAGATTTGTCCACTCAACGTGAAGTATCAAGTACAAGACTTCAGCTATCGCTGAACTTTATCATCTGCTGAATAGTAAATGATAATCGCTGAATCAACGAAAGCTGATCATGAAGTCCTCCGTACAAAGTACTTTTGTCTTAACCTCCCTTGCACGCCACCGTACGAAATGTCAGAAAAGAACCTCCGAAAATCTGAAATCGTACAACCACTCTGATACTACACTGTTCATTCATGCGGCTACTAAGGTTGTCATCAAAGGTCAATGACATGCAACCAATCCGCTAATGACACGTGTAAAGTATATACTGGATTGCATTAAATGCATGCAGTATATAAAGAGATGAACTCACTTCATTTGAAGTAACTTGCTAACTCTGGACAAGTTCAAATCTCTCAAGATAGGATTTTATTAGTAATCTCCTTATCTTTCTTAGTGCAAGAAAACCTTAGTGTTCCAACTTGTTTAGATTTAGGTTTATCCTTAATCTTGTTTCCGCAACAAGCTGTAAATTGTTAATGATTTATCAATAAACAATTTAGAAAAGTAAAATAGTGTGTTTGTATTCAACCCCCCCCCCCCCTTCTACAAACTTGTTTAAGCCTTTCGGGACCAACAAGTGGTATCAGAGCGGATTTGTTTAATCTCATAAACAAGATCTAATCTAAGATATTTTCTCTTCCTTGCTATTATCTGAAAATGGCCAACTCAAACACAAACACTCACTATATCGACAATGGTTCTCTTGCAAAACCCCCTAGATTTTCCAGAGACAACTTCAACTTATGGAAAAATAGGATGACACTCTTCTTAGAAGGTGTAGACCCTACTATACCTTACTATCTTGAAAACGGTCCACACATCCCTGTAACGATTGATCCTGCCGTTCCAGCCACTGCAACTAGAGCTGCTATTCCAGAAAGGCTGATTCCAAAGGAAATCCATCATTGGACCGATGAAGACAAGAAGAAAGTGGCTATAGATACAAAAGCCAGATCCATACTATCCATGGCCCTTCCTGACGAAGTCTACCATTCCGTCATGAACCTGAAATCCTCGAAGGCCATGTGGGACACAATATGTGTTCAGTATGAAGGAACGTCTGAAGTCCAGGATTCAAGAAAGATCAACCTGGTAAGACAATACGAAAGTTTCATCTCTGGTAAGAATGAAACTCTCTCTGAAGTACATCAACGTTTTAACTGCTTAATTATAGATCTTAAAACGGTTGGTAAGGAATATTCTAACTTTGAAGTTCTGACAAAGTTTTTAGAATGTTTACCTGAAAGCTGGGACAATTATTCCATGTGTCTCAAGCTGTCAAAAGATCTAAGATCAATGACACTCGCTACCTTATATGGCACATTGCTGAATCATGAGCAATCTAGCCATCTTAAGAAGAATCTTGTAAAAGATTCCAAAAGCACCCCTGTTGCTTTAATCTCAGAGGAACCTTCTACTCAGCGACCCGTGGTCACTATCACTGAGTTAGAAAGTAACTCTGAAAGATCATCAGATTCTGATTCTTCAGATGATGAATCCTTGGCTCTCCTAACTAAAAAGTTCAGGAGATTCGCCAAGAAGAAAATGTTTAGAAAGAACAAAACTCTTTCTATTGCTGACAAGCCTAAGTCATCAGCTTTTGTTGATAAGGCTACTGCTACTTGTTTTAACTGCGAAAAGACAGGTCATTTCGCTAACGAGTGCAGGTCAAAGAAAATCATGAGACCTTCAGCCTTTACAAAGAAATCCTTTGTTCCAAGGAATAAAGACGACAAATACTTAAAGCTGAAGGAGAAGTATGCAAAGCTGAAAAGCTTTAAGAAGAAGGGAAAAGGCCTAATGGCTGACTATGATTGGGCTGCTTCTGATGAAGAAGCCTCATCATCTGATTCTGAAGATGATGAAGCAAATCAATGTCTCATGGCCAAGATTGAAGAAGAGGAAGAAAGTTCAGACATTCCCTCCACTTCAACATCTGCCATTCAGGTATCACCTTCCTTCTTTACCAATATTGTAAATATTGATGAAGCTGATAGTCTCCGTAAAATCGAACTACTGACTAGAAGCTTATACGAAGCCATGAACGGCAAAGCTGTGGTTGAAAACCAAAATCTTGATCTCGCTGAAAAGCTTAAAAATTGCCACCTTCAAATAGAAAAGCTTTCTAAATTTGAAGAAGATTTTAAAGATCAAGTCCATTTAAATCAGCTAGTCAAAATTGAACGAGCGGAAGCTATCGCTGCATTAAAAGCTGAACAAGCTACTGTTGAAGGATGGTGTAATTCTTCAACAAAGATCACTGAGATAATTAAGGCTCAGATTCCTCTGAGTGATAAACGTGGTCTGGGTTATAAATATGATACTCCAATACCAACCACTGAACGTTCAATGCTTAAATTTGGAACGTTCGTATCCTCAGTAGCTGACACTTCTTCATCTCAGTACTCATCGTCGATTACACCAATCCCTGAGGAAACTCCTACCTCCTCAAAAGGTAAGGAGAAAATGGTTTATTCAAAACCTACCTCTGTCTCTAAAGATAAAGGTAAAGGAATTGTAATTTATCAAAATCCTCAGAAGGGTACTTTAGTACCTAAGCTGAATGCTTCCAAAGCCTTAGTGATTCATTCATCTGGTTCTAGAAATCAGACCTCTGGATCAGTTCAGCGACCTACTCCTAGACTCAGAGTAGATGTCCTTGGTAAGAAATCTGAAGAACTGAATGTTCGTCCTATTTCAAAAACCAATAGTGTACTTGGTGCTGGCACTTCTAATTCCAAATTAAAAGCTCAGCATACAAGTGGTCCTAGAACTAATTTTAGTTATAGGAAATGTTATCACTGTGGACTTACCGATCATATTGCAAGTAAGTGTCCCACAGCCACCAAAGCTGATAAGATAGCTAAGGTGAAGATAGCACCAAAGAAGACCAAACCAGTTGCAAGTCAGGTCAAGGTGACTCATACCGCTGAGGTCAAGAAATTGACCAAAGTGAAGAAAGACAAAGCTGAATCTTCAAATGCTGCGAAGACTGCTGAACCCATTCCAACCACTTCCACTGACAAACGCGTATACATGGTGAAGTGGGTACCCAAGCAAAACTAATCTTCCTTTGTATTGCAGGTTAAGAAGGGTATCTGGTATCTCGATAGCGGATGCTCTAGACACATGACTGGAAAGAAAAGCCTGCTCGCTGAATACAAGGAAGAGAAGGGTCCCTCTGTAACTTTCGGTGGAAATGGAAAAGGACACACCCGAGGGTATGGTGTACTTTCAAATGGTACAACATCCTTCAGAAGAGTCGCATATGTTGAAGGGCTGAAGCATAATCTTCTGAGCATCAGTCAGCTTTGCGACATGGATAACAAAGTGATTTTCACCAAGGAATCCTGCTTTGTCTCTGACAAAAAGGAGAAGATAGCTCTCAGCGGTTATCGTTTGGAAAATGTTTACGTTATAAACATGGACTCAACAACCACTGAGAACTCCTGTTTCTTCTCAAAGGCATCTTCTGATGTCAACTGGCTATGGCACAAGAGACTCTCACATCTCAACTTCAAGACACTGAATACTCTTTCATCCAAAGAGTTAGTCACTGGTCTACCTCAACAATCATACGCCAAAGAATCCTTATGTTCAGCGTGTGAAAAAGGGAAGCAGACCAAGGCAAGCTTTAAGTCCAAGCAAGTTTCCTCAGTGTCGTCTCCTCTTCAACTACTCCATATGGATTTGTTTGGCCCCGTTAACAAACAATCCATCGCTGGAAAGAAATATACGCTGGTCATAGTTGATGAATTCTCTCGTTATACATGGGTAATGTTTCTCCGTTCTAAGAGTGACACCCCTGAAGAACTCATCGCCTTTGTTCGGAAGATGGAAACTCTGAACAATATGACTGTTCGCTCAATAAGGAGTGATCATGGAACTGAATTCAAAAACAGTTCTCTTGATTCCTTCCTTGAGAGCAAGGGTATTTCTCATAACTTTTCGTCAGTGAGAACACCACAACAAAACGGAGTCGCTGAAAGAAGAAATAGAACAATTATTGAAGCTGCACGTTCAATGCTCAGCGATTCTCACCTGCCTACTCAGTTTTGGGCAGAAGCTGTCAACACGGCTTGTTTTACGCAAAACAGGTCGCTGATAGTCAAAAGATTCAAAAAGACAGCCTATGAACTTTTTCATGGGTGAAAGCCTTCAATCAGCTTTCTTCACATCTTTGGTTGTCAGTGTTTCATACTGAACAACAGAGATGCCCTTGGAAAGTTTGATCCTAAGGCTGATGATGGAATCTTTCTTGGATACTCCTCAGTTTCCAAAGCCTTCAGAGTCTTCAACCGAAGAAGACAAACTGTAGAAGAAACTATTCACGTCACGTTTGACGAATCCCGTTCAGCGAACTCTAAACCGAACGCTAATACAGAAGAACTGAATCAATGGATGTTTTCTCATCTTGGTGATTCAGAAGATGTTCCCACTACTCATACTCATACAACTGAAAATGATGGTCCTACTATCATTCCCAATATGCAGAATAGTGAAGCTGAAACATCTTGGGTCTCAGCTGTTCCTATAAATACTATACCCGCAGTTGATCCAAATGTCTCAGAAATTCCATCTATTTCTCAGCAATCAGTGAATGAAGTGACAAATGCAAGCATTCCTCTCTTAGCTGATTATCCAGAAGTAGCTGAAGCCTCATCTTCAGTTTCTCCAGTTCAGACTGAGTCAGCGACGCATGCTCCGGCTCAGCGATGGACTGTAAATCACCCAATCGATCAAATTCTTGGTGATCCCAACGCTGGTATTCAGACTCGTAGAAGTGCAGGTAATATTTGTTTATTTGTTAACTTTATTTCTCTAACTGAACCAAAGAAAATAGATGATGCCCTCAGAGATCCAAACTGGGTCAGCGCTATGCAAGAAGAGCTGACTGAATTCGAAAGAAACAAAGTTTGGAAACTTGTTCGGAGACCAACTGACAAAACAGTGATAGGCACTAAGTGGGTCTATCGAAACAAGTTGGACGAACATGGTACTGTAACTCGCAACAAAGCTCGTCTTGTTGCTCAGGGATACAGACAAGAGGAAGGTATAGATTATGACGAAACCTTTGCTCCTGTAGCAAGACTTGAATCTATTCGTCTTTTCTTAGCATATGCTGTACACAAAAACTTCACTGTACATCAAATGGATGTTAAGTCAGCGTTTCTAAATGGAAAGCTGAATGAAGAAGTTTATGTGGAACAACCTCCAGGATTCTCAGATCCTAAGCGTCCAGGTTATGTTTATAAGCTGGATAAGGCACTTTATGGCTTGAAGCAAGCTCCTCGTGCATGGTATGACACTCTTTCTACGTATCTCCACCTTGAAAAATTTGAGAGAGGTAAGATTGACAAAACTTTGTTTTTTAGAAAAATAAAAGGTCATATCATTTTAGTTCAAATATATGTTGATGACATTATATTTGGTTCTACTAACCCTGAGCTTTGTACTCGTTTCGCTGATAGAATGAAAGATGAGTATAAAATGAGTATGATGGGTGAACTAACATATTTCCTTGGTCTTCAGATTAAGCAAACTGAAAAAGGAACTTTTATAAATCAGGGAAAGTATGTTAAAGATATGCTGAAAAAATTCGACTTAACTGAAAGTTCAGCTATGAAAACCCCTATGGCACCACCGCTGATACTTGATAAGGACACAAAGGGTGTTCCTGTCAATGTCACGCTGTACCGTGGGATGATCGGCTCACTACTGTATCTTACAGCTAGCCGACCCGATATTATGTTTGCAACATGTATGTGCGCACGATATCAAGCTGAACCTAAGATATCTCATATGAAAGCTGTAAAGCGAATCTTTCGATATCTTAAGGGTACAGCGAATCTAGGTCTTTGGTATCCCAAAGATTCAGGATTCGATCTAACCGCCTATTCAGACAGTGATTTTGCAGGTTGCAAAATGGATAGGAAAAGCACCACAGGAGGATGTCAGCTCTTGGGTGGAAAGCTGGTAAGTTGGACAAGTAAGAAGCAAAACTCGGTGTCCACTTCCACAGCTGAAGCTGAGTATGTAGCCGCTGGAAGCTGCTGTTCTCAAGTCTTGTGGATGAGAAATCAACTACTAGACTATGATCTTCAGCTCTCCAAAATTCCAATCTATTGCGACAGCACAAGTGCCATCGCTATAGCAAACAATCCAGTGCTACACTCAAAGACAAAACACATAGAAATCAGATATCATTTTATTAGAGATCATGTGATGAATGGTGATATAGAACTTCATTTTATCCCAACTGATTATCAGTTAGCTGATTTGTTTACCAAACCTCTTGATGAGACAAGATTCAACTTTCTCATCAGCGAGCTTGGAATGCTGAACTTTGAAGGATAAATCTTCAGCGGTTCACATTTAATCAGCGATACGTTTATACATTCTTGTATAGGCTCTGGATAAAATAAACTAGTACAATCCATTTCATCATCTTCTCTCTGAATAAATTGGGTTAAACTGATATCAAGGTATGTTTTCTCTGACAAAACGCATGAAAATGCAAGATTTCAAATTCTTTCATCGCTGAATAATATTTTGAAATTTCTTAAAACCCTCACTGATATTTCTATTCAGTGCTTCATATTTTCCAAAGAGTCCCTGAGTTTTTCTTTCAAAACCTCAGAGACAACGAAAGAATGTGAAAGGACAGTTGTGACGTCATTGCAACGGATAACACCAGGCACGTTTCTTTTTCTGACACACGTTTGCACGTTTCGTTGTCTATCCAATCAAATGCAAACACGTGTCCGTGTCATGATGAAAAACTTTCCCGCTCAAGTTTTTCTCTCTCTACTCTCTTCCTATATAAACTCTCTCAAAGTTTATATTTGTCTTTTATGCGAATCAATCTTTCTCCGCAAGAAAAGAACACTGTTGCATTTTGTGCTCTCGATCTTCAAGAACTGTTCATCATCTTCTTCATCAAACTCAAGGTCAATATGTTCTTATCTTTTATCAAATGCAAATAACTTGTTTTCGATCTTATCATTGTTTTACACAAGATCAAACAAAAGAACTCAAAAATAAAATCATTTTCTTTCATGGTTTTATAAACACAACCATTTCATGGTTGTTCTTCAAGTTTTAAATCTAAAATCTTAAACTTGTTCTTCTTTCGTATCCATTTTTTTTAAACTGGAATACAAGGCTTATAGGTGTTATATTCGTTTTTTTTAAAAACAAGAAAAACCCTAATCTTCATTAAGACTTTTTTGTCTGAATGAAATGGACAAAATTCGAAAAATCTTAATGGAAATTTTCTTTCCACATTAAGATATTTCTTATTTGTTAACATCTTTGGTTGAACTGATAATACAGTGAAATGGAAACTTCAAAGCTGAATGTTACCGCTGAGTCCATCTCCACTGATTCTGAGGAACTGGAAATCACCAAAGCTCCTCAGGTTAAGTTTGAGCTGGATCAACTAGACTGGACAAAGGCAAACAACCTTTCAGCGCTTCTCGAGTTTCCTCCTCGGAAGCAGGTATCCCATCTAGACGACGCTGTAAATTTTTTGAAGAATAGCCCCATCTACACAGCACTGACAATCACACCTCCTGCCAGTCAGCGTCTATTATCCCAATTCTGGTACTCTGCCAGACACACCAACCTACCCTCAGCCAAAGATCCATCTAAAACCATCGACTGCATACTCAGCGATACTGAGTATGGCACCATCAAGATAACCCCCGCAATAATCCGCAAAGCTCTGAAATTCCCTAACGCTACCTCAGAAAATCCTTTCATTCCATTTCCTGACCACAAGAAGCACGCTGACAGGGAAGAAATCATTGCTTTCCTTGATGCGATGGGTTACATCTGGGAGACTGGAAGAGACAAGCTACCTGAGAAGAAGCTGACGCTGATAAAGAAATCCAAGATGCCCAGCGAGATGAACTTCATCTTCGCTCACCTGATCAGCTGCATGACAGCGAAATCCGGATCTTCTGATCAAGCCGCTCAACCTCAGCAGGCCATGGGTTACGCACTGCTGAAAGGTCTCAACATTGACTGGGCCTCCATCATCTATGAAGACCTCATTCAACGTGTTGATTCTGCCGCTGACCGACCAGCATGGGTTCCTTACCCGCGATTCATCAGCGCCATCTTTCAATATGGCCTGAAGGACAGCTATCCTGAAGAGGGTGATCTGAAACTCTCTCAGATTGGCCCTAAAGTTCTCGACTTCAAGCCTGTCGCCAACGAGGTACGTCTCTCTACTCTTCTCACTCTTCTTAATTCTCCGCTTTCTGTGGCTCCTTCAGCGACAATACCCATCGCTGATACCCCGGCCACAAAATCCATTCCTTCTAAGAAAAGGAAACAATCTCTTACCCCTCTTGATTCCAAAAGGATCAAGAAAACCAAGGAGCAACCCCAGCAGTTGCATGCTGAAGACTCCTCAGCTCATTCTGAAGAGCTGAAGGAAAGTTCCGTGGTACGCTCTGCCACACCAATTCAAGCCATCCCTTCTAAACCTACTTCAGCGTCCCTAAACGCTGAGGTTAGAACTTTGGAATCTACCCAACCTTCGTCAGTCTCTCAAAAGACTGATGAAGTACTTCTCAGCGAATCCAACGCTGAACTTGAACCCCAACCCCAATTCTTATCCTTCGCTCCTCCCTCTACTTCTTTGGACACTCCTCCAGTCAAAACTGGAGATGCCATCATTCAAGAAGCCGTTGAAGCTTCTCAGCGAATGACGAAGAAAGGACCTGCAGAGATCTCCATTCCTCACGGAACTTTTGAGGGAGATATGGAACACTATGGAGGGACTCGAAACTTTGATGAGTTCGTCAACGCTCCTGCAGGTACAGATCCCACCTTAAACACTTTAACTAAACCTGAAACTTCTGAGCTTTCCTTTGTTCACAAGTACTTATATGTTACAGGTCCTTTTATGGGAGACATCAACCAGTCTCTGAAGTCTATGGAGATGAAACTTACGGATCTCACCACCGGTCTATCAAATAACTCTACAGCTGTAACAAACGCTGGAGAGAATCTGACGAAGCTGACTACTGTGGTGGAAAAGAAGGCCTCCTCTGATGACATCAAAGATCTTGATAAAACTCTCGCCGACTTTGCCAAAGTGCTCTCCGACATCTACACTGACTACACCAACCTCAAATCATCAGTTTCCACCATTTCCAGCGAAGTTACAACGCTGAAGAAATCGGTTGGTACACTCGAAGGTGATATGTCAGTGGTCAAGACCGACTTGGGCTCAGTGAAGACCGACCTTGGTTCTGTCAAGACAATGATCGAGACGCTGGTGAACAAGGCAAATAATCCAGCTCCTGCTCCGGCCCCTGCACCTGTTTTGGACTCATTCACCGCAGAGGATCGCCAAGAGCTGAAGAAAATCACGCCTGCTATTTCTGGCCTAGAAGACAGAATAGCTAAGCTTGAAGGTTGTGTGAAAATCTCTGGCCCAGAAGACAGAGACAACACCAATGCTGAATCTACCCATTCCTCCCCCGCCCATCATGAGAAAGAGGGGGAGAAGAGCGCTGAACAGGAGAAGAGCGCTGAAGACCTTTCCCATGATGAATCTATCAGGGGAGAGGGTAATGAAGATCGGATTACTGGACCTCAGGGAGATGAAAACCCTGAGGGAACCGAGAACCTCGCCTCTATATCTGAGGGGGAGCAACTCGATGAAGATGCTGAGGAATCTGAAGCAGAAGAAGACGAAGACTTCGACATCCCTGAAGCTGAACCATCCTCCTCTCCAAGGAACGATGATGATGATGATGAAGATGACGATGATTTCTTTGTTGTCAAACCTGCTCCTCGAACCAAAGCTCTTAAAGGTATTTCAATAAAAGAACCTTCAGGGGAGAAGACAAAGACAAAGCACTCAGCCTCTGGCGCTGAGAAAAGCAAAGACAAAGGCATCGCTGAAGATGATAATCTGGCGATCCTACTTGCAAAGCCGATTTGTCAGGTACACTAAACTTATTTTTCCTTCCCTGATCATCTCTGAAAAATCAGTTATCCATTCCACAAACACCATACACATCCACATTTTTTTTCTATCTTTTCTACCCAAATTCTTCTACCCAGTTCTTATTTGTAAGATCGCTGCGTTTCAGCTAGTCCTCTCCCCTGTTTGAGGATATCGCTGAAAGATCTGTTGCGACTTCACCAATAATTCCAGCTACCGCTGAAGACATAATCCCAGTCTTAGATTTAATCTCTGAGACTGATGAACCAGAAGAACAACCTCTCTCGCACAGAAACAGACTTTCCTCAGTTGCTCAAAGGCTGAGTGAAGAAGATCAAAAGAGGAGAGAAGAAATGATAAAGCGATTCGAGGATCAGCGAATCATCCTAAGGCGCGATCAACTACCTTCAGTTCCTCCTAAGTTCAGAATTTCAAAAGCTGAATACCAAGATCATCTCAGAGCTGAACGCCTCATCGCTGAAAGGAAGGAAGCTGAAGATAAAGACAGAGAATACGCCATCAAGTTCACTCAAGAATCTGTCAAAGACCCCAAGCTGAAGCGTATTCCCATTCAAATCCAACGAAAGCTTTGGGAACAAGCCCAGAAGATCGTGGAAAAGAAAGCTGAAGTTTCTCAGACCACCCTGATCTGGTGTAAAGAGAAAATCCACTTCAGATATCGTCCAGCGAAGATCAACAAGGTATTCATCTCTGGAAGAACCTCCGTCGGAGTACCTATTGTTGACATCAAACTGTTCAGAGAAGATGACTCATCTGAAACCTTTCGTGCTGACACTGTAAAAAGGTATGGTCTCTCTGAATGGCTGGAGATGAGGTTAGCTATCCAACCGTCAAAATCTAAGTACAAGGATCATTTCGAAAAGCTGATAAACAGACAGATCGATTTGATATCTTCTTGTGTGGATATTCCTCCTGTTCCTGATCTAAAGCCGAAAAGAAAAAAAGACTCTCCAAGGAAGAAACGTCAAGATTCAAACTCAGGTCCTGTCATACGAAATGAAACTGGAATTGGTTTCTCTCGCGCTGAAGTACTTGGTCCTGATCCTGATCTATCTGCCCTTGATGTCTCTTTGCCACCATGTGAACTTTTCGTCCCTGGTAAAGTCATCAGTAATCCTTATGGAATATTCTTTCTTGACTACGACGGACGTAAATGCTTTCAACGGATCGCTGAGCTTCCAATCACTCCAATCGAACAGCTCAAAGATCTCATCTACTGGTGCGACTTCAGAAAAGACATTCAGGCACGACACCTAAAACCCTTGATTTTTGAAGCTGCTCTGAAGCTAAAGAATAAAGGAGAAAAGGTTCCTGACTGGATGATTCCAACTGAAAAGACAACCCTTGATGAACTTCTCATTAAGGAAGAACCCTTTGAAGGCTGACAACAATCACCATTTTCTCTATTGTATCAGTCATCCTTCAGTACTTGTAATTTATTTCGCTTGTACTTGTAATCTTTCTTATTCATATTGTAACCTGATTCAAAGATTTAAAGAAAGATTTCAGCGAATGTACTTTACTCCAACAGTACTGAAAAGATCCCAGAAAACAGTAAAAGGGACAAATATTTTATGAGTTCTTTTTATCCTTATGTTTTCATTAAATAGCAATTTTCTCTGTTGCTATGTCATAATCAAATAGGGGGAGATTGTTGATCCAAACCCTCAGTGATTTGATAATGATCCTATCTTAAATACTTAGTGAAAATTGTAAGTAAACAATATGTATCAGAGTTTCACTATCGCTGATAAGTACTAAGATCTTACAGTACTGCTGATAGGAACTCTCGCACTTTTAGATTAAACATTCAGCGAACACTGTTCACCATATCGCTGAGTCTGTTCAGTCCTTATGATGATCGCTGATAAGTTAGTTGTTTACTTATGATCCCTGAAGACAAGATTCACGTCAACAAAGGTTCTACGCTGAAGTCGAAGATCAAGCTCAAGAACCAGCGACAAGTCTCCTAATGAACTGATGCGGATCAGCGAAGACTCAGATTTGTCCACTCAACGTGAAGTATCAAGTACAAGACTTCAGCTATCGCTGAACTTTATCATCTGCTGAATAGTAAATGATAATCGCTGAATCAACGAAAGCTGATCATGAAGTCCTCCGTACAAAGTACTTTTGTCTTAACCTCCCTTGCACGCCACCGTACGAAATGTCAGAAAAGAACCTCCGAAAATCTAAAATCGTACAACCACTCTGATACTACACTGTTCATTCATGCGGCTACTAAGGTTGTCATCAAAGGTCAATGACATGCAACCAATCCGCTAATGACACGTGTAAAGTATATACTGGATTGCATTAAATGCATGCAGTATATAAAGAGATGAACTCACTTCATTTGAAGTAACTTGCTAACTCTGGACAAGTTCAAATCTCTCAAGATAGGATTTTATTAGTAATCTCCTTATCTTTCTTAGTGCAAGAAAACCTTAGTGTTCCAACTTGTTTAGATTTAGGTTTATCCTTAATCTTGTTTCCGCAACAAGCTGTAAATTGTTAATGATTTATCAATAAACAATTTAGAAAAGTAAAATAGTGTGTTTGTATTCAACCCCCCCCCTTCTACAAACTTGTTTAAGCCTTTCGGGACCAACATGTACCTGCAGGAGCGTTGACGAACTCATCAAAGTTTCGAGTCCCTCCATAGTGTTCCATATCTCCCTCAAAAGTTCCGTGAGGGATGGAGATCTCTGCAGGTCCTTTCTTCGTCATTCGCTGAGAAGCTTCAACGGCTTCTTGAATGATGGCATCTCCAGTTCTGACTGGAGGAGTGTCCAAAGAAGTAGAGGGAGGAGCGAAGGATAAGAATTGGGGTTGGGTTCCAAGTTCAGCGTTGGATTCGCTGAGAAGTACTTCATCAGTCTTTTGAGAGACTGACGAAGGTTGGGTAGATTCCAAAGTTCTAACCTCAGCGTTTAAGGACGCTGAAGTAGGTTTAGAAGGGATGGCTTGAATTGGTGTGGCAGAGCGTACCACGGAACTTTCCTTCAGCTCTTCAGAATGAGCTGAGGAGTCTTCAGCATGCAATTGCTGGGGTTGCTCCTTGGTTTTCTTGATCCTTTTGGAATCAAGAGGGGTAAGAGATTGTTTCCTTTTCTTAGAAGGAATGGATTTTGTGGCCTGGGAATCAGCGAGGGGTATAGTCGCTGAAGGAGCCACAGAAAGCGGAGAATTAAGTAGAGTGAGAAGGGTAGAGAGACGTACCTCGTTGGCGACAGGCTTGAAGTCGAGAACTTTAGGGCCAATCTGAGAGAGTTTCAGATCACCCTCTTCAGGATAGCTGTCCTTCAGGCCATATTGAAAGATGGCGCTGATGAATCGCGGGTAAGGAACCCATGCTGGTCGGTCAGCGGCAGAATCAACACGTTGAATGAGGTCTTCATAGATGATGGAGGCCCAGTCAATGTTGAGACCTTTCAGCAGTGCGTAACCCATGGCCTGCTGAGGTTGAGCGGCTTGATCAGAAGATCCGGATTTCGCTGTCATGCAGCTGATCAGGTGAGCGAAGATGAAGTTCATCTCGCTGGGCATCTTGGATTTCTTTATCAGCGTCAGCTTCTTCTCAGGTAGCTTGTCTCTTCCAGTCTCCCAGATGTAACCCATCGCATCAAGGAAAGCAATGATTTCTTCCCTGTCAGCGTGCTTCTTGTGGTCAGGAAATGGAATGAAAGGATTTTCTGAGGTAGCGTTAGGGAATTTCAGAGCTTTGCGGATTATTGCGGGGGTTATCTTGATGGTGCCATACTCAGTATCGCTGAGTATGCAGTCGATGGTTTTAGATGGATCTTTGGCTGAGGGTAGGTTGGTGTGTCTGGCAGAGTACCAGAATTGGGATAATAGACGCTGACTGGCAGGAGGTGTGATTGTCAGTGCTGTGTAGATGGGGCTATTCTTCAAAAAATTTACAGCGTCGTCTAGATGGGATACCTGCTTCCGAGGAGGAAACTCGAGAAGCGCTGAAAGGTTGTTTGCCTTTGTCCAGTCTAGTTGATCCAGCTCAAACTTAACCTGAGGAGCTTTGGTGATTTCCAGTTCCTCAGAATCAGTGGAGATGGACTCAGCGGTAACATTCAGCTTTGAAGTTTCCATTTCACTGTATTATCAGTTCAACCAAAGATGTTAACAAATAAGAAATATCTTAATGTGGAAAGAAAATTTCCATTAAGATTTTTCGAATTTTGTCCATTTCATTCAGACAAAAAAGTCTTAATGAAGATTAGGGTTTTTCTTGTTTTAAAAAAAAACGAATATAACACCTATAAGCCTTGTATTCCAGTTTAAAAAAAATGGATACGAAAGAAGAACAAGTTTAAGATTTTAGATTTAAAACTTGAAGAACAACCATGAAATGGTTGTGTTTATAAAACCATGAAAGAAATTGATTTTATTTTGTGAGTTCTTTTGTTTGATCTTGTGTAAAACAATGATAAGATCGAAAATAAGTTATTTGCATTTGATAATAGATAAGAACATATTAACCTTGAGTTTGATGAAGAACCGCTGAAGATTTATCCTTCAAAGTTCAGCATTCCAAGCTCGCTGATGAGAAAGTTGAATCTTGTCTCATCAAGAGGTTTGGTAAACAAATCAGCTAACTGATAATCAGTTGGGATAAAATGAAGTTCTATATCACCATTCATCACATGATCTCTGATAAAATGATATCTGATTTCTATGTGTTTTGTCTTTGAGTGTAGCACTGGATTGTTTGCTATAGCGATGGCACTTGTGCTGTCGCAATAGATTGGAATTTTGGAGAGCTGAAGATCATAGTCTAGTAGTTGATTTCTCATCCACAAGACTTGAGAACAGCAGCTTCCAGCGGCTACATACTCAGCTTCAGCTGTGGAAGTGGACACCGAGTTTTGCTTCTTACTTGTCCAACTTACCAGCTTTCCACCCAAGAGCTGACATCCTCCTGTGGTGCTTTTCCTATCCATTTTGCAACCTGCAAAATCACTGTCTGAATAGGCGGTTAGATCGAATCCTGAATCTTTGGGATACCAAAGACCTAGATTCGCTGTACCCTTAAGATATCGAAAGATTCGCTTTACAGCTTTCATATGAGATATCTTAGGTTCAGCTTGATATCGTGTGCACAGACATGTTGCAAACATAATATCGGGTCGGCTAGCTGTAAGATACAGTAGTGAGCCGATCATCCCACGGTACAGCGTGACATTGACAGGAACACCCTTTGTGTCCTTATCGAGTATCAGCGGTGGTGCCATAGGGGTTTTCATAGCTGAACTTTCAGTTAAGTCGAATTTTTTCTGCATATCTTTAACATACTTTCCCTGATTTATAAAAGTTCCTTTTTCAGTTTTCTTAATCTGAAGACCAAGGAAATATGTTAGTTCACCCATCATACTCATTTTATACTCATCTTTCATTCTATCAGCGAAACGAGTACAAAGCTCAGGGTTAGTAGAACCAAATATAATGTCATCAACATATATTTGAACTAAAATGATATGACCTTTTATTTTTCTAAAAAACAAAGTTTTGTCAATCTTACCTCTCTCAAATTTTTCAAGGTGGAGATAAGTAGAAAGAGTGTCATACCATGCACGAGGAGCTTGCTTCAAGCCATAAAGTGCCTTATCCAGCTTATAAACATAACCTGGACGCTTGGGATCTGAGAATCCTGGAGGTTGTTCCACATAAACTTCTTCATTCAGCTTTCCATTTAGAAACGCTGACTTAACATCCATTTGATGTACAGTGAAGTTTTTGTGTACAGCATATGCTAAGAAAAGACGAATAGATTCAAGTCTTGCTACAGGAGCAAAGGTTTCGTCATAATCTATACCTTCCTCTTGTCTGTATCCCTGAGCAACAAGACGAGCTTTGTTGCGAGTTACAGTACCATGTTCGTCCAACTTGTTTCGATAGACCCACTTAGTGCCTATCACTGTTTTGTCAGTTGGTCTCCGAACAAGTTTCCAAACTTTGTTTCTTTCGAATTCAGTCAGCTCTTCTTGCATAGCGCTGACCCAGTTTGGATCTCTGAGGGCATCATCTATTTTCTTTGGTTCAGTTAGAGAAATAAAGTTAACAAATAAACAAATATTACCTGCACTTCTACGAGTCTGAATACCAGCGTTGGGATCACCAAGAATTTGATCGATTGGGTGATTTACAGTCCATCGCTGAGCCGGAGCATGCGTCGCTGACTCAGTCTGAACTGGAGAAACTGAAGATGAGGCTTCAGCTACTTCTGGATAATCAGCTAAGAGAGGAATGCTTGCATTTGTCACTTCATTCACTGATTGCTGAGAAATAGATGGAATTTCTGAGACATTTGGATCAACTGCGGGTATAGTATTTATAGGAACAGCTGAGACCCAAGATGTTTCAGCTTCACTATTCTGCATATTGGGAATGATAGTAGGACCATCATTTTCAGTTGTATGAGTATGAGTAGTGGGAACATCTTCTGAATCACCAAGATGAGAAAACATCCATTGATTCAGTTCTTCTGTATCAGCGTTCGGTTTAGAGTTCGCTGAACGGGATTCGTCAAACGTGACGTGAATAGTTTCTTCTACAGTTTGTCTTCTTCGGTTGAAGACTCTGAAGGCTTTGGAAACTGAGGAGTATCCAAGAAAGATTCCATCATCAGCCTTAGGATCAAACTTTCCAAGGGCATCTCTGTTGTTCAGTATGAAACACTGACAACCAAAGATGTGAAGAAAGCTGATTGAAGGCTTTCTCCCATGAAAAAGTTCATAGGCTGTCTTTTTGAATCTTTTGACTATCAGCGACCTGTTTTGCGTAAAACAAGCCGTGTTAACAGCTTCTGCCCAAAACTGAGTAGGCAGGTGAGAATCGCTGAGCATTGAACGTGCAGCTTCAATAATTGTTCTATTTCTTCTTTCAGCGACTCCGTTTTGTTGTGGTGTTCTCACTGACGAAAAGTGGTGAGAAATACCCTTGCTCTCAAGGAAGGAATCAAGAGAACTGTTTTTGAATTCAGTTCCATGATCACTCCTTATTGAGCGAACAGTCATATTGTTCAGAGTTTCCATCTTCCGAACAAAGGTGATGAGTTCTTCAGGGGTGTCACTCTTAGAACGGAGAAACATTACCCATGTATAACGAGAGAATTCATCAACTATGACCAGCGTATATTTCTTTCCAGCGATGGATTGTTTGTTAACGGGGCCAAACAAATCCATATGGAGTAGTTGAAGAGGAGATGACACTGAGGAAACTTGCTTGGACTTAAAGCTTGCCTTGGTCTGCTTCCCTTTTTCACACGCTGAACATAAGGATTCTTTGGCGTATGAATGTTGAGGTAGACCAGTGACTAACTCTTTGGATGAAAGAGTATTCAGTGTCTTGAAGTTGAGATGTGAAAGCCTCTTGTGCCATAGCCAGTTGACATCAGAAGATGCCTTTGAGAAGAAACAGGAGTTCTCAGTGGTTGTTGAGTCCATGTTTATAACGTAAACATTTTCCAAACGATAACCGCTGAGAGCTATCTTCTCCTTTTTGTCAGAGACAAAGCAGGATTCCTTGGTGAAAATCACTTTGTTATCCATGTCGCAAAGCTGACTGATGCTCAGAAGATTATGCTTCAGCCCTTCAACATATGCGACTCTTCTGAAGGATGTTGTACCATTTGAAAGTACACCATACCCTCGGGTGTGTCCTTTTCCATTTCCACCGAAAGTCACAGAGGGACCCTTCTCTTCCTTGTATTCAGCGAGCAGGCTTTTCTTTCCAGTCATGTGTCTAGAGCATCCGCTATCGAGATACCAGATACCCTTCTTAACCTGCAATACAAAGGAAGATTAGTTTTGCTTGGGTACCCACTTCACCATGTATACGCGTTTGTCAGTGGAAGTGGTTGGAATGGGTTCAGCAGTCTTCGCAGCATTTGAAGATTCAGCTTTGTCTTTCTTCACTTTGGTCAATTTCTTGACCTCAGCGGTAGGAGTCACCTTGACCTGACTTGCAACTGGTTTGGTCTTCTTTGGTGCTATCTTCACCTTAGCTATCTTATCAGCTTTGGTGGCTGTGGGACACTTACTTGCAATATGATCGGTAAGTCCACAGTGATAACATTTCCTATAACTAAAATTAGTTCTAGGACCACTTGTGTGCTGAGCTTTTAATTTGGAATTAGAAGTGCCAGCACCAAGTACACTATTGGTTTTTGAAATAGGACGAACATTCAGTTCTTCAGATTTCTTACCAAGGATATCTACTCTGAGTCTAGGAGTAGGTCGCTGAACTGATCCAGAGGTCTGATTTCTAGAACCAGGCGAGTGAATCACTAAGGCTTTGGAAGCATTCAGCTTAGGTACTAAAGTACCCTTCTGAGGATTTTGATAAATTACAATTCCTTTACCTTTATCTTTAGAGACAGAGGTAGGTTTTGAATAAACCATTTTCTCCTTACCTTTTGAGGAGGTAGGAGTTTCCTCAGGGATTGGTGTAATCGACGAGGAGTACTGAGATGAAGAAGTGTCAGCTACTGAGGATACGAACGTTCCAAATTTAAGCATTGAACGTTCAGTGGTTGGTATTGGAGTATCATATTTATAACCCAAACCACGTTTATCACTCAGAGGAATCTGAGCCTTAATTATCTCAGTGATCTTTGTTGAAGAATTACACCATCCTTCAACAGTAGCTTGTTCAGCTTTTAATGCAGCGATAGCTTCCGCTCGTTCAATTTTGACTAGCTGATTTAAATGGACTTGATCTTTAAAATCTTCTTCAAATTTAGAAAGCTTTTCTATTTGAAGGTGGCAATTTTTAAGCTTTTCAGCGAGATCAAGATTTTGGTTTTCAACCACAGCTTTGCCGTTCATGGCTTCGTATAAGCTTCTAGTCAGTAGTTCGATTTTACGGAGACTATCAGCTTCATCAATATTTACAATATTGGTAAAGAAGGAGGGTGATACCTGAATGGCAGATGTTGAAGTGGAGGGGATGTTTGAACTTTCTTCCTCTTCTTCAATCTTGGCCATGAGACATTGATTTGCTTCATCATCTTCAGAATCAGATGATGAGGCTTCTTCATCAGAAGCAGCCCAATCATAGTCAGCCATTAGGCCTTTTCCCTTCTTCTTAAAGCTTTTCAGCTTTGCATACTTCTCCTTCATCTTTAAGTATTTGTCGTCTTTATTCCTTGGAACAAAGGATTTCTTTGTAAAGGCTGAAGGTCTCATGATTTTCTTTGACCTGCACTCGTTAGCGAAATGACCTGTCTTTTCGCAGTTAAAACAAGTAGCAGTAGCCTTATCAATAAAAGCTGATGACTTAGGCTTGTCAGCTATAGAAAGAGTTTTGTTCTTTCTAAACATTTTCTTCTTGGCGAATCTCCTGAACTTTTTAGTTAGGAGAGCCAAGGATTCATCATCTGAAGAATCAGAATCTGATGATCTTTCAGAGTTACTTTCTAACTCAGTGATAGTGACCACGGGTCGCTGAGTAGAAGGTTCCTCTGAGATTAAAGCAACAGGGGTGCTTTTGGAATCTTTTACAAGATTCTTCTTAAGATGGCTAGATTGCTCATGATTCAGCAATGTGCCATATAAGGTAGCAAGTGTCATTGATCTTAGATCTTTTGACAGCTTGAGACACATGGAATAATTGTCCCAGCTTTCAGGTAAACATTCTAAAAACTTTGTCAGAACTTCAAAGTTAGAATATTCCTTACCAACCGTTTTAAGATCTATAATTAAGCAATTAAAACGTTGATGTACTTCAGAGAGAGTTTCATTCTTACCAGAGATGAAACTTTCGTATTGTCTTACCAGGTTGATCTTTCTTGAATCCTGGACTTCAGACGTTCCTTCATACTGAACACATATTGTGTCCCACATGGCTTTTGAGGATTTCAGGTTCATGACGGAATGGTAGACTTCGTCAGGAAGGGCCATGGATAGTATGGATCTGGCTTTTGTATCTATAGCCACTTTCTTCTTGTCTTCATCGGTCCAATGATGGATTTCCTTTGGAATCAGCCTTTCTGGAATAGCAGCTCTAGTTGCAGTGGCTGGAACGGCAGGATCAATCGTTACAGGGATGTGTGGACCGTTTTCAAGATAGTAAGGTATAGTAGGGTCTACACCTTCTAAGAAGAGTGTCATCCTATGTTTCCATAAGTTGAAGTTGTCTCAGGAAAATCTAGGGGGTTTTGCAAGAGAACCATTGTCGATATAGTGAGTGTTTGTGTTTGAGTTGGCCATTTTCAGATAATAGCAAGGAAGAGAAATATCTTAGATTAGATCTTGTTTATGAGATTAAACAAATCTGCTCTGATACCACTTGTTGGTCCCGAAAGGCTTAAACAAGTTTGTAGAAGGGGGGGTTGAATACAAACACACTATTTTACTTTTCTAAATTGTTTATTGATAAATCATTAACAATTTACAGCTTGTTGCGGAAACAAGATTAAGGATAAACCTAAATCTAAACAAGTTGGAACACTAAGGTTTTCTTGCACTAAGAAAGATAAGGAGATTACTAATAAAATCCTATCTTGAGAGATTTGAACTTGTCCAGAGTTAGCAAGTTACTTCAAATGAAGTGAGTTCATCTCTTTATATACTGCATGCATTTAATGCAATTTAGTATACACTTTACACGTGTCATCAGCGGATTGGTTGCATGTCATTGACCTTTGTTGACAACCTTAGTAGCCGCATGAATGAACAGTGTAGTATCAGAGTGGTTGTACGATTTCAGATTTTCGGAGGTTCTTTTCTGACATTTCGTACGGTGGCGTGCAAGGGAGGTTAAGACAAAAGTACTTTGTACGGAGGACTTCATGATCAGCTTTCGTTGATTCAGCGATTATCATTTACTATTCAGCAGATGATAAAGTTCAGCGATAGCTGAAGTCTTGTACTTGATACTTCACGTTGAGTGGACAAATCTGAGTCTTCGCTGATCCGCATCAGTTCATTAGGAGACTTGTCGCTGGTTCTTGAGCTTGATCTTCGACTTCAGCGTAGAACCTTTTTTGACGTGAATCTTGTCTTCAGGGATCATAAGTAAACAACTAACTTATCAGCGATCACCATAAGGACTGAACAGACTCAGCGATATGGTGAACAGTGTTCGCTGAATGTTTAATCTAAAAGTGCGAGAGTTCCTATCAGCAGTACTGTAAGATCTTAGTACTTATCAGCGATAGTGAAACTCTGATACATATTGTTTACTTACAATTTTCACTAAGTATTTAAGATAGGGTCATTATCAAATCACTGAGGGTTTGGATCAACAAAAACTAATTTGATTAAGAATTTAGACAGAGCATCATACCAGGCACGTGGAGCTTGTTTGAGACCGTATAGAGCCTTGTCGAGGATATACACATGGTTTGGTTTGGAGTCATCTACGAACCCGTACGGTTGCGATACGTACACCTCTTCCTTGTTAACGCCGTTGAGGAAGGCGGTCTTGACATCCATCTAGAAGACCGTGAAATTTTTGTGTGCGGCGTAAGCAAGGAACATACGAATCACCTCGATTCTTGCTACCAGAGCGTATGTCTCGTCGTAGTCGATTCCTTCTTGCCGGATGTATCCTTTGGCCACGAGGTGTGCCTTGTTGCGAACAACGATGCCATCTTCCTCTTTCTTGTTCTTGAATATCTACTTCGTGTCGATGACCGTCTTGTTAGCTGGACATGGGACTAGTCGCCATACTTTGAGGGCCTCAAACTGGTTGAGTTCCTCTTGCATCGCCGTGACCCAGTCCGGATCATGGATAGCTTAAGAGATGATGTTTGGCTCGAACTTGCTAAGAAAGCCAAAGAACAAGCAGAAGTTGGCAGATGCACCTCGCGTCCGAACTGGAGTGGAAGGATCGCCGATGATCTGGTGTAGAGGGTGTGCTTTGGTCCATTTGGTGGTGTGTGGAAGCGGCTGATGAGTCGCGTAAGAGTTGTCCGGGTCCACATACTCACCGGGGGGAAGATCTTGAACGGCTTCAAGAGATGACAGACGATTCCTTGGAAGAGACGGAGCGGGATTCGTTGTTGGTTGAGCAACTTCCGGTTCCGGGGAATTCAGAGGTTGATCCTTTTGAGTTTTAGAGGACGAATTTTCAGGAGCGGTCTCCGGAATTGGCATAGGTTCCTCCGAGGGATTAGCCATTTCAGCAGTCGTGTCCGTTGAACTTTGAGAGGATTCCAGAGATAGAACTGGACTGCTTGTTGACGGCGGTGGACCGGAGAGATTCGCCGAGTTTTCGATCTGGGCAGCTTTATTCCTAGGTTGCACAATCACACAGGGATTATGCATATTAAAGAATTCATCGTAAAAGTGCTCAAAAAGTAAATCTAAATCAGAAAGATGTGATTTTGACGTAGATGCATGATTTGGATTTACTGGGGTTTGTGTAGATCCCGAACGAGAATGTTCGGAAGCTAACATGCCAGTTAATGCGGGTTCTGAACCGATTTGTTCAGAAGCCAAATCTGCGGCTTCATCAAAGGTCACGTTTACGCTTTTGATGACGGATTTTGTCCGTTTGTTGAAAACGCGATAAGCATTAGCCTGCATTGAGTATCCGATGAATACTCCTTCATCTGCCTTTGGACTGAACTTTCTGAGGTCATCTTTGTCATTAAAGTACTCTATAGGATGTCCTATACTAGTACAATATTTGCTTAAGTATTACGTTTTTATTACTTTTAGTAATAAAAACGTAATACTTAAGCAAATATTGTACTAGTATAGGATATCTTATAGAGTACTTTTTTAAGACGTAGCACGTGCACCCGAACGCGTGGAAATACTTGATATTCGGGATGCGATTGTTGATGATCTCGTACGGGGTTTTGTTGAACCGCTTGTTGATGATGGAGCGGTTTTGTGTGTAACACGCAGTAGCAACCACTTTAGCCCAGAGAAAAAGTGGCAGCTTGGATTGTGACAGCATTGTGCGAGCAGCTTCGACAAGGGTACAGTTCCGCCGTTCTACCACTCCGTTTTGCTGAGGAGTCCTTGCGGCAGAAAAATTGTGCGAAATACCGACGGATGTCAGGTATTCGTTCAGCGTTTGGTTCTTGAACTCCGTCCCGTTGTCCGTCCTGATTGTCTGAACTTGTTGTCGGAGGTTCAGCTGAATGGTATTCAGGTGGGTGATTATGAGTTCTGGGGTTTTGTCTTTGGAGTGCAGGAACTTCACCCAAGTGTAGCGTGAGATATCGTCGACCATAACTAGGACATACTTCTTCTTGTTGATACTCTGAACATGCATCAGTCCACACAAATCCATATGGATGAGATCGAGGGACCGGGACGTGCTCGGAGCGGCCTTTGGCTTGTGATTCGCTCGCTTCATTTTGCCCATCTCGCATGCTCCGTAGATTCTGTCTTTCTCGAACTTAAGTCCGGGCATGCCTTTAACGTGTCCGCCTAGCACCAATTTGTTGATGTTCTTGAAGTTGAGGTGCGAGAGTCGTCGATGCCATATCTACGCTTATTGAGAGTTGGCTTTCGACATGAGGCAGACGGAATCATCGGTCTTCAGGGCAGAGATGTCGATGGTGTAGAGGTTGGTCTTCCGAGTTCCAACAAGTAATTCTCTTATGTCTTCAGTGCGAACGCTACACCGTTTAGCTTTGAAGTTGACCTCGAGATCTTTGTCGTAGAACTATCCGATGCTAAACAGATTGTGTCCCAATCCCGCGACGTATGACACCTTCTTGATTGTGATCTTATCTTGAACTATATCGCCATAGCCCATAATCGACGCTTTGTCATCGTTCCCAAACCTCACGTCTCCGCCGTATTTCTCTGTGAAGTTCGTGAGCAGCTCCCTCCTAATGGTCATGTGCTTGGAGCATCCTGAGTCTAAGTACCACACATGACCGTCCTGCAAAAACGAGATTAAGGATTTTTAGGTACCCATTTGAAAATGGGTCCTGGAGAGTTAGGTTTAACACCTGACTGGGGAACCCATTTTGAATTGGGTTTCCTTTTGGGCTTACGAGATTTTCGCTTAGGCTTTGAATTAAAAACATGATAAGAACCAAACCAATCAGATGCATAACGGTTATCATCAAAATCATTCAATCCACAGTTAGAACAACACAAACAATCATGGGATAACTTAATCAAATGTTGAATTGAATAAAGTCTAATTGGAAAATTAACACTTTGTTCAACAAAATTATTCGAATGATTCAAACCACAATCATTAATGTTCTTCCTAGAATTGAAAGCAGAATTAAATGACTTCGACTCTGACTTGCTCTTGTTAGATCCTTTGGCTACCCACTTTGGTTTGTCTTGTTTTGCCCGACCATTTTTATCTGAAAAGTCATTAACGGCATGGTCAGCAGAGTTTGAGTAGGAAGGATGTCTATCATTTGATCGACCGGTCTTTTGCCGTAGTTATGACCGATTTTGTGAATGAGAATCGGTTTTAGAAACTT
Organism: Saussurea involucrata; assembly: GCA_033807775.1. Taxonomy (NCBI): domain Eukaryota; kingdom Viridiplantae; phylum Streptophyta; class Magnoliopsida; order Asterales; family Asteraceae; genus Saussurea; species Saussurea involucrata. Next base: position 165,973,728 of record CM066314.1, read on the forward strand.
TGTTCACAGTCACGGTCTTGAGTTTTGAAGAACTCTCGCCTTTAAGAAATTTGACCGGACGATTTACTGCTTTAGAAAGAAAGTCGGTGTGATTCGGAAGAGGTTTGTCAAATTCAAACTTAGTAAACTCTTCGTCTGAACTTTCATCGGAATTCATGTATGCAGAAAAATCAATATCAGGGACATATAGACTAGGATTAGTTGAGGGAGGTGAGGAACACTTTGAGTCTGTGTTTTTGGAAGAATCTGGTGCGGAAGCTTTTTGAAATTCAGAGTTAAGATCCTTTTGAACACAGTCAGCTTAAGACCCTTTTCCTTTTCGTGAAGACGTTTTGCCAATAAAGGCTTTACACGAAGATGTATCGGAGGAGTCCGAGGAAGGTTCGGGTGAAATCATCTTTTCATTTTGGAGTTGGTCAAGTTTCTCTTGAAGTTGAAACTTGCTCACTTGCTCATGCATCACTTCTGTTGCCAAAGCAGACAATTTTGATGTGAGCTGATTGATTTCATTCTGAAGGATTTCCTGTTCCTCACCCAGCACAGCTTCGGTTTTGGAGGATTTGAATTTCTCAAGTTCATTTAGAAGCGCTTGCTTTTCCTTTTGAAAATCAGTCCTTTCCTTTTTCGAGTGTCTCCTCTGACTCGACTATTTTAGATTCCAAAATAAGAGGAAGAACATAGAGTTTAAACTCGTCCGTCTCAGTTTTGGGTTCAGGTGCTGGGGCCTCATCCTTTTTAGAGGAATCCTTGGGCTTCGCAACCTTATAGCCGTCAAAGTAGTCATTTGAAAGATACTTAGATTTATTTTTCCTGTAGGAATAGTTAAGAGGTTCATACGCAAAATGTAATTGCATTTTAGTGGTGTGTGCGCGTTTGTATTCCTCAGTTTCCTCTTTCTTCTCTTCGAGAGGTCCAGTCCATTTGATTTTGTATTCGGGATACTTTTTGTTGAGACCAAGAAAATTAAATTCGTAAAGTGTGGGTCTCATTGTCAAAATCTTTTTCAAGTATTGTGGGTTATCGTACCCAATTCCCCATTACTTGTTAAAATATGTGAATTCCTTAGGTTTGTTCATATGAATTGTCTGGTCAATTTCACCTCTTTTGTGAAGTTTTGTTTCAAGATCAGTTATTTTAGCAACAAACTCTTTGTGTTGAATTTGAAGAGATGAGCATTGATAGATAATCTCTGTTTACTCATCCTCACGCTGATCAAGCTTTAAATTCAACTTAGATATCTTGGCCCTTAAGTCCTTTGGTGCTATTGAAAGATTTGTGCATTTTTCTTTTAAGTTAGCATTATCGGACTTGTACTTTTCAGTGATTCTCTTTTAAACATCTAGCTTTTCTTTTAACGAGTTAATTTCAAGCAGTTGTAACATTAGTGGATGCCTTATAGGATTTTATTCTTTGAACAAGTGGTTGCATCTGATCGACTAAGTTTTGATAGATAGAGGCACATACCTGACAAGTTGCTTTTTCTGACGGAGGAGAGTGGTTGCCCATGAAAGCATCAGCATCTTTAGAATCGCTTTCACTGTCGGAACGATTTGACCAGTGGTTAGGGGTGTTCATCGGTTGACATCCACTGGATGTGAGGGGAACCGAACCGATCCAATCATCCGTTGGATGTCCGATTTTTCCAACCGAACCGATCCAATCATCCATTGGATGTTGGATTTTTCCAATCCAATGGATGATTGGATCGGTTCGGTTCCATCCATTGGATATTCTCATTGGATATCCACTGGATATCCGTTGGATCGGATCGGATCCATCCAATGTTTTTATGTTTCTTTATAAAAAATTTAGTTTTTATTTTTTACAAATGTTTTTACATTATAATGTTTTAAAAATTAAAAAATTTTACTTTTGAAACATTGAATTATAATGTATTGGATGGTAGTTGGATGATAACCGGATGGGTGGTTGGATGATAATCGGATGACTGGTTGGATGATAATTGGATGAGTGGTTGGATGATAATTGGATGGATGGTTGGATGGTGAATCGTTTCGGTTCGGTTCGGTTTTGGTCGGTTCTGGACTGTCATCCAAGAACCGGCCGATCCAAATTGGATGTTGAAAATTTTGATCCGATCTGATCCAATTACAATTGGATATCCAATCAAGGTCGGTCGGTTCTAATTGGATCGGTCGGTTCTAATTGGATCGGTCGGTTCTGATTGGATCGGTTGACTTTCTACACACCCCTACCAGTGGTCGTCTTCAACTAACAGTGCCTTTCCTGCAGCTTTCTGTTCTGCCAACAGAAGTTTTGCCTTGTAGTATTCCACGTTAAGCACAACTGGCTTTCGGCAGTCTTTGGCAAAGTGGCCCAATTTGCCACAGTTATAGCAAGTGACATGCTCGTCCTTCTTCTTTAACTCAGGATTTCGATCGTTCTTCTCATTCTTCTCCTTATGATCAGATTTGTTGTGCTCATCAGACTTTCTCTTTCCTTCATATTTCTCCTTATAATCATGGCGCTTGTTGGGAGTAGTGGAGTATTGCTGATTATTGGGCGAAGGTTTCTTGTAGAACTTGTTTCTCTGAAATGACTTGGTGATGAGGGCCACTGCTTTCTTTATTTGAGTCAGCTAAGGGTCCGAGTCGCTTTCTTCTGTTTCTTCAGACTCTGGTTCAGACTCACTAGACTCTTGGATTCTCTTGGAGTGACGGCTGGAAGACTTGCCGCTTTTTGAAGACACAAGAGCAAGGGGATCGACTTGTGACTTGGAAGATGATTTCTGAGAACTCATTATCTCCATGACTTCATCTTCGTCTTGCATGAGCATCTCGTAAAGTTCATGGATTAGAACGTTCTCAATCAGATTGTTGTGTTGGATGTGAGAAGCGAACACTTTCCATTCTGGCAGAAGATTGTTTAGGAACTTGAGGGCATTCTCCGTGTTAGATCGAGTGATCTTGTTCTTGTGGAGCTCGTTCAGAAGAAGGCAGAATCGTTCATATGCCTGAGTGATTGATTCGCCCTTGCGCTGCTTGAAACCGTCAAATTTGGTGATGCAGCTGTTGACCTTCAGTTGGTTTCCTACTTTACTCCCGCTCGTCATCGTCTCAACTTGATCCCACATGCCTTTGGAAGAGTCCTTGTAGCTGTCTATGGCCGTGTAGATCTCATTCGGTAGACTCTGGACTAGATATCTCTTGGCATGTTTTTCACCATCAAATCTGCTCTTCTCATCGTCGGTCATCTGGATGTAAGTCTTGGGCTCAAGTCGAGCTGCAGGACCTTCTGCTTGAGCTGGTACTGTAGTCATTGGAGTTGCTTGTGGGCCTTTAGTGAGAGCTCACCAGATGTAGTCGAAGTAATCTTTAGCTTCGATAAAGATGATGAATATGTCTCGCCATTGACTGTATTCGCCCCGATAGAGAGTCGGAGGCTTGGCGTCGGTACCGATTGCTAGCGCGTCGCGATACATTGTGAAGTGTGCACTAAGGTGATCGTCAGACGATAGGGTTGATTTAAAGGTTGGAAATCCTAATGCAAGGCGCTACGAGTGACAGTCCTAACGCAGGTTCTAAGAGTGACTTAAAGTAAACTGGTAAGAAAATAACAAAACAGAACTTACCGGATAGGAATCCAGATAACAGGAGTGTCCGGATCTGGTAGTTACCGGATCCGGGTGTGTGAGGTGTCCGAAAAGCAAAGAGTGACCGGATAAATTAAGTTTATCGGATAACACTAGGTTACCAGATGGACTAGACTTACCGGAAAAATTGAAGTAACCAGGTAAAGATACTTACCGGATGGAGTCCGGGAAGTTGATGTGTCCAAATATGGAGTGTCCGGGAATGTTACCGGATAGTTTGGACAAATCGGACAAGTACCGGATACTAGTGACTTTCCGGGAAAAATCAATAGTCCGGATAGGAATACCGGATAGTCAGGTTACCGGGAAGTTTAAACAACTGGGGTAGACTTATCCAGAAAGTGGCGTGAAATTGAAAACTTACCCGGATACAAGCAGTAGGCGTCCGGACACGATGGTTGTGCTAAATAATATGTCTGATGGTCGAACTAGGGTTGCTAAAATTGTTCCTGAAAGGTTAGGAAACAACCAAAAACACAAAAACCACAATACCCTAATCGATTTCTAAGCAAAAAGTCATGCTTTTGATTAAAAAATTATGTTTTTGATAAGAACAGAGACAAAAACTTAAAGAACTACTTTTGCTTAAAAATCACTCAAACGATCGAATTGGACTCTGTAAGATTGCAGAAACACTAATAACACCAATGCTAAATGAATGGAATAAGTAGAAACACGCAATTTATCAGAAATCAAGAGATGAGATATTGGGTTCAAGAACACAGTCGACAGAAACTTAAGAAAACTTACCAGAAACCCTTTGAATCAACCAATTTGTATGCTCTGATACCAATTGTGGATCCTCGATTAGTGCAAATAGTATGAAATCAATAAGAATAATCAACAATCACTATGATTTCAACTCGTCATCCATGTAACATTCATAAACCTTTCAGAATGTTTACAATGTATAGCAATTATGGATAATGACGATTAACCTAAACTAAAGGTTAACAAAGGCTATTTATATCTAGGCTATTTAGACTAAGGCCCATGGCCCATTACAAAGCAAAGCCCAAATACATATTACAATTTATTCCCTTGAACTTCCATTTAATTAGATTTTAATCCCAACAGATTGACTTCTCTCGTGAAGCAGTTCTTTGCCCCAACCCTGATCTCTCCGGACTCGACATATCTCTACCTCCCGCTGAAAACTTCGTCCCTGGTAAGGTTATCAGCGATCCTTATGGCATCTTCTTCTATGATTTCACCGGTCGCAGATGCTTTCAGTGTATCTATGAGTTATACAAAACTCCCATCGAACAACTCAGAGATCTACTCTATTGGTGCGACTACAAAGGTGACCTCCTCGGATCATTCCTGAACCCCTTAATCTATCGCGAAGCAAAAGTTAGAAGGGATCAGGGAATAATAGTCCCTGATTGGATGATTCTAGAGACCAATACTCTTGATGAACTTCTCATCAAGAAAGAACTTGAGTAGCTGATAGGATCATTTTTTGTACTCTTCTATCTTACCAGCTTATATCTTTTAGTACTTGTAATTATAATTCATTGTACTTGTAATTTTTCCACTTCCCCCTATAACCTTTACGAAGTTAATGAAAATTTTCAATGAATGTACTTTACTCCATCAGTACTAGAAAAGATCCCTGAAAACAGTAATTAGACACGCATCTTACGAGTTCTTTTTATCCTTACATTTTCTTACTTAGCAATTTTCTTTTATTGCTATGTCATCATCAAACAGGGGGAGATTGTTGATCCAAACCCTCAGTGATTTGATAATGATCCTGAGAAACACTTAGTGAAAATTGTAAGTAAACAATATGTATAAGAGTTTCACCATCAAAGAAAATATACTAAGTCTGTTTAGTATTGCTGATGTGAAACTCATGCTCTTTAATTTATACCTCAACGATAATTGTACATCAGTAAGCCCTGAGTATGTTCAGTCTTACTGATGATCGATGATAGTTTATGTTGTTTGCTTATGATCCCCGAAGACAAGATTCACGTCAATCATGTTCAACGCTGAAATCGAAGACCAAGCTGAAGAACGAGCGACTAAGTCTACTAGTGACCTGATGCGGATATCAACGAGGCCAAGACTTGTCCATCCCACGTGAAGTTTCAAGTAGAAGACTTCAGCGAACGCTGAACTTTATCATTCACTGGTAAAGATCCATTCAGTGAACGCTGATCATGAAGCCTCCTCTACAAGCAACTTTTGTCTTGTCTCCTTGCACGCCTTTTGTACGATTTGTCAGAAAAGACATCCCTTGTCTGAAATCGTTCAACCAACTCTTCCAACTACACTGTTCATCATGCGGCCAAAAGGATGTTCTACAAAGTCAATATCATGCATCCAATCAGAGGCTGCCACGTGTAAAGGTATACTGACTTGCATTAAATGCATGCAGTATATAAAGGAAACCCTACTTCTTTTGTGAAGTGCTCGACCATCTCCTTCTCGCTGAACTTCTTTGTGCTTAGAAAACTCTCCTTAGTTTTCTTATTTCTTTTCTCTCTAATTCTTAGTGCAAGAACTTTGTGTGTTCTCATAGTTTGTTTAGGTTAGGTTTTCAACTTAATCTTATTCCGCAACAAACTGTAAATTGTTTGATACATATCAATAAACAATTTAGAAAGACAAAAATTTGTGTTTGTATTCAACCCCCCCCCCCCTCTACAAACTTGTATAACCCCTTTGGGACCAATATTTTGTAACCGTTTACGCATCGGAAAAAAATAAATTTGGCTACAAAATATATAAAACTTTTCTAAACTAAAACCCAAAGCCGGATCCAGTGATGCATTTAAATAAAATAAACCACACCATAGGGTGTTTAGAATCAACACCTTTTGTAGATCAGCTGGGACATGATTGGAGCACCAAGAAACCGAAACAGGTTTGCTCTATCAGTAGTCCACACACAAACACGTTTTGCATTCCCACCGGGTGCTAGCCCAAGAACCCTAGATCTATATGTGTATTACAGAAAAGAAAATGTTTCTTTTTTGTATTTCTCTGAAAGGGTAATTCTATTTTCAATCAACTAAATAATGGTTCATGTGATTTCCAAGGGACGAATCCTTACAATGGATTCCCGTCATTTGTTCCCAACTACCCACCGAACAATAGTTTTGAAAAACCCAAACCATCTCACTCTTTTAAAACTATTTCCCCAAGTTTAATGGAAACTTTTATGGAATTGTTTGAAAATTTAAAGTCCTCACTGGATGCCTTGAACACTAAGATGGGACAACTCGTCGAAGAGCTGAAAAATCCAAGTCAAGGCCCTTTACCAAATGATAATGATAAATTAATATGTGTTGGTAAGGATGAGAGTGATATTGAGAAAGAGTCGGAGATTTTTTAGGAAAACTCCGAGCACATGAGCAAGACTTCTTTACTCCATAATAGTGAAGAGGTGCTTCAAGATGCAAAAATTTCTAATGTAATGATTTTTGCTCATGTTGTGCAACCTTCTTTTGACCATAGTGCTCCTACGGTAGTCATACATCGGACTGTGGGGATAAGTTATGTGATCAAAAGCTCGGAAAAGATGTCTACGGGAGGAGTAGATGATACAAAATCATTTGATTATGTTCCAGATGTAATAAACAACAAATTTTCTCATGTTGTAAATGGTGATGTTGCTACTTTCTGAACATGTTTATATTCAATAAAGTAATTGATCGATTTGTGACATGATAAAGTTTGTTTTTCTACATGTGTGTTGAATGATTATATAGATAACAATAATGTTTTTGATTGGTATGAGACTTATAGAGTTTCAAGTGTTAATGATAAAGTTTTTGCACCAACAAAAAGAAAAGGACACGTGTTTAAATGGGTGCCTAAATCTGACACATCACCTGATAAGAAGGGACTCATGTTTCGATGGGTACCTAAACCGCTTAATCTGTTTTATAGATCGGGTATGTGTGGTACTTAGGTTCTAGATGCTCTAAACACATGACTTGACGAAAAGAGATCCTGACCAACTATGTAGACAAATAAGGTGGGATAGTGTTGTTCGGTAATGATCATTTCTCTTCGATAATGGGGTACGGTGATGTGATGTAAAACAATATCACAATCAAGAAAGTGTCTTGTGTAGAAGGACTTGGGCATAATCTATTCAGTATTGGTTAATTCTATGATAAGGAGTTAGAGGTGAATTTTAAGGCTAAACAGTGTAGTGTTAGAACTAAAGATGGTAAAGAGATCTTAACCGGGACAAGACGTTCAAACCTCTACACAATACATTTGTTCAATCTGAAGGCTTCAAATGTTATATGCCTCATTTCTAAAGTCTCTATGCAACAAAGTTGGTTGTGGAATAAACGACTCTCCCATCTAACTCTCAAGAATATAAATAAGTTAGTATCTGGAGGGTTGGTTAAAGGCTTACCTGAGCTTAAGTTTAAAAAGAATATATGTGTGCAGCGTGCGAAGGCAAAATGAAAAGAGCATTTCATACGTCCAAGGTTGAACATGGAACTAAGCGGCCTTTGCAGTTAATTCATATGGATTTATGTGACCTGATGAGAGTTCAGAGCATAAATGGTAAGAGATACGTCTTGGTGATGGTCGACGATTATTCTTGGTACACTTGGGTTAAGTTCTTGAGAACCAAGGATGAAGCTCCAAAGCTGATTATCTCATTCATTAAAAGTGTACAAATGAATCTATAGTTATCAGTTCAAACCATTCGAACTGATAAGGGTACTGAGTTTAAGAATAAGGTATTGGGTCCTTATCTAGAATTTGTTGGAATCATACATACCTTCTCAACAGCTCGGACTCCACAACAAAACGGAGTAGTTGAAAGAAGAAATCGTACTCTGGTGGAAGCGGCGCGTACAATGCCGACTCAATCCAAGCTTCCTTTATTTTTGTGGGGGTCGAAGTTGTAGCTACTGCGTTTTTCACTCAGAATCTTTCAGTTATCAAAAAGCGTTTTGGTAAAACTCCGTACGAGATTATGAATCAACATGTACCTAATATATAATTCTTTCATGTTTTTGGTTGCAGGTGTTTTGTATTAAATGATAAAGATGATCTCGAAAAGTTCAACTCAAAGGCTGACGATGCCATTTTCATCGGATACTTAAAAGAGTCGGTTGCATATAGAGTCTACAACAAGAGAACAAAATTTGTTAACGAAAGCGTTAATGTAACTTTTGATGAGTTAAGAGAAATGGCTTCTAAATAAGTCAGTTCAGAACTGTTGGTCCCATTTCAACAAGGCAATGATTCATATATTGATGTAGATAGTAACAAGAAGATAGATAATCAAAGTGGTGTATTATTGAAATGGAAGAACACCTAGAGAGAGAATGGATCTCTCTCTAGAACACACACAAACACCTTGGAGGCTACATTGCAATAGACACACCTCTCACAAACCGTAATTACACACACTAAACATTATATACCCCCTTGTTACACTATTAAGCCCAAGCTCATATTACTATTAATACCCCTTTACAAAACTATCTTATAATTGGACATTTTGTGTCCTAACAAGAACCCATTTTATTTTATGTGTTAGCTTTTGGACAAATCAGTTCAGGACATGTACCACAATCAGATAATCCAAATCTTGATTCCTCTTCAAAATCTCATGTTTCTGATTTATATTTATTATTTGAAAATTTCTACGATGAATATTTCGGAACTTACAATTCAAATTCTTCTGTTTTGAATAGTGACGGAGTTTCAAATGTGGAAGAACCATATTCGTTATCTGGTCCTTCAACATCGCATGTATCTGATGAATTAAACGCAACGCCTATCACTGAAATTCACCAAGATGTAATTCAAGAGAATAAAACTTCAAGTGATGAATCCCCGATTCAAGTTCAAGCAGAATTTCCTATTAATGATTCCAGCTCAGAAACTCCAATATGTCTTCAGATGTACCAGAGCTTGTTTCTTTAGCAATGAATCAATCTGTTCAGAATTCTGACATTGAACCATCGCTTAAGTATCTTCAAGATAACCCGAGTACTTATGTGGATCCTAGCTATGATAAATCATCATATCAACCACTTCCTCACAGTCATAAGTGGATAAAGGATCATCCTTTACATCAAATCATAGGAGACCCTACATCTTCTATGAGAGCACAATTTGCGTCCGCGAATGAGTATTTATTCACAACCTTTCTTAGCAGGATAGAACCAACAAAGGTGTCTAAGGCGCTTGAAGATCTTGAATGGATAGTAGCCATGCAGGAAAAGCTGAATCAATTTGAAAAATTAAAAGTTCGGCGATTAGTGCCTCATCCGAAGGATAAGTCTATCATTGGTACAAAATTGATTTTTGTTGGGTCTAGAAAGCCCCAATTAAATAGAAAGTTTTATAAAGTCAAAGATGTCCATGTAAAGTCAAAGTCATTGTATTTTACTTTGTAATATGTCATTTGGGCTTTGGGAGTTTAATGGGAGTTAAATGGGCTTGGGCCCATATCTTGTATTTTGGACACTATAAATAAGTGTCTTGGGCTTCATTTGTCATTTGAGACTTTGAGATATTAAGAGACTTGTAAACACTGTGAGTTGAGAGCTTTGTACGTTCAATTTCTCCCTCCATTGTATTCAAAGCTTATGAGTAGAAATCATTCAATAAAATGATCTTCATACCTACTTCTACTCAATTTATATGGAGTATCTTGATTGTTGCTTGATTACGGGTCCTACAATTCGTATCAGAGCTTAATCGAATCAATTTTCATTCGATACGATCATTTTTGCAACAATTCAAGAATTCAAGATCTAATTTGAAGAATTAGAGATTCAAGATTGTTCTTATTCGTATGTTACAATTTAAGGTAATTTTTATGTGATCCTACACATCTTGAAGAAGTATTTTTTGTTTTGGAGAAAGGTTTCTTGATCTTGATAGTTCTTGGTGGAGAGAAGAGATTAGTTGATTGATAATCTTCTTCTAAATTCGTTTCTGCATGCCAATTGCTCGATGAAATGTCTACAGCAGATTTGATATTGTTTTTAGTTGGTAAAAGTCAGATCTGAAAGGATTTTAGATCTTCAATTGTTTAAAATCAACCTTCTGGAGTTGCAGACCAGAAACGTGATTCTTTGCAATTTTTGTTCTAAGAAGATTTATGGAGATCGGCTTATCGTTCTACAACAAATTAAATTGGTGGGCATTTTATATGTTTTGGAGAATTTATGATAGATCAAGATTCTAGAAGTTAATTTGATTATGTGACACCAAAATTTCATGATTCGTACTTAATCAAGAGGCTGTTAAGTTTTTCAAGAAGTTGTTGTTAGTTTGCTGTCCAATCAAGAATTCGAAGTATACAATAGACGTGTTGTTCATGCCAAAAGTGAAAGTTATTGTTTCAATTCAATATGGTTGCTACCGTCCAGATTCGTTAATGTGATCTTGTTTCAATTCAAGATGGTTATTCAGATTTCAATCTTTATTGTTCAAACTTTGACTTGATAGTGTGATATTCAAGAATATATAGAACTCGAAGTGCAGATCATCCAACATAAGTGTGCGACAAATTGATAGAAGTGTTTTCTACAGAGTTATGTTCATCCAGATTTCAGAGTGTTGTTCATGTGCTTCAAATTGTGAATCGGACTAAGAAATGGTGCAGCAGATTCTAACTGTTTAACTGATTTGTTGCTGTCAGAATATTCAAAACAACACGTTTGTGAAAACAGCAAGTTGCTGTCAGTTATAACAGATTCTATAAGCTGTAAAACAAACGTCAAGTTGCTGTCAAAATGTGCAGATTTTGGGGCTGCACTGTGCTGATATTCGTTGTTTTGAAAACAAGAAAATACCAAGCTATCGGGGGCTGCTGTTTGCTGTCAAAACAGCAAGATGTTTGCTGATTGGTTGCTATGTTCATTTTGGTGCTGATTGGAGCTGTCCAAAACAGCAGATTTGGGTTTGTTGTCAAAGGAAAAAGTTTGTTGTTGACAAAAACAAGAAGTTTGCTGTCAGTTTCGATCATAACAGAAAGTTTGTTAACTTTCGGTTCAAACAGAAAAGTGCAGCACACTTCAGAAAGTTGCGCAGTATGGCAGAAAATTGGAGATATTTCGATCAAAGCTAATCAGAGTTATGATCGTACTTATTCAGAGTTTGTTCAGAAGGGTGTTCAGAGTTATAACATCTGAGTTTGTTCAGAAGGATGTTCAGATTTGTTCTCAGATTGTTTAAGTTGATCAGATCATAAAGTTCATAATTTGTTTGTGATTTCAGAAGTGTAAGTCAATGAATTCAGAGGTCTAATTATATGTATTCGGATCTGATTTCAAGTTCAAAGTTGTTGTTCCAAGTTCTGAAACAATTTGTTCAAAGTTATAAAGCATGCTCATTCAAAGATTTCATCAAAGGTCTTCAGAGTTCCAAGCCTTTCAGTTCAGATTTCTAATCATGTTTTGTCAGAATTCTGAATATGTATATTCAGAATTCTGATCAAGGCCATTCAGAACTTTCACTTAGACTTTTCAGAGCAAAAGTGTGATACTTGACAACTTTGCGCACCTGTCATATTTTGCTCAGAACTCTCTCCTCGAAGCTCCAAATTTGACGAGTCCAGATGCGTTGGATTCCTAAGACACAGATGAACATTTTTCATGTTTTGAGTTTGGTCTGAATCAGTATTCTTATTGGTCAGATTCTGTGTCAAAGTCAGTATATAGCTGCTGGACCGAAGCAACGTTTTTCACGATATTTCTCCCAAATTTTCAGAAAGGTGTTCTATCTTCTATTTTTGTGGATCCAAGCTGAGTTATTGAAGTGTGTTGAGACACTCCCTCCTCTGATCTTAATGGATTAATCTCTTGAGCTTAATGGTCATTCAACTCGCATTTCAAAGACGGATTCTTTGTTACAAACTGAAAATTTGCACTATGGTTTGTCACGTAGCTCGCACATTACTTTCTTGTGGGCTTAACGAATGTGCTGAGTTTCTTCAGATGGAGCTGAATATTTTTTTTGTGCATTCAGTCGAGCTTATTGCACAATAAATCCGATTTTAAAGTTGAAACTTGTGAAGAAGAAGAGCAAATTTTGTGGGGGAGCTTGGATGGATTTACAAGGCGTGAAGATGTGCAACACTACAGTTTTCAAAGAAATCAAGGGGGAGATCATTTGAATATGCTTTCTTTATAAAACCTTAGGGGGAGATTGTTAGGTCTAGAAAGCCCCAATTAAATAGAAAGTTTTATAAAGTCAAAGATGTCCATGTAAAGTCAAAGTCATTGTATTTTACTTTGTAATATGTCATTTGGGCTTTGGAAGTTTAATGGGAGTTAAATAGGCCTGGGCCCATATCTTGTATTTTGGACACTATAAATAAGTGTCTTGGGCTTCATTTGTCATTTGAGACTTTGAGATATTAAGAGACTTGTAAACACTGTGAGTTGAGAGCTTTGTACGTTCAATTTCTCCCTCCATTGTATTCAAAGCTTATGAGTAGAAATCATTCAATAAAATGATCTTCATACCTACTTCTACTCAATTTATATAGAGTATCTTGATTGTTTCTTGATTACGGGTCCTACAATTTTCAAGAACAAGAAAGATGAAGATGGTGTTGTAGTTCGAAATAGGGCTAGACTAGTAGCGAAGGGTTATAGACAACATGAAGGAGTAGATTATGATGAGACACTTGCACCGGTGGCTAGAATCAAAGCGATTAGAATCTTCTTAGCCTACCCAGCTCACAAAAACTTCGCCGTTTATCAAATGGATGTGAAGACTGCTTTCCTCCATGGCATTTTAAAAGAGGAAATGTGTGTGCATCAATCTGAAGGCTTTGTGGATGAGTCTAAAATCGAATCATGTTTACATCCTCGATAAAGCTCTTTACCGTTTAAAACAAGCTCCAATGGTCCAGCCAGGGTCGGAGGGACCTACCCAAAGAGTACCCATGCCTCAGTTGAGCAGAGCGAGGGTTTAGGTCTAGTTGAGCAGGATCAGGCACCTGAGGTTCTTATTCGAATTATGCCGGGGGAAAATGAAAATGAGAGGGGTACAACAGGAGAAGGGGATGCTTATGTTTTTGAAATTCCAGCTGACATATTCCACAAGGGGAAACAACTGAGAATATTAACACAGATATTCCTAAGAAGAATCTACATGTTTCTACAGATTCCTCAGATGACGACAGTACAGATATTGACAGATCTGAATGATGATCCAAATGATGGAGATGATCAATTTATGATTGTTTCAAGTGTTAATAGAAACAAAGTAATCACTCTGATTACCGGAGTTGAATGGGAGAATGAGGGAGACTTAGTCGAAAATACCGAGAGGGAGTGCATTGGGACATCAAAAGAATATGGTGAGAGTGCGAAAGGATTAAAAGAAAATAAAAATTCTATCCATACCGTGTCAGTCACCCAGGTAGCCACATCTGCTATCGGATCCTATGTGTTGGGATCTGGTATTGAAGAAGTCGTCATGGACCCAGTGACGTGTGTACTTACCCTTCCCAACCACTCAACCATATCCCAACAGATGGTTGTTTCACGAACCCATAGAGATATAACACAAAGTATATCGACCTCTCATTCGAAAAGTGTTGGTATTGAAATAGGTAGACACCAAATCTAGTCGCCAACTTATATTCTTCCATTATCGAGTCTTGTGCCCGGAACACATTTAGGGACACATTTTGAGTCTATTGTTGCTAGTCTTTGTTACGCAACCAAAAACACCCAGAGTGATACCATCTTTTGGTATTTCACGAGGACCGGGTGGAAATTCTACCAGTGCTAACATCATCAACAGTTGATTCAACCGTCGTGTCAACTAGTATCATAAGTGGACTAAGTGTTGTTAGACTCCCGGAATCTGTTTTCAGAGAACAATTAGACGTCGCTCTAAAGACTGTCAACCTATATTTGGCTAATAAATTGGATGAGATAAAGCGGTTGTTGAAAGGAAAGTCGGTTGTTGAACATATGTCTACACCACCTCCTCATCCACCACCTCAAAGGTAGTCAGAAGATCTTTTCGTGGATAGGCTTAAATCTCTTTTGTATGCTAAGATCTTATCTCAAGTTGAAGAGGCGGATTCTACACATGTTGATCTAATTAGGGATCTGAGAAGACAGATTGAGGCTTCAGCTAACGTAGTTACAAGGACGAAGTTCAGTGAATTCAAAATTGAAGTCAAGACCAGTTTTACAAGTTTGACAGACCCTGTAAAGACCTCAACTGAATCCTTGAAAAACACTTTACAAGCTTTATCCGAAAGGGTTCAATCCTTGGAGGATACCTGTAAAGCATAAGCCGACGGTAAGAAATAAAAACATGAGGATCCAGATGATCCAAATCATCATGAGGGGGGAGAACAAGACATAAAGAGTTACTGAAGGTGCAAGTGCTAGGGTATATTTAGTTGAACCTGAGGATTTAAATGAAAATTCTGAGAATGTACAAGCTTTTGGAGATATTCAAGAAGCTGAGTGTGTGAAAGATGTTGGTATAAGTGCTGCTGAGCACAATTTGCAATTGACAATATATGTTGATCCAAATGTAGAACCTACGGTTGAAAAGACTGAGGTTGTTGATACAAGGACGGAAGAAGAGCAAAAGGCTGATAATATGTTGAATTATATAATCTACATATCATATGAAAAGGAGTCAGAATCAGCTAAAGCTCAAAATAAAAGAAGAGATAGAGACCTTTTATGACAATGAATTTGAAGAAGAAAGGGATTTTGATATGTTGAATTAGATTACATAAATTGTTCCCGAGTCACTAGCAAAAGAGCAACTACCATGAGAACCTCCTATGGCAGAACCGCATGCTGAATCGTCAAGAAGATCTGATCATGCACCCGACAGAGTCAGAAAATGTTGCAAGGTGGGAGCACAACATCATAAGACTTGCATTTATTGAGGACACATAAAAGAAAATCTCTGTCAGAAGGCTTAAAGAGTTGGAGATTACTGAATTCAATAAAGATCAACAGATTGAAATTCTTCATATGATAAAATCACAGATCTAGCATGAACGCTTTGTTAAGACCAAGCATACAATTATATCCATCACAAAAGTCTACACTATAAATCTTGTCCATGTGTGGTATCTAGTTTTTTATGTTACAAGACATGACACGAAAATTTGGATGTTCTCAGAAACAAACTTTTATTTACTAGAGCTACAAGATCTTGAATATATGTACTTTGAGTTTTGACAAAGAACCATCGGATCCGAAGATATCACAATTGCCTTGAATGCTGTGATAAGATTTATGAGAAGACAAGTGAAGTACTCTTAAATTCCTGATCTTGCAAATTGGATGTGAAAGCAATTAGAGGTGAATCTGCTTAAGTCAAATAAGAGTCTTCCTGACATTAAAAACTTACTAGTGTTTATGATTTTGGAAGGGCCTGAATTTGGGGTAATCTATCAGAATGTCAAAGGTGAAAGATGCTTCATGAGATTTGGTGAGATTGGAAAATATTCAGATGGTACATTGAAAGTTATTAAACTCAAGTTGAATAACAAGATGGATCTTGATAAAAATGAGAAAGTGAAGATGAATGAAAAAATAGAGAGTTGATTATCAGAGCCTTGGACACAATTCAGGAAAGACTGAGCTATAGGAATGAAATCAGAAGGATTGAAACTTATTTTGGATTGCGAAACAGAAGACGGAGATTTATTTGATTTGTTGCTTGATACAAAGGGAGAGAATGTGAGAGCTTATTTATTTTATTCAAGTAGAGGGACTAAAACTGAAAATACCCTTGGGGTATAAATAGTTTTTGTATTTGCTTATTCACAACTTTGCATTTTGTCAAGAGCTTATCTATGAGAAAATCGTGCAATACTCTCTCTCTAAATAGTTATATGATAGATTGTTTCCTCCATTGTTGATTCTCTTGATCTTGTTCTTGATTCTTGATTCATATACTTATATTTGGGATTTACACTTGTCATCCTTGGTTCTAGTAGATGAAGAAGGTTGATTTGGGGTTATCAGCGATTGGTTGTGGTCTTTTAAACCTTTCTTTCTTGCAAATCTTCTAAAGGGGTTAGTTAGGAGTGCAAGTGACTTATCAAACTCTGAAAGATCAACGTTTGATCAGTCCCCAGAGTTAGAAGGATCTAACTCAGTGATAGTGAGAGTAGAAGAGCACTAAGAGGGGACAATCTGTAAAGAGACTAAAACAACATGAGTGATTTTGGAGTCTTTTGAATCTTTTTAAGATTCTTCCGCAGTTGACGAGATTGCTCATGATTCAACATAATGTCATACAATGAGCCGAGAGACAAGTTTTATGGTCTTCTGTCAGCTTGAGACACATTGAATAAATGTCTTAGCTTTCAATAAGACATTCTAGAAACTTTGTCAGAGTTTCATGGTTGGAATATTCCTAACCTACAGATCTAAGGTAAATTAATAAGCAGTTAAAGCATTGATGTACCTCAGACAAATACTCATTTTTACTATAAATGAACATTCGTATTGTCTCACTAGATTTATTTTCTGATCTCTTGTACTTCAGTACCTTCATATTGAACACAAATTATGTCCCACATGTCTTTGGAGGTTTTAAGATTCATGACAAAATGATATACTTAATCAGGGAGTGCCATTGCAATGACAGTTTGAGCTTAGGTGTCAATGGCAATCATTCTTATCTTCATCAGTCCATTGATGAACTTGTTTTGCTACCACTCTTTTGGGTATTTCTTCAATAGTAGCAATAGCAGGAACATCAGGAGTGAGGACAAATGAAACATATGGTCCATTCTCAACATAGTGGCAAATAGAGGGATCTACACCTTCGAGAAAGAGAGTCATATGATTTTTCCAGAGACCAAAGTTGTCTCTGCTAAATCATGGAGGTTTTTGCAAGAGAACCATTATCGTAATAGTTGTTTGTGTTTTGAGCCATTTGAAGAATAGCAAGGAAGTGATTTGCAAGAGTTTTTAGACAACACTACTCTAATACACTTGTTGGTCCGAATGGGTTCTACAAGAGTTAATCAGTTTGTATAAGGGAGTGGATGAATACAAACACACAATTTTTACTTTTTAGGTTTTTTTATTAATTAATGATAAAACAACAGAATTTACAGATTGTTGCGGAATAAGATAAGGTAATCCTAATCTAAACAATCCATGATAATCGCTAAGTTTTCTTGCATAAGAAAAGTAAGAACAAGAGAGAAGAGAGTTTGAAGAAAGAAAACTTCAAAGAGGTAGTGTAAAGAATGAGCTCTTCACTACTATTTATACATAGTGCATTTAAATCACCTCAGAAGGTACAATCCACGTGTCAAAAGATGGGTGAAATGCATGTCCTTGTCCTTTTGCTTTAGCATGCTTTTGGCTACATGTGAACAGTAAGGCTAGGTAGTTGGTAAACATGATTGGGGACAGAAAAACAATCGTACTTTTGTACCTTCGTCCTTTTGTGCAAGAGAGTAAGACAAACATAAATCTTGTAGAGCAAGACTCATGATCAGTGATAGTAGGGGTGTAAATAGGTCAGATTGGGTTGGGTTCAGGTTCAACCTATTTATTAATTGGGTTGAAAACCTCAACCCAACCCAACCTGTTTAAGTAAATGGGTTGAGATTTTCAACCCAACCCAACCTGGTACTTAAATGGGTTGGTAGCGGGTTGACCTGTTTATGATTTTCTCAACCCAACGTGTTTAATAAATGAGTTGAACCTGGGTTGACCCATTTAATTTTAAAACTTTAAATGAAATAAAAAGGACTAAAACATAATTCCATGACAAATACTCAAGTCACAACCACAAAACCAAATAAATTGTTCACAGTTTCAATAAAACACAACCATAAAGTGAAATAAATTGTTCAGAGTTTCAATAACACAACCATAAAGTCAAACAAATAAGTTTCTAGGGTCGGCGTCGATCTCTTGGCTGGAACTAGAAGGAAGTGTCGACTAGGGTTTAGAGAGTTTAGACTTTGAAAGTTTGAACGATGGAATATTGAAATGGAAGGACCAAAGGAGTTCTGTTTAGACTTTAATGGAATCATATTTAGTTTTTTTATTAACTTTTTAATTATTAATTATAATTAAATAATGATAATAAATTAAAAACAAGTCATAAATAGTTTACAAACAAGTTGTAAATGGATTGAAAGCTGGTTGTAAAAGGGTTAAAAACAGGTTGTAAATGAGTTGAAATCAGGTTGGAAACATGTCGAAAATTTCAACCCAACCCATTTATTAATTGGGTTAGGCGGGTTAACCCATTTAACTTAAATGGGTTGAAACCAACCTGCTACTACTGGGTTTGGTTCGGGTTGGGTTGACGGATTGTGTCACTTTTTGCCACCCCTAAGTGATAGACTTGAATCGCTGAGAAACTTTTCAGCCATCACTGAGTCTTGGTTAGATCTTCACACGCTGTAGTCAATCTTGGTTTCACTAAAAGCTGCTTTAGATCATGAGTAAGCCCTGCTGAATGTTTCATTGGTGTTAGGTTTTGTCTTCGGGGATTACTTAAGTTAATTGTTGCAATACGTGTTCAACGATCAATGAACACACTTAGTGCTTGGTTGCTGAATTTGATACAAGTAAACTATAACAGTCCTAAGTAATTTTCACTAAGTATAAGGATCATCATCGAATTACTGAGAGAGCTTGGATCAACAGTTATTGCATCAACAACTTGTATATTGTGCTTTGAAAGTAATAATTAAGAGATTTTCCAATTTTATGCTATATATGTAGTACATCATGCATAAGGTGTTGTAACTAAGAGTTTATACTTGAATGCTTATTAATGTAGCATAGATTAACCTTCTTGGGACCAACAACCACCATTGTCCACCATCTTTACATCCTCCACTATCACCATCGTCCACCAACCACCACCGCCTCTATCTCCACCACCATTGTCGTTGCACCAACCTCCACTACGTCTATTGCCTACCGTTTTTACAACCTCCATAATCACCATTCTCCACCATCAGCTACCAATACAACCGCCAACCGCCACATAGCCACAACTACCATCTCCATCACTGTTCATCATTACATTCTCCACAGTCGTTGTCGTCCACCGGTCAACACCACCTCTACCTTACCACCATTGTCGTTGCAACAATCTCCACCCTGTATTTAGGGGGCAACTTATCTACTCTTGTCTTAACAACGCTAATTATACCAAACACAAGATAAACAATATGTTTTGTCAAATTATATATGTGCATCAAAGTTGGCTCTATTTCTATATAATATTTGCAAGCGTTTTACTTGCCAAGTTACTTTCAAGTTTTTAAACATAAACCCTCTATAAACCCTAACACTGAGCTCTCGCGCCATCGGAAGATGAAAAAACAACGGCGAGAAACAACAGAAGAATCCATGGAAGGATCCACCGGCGCCGCTATCTCTTTGACCGGTGAATCGGATATATGTCAAGAACTCCTAGATCGTTACGGCAAATCCGCCGCACCTCAACACCGCCACCTCTGCGCAACCGCTGCCGCTACCCGCTCTATCATACAATCCGAATCGCTGCCACTCATACCACTTTCGTATTTCGCTGCCACCATTGATGCCCTCTCTGATACCTCCAGAACAACCCATGACGCTGATGCAGTGTCTGCGCTGTCGTCGTTTTTGGCAATTGTGTTGCCTCTGGTTCCTGAGAAGTCTATAGCGACGTCCAAGGCGGCTGAGGCTGTAGAGATT
This sequence comes from Saussurea involucrata, assembly GCA_033807775.1. Lineage (NCBI taxonomy): Eukaryota > Viridiplantae > Streptophyta > Magnoliopsida > Asterales > Asteraceae > Saussurea > Saussurea involucrata. The sequence goes on from CM066314.1 coordinate 165,994,014, forward strand.
GTGGTTGAGCTGATTGAGAGTCCATGCGAGGGTTTGCCGGTTTCGAGTGTGAGGGCTTTGGTCAAGTGTTTGGGGGTGTTGCTGGAGTTTTGTAATTTGGACGATTGGGAGTCGGTTAAATTAGGTTTCCAGACGCTTATGAAGTATTCAATAGATAAGCGTCCAAAGGTATGTTGTCGCTATTGCTACTGGCTTTTCTACGTTATAAATTTGTGCCAATTGCAACAATAATGAATGGTTGTAGTAGTAGGTAATAGGTTATCATTTTTCATAAATCAAATGAAGCGCATGAAGCAGAATGAACTCTCAAGCATTAGTATTTATACATCTACAATTTCCACGACATGTCCTCTTCTTCTCTTGCATAAGCTATATTGTCATAAGGAAAGGAAAGAACTTGAAGTCAAATGTACAGGTTCACTTTATACGGTTAGTTTTTTTTCCAGCGATATACAGTAGCATTGACTAAAGTTCACATTAGCAGAATTTGATTATCTTCTATTAGTAGGACAACTATTTTTACGCCTGTTATGTTATATCTGCTTATGCACATTGAGGTTCCAGACAGTAATACTAACTTCCAAGCCAGAACTGCGAAGGCGCCATAAGCCTTCTGATGCAATTTGTCGGTGAAAGTTTATCGCTTGCAATCTATGTGGATACGGTAGTAGCTAACAAAAACTCACCAAAGTGATAGATTTTAATTTGTTTTCCCCCAAACAAAAGACATGAACATTGTTTGAACACTAGCGTGAGATAGATGAGAGAAATAGGTGCTCAAGGGCATACAAATGTAAGTATGCTCTAAAGTATTATGTAGCACTCTGCTGGTCCCATTTATAATGTGTTCATGGCTCAATATAATATAATATTCTAATATATATATATATACACATATATAGACATCATTTGCATGTAAATTAAGTATGTATTTGGCTCTTGGTGCATTCTCAAAGTACCAACTAATTCTGAGCTGATGCTGTAATTATTCATGCTTCTTATAGCATAAATTAGAAATCATCTTGATAATTATATTTCAGATGACATTGTGATTTTCTACCATTTACAGGTCAGAAAATGTGCTCAAGATTGTGTTGTGAAGGTCTTCAAATCTTTTCAATCCCCTCCTGTGAAAAAAAGGGCAAGCAAGTTGGTATTAAAATCATTAAAAACTTATATGCCGTTGGCAGTTAAAACAGTTGCTTCAAGATCTGTAGATGGATCTAAAGATGATAATTTATCGAAATATGAACACTTGGAGGTTCTACATATGTTAAATTTATTGAAATTTCTGGTCCCTCATTTACCTAGCAAAGTCATATCAGAGGCTGTTGTAGAATTACAAAAAGCTATAAGTGCCAAGTTCTCAGCATTAACAAGGCATGTTTTTGATGTTATGGAAGAGATACTCCGATTCTTGGAAGTTGGATCGACGATTCCAGATATTGTAAAGATAGTCACAACACTTGCGTCATATATATCTATGAAGCAGAACCCAGTAGACACCATTTTTTCTGCATCAGCTCTACTTGTGAATTTTCTTACCAAATTTCAAGTCGGAGATCCAGACAAATGGAATAGCCATTATTCTTTAGTCATCGGCTCTATAACAGGTAGATTTATATATTCGTTTGATATGATTAGTGATATGATTATATTTCTTGATTTGCTAAGGATGGGAACAATGAAGTGTCAGCTTTCTAAATTCTGACATTGAAAATGTGCCATGAAACTCATTAACCAAGGTGCAACTGTGCAAGAAACACCTGCAGATGCAAGATGAAACTCGGAGACATGCCGTGATATTTGACATAAATAAGACAAAAATGTAGAAATAAAGAGTAACTACGAATGAGAATAACAGATATATGCTTTCTTTCTTTATTTCATCAAACACATGCTTGTTGAGGAACTTGCACGACTTCAATTCTTGTATTGACGAGAAGTGATGTTCATATTTTAGAAACATTTCTTGTTGATGTTACTTGTTAGATGTTTTGTGGTATTCCACCTAGTTGTATATGCAATACTTGTACTAACTCTTTGTATGTACTTTTAGGTCTTCTGACATCTGAAGCTACTGCTACAAAGGCTTCAATTATTATAAAAGAAATGATAAACAATCATGTTGATGTAGATATCTTGTTGAGTTCGAAGATGATGCTTGCAGATGAAAATTATGTAGATTCCAAAGAATCAAGAATAATGAAATCTTTATGCGATGCGCTTCTTAAAGTTCTAAGTACCAATAGAGGAATTCCAAATGAGCATACTTTGGCTGTCATCTCTGTTTTATTTCTCAAACTTGGTAAGCCCTTGAAGCAAACTCAGCACATTCTTATTGCAAATTATACTTCAGGCTAATGAAAAAGCTTTTGCAAATATAAATTATCGTTTTATTTTTATTTATTCATGTATATCTATTTGTTTCTTGTCTAAATAGGAAAGACTTCTTATCACTTCACATCTTATATTCCAGGGTAACAAATCTAATGTGTTACTTTTAATAGGACGTAGTGATATTTTATAACAGTGCCTATAGTTTTATATGTTAGTTTCCTGCCGAAAATTACCATATAAAATTGTTCATCAAAGTTGAAATGTTTCATTGTTTCTGTTTGTGAGCAAAAAGTATTGGATAGAAGTGATATTGAGATGCTCATCTACGACACACAAGGAAAAAACCGAATGCGTTTGATCTTCTTACATATAGAAGAACAAAGCAGTAGCATGCTACCGACACGTTAACTGCATGAAGATCAAGTAAATGAAAAAAGAACTTTAAATAACTCTAGTGAGTACTTATTCGATAGTAGACTGTCTGACATGAAAAGCATCAACTATGACTCAGGTTGTTATGAATGCCACTTTTTCTATACTAGTGGACTTGCATCAATTTTGTATATAAAGATAATTCCGTTGGAAAATTCTGTTTTCATGGGTTGTCGTATGCTGCAGAACTAGTATCTTATATGGTGGATGTTGTGAATGCCTTACATGTTAGGAATCAGTTGACGAGCTTTGTGTTTTTTCGCCTCATGTAAATAAGCTAGCACATAGCAGCTATGCAGTTAATTGCGCGGTCAGCGGTGGTACACAAAACAGCGGTGCATTATAGCGCTACCACAAATAGCGGCCACAATTACCGCTAATCATCGCATTTTGAACCCCAAATAGTGGCTGCAATTACCAAATTTTCTTTTGGGGCGGTTTTGGACCTTTTTTTGTTAAACTTACGGGTTTATTTTGAGTGCACTTCTGTTTTGTGTGGGCTATTTATACTCTTAGTTGGCCTATCAACAAAAGCAACAATTATCGATCCCACGGTTTCACAATCCAAAACTTTGGTTTATCGATTTTAAAGTCCAAAACCATTCCATAGGTCTCTTCAAATCTTGCTTAATTCCACAATCCCGTTCGATTGTGCTTTTATCGAGACCTTCTACTATTCATTTTCGATTGCTTCTACTTTTGAACACTAACACTTGCTATCAGGTAACGGTTTCTGACGTTATGTTTCAGTTTCTAATTGTTGGAATTGGATGCCACTTTTTTGGATGGTTTCTGTTTCAGTCCCATGGTTTCTATTTCAGTCCCTAATGGTTTTTGACTTTGTTGTTTAACCATTTAAGCTTAGCTTGATTATTATTTTGTTGTTTGTGCATTAAGTATTTGTTTTTATAGCCATGCAACATATCAAGTTAAACACACACACACACACACACACACATATATATATATTCATATTTATTTTCTGAACCTAATTTTTTACCGCTATACTACCGCGACAACCACAATATCAAACAAATCACAGTCCTGACCACGATTTCCAAATCAACCATGTTAACGGCTTAACATAGTAGAAGGAAATTAAGTGTTCATTGTTTGATTTGTTAGGTATGCTATAGGTTCATTATGTTTCTTGTCTGACATTTTTTAGCAGATGGAGACATGGGATGCACTAATATAAATGTTGAGTATCTTCGGTTTTAGGAGTGTTTTTTTGTTCATAGAGTTGGCATGAGGTTACAAATGACGTGTCTACAAAATGATGTGAAGAGACTTTCTATGTATATTGCTTTCACACTAAGGATTGTATAAGATTGCCTGAAGTTAACTAAAGCCTTTATGCTAAACTATTTGGACTATGGGTTGTGTAGAAATTGAAGGAAAAGATGTGCTACTTACCAATGTATTTCATCTTGTTTATCTCCCTCTTCATTATTATATATTTTGTGGCTCACTCTCAAATTGGAAGACAAATTTTGATTGACCATTGAATTGGAAAATGGTAACCGGAACTCTTTCATCTTCATATAGTTGGGAAACCTCAACACCCAGAGGCTCAACGCTCTGTGGGGTGCTGATTGTTAATAAACGTTGAACTCCCCTTCTTTCGGGGTACCGACACAACTTCAGCTTCAATCATGGTGGTTCGGACAAGGGCTTACAACTCGGGAAAACCAATTGGGGAGATTCCACAACTCTTTAGACCAAGAACTACAACATAAAAGGGAATGGGGACTTTGTATTCGTTGTGACGAGAAGGGAGTGTCAGACATCGTTGCTACCAAAGGAAGCTTAGTGTTCTAGCTCAGGAAGACAACGTGAGAGGGAACGAGTGCTAGATCGGGTGAGAAGACCCGTTCTGAGATCTCCATGAACTTGGTATTGGGACTTATCAACTTCAAGGCATTGAAATTGAAAGGAACACTAGCTGGATCGAAGGTGGTGATTATGATTGACTTCGGGGCAACCCATAACATCTTGTCAATCGAAATCTTTCAGAAGTTCGAAAACCATCTAGCTAGCAATATGGGGGAGTTTGGCGCATGACTAGGTACAAGGAAACAATCTTGGGGGGGTGAGTGCTAGGGGTGGTGTTAAATGTTGAAGGGTTAGATGTTCTTGAAGCTTTTCTTCCCCTTCCTCTTGGGATTTGGGTATCGAGTCGTGGAATAATTGGGAGCGGTAACCAACTAATTGGAAAACCCAAGTGATGAAGTTCTGCGTCAATGGGGTGGCGATCACATGGAAGGGCCATCCTTCTTTGAATTAGGCTCTGGTAACGTTGAAGAACATGCTACGGACTATGACAAAGGAGGGGGGAGGGTACTAGTTATAATTGAATTAGGTTGAACTAACAAAACAACATTTCCGTTACTCCAAAAACTTTTTGCAGGGGGTCATTTGTTGTATCAATTTGAATGGTCTTGCGGTCTCTCTCTCTCTCTCTCACGTATGCAATCAACTTAGAGAAAGGGTTGATCCGATCTTCATACGATCTTATCGCTTCCCTCAAGCATAAGGCTGAAATAGAGTAGTTGATGCAAGACATGTTACGTTCAAGGATCATTCAACCTTCTTGAGGCCCTTTTTTCTAGTCTAGTGCTCTTAGTCAAAAAGAATGACGGATCATGGAGGTTTTGCTCGGAGTATAGGGTGCTAAATATGCCACATTCTTGCATCTTGCCTCTTCAACTCAATGAGAATTTAGAGTTAGAAGTGTAGCCATAGCTATTAATGGGGGTCGGTTAGCAGGCCATGAATGACAGTGGATTGAAGTGTTGTTAAAATGGAAAGCTTTACCGGATTGTGAGTCTATTTTGGGAAGACTTCTCTGCAATGCAACACGCCTTCCCTGACTTCCACCTTGAGGACAAGGTGGCCGTTTGGGGGCAGGGCACCCATTTGATTTACATATAGTTGAAGAAATAATCCAAATCAGATCATTTAGGAGGGGACCACCTTCGGGGCAATGGTGTTGGCCATTCTGTTGGAAAAGGGCAAAGTGGGGAATATTATGTTAGGGGCCTAGTATAAATAAAGGGGAATGGGAGGAGTAGTGGCATGTAGAAATGTTATTATGTATGTGAGATCCTAGCGTCTTGAATTTCTAGGTGTGTTTTTGCTTTATTGCTTCAATCCAAGCTTGGCCAGCGGTTTCATCTTCAATTCTACTCTTCCTCAATTGCATATTTTTCTGTTTTTTAACATATAGTGGTAAGATTAAATAATTATTTCTGTTACATACATGATGATTCTTGCCATTGTATGGTTTAAGTTTACTGTGCTTTTCAAATCAGATGATGTTTCTCTTTTCTATGTTATTACATCTGTTGTATGTGTCATTGTTATTGTCATAAGCACTTTATACAGATCATTGTTTTTTTAAATATATTTAGGGAAGAATTCTGATATCTACATGGGGAGCATACTTCTGAAGCTTGCAAGTTTTATGACAGTTGCATCTGGAGACACTTCTGATGTAAAGCATGTAAGTGTTTTTCAGAACTCATTTCTATCTGTGTAGACATATATTCTTGAATTTTCAACCTATTGTAACCTTCTACACTCTGTCCATGACTTTGATGTCATAGATTTAATTACATTAGTTGTCCATAAATTGCCTGTGATGTTATGCTGTGCATATTCTAGGCTACTAGCTTCTTTATATATATATATATATATACTTCGCCATGTACGTCTAGTATGGATGCACTTATTTAACGTTATGTTGTTCGTGCTGGTATTTGATATTACAGCTTCAGGAGTGTTTGGGGTCTGCTGTAATTGCTATGGGACCGGAGAAACTACTTGAGGCCTTACCTATTGCTGTTGATGTCACTGATCTAACCTGCTCAAATATTTGGTTAATACCTATTTTGAAGGACTATGTTGCTGGATCCTCCTTGGGGTTCTTTATAGAGAGTATAATACCTCTAGCTGAATCCTTTCAAGAGGCATGCCAAAAAGGTACTTCGTCAAGTATATTACAGACCATGACACGAAGCCATGAAAATATGTTCTAAGTTTATCAATTTCCTACCATCCTTTGTATACAGTGTCTTCTTCATGGACTGCTTAATGAGAAATCTAATCCAAAAGGAACAACTCATAAGCAAATTGTGTGATTGTTTCCCCTTTACATCATTCGGTAACACAACAATGGAATGAAAATGCTTACTTTTTCCTCTGTTGTTTCTTAAAGAACTTAAACATTTCCATTGGTGCAAGTGTATTTGTATGATGCATTGTGGTGACCAGTCAGGATTTGTATTTCTGTTCATGCTCCTTTCTTCTCACAAAATCCATGAAGGGTTATAATGCAGTGGTACGGAGAATATAACTTCATCATGGAATAAATTTGTCCTTTTTTTCAGTTAAAAAGTCAGTAATTCAAGAAGAACTGCAGGCTCATGCCCGGGGCTGTTGGGAATTATTGCCTGCCTTCTGTTGCTATCCACATGACATGCATAAAAAATTTCAGTCGTTGGCAAAACTTTTGATTTCATGTCTCAGAAAGGATTCCTTTATGCTTGAGAATATTTCCATTGCCTTGCAGGTACTATCTCTAATTGATTATGCTGTAAAATTATTTTTTTCATTATGGTTCTTCTTGACTATTTTGTTCTCATATGCATGAATGCTTGCGTTTTTCTGTAGCATCTTGTGAAGCAAAACAGGAGCGTCCTTAGTGGTGACCAGGGTGATGTTGAGGCATCTAAACTTTCAAAGATGAGTTACTCGAAAAAAACTGCTACCAAGAACATCAAGGCTTTGGCATCATGTTCAGAGGAGTTACTTAAGGCTTTTACAAAACTTCTAGTTAAAGTGCCTCTCGAGAAGCATGCTTTCTTAAAGGTCATGATCATTTTCTCCTTTCTTTAATTTTATCACTTTACTAATTTCTTGCTTATTTTTCACGTGTCTCTGTTTTCTTTTTCTTCGTTTTGATTAATTTAGTAACTTGTAGGAGTGTGTTCTATTTTAACTGCTACTTCATTGCCTTTTTTACTTGTCACTGGCATGTGCTATGCATATAGGAAGCGAAGGTGCTTCTATCCTGGCCGAATCCCTGTATTGGGTGCTTTGAGGATATCCTTAAATTATTGACTATGATTTTATGAGGATATGACTTATGAGAATGTGAATAAGCAAGAGGAAGTTTTGTCCTTTACGTTTTTGAAGTTCAAAGTGAAAAATTGCAATTTGGAAACCAGGAAACAAAGGCTAAATTAAGAAATAAACTTGAGCTTTATGATTGTGGAAGAGGTAAACAAGCAGCACAAGTTACTTTACTTTTTGTGATACTTTAGGCTAACATGGACACACTAGGTAGAGTTAACACATGATAGGACTTGGGTTTTGCTGAGGTTTCCTATCACATATTTAACATGTGTGTGTATATACAAATCTAAAACCAAACCAGTAAACCAAAAAAGTTATTTCTTGGTTCATACATCAAGTATTTGATAGAAATACCCAACAAAGCCCAAGTCTTATCATGTATATACTTCTATCTGGTGTGTCCATGTTAGTCACCATGTTAGTCTGAAATATCACAAAATATGACATATTGTGCCGCTTGTTTTCTTTCTTCCACAATCATAAAGCTTAACTTTATTTCTTATTTTAGCCTTTGTTTCCATTCCACATTGTACATTTTTCGTTTTTTAACATAAAAAACGGGAAGACCAACATTTTCTCTTGCTACACACAGACATTCGTATAAACATACCCCAATGTGTCCTCAACTTCTTAGAGTCCCTGCACTCTGGAATCTACTTATCACACGCCTACATATCTGTATGGATCCTTGCAACACACATATATATATATGTATCTATTTGTATGTATCTATCTATCATCTATGTGTATGTGCGTGTATGTGTATGTATGCTTGTACGTGTATGTGTATGTATGCATATGTGTTTACATCCCAGAGTCTCCAAACACATGCTACAAATTATTGCCAAATACACACAAAAATTAATTAAACATCAAAATCTTGCAAGTCAACTTAATTTCCATATTTGGAATAAGGGACAAAAGGTGTTCAAAACAAAATTTATTCCCAAGACGACTAATTGAACGTCATCTATACTATTTCGTTGTCATTATAACTTATTGATCCTTAACCATGTAATCATGCCTTATAATTCTAATGAGCTAATGGCTCAGTGAATTTAATAGATATAATTCTAATTTCACATGCTACGAAAACCCTCTACCCCGAATAGGAATTGCTTTGTCGGTTCTAGCCTTATAGGACTGTCTGGATTAATGGTGCCTTTGGGTTGCCAATACCACTATTAAAGACATCAAAGGTTCAAATTTTCCTACCATCCATGTTATCTCATCTTGTACGAAGAATCATACCAAACCTTTGACCATTTGCATCAAAACATAACTCTTGATTGATGACACATTAATCTCATCTATGTTTAGCATTCAAAATTTATCAGTCTTTAACATGCAAGTAATTTAAACCATGATTAAACTTATTTATACCACAACTTCTCTTAAATGAGTTCAATTGCTACTCTACAATCATGAAACCCTAGGATACAAGAATGCCAAAACCAATTTCTATCATAATCATTAAATAGAACTCCAGATTAGCCACCGCCAAGAATATATGATAATCTAAGAAATATAAAAGAGAAAGAGTAAAGAGTAAGAGATTAGCAAGTAGTTTTATTTTATCTTAATTGGTTTGATACTCGCTTTTTTCTTTTTCTACTTTTAGTCCACAACCAAGATCACTTCTTAAATCTTCTTCCTTTTTTTCATATTCTATGTGAATATGCTCACTACTATTACTAATTTTTCTGTTAATAGCTCTTTGAGATGTGAATTTATAATATGATAAGAACCAAATTAAAATAAAAGAAATGTAGAAGAAACAATAGTCGGATGCTTGATTAACAAGAAAAAAGATAGATAACTAGCTATTCGAGATGCTAGACTCTCCCAAGAACAAACACAATATTTTTCTTCATACCCTATTCTCTCCTCTTTCCCTATTTATTAACAGCTATTACATAATCAATACCATAATTAACGTTTCTAAATAATGCAACTTATTAATTGGGCTTGGGCTAGGGTTAGTGCCTATCATAATATTATGCTCCAATTTGAGTAAATTACCATTCTTAAGCTTCCCAAACAAAATATTCATATGCTTTTAATTGCTGATTCATCATTCCATTAGTTACGTGGTTTAATTTAATTAAGTTCATTGTTTAGGGTACTTAACTACTTCTTCGTTAAGCATCAATAAATAATAATCTACCTACTTAAATATCAAGATGTACTTTACAGTTTACACTACAAAATATGAATATTAACATAATTTATTATATTTTTATTTTCTATGGCTCATCAAAATCTTTAGACAGTGCAATATGTGTTTTTATATGTGTGTCTTTGAATATGATGCACATGTGTGTGCATACACTCTTTGAATTTGAAAAAACATATATCACTTTTGTATGGTTTGTATGTTTCTAAATAACTGGAGGCAATCTAGGTGCCTAATTGCAAATTAATTTACCAACCACTATGTGCTCACATGAATTCCTCAAAGATGAAAGACTTGTTGTCTTCTGTTATCTTCTTGATTAGATAGTGTAGACATATTTGTTTGTTACATGTCACTTTTATGATTTATGTTTTGATGTAAAAAGGGTACATGCGGTACTTTCTGTTACCACACTTGTTCTTATGTTCTAGGGCTTACTAAGAAAAAGAAAAAACATAGTCTATTCGAAAGTTTCAGTGAACTGTGAAACTTGCTGGCATATATTGGGGATTGTTTCTATTTCTTGGTTTCTCACATGTTGTTTACATTTCAATTTCCAGGATACCATTGAATGCTTGGCTCTTATCACTGATCCTTCAGCAATAAAAAAGATCTTCATTTCGTCCCTTAAAAGATTAAAGCTGGATGTTTCTGTTGATAAAGTGATAGATGATAAATCCTCCACAAACAAAAATGCAAACAGGTCTATCTTCTGCCTAGGGTTTTAACCATTTTAATCATATCATTTAACGAAGCGTAGGGGGATTTTGAAGATCTTTTCTTGGTGGGGGTTGTGAATTTCTATTACTAATTGGAATTATCAAAACAAATGGATAGCTGTAATGGTCTTGACTGATCCTTCAAGATTTAAAATTGATGAACCAAGAGAGAATAGAACAGAGAGAGGGAAATAGAACAGAGAATTAGAGAACATAGAAAATCACATATTTCATTATGCTCTGGGAATACCGTTGTACGTCATTTCATGCAACCATAGACACCAACTATTTTTCCTGCCAAAGTTGACCAACTGCCTTCAACTAACTATTCAGTCAATGTCTGATTTTTTTTTATTTCTCTTCGTCTCTCCTACAATCACTTTGTTGCTACTTTCCCCTCCATCTCATGACAATAGCCATCATCAATGTTTAGTGAAGGTTGATTTGGAACAATAGAAAACTTCCCAGTTCAAGTTGTTCTAAATTTGTACTTCCTTGGACACCTAATTCTAATAGGCAGTTGTAGAAGTTTCAAATAAGCAAGAATTCTTAATTTCTACAGCAAATGGGTTTATTTCTCAATGGTGCTGGTCCTTGCCTCTTGGAGTTGAAGGTCAAGGGTATATTCCCTCCTGATTGAACAATTGGTTTTCTCAGAAATTATAGTCGGCTACTTTTGATAATGTTGGTATTTGATTCTTAATTTCTGGTAGTGTTGTTACCACAGAATATGGGTATGGAGGCTGAAATGGAACTTTCTGAGTTTTTTTTTAATTTCTTTTCATTCTTCTCAAGTCTAGTTCTTTTTGCTGTTTTGTATAATGTAGTTGGACGGCCATGATATTTTTAGTGTGAAATGGTTCTTATGACTCCTTACCAGATGAATGTAACAGAGAAAAGTAGAAAATTGTTTTAATCAAATAGAGCCTCTTTTTAATGTAAATTAAAGTCGTCTTGTAAATAGTTTTCGTCCAACCTGCATTTGTACAGGTGCTTAATACTTGAGCTCGCATCATCTGTTGTTGGAGCAGCTAGCTTGGATCTCATTGATCTCATATACAACTTTATCAGGCAGAGTTTGCAGGTGTGCTAATGACCCAATGTTCTGCTAATTCTAACATGTTTAATTTTGATGTTCTCCCTTTTGGAATCAGTATTTTAAACAACCAAGAAATAATTCTATTTTTTGTATAGGAAGAGGATGAGAACGTCCAGAGTGAATCGTATTCCACTCTTTACAGAATTTTGGAGGTAAGCACCAATAGTATTTCTCTTAAGTATCTTCAAGGATATCTTTATCATACTTGTTTTTGTTGTAATCTTGTTCAGAAATCTTCCGGGTTCTGCTCTTCTAGATTTGAGGAACTTATGGAGTTATTGCTTGGTTTGAAGTCCCCTGCGGATATTACTTCACTTAGATGGCGGTTTTCGTGCTTTCGGACCTTGTTAATTCAATCAATTGAGGTTACATTCTCCTTGCTGCTGAAGTGTATTTTTTATCTGCCTTAATTGTCAAGAGTTTTATTACATTGTTAGTCAATTCCCCTTACACCTCGACGGCGACAACTCTTTTTATGCAAAAGATGACAAGTATTGCCTTCTAGATCCCATCTTTAATTTCGAATCCTAGATGATTTTACATAGTGAGCTTTGCGATAAAACATGTAGTGTACTAAGATTTAGAGGTGGATTAGGCTCGTTAGTAATATTAATCTATCTTTACAAAGTCCTTTTGTGTGCTGTTCTGCTATATTGTTCTGATAGGGTGTAGGGTAAACTAAATTTAACTGCAAGTGTACGGTGTCACTCAAGTAATACGTGATAAAAACGATATCGAATTGTAGGGAATGGTAGAGATTAAGTACCACTATAAGGTATATCAGCTTCTAAATAAACAATCAAATATTTGAGTTGGATTATCTAGGCTAATTAACCTTTCGGTGGACAAGTGGATGATTAAGATTCAAAATAGAGCACAAGTGTAATAGCAAAGGTTGGATGGATAGTTAGGGGTCAGATTTCATTCGGATTCTATCAGGAAAATGATTTCCTCATATTTCATTAGTAAAAGTTACAGGTTGAATGCAATGGACATTAATTTTCTTACTAACCCCTTTCAAGGTGCAATAAGTATGCTTCTTAATGAACATGTAAACACTTTCGACGAACACACACATATAAGCATAAGAATGTTTTAAAACGCAACTGAGGTTTACTTGGTATAATTTCTATCCAATCGCTCACCTAAGTCATATCTCAAATCTAGTTGTAATCACTTTGTGTTGATCAAAATCACAACCAGTTGAACGATGCAATACGTCCAATAAAGCAAAGTATTGAAAACAAGATATAAAAACCAACCAACAAAGTTTTGACCTGACAAAGTGTAAAAGTTATGTATTTGTAACTTAATTCCAAATTTTGTTATTCCCCTAACATTAAATTGTAAGCTCATCTTAGAACAAGAAATAACATCATACGTACAAGGAAACAAATCATCCCATACATGGTTTTCAGCACAAGGGTTGGGTTCGAGTGAGAAGTTGATGTAACGTGAGAAGCGTGAGAAGTGGTTTATTAACCGTTGGATTAGAAATGGATTCACATTAGGATGAGATGCACCGAGATAAGATGCACTGAGATGCACCAGATCAATTCTCTTCTAAGGCGCAATTCATGGGAGGGCATGAGATTAAAAGTGATCAATGGTTCAGATCCACTTCTCACGCATCTCACGTTAACCTTAACTTCTCACACGATCCTTCGCCATCAACACAAAATATAGGAAAAGAAAAATGTCTTTTATACAATGAATCCCAACTACTAGCGTCATGTTTTCATCAATGCGTCCTTTTCACAATATACAGTAGCTTGCTTTAATCATCCAAAATCGTCTTTTGGCACCGTTAGGTCACTTTTTGACTTGGCATTTTTGTCATTCCATCTTCAAAACCCTAGCATTTGTTATAAACCAGCTCGATGCTGAGAGCCACTTCATACATGGGCGACCGGTAGTGGTGCCAACGGTGGCACGTGCCACCGTGTTATTTTTCTGTCGAAGGGTAAAAAAAAATTAGGTTTGTGAAAGGTGCAACTGTATCAATTTGTTGTGTGCCGCCATATATATATATATATATTTTGTAACTACAATAAGAACACAAGTTTTCCTTGGTAGAGTTGGTTTGTAAGGCTTTTCTTCCACTTTAGACCCGGGATTGAGTCCTATTAGAGTCATTCTCTTAGTTTTTAGCTTTGAATTTTCAGATTTATAATGTTTTAAAAAACTTGCAATAACAGCACTCGAACACGAGACCTCACATTTGAAAAGCAAGGAACTAACCGCCAAACCAATATTAATTTTGTGAAAAACATCTCTATATTTGTTTCTTATAGTCAAATGGCGCTACCGTTTGAAAAAGTTTCTGGGTCCGACCCTGACTTCATAAGTACTCGCTCTTGTCCTATCTTCCTCCCTTTCCTTTCTTTTTGTTTAATCTCCATAAATGAGGAGGTGAACCATGGCAGGTTGGTAGCCCTCTGCCCTCACCCCCCTGCTTTCTTCCTTCCTTTGCCATTCTTTTTGTTTAATCTAAATAATTGCAAAACTTCGTTTTTCTTTTCATCTACATTACCTCATTTTTTCCACCCAACTGTTTTTTCCATTCCACCCCTCTTTTTAGCCAAACACCACCGTTCTTGCTATAGCTTCCACAATAATCATATTGATGACTTCTGAACCTTAAAAATTACTAGGTCGTATTTACAAAAACCTAGATGCAAAGTTTTCATTTGGATTTCTATTTTATATTAGGGTTTTGGTTTTTTTTATGATTATTGCTTGGGTTTGTATTTGAATGGTTGAAGAGAGGGGAAGATAGAGAAAGACCAAATCTTTGGATGGTGCGAGAGAATCTTAACATATGTTGTTGATGATGGAAACCCAAATATGAGGGAAAATGGATGGGGCGACGGTGACCATGAAGGCATGGTGGAAAAATTTGATTTTTTTACTGTTTTATATATATTTAATTTAAATAAACCAAACCCACATCATTTGATACATAATCATTAAGTGCTTATTTGTAAAGTCAACTCAACAATTACCGACGTCATGTAGGATATAACTCGATCATCAGGTAATTTGGTATTAAAATAGGAAATATGGAAACTTTGTTGCAATAAATAGGAACTAAGGGGCCGTGTACCAAATGCTTATCAGGTAAGCACTTACCGGCAAGTCACTGCCCTCGCTTAACTTATTGAGCAACATTCTCGGCTATCAAAATGGATTGTTGGTAACCTTGCCATGCCTCTTATCGGGTAGGATTCTCGGTCTTTGCTATGCTCACTCGCTAAAGTAAATGACACTCGACAAGCGTTTATCTGGCCCTTAATCTGGTAAGATTCTCGGTTCTTAATGAAGCGTTAAAGGTTTAATAGGATGTTTAGTTGAAGTTTCTATTTGATGTTTATTATTCGAAGTCGATCATTCAGCATTTTTATGAAACAAAAGTTTACTTGGTATTTAATATACTGGGGCCAAATAGTACTTTCTGACATTCAGGCCACAACAAACCAACACGTTTTTTTAAAGAATAGAGACAGCTTTATCAATATAGACAACTTAATTCATACATGGCTTAATGGAAAACCAACCGAACAACTCCTTACTAAAGTATATCTACAAACACCAAGCTCACTTGAAAACAAACCCATAAACATACAATTCTAAAGGTATAACCCGTTATAAAACAATGTTATCATGTTTCATAGATGGTTATATGGTAACCCTTTTTGCTGGTGATATAGTCATTCTTTTGAAGTTGGATGCTAGGTTCTGATCATAAAGAACGTGGAGTGTCTATACTACCAAATGCACTTCTCTAATATGATGGGTCAGAAATGTTATCTTATTTTCTTCTCTCCCTCGATATTATTAATTTGGCTTTAATCATGAAATCTCGCTGGTGTTCAGTTAAAGCTTATTCGATTTATCCATGATAACCACCACGTAGAGTATTTGGACTACAATCAAAATTTAGAAAGCACGACAAAGTTATGAGTATATGGTATCGAGGGCCATATCTGCTTCTATCCAACTTGGCTTGAGTTGAACCCCAGAGGTCTAATCATATATGATTTATCAGGTGAGCAGGCCTGAGGACTCATGTATGGTTTGCATCATCGGTATGATATCATATGCTAATATATAAGCGTGAAGCTTAGCTACACTGGCTGCACATGGAGACTAGAATCGGGATTTTGAATATGATTTAAGTAATGGGCATATAAGAGTCTGGGTCATATCCAATTACGATTGGTTTTGAGTTGATTCCCACTTCTACAAATTGTTCATCCTCATTTTCATCTTAAGAAAATGTTATAGCTCCTTTCTAAAGAGTTTCAATGCAGTAACTGATGATGGTTGGTTCTGGCCTTTTTAGAAGACCAAAATACATTGTCCATATGTTTTTTGTTAATTGTCATGCATTAACTATAAATTTTAATGTTTGTTTTGCCTTATTTATAGTATTTTTGATCTTCTATGTTTAACAGTACTCTTCTTATTTGTAGTACATATTGTATCTTGTGATAGGTTTCTGCATTACTTGAAATTGAGTTTCTTTTCAAAGGTCATTCTGCGGAATGGTTGGATATGTGGTAATATTTTTTGATGTGGTGATTATGCTGGTCTAAGAGCCGAGTAGCAAAAGCAGTTTTTAACATATTGAGTCCAAGGCACTGTTGTTGTTCTTGCTTTAGTATTTTATATTTACTTATTTTATATACCATGTAAAATTTGCTCTAATAGTTACTTGGCTAATGAGTTTCTGTAGAGAACTTCGGATGGAGAGAACACTTATGGTTTTCGTTTGCTGAACGAAGTTATAGTGACATTAAAAGATGTAAGATCTACCTTCGAATTACTTTTGACTTTTGTGTTTGCATTTCATTTAGGGAATTGTCCTCTTATCTTTTTTGATTGGAAAATACTAGTACATCCCCATGATGCCCCTCTCTACTGATTTGTTTCACAAATATATCATCTATATGGTTGTGGAGGCAAGCAAAGTTATCTGTGAAGTTGATAGAAAAAGATTTGACCCATGAATTTGAATTTCTCGTATGCTAGATAGTTCTATCTATATCCATTTTTGTTGTTATCCTGCACTAGATGGATTATAGTTGGGAGTTAGTAGTTGCCTGATTACATTGAGCCATTCTTTTACTACTGATGAACAAAAAGGCCCTGCATGGAAATCAACAAAAATGGAGCAAGTGCATTACAACGAATATAAGGTCACTTCACTAGCTGGCTGGATCTTTATGAAGTTTCCAAGCATGGGTTTTGAGTTTATGTGAAACAAATTTAGGTTGTGATGTTCATGAAAAGCCTTTATCTGTCTATTTAATATTGTTGATTGAATATCATTCTAAAAGAATTTCTGGCTGTTCATGACCTTGCCTGCTTTCCTTCTTTCAAATCTATATCTAACTCAACTCAGGAAACAAGACAACTCAACTTCTAAAGTTAATGATATTGATAAGAGCTAGCTGTTTGTCTTCTCATGTAGTTTATTGGTTGATTGTTAACATATTTTGTCTTAGATCATGTAACCTGCATAATTCTCAAATTCATCTTAATTTATTGTTCTTCTCTTTTATATACACCCAACATTTCTATCATGCGTGTTTGATATAAGCTACTTTTGACCTCCAGTCCAAGGAAGAAAGCAGAAAAGTGGCATATGATATCCTTCTCGGGATGAGCTCTAGCTTGCAAAAAACGTCATCTTCACCCGACAAAGGACCTTATTATGAATTCATCAGCATGGTAATTACACACTTCATTGAACTTGCTTTCGTAGCTCAAAATTGTTATAATCTCTTTTATGAAGTGTCATAGATAATGAAAAAATATGACATGGACTAGAAGTCAGGTTACACAGCTTAATAAAATTGGCAAGAGGAGAATTTGGTTACTTTATCTTTCACCTTGTAAATGTTGAAATCTTATGGCAAAGAAGGGAATAGGCAATGTGGTGTAGAAGAAGTTTGGAGCTTGCCATATGTATTGTATTAGCATTCAAAGGCATTCTTGCTTGCCATGAAGGCCGTCGGTTTGTGTGTTAGAGTACAATTCTAAAGCTCCTAGCCTCCTAGGACTTCGAGGCAGTTTTTCACTAAACCTCTAGATAATCTCAAACAAAGCTAATAGTTGTAATTCAAGTTCATATTAACCGGCGTTCTAGTTTCTAACACTACCGCGGTTGAGCAGGTGTATTATTCATGCCCAACAGAGAAAATTTAGTTAACAAAACCGAAGGATAATCATAAAACTTAAACAAGCTTATCACATCCCCGTACTCTTATTATGCATAAATTGTGAGTATGAATGATCATTGTCTTTCTATGCATTAGCAGTTAAATGGACGAAATAGCAACCTACTTTCATAAAATGACTTATTATAGCATTGCACTTTAAGGCATGGGATCATGTATTCATGTGAGAAGTGCCATTTTTGGTGAAAAGTGTGAGAGGTACTTTTAAACCATTGATCACTTTTTATTGCGGCTTAAAAGGGAATTGATCGGTGCATCTCATCCTAATGTTCGTCCATTTCTCATCCAACAGTTGATAACCACTTCTCACGCTTCTCACCAAATTTGGCACTTCTCACCGGAACCCAACCCTGCACTTTAATTATTTCTTATTACAACAATGTACTCTCTATCTACTTTTTATTAGGCATTGTACTTTGAAATCTACCAATTACAGCAATGGTTACCTGTTACCTTTTAATTCGGTTAACCTCTTATTTTTTCGCTTACGTGGCTTAATTGAGATGACGTGATGTGTAAATACTCAGATAATGGGCTATCTCTCTGGGTCTTCTCCTCATATAAAGAGTGGAGCTGTCTCTGCGTTATCTTTAGTGGTATATAATGACTCAAAGATTTGCAATTTGATGCCTGATCTTGTGCCATCGATCCTGGAGTTGCTGCATAGTAAAGCCATAGAAGTTATAAAAGTCAGTTTACCCTACTTGGATGCTAAAAACTTAGCTGTGGTTTCTTTACTATTGATCTATATAACTTTTTTTGTTGGATCTTGCCAGGCTGTTTTAGGCTTTCTCAAGGTGTTAGTTTTGAGCCTTCAAGTGAGGGATTTGCAGAATTTCCTGTCTGATATCCTCAGTAAACTTCTACCATGGTCATCTGTTTCACGGCATCATTTCAAATCAAAGGTATGTGTTTATTTAGCTGCACACTAGCTTAGATTTTATCAAATGTGATGGCATTTTATGCAGTACTAAAAGC
The DNA here is from genome assembly GCA_033807775.1 of Saussurea involucrata. Taxonomy (NCBI): domain Eukaryota; kingdom Viridiplantae; phylum Streptophyta; class Magnoliopsida; order Asterales; family Asteraceae; genus Saussurea; species Saussurea involucrata. Next base: position 166,013,142 of record CM066314.1, read on the forward strand.
ATCAGTTGTCAAATAATGTTCAGAACATTGGACATTTTTAAAGGACTAACCTATGGTAGCTATTCCATCATACAAAAAGATGGGAGGTGATTTGGCCTGCCTTCAGTTTTAGTTCAGTAGGGCATAGAAGGGAGGACTAATGGACAATCAGCAATTTTCATGGATGTGGCGTATGGAATAGACCATGCCACATACTTTTTAGTGGTACCAGCTTTTGTTATCCTCTGAGTATTTCAGTTACAGATGTGCTTTTTTTGGATACGAAGGCCATCATCTTTCTTCTTGGTTTACCTTTTCTCATTGGCATTGATACATTGGTCATCTCTTTGCACATCTCAAATCATGCAATAAACATCAATGGTGTTATTCTACATCATAGTTGTTAAAAGCATGCCTGAGGCGTGCTAGGCTCTGAGGCTCATAAGGCTCAAGGTATTAGGCTTCTTTAAAGTCGAGGCTCATTGTATTCACTAGGCTCACTAAGGCCCTGTGCCTTGGTTGTGGTGCCTTGTGGGCCTAGGCGTGCCCCATAAGGAGTTATTAAATACCTAGTCAAACCCTAATATTAAATAAGTTCTCTTATCTCCTAACTTCTAAAGAAAGATCTATTAAATAGATGGATCAAGTCAAACCACCATATACCCAGACCTTAAAATTTCTCCCTCACAGCTCACGCTCTGCACACATTTTGATGATATGTGCCTCGCATTCCTGAGGCCCGCGCCTCACACTTGCGCCTCATGCCTAGGCCCCGAGACCCCTTTGCGCCTAAGTCCGCGTTGAGCTTTTAACAACTTTGTTCTACATTCATGGTATATGCACTCTTTTGTTCATCAGAATTCAAGTCGCTATTTGTTAAAATGTCCAGGAAAGGAACCGGCTATTATGTCATTCACATTCTATAAAATAAAGTTTTGCCCCATAGCACACAATGGTCCACCATTTTGGATTGTGCCTAGTATGTAATGCAAAGCATGAGACAAAATTTTGCAATAAAATAAGAAATGATGGTACTTTGTGTAATATCTTTTAGGGTGCGTTTGGTACGCAGACAGGATAGAACAGGATGGGACAAGACAGAACAGGACAGAACAGTTGTTCAACGTTTGGTAGACAAAACTGGACATAACGGATAACATTAGACAAATAACAAATAAATAAAATTTAAAGACTGAATAAAATATAAAATATAACGTGTATTTGATGTTTTAGAAGAGAATTTGATTTTATTTTGAGGTTATACTGGTAAAACATAAGTCTGTTCCACCTTGTTCCATGGGGTGGGGGTGGAACAGGCCTGTTCCAGCTTGTTCCACTCTGTTCCACATAAAAGTTCTGCCAAACATGGGACAGTGATCTCTGTTCTGTCCTGTCCAGTGTACCAAACGCACCCTTAGAGGGCACTGGAGTTCTTCTTGAAGTGGTACCGTTGAATCAAAACCTGAACTAAGAAAGTAGTCGCAGCACTCTGCCTAATAGGGCACAAGTGATACCAGCAGTATTAATGTCCCAGATGTTATAGTAGCTGTAAAATCTTTTTTTCTTCACTTACCTTCACATTCTATATACACGGGGTCAGATTGCTTTATATGTTATCATATATACTGAATTGCTGCTAAAAGTTTTAAAGTAAATCTACGTGGGATAAGTATGCTGTATGCATAAACTTAAGATTTGCAGATGTTCTGCATTTTGGCAAATGCATTCCCATGCATGCTAGGCTTATTTTTATGGTTTCTGAACTCTGTCATAATTGTAATTTTATAGTTACTAATTTGTTTCTCATAGTCTGTCATTTTGCAATTGAGTTTGCTTAATTATTTCCAGAAAGGTAGTCAGTCCTCTAAAAAAAAATTAATATGGAAATATTGGGATAAAAGGCCTAGACTTGCTCCATATCTGATTTGTACAAATTATATAAATAACACAAACTTCTCACATTCAAAGAAAAGAAAACATACAAAATCATTCTCAATGGGTAAGATTTGACCACATACCACTGGACTATGGCAAGAAATTCTTGCACTAAAAGGGAAGGCATGTAATAATGCAAAAAACATCTTGGTTGCTTATCCAAAATCAAAAGAACTAGGTATTGGTGTTGGAGCTTGACAGATTTGCTTCAGTGCTACTCTCTTGATCCACCATGGGTAAAAACTAAATCAAATAGTGCTCTAATCTCGGTAAGATTGTGAGAGAAAATGAAAAACCAAAAGAGGATTGGGGAGGAGGATACGTCATACATGGATGGAGAGAACATGAATAGTAGACACGAGGTTCGATATATTAGAAGCATGTATATGAAGAATAGTGTGAAATGCTAAAAGTGGGCAATGTTCATTTATTTTGATCTGTCACCCTGGTGTTGGTCTGTAAGTATTGTTTGGATTAAACTTGAGGTCGTGCACCCACTTCAGCTGGTCCTCCCGTTTGTGTGTAAATACAAAGCATTTTGATAGATACTTCTGTTTAAAATATAATTTTTGATACTCACAGCTATTTGTTGATATCCATTCTCTGCATTTAACAAATGGACATATGCCTGCCTGCATGAAAGCCATGCATTTTATTAGCAACAGGCCTAGACATCTTCATGTCATAATACATGATTAAGGATTTAGGGTTTTTGTTTTTGTTTATTGAAGTATTCTATTTAATGATATCATGCAATCAGCCAAACATAATAACCACTAAGCTTAAAAAAAATAGAAAAAGCCCCATGCCTTATCATGTAGCGCCATAACTTGCCGCAACACTCCTTATTGACCCTTGTTGCAAGCCACACCTTATAGTTTCTCTACAGGGGTTAAGTTGGCACCAAAGCCATGCCTCACCTCCATAATTAGACATTGCTATTTATAGATTAGAATGAAAAATAATTATAGTCCCAAATGACCCTGGGATTGGTATTTCTGTTCTCATTCATAGCAGGTATCCTCAGCCAATGCATGTTATGTGATTATGGGGTGCATGGCTTTTTATTTGATGGATGCCAATGCTCTTTTGCCATGTGATACATCTCGTGTCCCTGACCAGAGTTCTAGTTGGGAATAGAATTGACACATTCTTTCTCTTGATAACGAAACACCCTCACCGTCCATATTTAGATTATTGCAACCGTAAGTCTGATCGTATTTACTCATATCCTGTCTTTGCAATTACAGGTCACGGTCATCCTGGAGATTATTATGCGAAAGTGTGGTTCTGCATCCGTGAAATCTCTAGTACCTGAGAAATACCGAGATTTTGTTAAAAATGTCTTGGAGGTAATGTGCCAAATTGACAATACCCACCCTCTTCTTCAATAATAGCCATGGAAAACTAATCTCAGGTTATCATTATGTTAGTTTAATGTCCCAAATTGCCAATTGAATGCCATCTTAGTTGTAACACTCCATCCCTATGCTTAGTGGCATGTTACACTCGCATCTCACTTGTTTTAGCAATTAAAATTATTTATATCTCACCTTACGCTTATTTTTCCCTTTAAAATTAACAAACAAATCTCTCAATTTTTTTTTCTGGAATGGAGGTGGTACTTTATGTTTCTGCAGTAGCAGGATATGCTTACGAAAATGGTTCCGTTTGATTTTATGCGTAAATGTGTTGTTGAATTACAGAACCGTCAAGGCAAGACAAGCTCCCAAGAAGCTGTCACAACCAAAACAGAGGCAGAAAATTCTGATACAACTCCCAACAGGTCTAACTTCATAAAATACACTTTTCTTGTCTTTGCTTGACTAGTAGTAGTTTACTCCTGTGCTGTTAACAAAATTTACTTTCATTGTTTTTGAGTATTTTTTCAGCAGGCAAAAGAGGATGCCAAAGGCAACTGGGAGTATGACCAAGACCAAGGAGGAACATTCTAAGGAACCCCGGAAGAGGATGAGGGATGATAAACGCAGCTCATATAAGCCTCGTAAATTTCCACCTAGAGGTAACACTGTTGACAGGAAGAAAGAAGTAAAAAAACATTCTGGCAAAAGGAAAGGCGGAGATTTCAAAAGTGATAGCTCTGGTGGGAAGAGACAGAAACAGTGGACGAAGAAAACTAGAGCCGTTTCGTGACTTAGAAAAGAGTTTTGAGACACTTCCATCATGTTGCTGTCAGCCATCTAAATTCTGATACCAATACCTGGCAGCAACTCGTTGTGCATCCTGAGTTTTCAATTTCATGAGTAGTTTCTATTGGATGGATGATTGGAATGTACCATCTTATACAAGACTTGTTACATGAACCACAAGTTGGAAAAGACACATGAAAGATAAGAATGTATGCAACAGACCAAATGATAGAATTCAGAGATGCCAAAAATGAACTTAAATGACTAGATAGTGAGTGAATGCATCTGTAAAAATAACAGATAGAATTCCAATCATCTAGTCATTTCATATTTATTTGATCCAACATATCATGTAAGATAATTTTTTCTTTTTTATTAAAATGATTAATCAAAAAAATGAGCCTCTCATTCTCATCGATATGACATTATTCTAGATGTAATTGTTTTTCGTTTTCATTTTTTTAAACATGAAATGGTATGTACATGCAATATTCATTATAAATATACATGTATATTCCCATGTATACAACAAATTGACTCTGTAAGTATGTAACTTGATGTAACCGACACATCGCTGATCTGTAATCTGAAAACAACACCTTCAATGTCGTAAGTCCATAACCTGGCACAACATTCTTCATCAACATAACCCAAGACCAAGAACCCATCAAGACTAATAAGATTAATTTAACCTACCACCTTCATTTTTAATTGAGACCGATCGATAACCTATCGGATGATTTATTATGTATTTTTGTGTGTAAAACCATTACCTATAGGCTACCACTTTCATCTTTTATCGAGACGGATCGGGAAACCATCGCAACCAATCGAGAACCCATCGAGACTAATAAGATTATTATAACCCACCACCTTCATTTTCAATCGAGACCGATCGAGAACCTATCGATTGATTTATTGTGTATTTATGTGTGTAAAACCATAACCTATATAGGCTACCATTTTCATCTTTTATCAAGACATATCGCAACCAATCGAGAACCCATCAAGACCAATCGAGACTAATCGAAACCTATCGATACCAATCGAGAAACCATTTATGGACTTAGTGTGTGTAAATGTGTTATTGTGTGTAAAACCATAACCTATCACCTTCATTTTCCATCGAGACCGATCGAGATGTGTTTGCGTGTGTAAAAGTATAGCTACCACTTTCAGTTTTTATTGAGACGGATGGGGAACCCATCGAGATCAATCGGAACCCATCAAGACCAATCGAGAACCCACTAAAGAAAAAAACAATCGTTTGTAGGGTTGAAAGTGTAGTATATTTATGATGAGCACTATGTATATGCATGATAAATATCATACTGATATTAATAACGGAGAGTTGTTGTATATACATGAACATACATAAATATTCATGATGACTAGTAGGTATATTCATGATGAATATCATTCTGAAAAGTTGTATACACGTAAACGTATATAAATATTCAAGATGACTAGAATGTATATTCATGATGAATGTTATAGTGAAAATGTATGTTCATGATAAATATCATACTAATGTATGAATGTTGAAGAGTTGTTGTAAACACATGAGCGTACAAGAATATCGAGTAATATTTAGATTCATGATGAATATCATACAAATGTATAAATACTAACGAGCCGTTGTAAAAATATTCACAACTATTCATGGTTAATATTACACAGATATACCATTTCACGTAAAAAAACAATTACAACAGAAAAACTATATTGAGATGAATGTCAAATCGAAGAGAATGAAATGCTAGTTCTTTTATGTAATTTTTTATTATATGTTGTTTGTCAAAAATTGCACCGAAGACGATTTAAGGTTTGGATTGCGGAGTCTAATCAACTATACATGATCCTTCGAAATAAACAAGTAAAATGACGAGGAAAATGTAAATGAGACAAACAACTTGGTGACGTGGAAAACCCCGTCAAGGGTAAAAACCGTGGACGGTCGTAGGAATTGTCGGTACACTAAGGACGTCAATCATGTACGTCGTCTATAATAACAATGATTTATATTACAAAACATGGATAAATGTATCAACTAGAATAAGCTAGTGCGTCGTGGACAACAATGATCAACTGTCGAACGAGCAGTTGACAGAGAGTGGTAAACTTCATCAGGGGGTGAGAGAGCAATGATGGATCCGACTTTAGTGTCAAGAGATATAAGAGGTTTGTCTTCATCGTTGTACCTTTTGGGATCTTTAAGAATGTATCGACCCATGGCTGATTTGTCCTCATCATAAGAATCACCAACAACATCTCCTGCACCACTATTTTGGGTATTATAACGAGCCCAGACTCTAGGGACAATGGGTCCCTCACGAAGAATAGTAGGATATATGCTGTCAACTCATTCCATGAAGAGCATCATACGTCTTTCCACAGAGAGAAGTTATGGGGGTTAAATTAGGTGGTTTGGCTATAGAGTCATTATCGTATGATCCAACAAGAGAATTTTGAGAAGAAGAGCCATTGTTCATACGGGAAGATGATGCCAATTCAGATCAAGTTTATTGAATTAAACTGACCTGCTCTGATACCCCTTGTTAGTCCAGGTATGAAATAGCACACAATAACAAATATTGTAGAAGGGGGGGTTCAATACAATACACACAAATTTTGCTTTTTAATTCTTTATTGATTAAAATCAAGAATTACGCACGGAAACTTTTAAGATTGTTGTGGAAAAGAAGAGATGAAATCTATCCTAACAATCTATCACAAATAATATAGAAAACTAAACACAACTTTGAGCACAAAGAACAAAGTCATGAAGTTATTGAGAGATAAATGTTTTTGCCGATTTTTGCTTTGCCACTTAGAAAAATTCTTCAAAAAGCGTAACCATGGATGGAGGGGTCTTCACCTTTAAATACTCCCAAGGGCATTAAATGCATGGGAGACTTGTCACAATCGGATTGAAAGTCAGACGTGTACTTGATACAGACAAAATCTCCTTTTTGTCTTATAATAGGACAAATGAGATATGTAGACCAACTTGTAGACAATGTCTGAAAAGGTGGAAAAGACAAATATATTTTCTTCAGACAGCAGGGAATGTCTCTATCTTGTACGAAGATGGTGAAGATCTTCTCAACAAGAAGACACAGGAGGATCCTCCGATTTGTCATAGGAAAATCGACAGGTGAATATCTTAGTTGTGTTGAGAAGTTAATCTCTTGATCCACATCAGTAGATTTACTTCTTGATTTCGGCTAGTCTTCGATTTCGCCGAACTTTGAAAGCATGACTAAGCTATTACAAAGAACCAAACTATCTAAGTACAACAAATGTTTTGTAGAAAATATAAGGAAGATCGGGAAGTCATCTTCAAATCTTTGGTGACCCAACAAAAATAATAAATTCAGTCGTGTGAGGCAAGTTTGACTTGGTTTAGGGATTAAAGGGGAAAAACAAATACTGTTAGGACCTGATATGGAAAATAGTTTAAATTTTGAATCATGGGATGTTCATCCCGTTTTTGGAGAAGATAGGGATTGAGTCAAGGCGGGTTTCCATGGAGGTCATCAACCCTGCAATAAAATCTCTCTAGAAATATGTGAGAATGGTGAGAAACGAGAGATAACTCGACCAAGGAAGAAAACAACGGTCTTAATTTTCTGGAGAATATAAGGTAAGCTTTAGGTTCTTGTATTCGTTCCGATTGCCGTAGATTGGTGTTCAAATATTATATTAGTATTGTTCCTTGCTGTTACTAGTCTGTAACGATGACCGGATGACCATCGTTTGACCAGAACCGCCATTAAAGGAGGGGATAGTAGAAGCGAGACTAAATCAAATATAGCCTTCTGATTCGAATTAGTCCATGATTTTGTTTCTAAAGTTAGTGTAAACTGTTGATATGATTTAAAAAAAAGAATGAAAGGCACCATATTGAAACCGGGTAAAAGAAAAAAAGGGGAGGGGAATTAAAACCAGAACAGAAGGTGGCTGCCGGAACAAAATGAATTTGAGATGACTAATTAATTTATTTTTATTTACTAAACAATGTTGAAAACAAAAAAAGAAGAAATTATTACTAAATAAATTAACTATTTAGAGACAGAGGGTCTTCGACCCAAAGTTATTTTTTAGATCACATCTGTTCAAATAAAGTTTAGTTTTATAAAATAAAGAAAAGGAAGAATTTAAAAATACTATATATTATATTGTGGTACAATTCGCTTTTAGATTCTCGATTAGTTAACAACCAAGACATGTTTTGTATGTTAATCACCTGACATGGCTCATTTTCATAAGGATGTGTTTTTTTAAAAAGAAAAGAACTCGAATGCATAGGAAGCGAATCATCTAGAAGAGGCAATAGTTTGAGTTAGATACGTATGAAAACCCGTCAAATTTATAAATTTTGGCTTAACCCATGAGAGGGTTTGTAAATGTATAATTTGACTTTCAAGTTAAAAGTACTTAGTGAGTGCTATATCTTGTGTAGGAGGACTACTGAGCAAATCAAGATCGCTACCACATTGAATACGCAGAATGAAGGCCGATATGCTTGGTGAAGTAGCACCCATATATCTGGCGCATAATTTAGATGAAAATTTTATATTGAATTTTGTAGACAAATCAAATACGTAGATGTTTTACGAAAGTTTTTCATGATAATTACTCATGCATAATTCGTTTAAAATTTCTGTAAATCAATTTTGTTTTGTTGAAGTATGGAGTAGAACATTGTGAACTCACTAGGCGTAAGCTAACGTTTTTAGTAATCATATCTCAGGGAGCACTATAGCCGGTAGCTCGAAGGACAAAGAGAAGATTTAGGTGTGATCCGAGGGCGCTCCGTTAACAATATTTAATTTAGTTAATGAGTATTTTCTCTTAGAAGACTATGTTTATGTTTAGACTTCCACTGATGAGTTTTTTAGCCAGAATTATTATTGTTTAAAGACAATATTTACTATTATGGTTACAACCTATGGTTTTTGGGGTGTGACATCGCTGAAGCACGAGGATCAATGGCTGGCATCTGGTTGGAACACCAATAGTAAGTATGATACTTATTTTTCGTTCTATCGTAGGAATTTATCTATGACAACTAACTTTACTAACTTCTTATTTTGTTTGTCATAGAAATTGAATTCTCTCAGGTGTCACTGTTAGAGGACACTTAAGCCAAGCTCGACATGTTCCTCAGTCCCCAACCAGAAATTTTCTTAAACGGCCAAGAGTCGATCAGTGACAGATAAAGACGAGGAAGAAGAAGAAGTCGAGTTCCTAGGTTTGACAGGTCCGTCCGGTTAGAGAGAAGATTTGGAGGAAAAAGAGGATACAGAGGAGATGACGAGTAAGTCTTTACTCATTGTATATAAATATGGTCTGAGATAATTTCCTTCGACATCTAGTTTCTTCCTTTTGTCTAGTTTGCAGGGGGAAACTTTCAGGAGGCTTCCACCCACAAAAAGCCTGCATCCGCTGCTCTCTCCAAAAAGGAGAGAGATGCTAAGCTTGCCCGTAAGGGCAAGTCATTGAAAAGGAAGGCCTAGGCGTCGGGGGACGTTGCCAAAAATTTGAAGATCCCAATCGTCTTCGAACATCGGCGACCAACCCAAGGTTGTCGATGTAAAGAAGACAAAGGTGTTAGTGTGTATGCCTAAAAGTGTAACATCCTAGGCCAACCGTATCAGATATAGTATGCTTTGTCCACACATCTGGACTCGCGATTTTAAAGCACGTCTGATAGAGGAGGTATCAAGTCCCTCTCATAAGACAACATTTGTTCCCCTCCAAACCAATGTGGGATCGTACAATCCACCCCCCCCCCCTTGGGAGCCCAGTGTCCTCATTGGCAGATCAGTCCGTAACCTATACCAACTTGCAATACCTTAACATTTAACATTAAAGATATAGCATTTTTAACGGAATAACATAAAACTTCCAAATGTTATAAACAACTTTAACCCAAAATGGGGAAGTTTGTACAACCAATACTAACAATATGATGAGATATAAAAATAACAACCTACTTAATCTAGATAAATAACAATTGTATTAAAATGGGTGTCACTATGTCTCCAAAAGAATCGTTTTTCACAAAAAGATACCCCAAGCCCGACTTTGGTGCACCTAATTGCACCAGTCTACATTTCAAACCATCCTAGATTCGCCACAAGTGGGACCTGTGAATCATATACACAACATTAGTGCCCACGAAACCTAGAAATCGATCACTGATCCAATTTGAGTACCTCACTGTGTTCCGGGGGGGGGGGGGGGAGTTATTGTCTATCGTTGGCTCTTCTGCATGTCCATGGAGTTTTGAAAAATCCATACAAAAGACTATTTATCTCAGAGAGGTATGCGTAAACAACAAGTGTTAGGCTAGAAGCCTAGTGAAATCATACGCACAAGTATGCATATATATAGGAAAGGCATTAATACACAATTTAATGTTACCCGTTCTGTAATGGTAGCATCTTACCGTAAACCTCACTTTACACGATGTTCCACACCTGAACATGTACAGAAAATGCAAGTCTAGAAGACGGGGGAGACCCATTTCCATCAAGGTGACGAGAACACGTGAGTGAAGTCACCTAATAATGTTATTGAGAATACACCTCAGGTTCATGGTTTTAGTGCAAACACCGCTCCGACATCACCTCAAACCCTCGTATACGTTTAGTATCTACTCTAAAGAGTTCACTTCAAGGATTCATTGAACCGTAGTGCCTACCCAATATAGATAAGTCCCACCTTAACGACATCAATATCCTTTAGTTTCTACTCACTAATGGCCCACAATTTAGCGTACTCATTGTCAATGCACGAAACATATTGCATATCCTCATGCATAAGGATTTGGAATCAAAACCCATACATGCACATATTAATATTCCTTAACCCACAATTAACTTCACATTGTACATAGTTAATTCGTTACAAAATCCCAAGTTTGTTCAAGTTATCTAGCAAGATAGTTTACTACATTCCAGGGAGTTCTCACACATAGTATACTCAAATAATAACTTCTTTTATTTCCAACACTATAGACCAAGATAGGTCAAATATTTCTCAAAACCTCAAAACATCAATAGTAGTCAAAACTTGTCCAAAAACTTATACGTAAACAATAATCATCATTTTCCAGAATTATAGCCATTTTAAGTTAAACATTTTACAAAGACTCATAAATATCCTTTTTAGGTCAAAAACTCTAAAAGTTAGCACACATGTAAATAATCACAGATAATGAGCATTTATGAAGGTATAATGGTAGAAAACTCACTAAATGGGTTTGTAAGAGAAAACCCTAAAAATGGAGTAAAACCCTAGAAAAGAGGATGGTGACTTGAAGCTTGCCAAGAACTCTTGAAGCTTTAATGGAGTTTTAGGATCTTCACTTGAACCTCTAGAACCCTAGGTTGAACATTAATTCCTTGGATTTTAGCTTAACATTCAATGAGGAGAGGGGGGTAGAAAGTAGGTGCAAATCGCCCCACACTTGAGAGAAAACAAGTTCCAATTTAATTTCCAGGAATGATATTAAATCTCCTGAAAACAACTTGATATTGAAGCTTTAATGGAGTTTTAGGATCTTCACTTGAACCTCTAGAACCCTAGGTTGAACATTAATTCCTTGGATTTTAGCTTAACATTCAATGAGGAGAGGGGGGTAGAAAGTAGGTGCAAATCGCCCCACACTTGAGAGAAAACAAGTTCCAATTTAATTTCCAGGAATGATATTAAATCTCCTGAAAACAACTTGATAAAAAGGGTCTGCACACCATAGGGAACATTGCCTCGACAACATTGCCATGGGCACAATCATGGGCATAGTCGCCCGGATTGTACCATGGCCTTCACTCTCCCATAGTGTACCGAATGGGGTGTCTTCCCCATGACATTTCCCCTTGAGACTGCAACTGTTGATCCAAACCCTTCAGTGATTTGATGATGACCCTTAGAATCACTTAGTTAAAAATTGTAAGTAAGCATTATGTATCAGTGTTTCACCATCTAAGAAAATATACTAAGTCTGTTTAGTATCGCTAATGGGAAACATATGCTCTTTAAATTAATTCAGTGATAAATGTACATCAGCGAGGCCTGAGTATGTTCAGTATCGCTGAACGTTCATTATGTAAATGTTTGCTTATGATCCCAAGACAAGATTCACGACAATAGAGTTCAAAGCTGAAATCGAAGACCAACCTGACGAACGAGTGACTAAGTCTACTAGTGACCTGATGCGGATATCAGCGAAGACAAGACTTGTCCAATTTATGTGATGTTTCAAGTAGAAGACTTCAGCGAGAGCTGACCTTTATCATTCCCTGATAAAGATCAACTCAGCGATCGCTGATCATGAAGCCTGTTCTACAAGGAACATTTGCCTTATCCCCTTAAACGCTTTTGTACGATTTGTCAGAAGGACATGCCTTTGTCCAGGATCGTACAAACTACTCCGCCAACTACACTGTACATCATGCGGACAAGAGCATGTTTGCAAAAGTCAAATTCATGCAACCAACCAAGTGCTGCCATGTGTAAAGTTATACTGACTTATATTTAATGCATGCAGTATAAATAGGAAAACCTACTTCATTTTTGAAGTGCTCTTCCCTTCCACCCCTAAACTCTTAGTGCCAAGAAAAACTATCATTAGCTTTTCTTAACTTATTTCATTCTTATTCTAAGTGCAAAAATCTGTGTGATTCTCTTAGTTTGTTTAGATTAGGTTTTATACTTAGTCTTATTCTGCAACAAACTGTAAATTGTTTATTATATCAATAAACAATTTAGAAAGATAAAAATTGTGTGTTTGTATTCAACCCCCCCCCCCCCCCTTCTACAAACTTGTAACCAAAAAGTGGTATCAGAGCAGATTGTTTAATCTCATAAACAAGATCTTTCTTATACTATCTCTTCCTTGCCATTCTCAATATGGTAAACAACACAAACACAAATTACATAGATAATGGCTCTCTTGCCAAACCACCTCGATTCAGCAAGGATAACTTCAATCTTTGGAAGAACCGAATGATGCTCTTTCTAGAAGGTGTAGATCATACTATACCTCACTATGTGGAAAATGGACCATTTGTTCCACATATGGTCCAAGGTCCTGTTCCAGCCACTGCTACCGCTCCTACACATTTGAAATTATCAAATAAATATGCCTATGGTCCTAAAGCTACTTTCAGATATAGGAAATGTTATCACTGTGGACTTACCAATCACATTGCTAGTAAGTGCCCCATAGCCACCAAAGCTGATAAATTAGCTAAGGTGAAGATCATTGCCCCCAAGGCAAAGAAGAATATCCCTGGTGGAAATCAAGCCAAGGTGAAAAATACCACTAAGGTTAAGAAATTAACCAAAGTGAAGACTATCACTGACGCTGAGTCATCAGATGCTGCGAAGATCGTTGATCCTTCTACATCCTCTACCACTGACAAGTGTGGACCCATCGTAAAATGGGTACCAATTTCAAACTAATCTTCCTTTGTTTGCAGGTCTCGAAGGGTATCTGGTATCTCGATAGTGGATGCTCTCGACACATGACTAGAAAAAGAAACCTGCTCACTGAATATAAGGAAGAGAAAGGTCCCTCACAGACCTTTGGTGGAAATGGTAAAGATATACCCGAGGGTTTGGTGTACTTTCTAATGGTACTACCACCTTCAGAAGAGTCACATACGTTGAAGGACTGAAGCACAATTTTCTTAGCATCAGTCAGCTATGTGATAAGGATTACAAGGTTTGCTTTACTAAAGAAGCATGCTTTGTCTCTGGTAAGAAAGAGAAAATTGCTCTCAGTGGATATCGTTTGGAAAATGTTTATGTTATAAACATGGACTCAACATCCACTGAAAACATTGGTTTTCTCTCCAAAGCCTCTTCTGATGTCAACTGGTTATGGCATAAAAAGCTCTCTCATCTTAACTTCAAGACGATGAATACTCTTTCTTCAAAAGAGTTGGTCACTGGCTTGCCTCAACATTCATATGCTAAGGAATCTCTCTGTTCAGCGTGTGAAAAAGGAAAACAAACAAAAGCAAGTTTCAAGTCCAAGCAAGTCTCCTCAGTGACATCTCCTCTTCAGCTCCTCCACATGGATTTATTTGGTCTTGTCATAGTAGATGAATTCTCTCGCTATACCTGGGTGATGTTCCTCCGTGCTAAGAGTGACACCTAAGAAGAACTCATCTCATTGGTCAGGAAAATGGAAGTCCTGAACAATATGACTGTTCGCTCAATAAGGAGTGATCATGAGACTGAATTCAAAAACAGTTCCCTTGATAACTTCTTTGAGAGCAAAGGCATTTCTCACAACTTCTTTGCAGTAAGAATTCCTCAGCAGAATGGCGTCGCTGAAAGAAGAAACAGAACGATCATTGAAGCTGCACGATCATTGCTCAACGATTCTCATCTTCCAACTCAATTCTGGGCAGAAGCTGCCAACACTGCATGTTTTACTCAAAATAGTTCGTTGATCGTTAAAAGATTCAAGAAAACTGCCTATGAACTTTTCCATGGAAGAAAGCCATCTATCAGCTTTCTTCACATCTTTGGTTGTCAATGTTTCATCGTAAACAACATAGATGCTTTTGAAAAATTTGATCCCAAAGCTGACGATGGAATTTTCTTAGGATACTCTTCAGTATCTAAAACCTTCAGAGTCTTCAACAAGAGAAGACAAACTGTAGAAGAAACAATTCATGTCACCTTTTTCAAATATATATTTGAAACCCAAAACGTAAATAATGTTTATATCACAAATACTAAAATTTGAATAAAACATTTTCATCCAAACTACCAAAATATGAGTAAGACTCAAAACCCAAAATTATAACTTATGGCGAATACTCCATGCTCAAACGTCACATAAAAACGTGGATAAAACTAAATACCCAAAAAAACACCTTTCGGCGATGGGGGAGACCCGATTTCAATGGTTAGTGGCGGAACACAAAAGTAGGCCACATTCGAAGTTATAGAGCTCATAGGATCAACGACCACGGGCTTGCCTACTCGTAATAAAATGTGGGTGAGGGCACCCGATGATCCTAGCCATACCCATTCACTAGGATTACATTTACGATTCATGGCTAGTATCCGGTCTCACATAACTGTAACAAGTTGCCTCCAAGGGCCCAATGTCTCAACTAGTTACAAATGAGAAATAACCATCCCATAAAAACTAACTCATAAAATACATCATAGGGTCAATGGCAGATGTTCGACTTAAAGAGCTCGCACCATAAGGCCCTCAATGACCCAATGACTAATCCTGGTCCCAACATGGGAACAACCTTCCCTTTAAAATGATAAATACTTACTCTTATGGCTATGGATCCATTGCATTACAATCTATTACCTTACATGACTTCAATTGAATGAACAAAACACTCGAAATATATAATTCTCAAATGATACGCAATAAACACAAATCATACTCAAAACTTCACAACTGACAATTAAAATCGGACAAATGTCCCCAAGACTCATCTTAGTTAAAACCAAGCCAGAAGTCAACAATTTACTTGACCATACAATAAAAGTTAGTGTAAACAATAAAACACATTTTACCTGTGGTTTTGCAAACACAACGACCAAAAGTATCATTAACCCAAAACTCATCATTGGTTGAGACAAACCAATTTCCAAATGAACTTATATCCTTATATTTCCAAAATGCCTCATAACACAGTAATATGCATTTTCCAAACCGTTTATAAGAGCAAAAACACTAAAAGGACATTTACGTCAAATGATCTCCGTTTATACATTAAATCATCATGAAAGCATACTAACATGATTTATTTATCAGAATATCCAAAATCCCACATATGGGGGGTTTCACAAGATATATAAAATCAAATACTTAAAGTAGATGAAACTCGTCACATAGACCCACATTTGATATTTATCAAGTAAAAGACACAAATACTTCAAAATATACATTTTTGGCATGTACATAGTTTTCACAAATCAACTTGAACTCAACTTTCTAGATTTAGGCTAAATCTAAGTTTTTACCCCAAACTTGAGTTTTCTTGGTGAAAACTTGAATCTACAAGCAACACCTTCGAACTCTTAGATCAAACACTTGCAAAGTGTTTCATTCCCCTACAAATATCCAAAACCTAAAGCAACACACAAAGCAGAGGAGAGGAAATGAAGAGTAAGCCAAACCCTAGCTTAATTTAAGAGAGATGAGGAGCTTACCGCCACAAAACACTCTTGGATCTTCCCATAAACTTCAATACTCATGATTTATCCTTGAAGAGATCTCAAAGAAGAGACCATAGCAAAAAGAATCGTTAAAATCGGAGCAACATCTCATAGAGTTCGTGAATTGGAACGTCCTCCATCAAGTGATTGTGTTTGACATGAGAAGAAAACACTTTCCATTCAAGAAGGAGGTTGTTCAAGAATTTGAGTGCATTCTCCGTATTTGAACGATTGATTTTATTCTTGTGGAGCTCGTTCAGTAGGAGACAGAAATGTTCATAAGTCTGGGAGAGTGATTTGCCGGCACGTTGCTTGAAGTTGTCAAACTTTGTGATGCAGCTGTTGATCTTTAATTGGTTGTCGACTCTACTCACACTCATCATTTTTTCCACCTGATCCCACATGCCCTTTGCTGTGTCCTTGTAGCTATCTATGGCTGTGTAGATTGGTTTCGGTAGAGCCTGAACAAGATACCTCTTGGCATGCTTTTCACCATCATGCATGCCCTTTTCGTCCTCGCTCGTCTCCGAGTATGGCTTCTCCTCATAACGAACTTGACCACCTGTAGCTGGTGCTGGTATAGTCTTCATGGTTTTAGGTTGTGGGCCATTAGTTAGAGCGCGCCAGATGAACTCGAAATTATCCTTCGACTAGATGAATATCATGAATATGTCCCGCCATTGGCTGTATTCTCCCTGGTAGAGGGTCGGTGGCTTGGAGTCGGTGCCGACAGCGAGTGCGTCTCGAGAAGACATCTTTGATGATTGCACTAATGTGATCGTCAGACGATTATTCGATTTAAAGTGGTTTCCTAACGCAAGGCACTAAGAGTGATGTCCTAACGCAGGTTCTAAGAGTGATTTATGCTAAACAGGTAAGAAACTAGCTAATCAAAACTTACCGGATAGGAATCCGGATGAAAATTGTCTGATCTGGAAGTGTCCGGATCAGATGTGTGTGAAATTGTTCAGTTAGCAGAAGTGTTAGTCCCAGATGGATGTAACAAGTATTGTAGAAGGGGGGGGGGGGGGTTGAATACAATACTCAAAATTTTCACAATTTTAATTCTATTATTGAAAATCTTTCAACAAGAATTACACATAGAAGCTTAAGACTGTTGCGGAAAAGAACAAATAAACTATT
Organism: Saussurea involucrata; assembly: GCA_033807775.1. Classification (NCBI taxonomy): domain Eukaryota; kingdom Viridiplantae; phylum Streptophyta; class Magnoliopsida; order Asterales; family Asteraceae; genus Saussurea; species Saussurea involucrata. The sequence goes on from CM066314.1 coordinate 166,030,565, forward strand.
CTAACAATCTTACACAAAGTATACTAACAAAACAACTAAGAACACTTAGAACAGAGCTATCAAGTTTTGAGCAATATGGAGATTTCTTGCACTGAGAGAGATGTCCAGAAAGCGTGGAATATCTTTGAGCACGCAGTAATCTTCAAGTCTCTCAAGATGTGTTCTGCATGGATAGGTCTTCATCTTTATATAGTGCCAAGAGTATGTGTAGCATAGGACACTTGTCACTTTGTCATTGGAAGGATAGGTTTGGCTCTCAAAAGTTGATATGTCATTTCCTATTATGCTATAAAGGTTTGATGGAGACAATATCTAAGAATGGGAAAAAGGACAAAAGAACCTTTTTCTTCCATACCCAGACATTCTATCTTTGAAGAGAAAACCTTTTAGCATGGACAAAAGGTAGGATCCTCATATTTAAAGATCCCACCGACATGTCATGAACATGGTAGGTGGAAGTCTTCTTAGGAGTGAAGATATGAGAGGATTCTCTAACTTTTGAGGGTCCCACCGATTTTCATGGGGACAATCGGTGGGATGGCCAACTTTACCTCTTATGATGAAGATCTTCATGGCAAGGAGATAATGGGGAAAATCTCCTATTTGGGATCTCACCGATCTTCATGGAGACAATCGATGGACTATGACTTGTATGTGTTGAGAAAATATATTTCACTTCCACAATGAGAGAATCTTCAATCTTGACTTTGGTTGATCTTTGACTTCACCAAACATTTGCTATCTTGTACAAGCCATTATAAAGAACCATCCAAAATTTCTCTAAGTATAAAATGTTTTTCAAAGTATAAAAGGAGATCATGAGGTCATCTTCAAATCTTGATGACCCAACAACCTCCCCCTATTTGATGATGACATCCATACTTAGAAAAACATGAGTAAGACAATGAATAATGCATGTTGACCCTTCTTTACTGTTTTGGGTTCTTTTTCACACAGTTTTTTTTTGTATATGATATTTATAAGTAAGATGAAATAATAAAGTATAGCTATACAAACAAATGAAAGAAAATGGAAAGAAGTATAAACATTATGAACAAAACAAATATTACTTGCATCTTTGGAGGGGCGAGTTGAAACTTGTGTCTGTCTTGAGGATTCTTCATTTTGATCAGCAGCCTGTTGATGTGTTGGAGAACTTTATCTTTCAGGCACTTTTGCTTTTCTTCAGATGTTCCAAATCTTCAAGCCATTCATTTACTCCAAAAGATTTCAGCCAAAAGAGTATGTGTCTAGGAAGGAGACAAACCCTTAATGATGACAATCTTTGAGGGAGGTTTGAGGTTAGGTGAATCAGGCTCAGGATGCTTCTGCCCATCTCTTGCATCTTCTTTGTTTCTCTTGGCATCTTTAGCTCTTCCTGTTCAGCATCATCATCCTTTGTCTTTGTTTTGCTCCCCCTCAGTTAGATCAGCCGGTCTTTGTGTTTCTCCCCCTCAGTTAGATCCGCCCGGACTGATGTGCTCCCCCTTGACTGGTCCGCCGATTTACTTATTTTTTTTCGAGTTGGACGCTGGATATGACTACTGAGGATTGATGTTGCTCCCCCTCAGATTAATTCTCCCCCTCAGCGGCCGACGGAGGAAAAATCAAGAAAAGTCGGAAAATTGGCAACAAATATTTTTTTATATATAGATAAAAAGGAGTTACACCCACAAATGTAGAAAACGTTTCGGCAAACACACACAGAATTTGCACTCAAAAGAATTGTTGGGTGTTGTGTGGTTTGTTGGTAGAGAGAGAAATGGGGAGGGGGTTGGGGTCGACAGTAAATTAAAATGTGGGGAGGGGGTAAAAGAAATGGAAAGTATGGTGGGTAATAAAGGGTAAAGGACAAGAAAAAATGGGGGAGGGGGTCTTTAGAGAATACACATGGTAATTAGTTGGTAGGCAAAAAGCAAAAACAAAATAATTGGGTAATGGAAAGTGGGTTGGTTTGTTTTCGGCAGCAACAAAAGGGTGGGGTAATGGAGGCTTCGGCCAGTGTGGAAATTATCGGTAGAAAAGAGGGAAATCAGCAGGTGGTTTCGGCCGTAAGAGAAGAAAAACAATTTGGGTAATTATAGTTGGGCAGAAAGTTGACAAGGGGCAAAGGAATCGGTAGGAAAGGGTCGGCAAGAAGGGTGTTCGGTGGGATTTGGGTTTGGCAAAACATATGGTGGGATTTGGTTTTGGTTTGTGTCGCCAGCAAGACAAAGAAATTTGTGGAAGTGGTGAATGGTGATGTCAGCAACATGACATCATCATGATGTCATCAATTAACATGGTGGACACAAATCAGCAAAAAAAAAAATAAACCACCGATGATGCAAATGCCACCGAAGTTGACTTTGACTTTTTGACTTTTTTTTTGATTTTTTTATAAGCCTGCCGAAAAATAATAGCATGCCCACCGATTTTTAGACACCATTTTGATGAAAATCGGTGGTAATGTCGGTGGAAAATTGGTAGTGATTTTTTTTAAGATCAGTAGGTGAAGAATCATGCTTATCAGAAATGTTTTGAGATGGAGGAACATAAGTGAAGAAATCTGATGAAGTTGGTTGATAGATGTTGTAAGAGAGGGAAGGGAGAGTTGGGTGGTAAGATGGATGGTAAGATGATAAAGAAATGAGGTTGGGGTAATATATGAGGTGGATGAGAAAATGTAAGGTGAGAGGTATGGTGGGAAATGGGGTGTAGGTGATATGGAGAGTGATGGGAGATGTAAGATGTTGGTAGAGAAGAGGTTGACACTAGTGAGTGTGCCAATGGGAAGGGTTTTCAATACAAGGAGATCTAAGAGTTCACCATTTTGACACTTCAGATTGAATGATGATCTTGATGATTTCTTCAATTTTCTCACTTTTATATTTGTCCACATAGATCCATCAGCTCAAAATATGCAATCACAAAGAATTTATTTCATAGGTACCCATTTGGTGGTGGGTCCTTTTGGGTTAGAAGAAAAAGAGTTGGTGTCACTTAGATCAATTCTTTCTTTCTGACATTCTTTGGCAAAATGAGAAGTATCACCACAGATATAGCATTTTCTATGAGGAAAAATCCTTTTAGAAACTTGACATTTTTCCTTACTTTTGCTCATTTTGGTTATCTTCAAAGACTTTGATTTAAAGATCTGAGGTGCAGGTCCTAAGATTCTTTTTTTTAGAAGATGGCAAGACATAAATCTTTTCCTTTGAATTGGACATTTTGAGACACACAGATCGGGGAAGAAAATCGGTAGGAGAAGTCACATAGGTATTTTTAGAAAATTTGAGGATTCCTTTTTTTTAAGAAAGAATCGGCACCCAGAGGCTTTCCTTTTTCAGAGTTAGAAAATATTTTGTTTGAGTTGAAAGAGGAGGAGAAGCACTTAGCTGATACAAGAGCAGTTGAGGAGATGTGGCCTTCTGGATCATCCATGTCATTTATCTTGGCCATGAAACAGACATTTGAGGTGTCATTCGCTTTCAGAAGTGGGTTCATCTGCCAAATCATGAGTTTTAGCAGGCAGACCCTTTCCTCTTTTGACAAGTCTTTCATTTCTTTCCTTTTCTCTCTTGTATTTTTCCTTGTATCTTTCAGCCCGGTCAAAATTTGCAGAAGAGAGGTGTTGGCTGAACTTTTGGGAATCATATTTGGATCTTTCCGATTTTGAGGAAAATCGGCCTGAGGAAGCAGTTCTGGGTCTTTCAAGGTGTTTACTTCTACACTCAGAAGCAAAATGACTCTTTTTACCACAGTTAAAACATTCCTCATTATATTTGTCCAAAGAAGAGTGTTTGGAGAGAGAAGAGGATGATTTTCTACCAAACTTAGATTTTCCAGAAGAGGGGTGAGATTTGGATTTAGAATGCCCATCCAACATGGCCATTTCATCAGATAACTTGTCAACTGAAGTTTCCTCACATTCATCCTCAGCATCACTAAGATATGCCTCCGAATGGTCATTGGGATCTTCTTGACTATCATGGTCAGAGTCGGATGGGTAGGTGATTCTTGGAATACACTTAGTCTTTTTGGAAGAGTCACTTAGGAGAGCTATGGAAGAGCCCTTTATATTTGTGAAGACAGACTTCCTTTGCAGCTTAGTCTGCTCATAGTTGAAAAGAGTTCCATAAAGAGAAGAGAGAGGCATATGATCAAGATCCTTGGTTGTCTTTATACAAGTACATATATTTTCCCAAAAATCAGGAAGACAATCCATAAACTTGCACATGATTTCCTCATTGTCATACACTCTACATAACAGCTTTAAATCATTAAGAAGACTGTTAAAGCAGTTATAGTAGTTGGAGAGAGATTCTCCTTTCTCATAAGAAAAGAGTTCATATTTTCTAACAAGAGCAGTCTTTCTGCTCTTTTTAACTTCATTTGTACCTTCGTACAAAACACATAGAGTGGACCACATCTCTTTAGCAGTTTCAAAGTTAACTAGAGAATGATAGACTTCATCAGGAAGTGAGAGAGCAATGATTGCTCTAAGCTTTGAATCAAGAGTAACCAGACGTTTTTCCTCATCAGTATATTTCTTTGGATTTTTAAGAATGTAACGACCAGTAGCAACAGACTTTTCTTCATCAGAGGAATCATCATAATCATCTTTGTCACCAACTTTCTTACTGGATTTCTTGGTTTCATAGCGAGACCAAACTCTAGGGACTATGGGTCCCTCACTGAGAATGGCTGGATATCTACTATCCATTCCTTCCATGAAAAGCATCATCCGACTTTTCCACAAAGAAAAGTTGTTGGGGTTAAACTTGGAAGGTTTAGCTATAGAGCCGTTTTCAGAAAAATTGTTTTGAAAAGCATTTTCAACAGTTGAAGATGAAGATGCAGCCATCGCAGATCAAGTTTATGAGTTAAACTTTCTGCTCTAATACCACTTGTTAGTCCCAGATGGCTGTAACAAGTATTGTAGAAGGGGGGTTGAATACAATACTCAAAATTTTCACAATTTTAATTCTATTATTGAAAATCTTTCAACAAGAATTACACATAGAAGCTTAAGACTGTTGCGGAAAAGAACAGATAAACTATTCTAACAATCTTACACAAAGTATTCTAACAAAACAACTAAGAACACTTAGAACAGAGCTATCAAGTTTTGAGCAATATGGAGATTTCTTGCACTGAGAGAGATGTCCAGAAAGCGTGGAATATCTTTGAGCACGCAGTAATCTTCAAGTCTCTCAAGATGTGTTCTGCATGGATAGGTCTTCATCTTTATATAGTGCCAAGAGTATGTGTAGCATAGGACACTTGTCACTTTGTCATTGGAAGGATAGGTTTGGCTCTCAAAAGTTGATATGTCATTTCCTATTATGCTATAAAGGTTTGATGGAGACAATATCTAAGAATGGGAAAAAGGACAAAAGAACCTTTTTCTTCCATACCCAGACATTCTATCTTTGAAGAGAAAACCTTTTAGCATGGACAAAAGGTAGGATCCTCATATTTAAAGATCCCACCGACATGTCATGAACATGGTAGGTGGAAGTCTTCTTAGGAGTGAAGATATGAGAGGATTCTCTAACTTTTGAGAGTCCCACCGATTTTCATGGGGACAATCGGTGGGATGGCCAACTTTACCTCTTATGATGAAGATCTTCATGGAAAGGAGATAATGGGGAAAATCTCCTATTTGGGATCTCACCGATCTTCATGGAGACAATCGGTGGACTATGACTTGTATATGTTGAGAAAGGATCTTTCACTTCCACAATGAGAGAATCTTCAATCTTGACTTTGGTTTATCTTTGACTTCATCAAACATTTGCTATCTTGTACAAGCCATTATAAAGAACCATCCAAAATTTCTCTAAGTATAAAATGTTTTTCAAAGTATAAAAGGAGATCATGAGGTCATCTTCAAATCTTGATGACCCAACAAGAAGTGTCCGGGTAATCAGAAGTGTCCGAACAAGCTAAGGTTACCGGATAATAGGAAGTTACCGGATAAAATTAGCTTACCGGATAGATAAAAGTTACCGGTTAAATGTACTTACCGGATGAGATTAGAAAAACTTACCGGATGAAAGAGATTTCCGAATGAATTAACTTACCGGGAACAGATGGATCCGGATAGTATGACTTACCGGATACTTTACCGGAAACAAAACTAATCGGAAATTCGGAGTTGTCCGGGTAAATTGAATTTACCGGAAACCTTAGGTTACCAGATGAGTTTTGTCCGGAAAGTTGCGAGAAAATGAGACTTACCCGGAAAGTTGAAGCGATGTTCCGGAAACTGCTGCAGTTGTCCGGAAAGTGCGGCTGTGGTTTCCAATTCGATAGGAATTCGATTAGGGTAGATGGGAATCTTCCTGAAAGGTTAGAAACCTTCCAAAAACAACAAAATAACAATACCCAAATCGATTCTAAAGCAAAATAACACGATTTTGACGAATTTTTTTGATCTTTGATATGAACAGAGACCAAAAACCAAACACTTGATTTTGCTTAGAAACTGACCAGATGATCGAATTAGGAGACGAAAACTTGCAGAACCGTCTATAATAATGATACGAATCGAATGTAACAAACGAATACAAGTAACCGGAAAGTTGCGAGAAAATGAGACTTACCCGGAAAGTTGAAGCGATGTTCCGGAAACTGCTGCAGTTGTCCGGAAAGTGCGGCTGTGGTTTCCAATTCGATAGGAATTCGATTAGGGTAGATGGGAATCTTCCTGAAAGGTTAGAAACCTTCCAAAAACAACAAAATAACAATACCCAAATCGATTCTAAAGCAAAATAACACGATTTTGACGAATTTTTTTGATCTTTGATATGAACAGAGACCAAAAACCAAACACTTGATTTTGCTTAGAAACTGACCAGATGATCGAATTAGGAGACGAAAACTTGCAGAACCGTTTATAATAATGATACGAATCGAATGTAACAAACGAATACAAGTAATTTCACCAGAATCAAAATATGAGTTTTTAAGGCTAAGAACACAGTCGACTGAACAATAAAAATCTTACCAGAAACTGTTAGCTCCAACTTCTGATGTTTTAGAAGTATTGAAAAATAGACTAAGTATAGAAGTCTTCGACAGAGCCTCTGCCGTGTCTCCGAGAAGACTGAAGTGAAGAATCAACAGAAGACGCTTCTCAGAGGACAAGGCCACAGAGCCTCTGTCACCCTTGACATAGCCTCTACGGTATGAAGACTGGACTTAAAAGATTTGCCAAAGATCAATACAAAGACACTCGTGCTTCTCACGTGCTTCTGCTGTACGAAGATCCTGAAGATCATTCGTACAAGGCGTGCCCTGCACATTCCACGTGTCATCCTCTGATGGGTCACTGCCTTTGCAGATTGCGGCGCACTACATTAACGTAGTCCTTACTACAGTTCCACGATCATGTCTTTGTACCTTTAGTCCTTATTGTCTAGAGCTTGTCCCCTGTAGAAGTAGTATAAATAGAAGGCTCATGTTGAGCTCTTCAATTAAGCTTTGCACAACACACACACCTTTAGAGCAGATTTCTATTATTCCTTCGGTGTTCTTGGTGTTCCTATTTTGATCAATGCAAAGTGAATCTTTGAGATAATCCAGTGTTTATTTAAACTTTGTTTATTTGATCTCGTGTGTTATTCTACCTAAGAATATCTTTTAGTTCGTTAAAAACGCTTCCGCACTACTATTTGTTTGAACTAATAGATATATAAATCATTGTTAAGTAAAATCGGAACCAACAATTGGTATCAGAGCCATCCTTGATTGTCTATATCAAGAGATCCTCTCTTACAATGATTTTTGGTAGAAACTTGGAGTGATTCTAACCTGTTCTTATTTATTTCAAAACAGCCTATGTTTTTCTGCCATTCTCGACAAGTTCCACTTTGGTGAACTTACATAACCTGTTTTCTCGGTTAAACTCTCCATTTTAGAGCATTGCTCAAGGTTTTTACACTCATAAGCTCTTTTCTAAAATTTGACCCATCATCAAAAAGTTTTAGTTCATACTCTGTTTTCTGGTAGTTTCCAAAACCATTTAAAATGGCGAACACCAACAACTACTTTTCTGCCGGTTCTTTAACAAAACCACCCACTCTGCTCAGAGATGAGTACCCTCAGTGGAAGATACGAATGATTCACTTCTTCGAGGGCTCTGACAAAGAAGTTCTGAAATATGTCTATAATCCTCCCCTCGTTCCTATGATCACAGTACCACGTGTACCTGTGACAGACAACACTCCAGAAATTCCTGAGCACGAGAAACCTAAGACAAAAGATAAATGGTCTACACCTGACTGGGAGCAATACGAACTTGCTCAGAAGGCCAAGAGACTTCTGATAATGGCCATCCCCAATGACCTCTTCCAATCCCTAGATGTGTGTGAATCTGCATACGATCTATGGAAGGAATTGGAGAAACAATTGGAAGGAAGGGCTAAGACTCAGAAAAATCGCAGAGCCCAATGTATCAATGAATATTACTCTTTCAAAGCTCTGCCGACAGAATCTCTACAGGCAACTTATGACAGGTTTAACTCTTTGATAAACAAGTGCAAGAAGTTTGGGATCCATAAAACCTCTGAAGAGAACAATGTCATGTTCCTAAAGAGCCTCAACGAAGAATGGCTCCAGCTGTCTATGTCCCTTCAAATTAATCAGGACTTAGACACATGGAGTTTATCAGATCTTTATGGAACCTTGGCAGCTCAAGAACCTCAAATTGCCCAGGCAAAAGCTTAAACTGCTGGACCTCTGGCACTTGTTGGCAAGACTACAGAGGCAAAAGAGAAGCCTAAGAAGGAGAAAGTTGTGGAGGAGAAGAAGGAGAAGAAGAAGAAAGTGGTGATGGTTGATAGTTCTGAGGAGGAATTGGTGGAAGAGGAGGAGGCAACAATGGCCTCGATAGCTAAATCTTTAGCTCTGTTGACGAAAGAATTTGGAAGAGGAGGATACAGGAAGAAAGGTTATGAACGTGATGGAAGGGATGATAGAGGAGAGAAGTACGAGTCAAGAAACCAGGGAAGAGAAGGTTCGAACGACCAACAGAGGTCGAATGACAGGAATGACAAGGTGGTAACAGACAGAGGTCAGACGACAGAGCTGGCAACACTTCCCAGAAACAGGGATGTTTCAATTGTGGCAAGCCAGGCCACTATGCTGCTGACTGCAGGAGCAAACCAAACCGCCCTTAGAGGGATTCTGCTTTCTACAAAAAGAAGGCAAAATTTTATGCTCAAAAGTCGCTCATGGTGGAGCAGGAAAACTGGCAGTCAGATACATCCTCTGACGAAGGCGAAAAGAAGAACGCCCTGTTCTGGGGCATGGCAGAGGTCAACTCCTCCGACTCTGATAGTGAGGTATACACTTCTGACTCTTACTCTAATCAAGCAGAAGCTGATTTGCTTAAACTGACCATTTGTTAGACCTGGGTTTTGTCAATAAACCAAGTGTTAAAGATCTGATGAGAAGGCTCAGATGTTCTAATATGAAGGGTCAGAGTTCTGACTAAGAAGACTCAGAAATATTACACGAAAAGTTACTAAAGAGAAGAGTCAGAAGTTCTGATATGCCTAATCAGATGAATGTTCAGAAGTTCTGAACAACCTGTTCAGAACTTATAACTAGATACTTTCCTTAGTATTTAGTTAACTAATTAGGACACGTGGATTGTTCCTATTAGTCTTTCATATATGTACTGTAGCTTTAGTTTTTCCGTTGCAGTATATATAGTGGTTAGCACTGTTGCGCTAACTAACTTTTCCCGCATATTCTTGTATTCATATTTTGTAATCTTTGAGATACGCTCTCTCTAAGATCTGTAAATCTGTTCTTCATTGAATACAAGTGTTCTTGATCAAATTACTTCTCGATTACTATTCTATTCATTGTTATATTGATTGTAAGATTGTATCCTGGACTATCAATTGGTATCAGAGCTAGTCAACAAACAAATTCGATCGAGATCGCGTTCTTGAGGGTTTCCTGTTTGTGTTCTTGAAGATTTCTTGATCAATTCGAAAATTGATTCCGCTGCCACTCACTGTTCTTGAATTCTTAGCAATTCTTGAATTAATTGTTGTTTTTCGATCAAGGAATTTGAATTTGTCTTTCTGTTGAAGCTTTCTTACAATCATGTCTTCTAAAGAGTATCTAGCCATGGGATCTGAAACCAAACCACCTGTTCTTATACCTGAAGAATATCAGCAATGGAAAATTCGTATGATCCAGTTCTTGGATAACATAGATGAAAATCTTATGGTTTCTATCCGAGAAGGTCCTATCGAATTGTATGTCGATGTCGCTGCAACTCCTGGAACAGAGACAACTCCAGAAATTCCGGCTACAAGGGTGAAGAAGAGTTTTTCTCAGTATACAGCAGAACAGAAAAACAGACATGCTATAGACAGAAGAGCAATTACGTTGATGACTTTGGCTGTCCCAAATGAAGTTCTTAACAGGATTGATAGTGGATCATCTGCTAAGGAAATGTGGGATGAACTGGAAAGACAGATGTTAGGAACTGTGAGGTCTATTCAAGCAAAGTTAAATCAGAGCATAAATGCCTATGAAAGGTTCAAGGCTAAAGAATCAGAAAGTTTGACTCAGACGTACAGTAAATTTTGTACTATTCTGAATGATTTGAGAAGAAATGGGCTGAAGAAAACGAAGTCAGAAATAAATTACAAATTTCTGAACAGCCTAAACTCAGAATGGTCATCATTTGCTATAAGTCTGCAAATGAATAAAGATATGTGTGAAGAAGACCTCAATGATCTGTTCTGTGTTCTTAATCAACATGAAGACTCTGTCAAGTTAGTTGTGGAAGAGAAGAAAAATGTTGCTGATCAGTTAGCATTTTTATCAAAGTCCAAAGTTATCAAAGCACCCAAGAAGACTGCATATCTATCTGAGATACCAAAGCTGGAAGAATCTGACAAGGAAGAAGGATCAGAGGATGATGAAGATATCAAGATAATGGCTGAGAAACTAGCCTTGTTGACAAATACTTTCAACAAAAGGTATGGGAAGGGTAGATTTCAGGGAAATTACAAGAGAGAACAGGGGAGTTCAGATTATAAGAAAAGAGAAGACAGAGGAGAAAATAAGTTTGAGAAGAAAGTAGAGAGAAGTGAAGAAAAGAAAGACGAGAAGGAAGAGAGAAAAGAAAACAATTTGTGTTTCAAGTGTGGAAAATCTGGCCACTATGCTAAGGACTGCAGAGTAAAGATTGTGAAAGATTATGAGTACTATACCAAGAAGGCTCAGCTTGCAAAGAAGAGAGATGATGAGATTGCTATGTTGGCTGAACAGGATAATTGGCTGTACTACACTTCAGATGAAGATGATCATATCAATTTTCCACAGATGCAAAGTTACATGGCCAAAATGAAGAATGAGGATGATTCTGACTATGAGGATGTTGATTCTGAGTCATCTACTGAGGTACATTATGCACTTGAAATAGACTTAATGACACAGATTGGTGACATGAAAACTGAATTTGTTAATCTTAGAAAACAGATAAAAGGTGAAAGAAGTCTGGTTAACAAATTCAGAATTGAAAAAGAAGTAATAAGAGATCAATATGAGGAATCTGAGGCTGAGAAACAGAAAGTTAAAAATGAAAATTCTGAATTGTTAAAAAAGTTTTCTGAACTAAAAAAATGAATTTTCAAAGATTAAGGATGAAAAGGGTGATTTACAAATAAAATTTGATATGCTATTTAAGGAAAGAACGAATTTATACGCCAAAATCAAAGAATTAGAAGATCTAAATTTGAAAAGAGGTCAGACTCAGCAAACATTAAATCTTCTAACAAGTAATGTTAAAGATACAAGATTTTACAATCCAAAGAAGGGATTGGGATTGGAAGAAAATGTTGTTTTAAGAAGAGCTCCAGTCAACTTGTATGATTTTGAAAAGCTTCAAGTTCCTAAGCCAAAAATCCCAGAAATTGTTGAAGTTTTTATCAGACCTGCAAGTTCTATAACAAGTTCTGACAATTTGCATAAACCAAGCTCTAAAAAGACAGAGATAGTTTCTGATTCAAAAATAGAAAAGTCAGTTGTTTCAGAAGATAAGGTTAAGAAAGAAATTCCTAAACCAACAGATGAGAAACCAAAATACAATGACATTAAATTCAAGTATGATACTTTAAATGTCAGTTACAAAAATAAACAACCAAGTTTTTCACATCATGACATTGAGAGCATATTTGATACAAGTAAGGTTTCTGAAACAGTTAATCAGAAGTCTGAAGCTTCTAATCAGAACTCTGATTCTTGGAGTCAGAACTCTGAGTCTGAAGGTCAGACATCTGAGTCTGTTAATCAGAATTCTGATTCAGGTAGTTAGAAGTCTGAGTCAACTGGATTTTCTGAAACAAAGTCAGATGATTTTTCATAGCTTGAAAAGAGGTTTAATCTTGTAAGTCAAGAACTTGAGGAAATCTTTTGATGAACTTGAAAATGATTACTGTGATGTGGATGTTAAACTTGATGAAGCTTTAAAAGAAAAGAACATCTTTATTCAGAAAATAACAGAGCTTGAGAAACTGAAGACTGAGTATGATCTTTCTAAAATTAATGCTCTAAAAGATAACGATAAATTCTTTAATGAATCAAGTACATATGAAAAAGGTGAATCATCTACTTCTTCTTCTAACAAAAAGGGATTGAACTTTTCAGAAAAGAGGAAAGCAAAAGGAAAGATGGTGTGAAAAGAGTTTCTGAGATGAATGGATTGGTTCCTGCTACTGTACCAAAAGCACAGAGTTATTGTGATAAATGTACTTGTACTTTGAAAACCAGCAATAAAAATGAAAAGGCTTATGGTACAGATCTGTTGTTACTTGCAAAGAAAAATCTTATTTGTGTTCAATGTGAAAGTGATTCATTCCAATATTCTCAGAAATGTCCAATCACAATAACCTTTGTTTCCTATATAAGAAATGACATTCAGAATACAGAAAAGAAAAATGTTTCTATTCCTCAAACTCATAGAAGAGAAATAATAAAAGAAGTGAAGCCTCAAATTAAAATCACAGGAAAGAATGAAAAAAGGTTTAATGTGAAAGAAAAGAAAGTTGAAACTTCTTCAACATCTAAATTTAAAACTTTCAAGAAGAAATTGAACAATTTTGTGAACAGAAAATGTTCTGACTTCATAAAAGTTCAAGGAAAGTGGGCTTTGAAGAAAGACTTTGAATGGAAAGTCAAAGGTACTTTTGTTAAATCAGATAAAAAGGCTAACAAAGAAGGACCCATTCCAAAATGGGTGCCTAAATCTAACTGATTGTTGTTGCAGGGCTGTCATGTGTGGTTTTTAGATTCAAGAGCTTCAAGACACATGACAGGTCAGAAGTCTTCTCTATCAAATTTCACAGAAAAGGCTGGAGGAGCAGTAAACTTTGGAAATAACAGCAAAGGTCAAGTTAAAGGTTATGGGGATTTAACAAAAGGAGATCTGACAATTCAAAAAGTTTTCTATGTTGAAGGATTACAACATAATCTTTTCAGCATAAGTCAGTTTTTAGACAGTCTTTGTCAAATCAAGTTCAAAATAACAGGTTGCATGATTTTAACTGAGAATGATTTTAAAGTCTTCTGGGCCAAAAGACACATGGACTTATTTGTGGTTAATTTTTCAAAAATACAAACATTAAATCCTGTTTGTCTTTTATCAAACTCAATTGCAAATGAATGCTGGCTGTGGCACAGAAGATGTTCTCATTTAAACTTCAAAGATCTGAATAATCTTGTTGCAAAACATCTGGTTAAAGGATTACCAAAGATTAATTTTGAAAAGGAATCATTATGCTCAGCTTGTGAAATGGGCAAGATGAAAAAGAGTTCTCACAAATTAAAAATGGACTCATCTTGTAAAGCACCATTGGAAATGATTCATACTGATCTTTGTGGTCCTATTTCAGTTCAGTCTATGGGAGGAAAGAAGTATATGCTTGTAATTGTTGATGAATATTCCAGATACACATGGGTTGAATTCCTAAGAGCTAAGTCAGAAGCTGCTACTACATTGATAAACTTTATCAAAAGGATTCAAATTCTCTTACAACTTCCAGTCCAGAAAATCAGAAGTGATAATGGAACAGAGTTCAGAAATGAGACTCTTCGGAATTTTTTAGAAAGTTCTGGGATTTCTCACAATTTCTCTGCAGTAAAAACTCCTCAACAAAATGGTGTTGTTGAAAGGAAAAACAAGACTCTAGTTGAAGCTGCAAGAACCATGCTGGCTTATTCAAATCTTCCAACTTTCTTATGGGCTGAAGCAATTGCAACTGCTTGTTTTACACAGAACATAACTTTAATCAATAAAAGATTAAATAAGACTGCTTATGAACTGATAAATAAAAGAAAACCATTAATCAAATTCTTTCATGTTTTTGGTTGCAGATGCTATGTTCTTAAAGATAGAGAAAATCTTGGTAAGTTTGATAAAAAGGCAGATGAAGGATACTTTGTTGGTTATTCATTAACTTCCAAAGCATTCAGAATCTACAACAGAAGAACCAAGAGGATGATGGAAAGCATCAATGTAACATTTGATGAAGTCAGAATGAAGACTTCTGAACAAGACAGTTCAGAACTCATGCAGAACAGGACAAAAATGACTTCTGATACAAACTCTAATCCTATTTGTTCAGAACTCAATTCACTGTTTAAGGATGCTTTTCTTGAACTGACTTTTGATGCTTATGCAGAATTTGAAAACCCAAAAATGATCAATGAGATGAAAAGAACTTCAGAAGTGGTTCAAACAACTGTAATTTCTGATAAAGGTCCCTCTGATGAATGTCCAACTCTGATAAATACAAGTGATGAAAATTCTGACCCTGATACTCAGAATTTTGAACCTTGTATTCAGACTTCTGAACCTCGTATTCGGAACTCTGAACAAGTCACTCAGAACTCTGACTTCATTGTTCAGAATTTAAACTCAAATTTATCAGAACAAGGGGACAGTTCAGAATTACAAGCGATCATTGATGAGAATGATACAAACAACAATTATTCAGAGATTGATGTGCTTCCTAGTGCAAACAAATGGACTAAAGATCATCCCATTCATCAAGTGATTGGTGATCTATCAGCAGGAGTAAAAACCAGATCAACTACTGCAAATGAAGCAATGTTTGCAGGTTTCCTAAGTGTTATTGAACCTAAGAAAGCTAATGAAGCCCTAGAGGATCCAGATTGGATTTCAGCAATGCAAGAGGAATTGCTTCAATTTGAAAGGAACAAAGTCTGGAGACTCATTCCAAGGCCTGAAGGTAAATCTATCATTGGAACTAAATGGGTATTCAGAAATAAAAAGGATGAGTCAGGTGTTGTCATCAGAAACAAGGCAAGAGGGGTTGCTAAGGGATACTGTCAACAGGAAGGAATTGACTATGATGAGACATTTGCACCAGTGGCAAGAATAGAGGCCATCAGGATATTTTTGGCCTATGCTGCACACAAGAATTTCAAAGTATATCAGATGGATGTCAAATCAGCATTTCTGAATGGTATACTTAATGAAGAGGTGTATGTACATCAACTTGAAGGCTTTGTTGATTCAGAATTTCCTGACCATGTCTATATTTTAGATAAAGCTTTATATGGTCTAAAACAAGCACCAAGAGCCTGGTATGACACTCTTACTCAACACTTGTTAGGTTCAGGTTACAAGAAAGGTAAGATAGACACAACTTTGTTTTTAAAAGAAACAGGGTAAGGATTTGATTCTTGTTCAAATTTATGTTGATGACATAATATTTGGCTCTACCAGTGCAAAAATGTGTGATGATTTTTCTAAAATCATGAAATCTGAATTTGAAATGAGCATGATGGGTGAACTAAATTTTTTCCTTGGACTTCAAGTTAAACAATTACCAAATGGAATTTTTATAAATCAAGGAAAATATGTAAGGGACATCCTGAAAAAGTTCAAAATGTCTGATTGTGCTTCTATGAGAACTCCTATGGCAACAAACATAAAGTTAGATGCTGATCTCAAAGGAGTTTCAGTAGATAACAAACTTTATAGAGGCATGATTGGATCATTACTATATTTGACTGTAAGTAGGCCATACATCATGTTTTCTACCTGTTTTTGTGCTAGATTTCAATCCAATCCCAAAGAATCACATATGTTGGCTGTCAAAAGGATTCTCAGATATCTCAAAGGAACACCTGATCTTGGTTTATGGTATCCAAAGGAAACTGACTTTAAACTAACAGCTTTCACTGATGCTGATCATGCAGGAAGTAGAATGGACAGAAAGAGTACATCTGGTGCTTGTCACTTTCTAGGGGATAAAATAGTAAGTTGGGCATCAAAGAAGCAGAATTATGTATCCACTTCAACTGCTGAGGCATAGTATGTTGCTGCTGCTGCTTCATGTTCTCAAACTTTGTGGATGAGAACACAACTCATGGATTACGGGTATCAGCTCAACAAAATTCCTATCTACTGTGATTCAGAAAGTGCAATTGCCATTACTCAGAACCCTGTTCAACATTCAAAGACTAAACACATAGATGTGAGGTATCATTTCATAAAAGACTGTGTGGAAAAGGGAACAATAGAGATGCACTTTGTGCATACAAAATATCAATTGGATGACTTGTTCACAAAGCCTCTTGATCACAAAAGGTTCTCATTTCTCATATGTAAAATAGGAATGCTTAATCTGACTAATTGATCTTACTTGTTAGTTAATTTTCAGAAATGTTAAATCCTTCTAAGTAAGATTTTCTGAGTAGTGTACTCAGAACTCTGAGTCTTGTACTCAGAATTCTGACTCTTGAGTTCAGACTTCTGCGTCTTGGGTTCAGATCTTCTGAGTCAATACCTCAGAAATCCAACTTTCAAGATTTCATTTCTGAGAAATACAAGTACTTCAATTTTTGTGGATTATCTTCTTTCTATTATTCTTTATATCTCATCTCATCTTTATTAAGTACATGCTAAAGTCAAGGGGGAGCATTAATATCTTTTGGAAATTCTAAGAAGAACAAGCTTTTAATGATAAATTTTTTCTCACTTGTTCAAACTTTATCTGAATCCCAAAATATTCTTATTCAGATAAAAGATTTTAAATGAGTTTCACAAATCATCACTATTTGAACAGAATTCTGGTGATAAAATGATTTTCTATCTGTTCAAACCTCTTCTGAATAATTAAAGTTTTTACATTTGTCAGAAGTTGATTTTAAATAGTTTGGTTACAAGGCAAATTCTTCTGAATCATGGACTCAGAACTCTGAATAGAATAATCAGATCTCTGTTAAAGGAACGACAATCATCTGAGCGTGTTATTCAGATCTTTGACTTGTGTCAATATTCTATCCAATAACACGTGTCAGCTTCATATTTGGTTGATTATGCCACGCATTTCATTTAAATCCTCTGTGGCATTTCAAATGTGTTGACTCCGTTATAACTTTGACCTCGTTTTTCTGTCAAACCTTTCAACTTCGCGGATTTTAAATAGGTCTTAAAATCCCACTTTCAAATTCTTTCAAATTTCAGAGCGAAAAGTGAGATACGAATCAATCCAGAGTTCTTTGAGTTTGTTTTCTTCTTAAATCATGTCTGGATTTCAAAGAAGTGGTGATATATCTATGCATAGTACTAAGTCTTTAATGGAGGAATCTGATTCGGACAATGATGAAGTTCAAAATAGACCTATTGAAGAAGAAGCAGTAGGAAACGATGAAATAAATACAGGAGACGAAGAAATGGCTGATTCTGAGGGGAATGCAGATGAGGGAAATATGAATGTTGAACATGAACAGAGTGCTGCAGGGTCAATGATGTCAAGAAGACCAAATTTAGTGGAAAGAATTGTTCCTGAAAGAGAATGGTTGAAGTTATCAGAAAATAATTGTGTGTTATTGTTTGAGGAAAGTAGATTTAAGCCTGAACACAGGATCATAATGGAGTTATTCAAATATCATCCCTACAGGAAATGGTTTACAAGACACAAATCTGTCCCTGTTCAGTATATTCAACAATGGTGGAAATATCTTAGGTTAGAAGAGAATAAATTTGTATCTGAAATTGGAGGAGTAACAATCACTTTATCAATTCATGCACTGAGGGAAATGCTTAATTTACCAGAAAAATATGATGTACAACAAAGGACAGACTTTGAAGACTCACCTTTAACAGAAGAATTGATTGCAGAGTTTATGAGGTTAGGATACAATGAGGGGTTAAGGACTCTTAGTAGTTTCAGAAGGAACAAGTTACCACCAATTTGGGCATGTTTCTTTCATGTGGTGAATAAGTGTTTGTCAGGGAAGAATAGTTCTGCAGATCAAGCTTCAAAACAGATTCTTCAAATCTTTCAAGGTTTAGTGAAGAATAGGCATTATGACTATACTGCTATACTTTGGGAAGACATGAAGAATACATTTGAGAAAAATCAGAAGGCTAATCAGAAGAAAACAAAGGATACACCCCTGTCATATATACCTTACATAAGGTATTGGAAACTTGTGATTTGGTATGCAATGCAAGAAAACAGAACCATTCCAAGAAGATAAGATGAGCAGCACGGTCCCATTTTCTATTTGGGTAAGATGTCTTCTGTTACTAATATTCAAAATTATCCTAATCACAAACTTTTGCCAAGATCACTTAGGAATTACATTCCAAGGGAGAGTGAGATTTTAAAAGCTTATTGCACCTCTATGGGAATTGAAGAACCTCAAATCCCTATCCATGAGGACCAACCTGAGAAGAGAGGTGAGGGGTCTGGTCATGTTAGAGAGGGGGAGGATGTTCAAATGGGTGAACATTCTGAGAGAAATGAGGGGCAAAGTTCTGAGAGCTCGGTTAGAATATGTGAGGAAAAACAGAATGAGGGTGGTGAGGATGAGAGAATGTCACCAGAGGTTCAAACAGAAAGAGATGCCTCTGTACTAGCTAATCTTAACCAGGTAACCACATCTGCTATTGGTTCACGATTCTTGGTGTCCAATATTGAAAAAATCACCATGGACCTAGTGGTGGATCTTGAACAACCCATCTATACCCACTCAGAAGCAGTTCAACCTGCTACTGTTTCACAAAAATCAGGGGAACCATCCCAAACTCATTTGGAGGGAGGTGATAAATCCCAACCTATTTTTCATCACTTTGAGTCTGTATATCACAGTCCTATCCATATTGAGCCTGAAATTCCTTCTAACACTTGCACAAATCAGGAATTTCGTATTCCTGACAAAACATTCATAGACACTCCTAATTTTGGATGTCAAGGATTGGATGGAAGTCCTGGTGAGGTGAACATTACAAAAGCTTCATTAAAACGTGCATCTGTTGTACAAGATGACTTAGTGTTATCTACAGGCCATGAGTCCTCTGGACACATGAAAACTGGACCATCTGTTGGTTCAGGTTCACAGTTAGACTCTTCTGAATTTGTAAAGATTCAGAAACAAAACACGGTGATGGGGGAAAAAGTAAAAAAAATGGAGGAAAAGGTGGATGGACTGAATGATGAGGTAAAGGAGTTGAAAACTATGTTGGAGGGGAAGATGAAATCTGTTGAGACTAAGATAGATGATATGAAGATATCCTTGGAATCTCATAAAAAGGAGATCAAGGATATTATTTCTGAATTTCAGAAGGATCTGAAGATACAAATGAAGAGTATGCAAGACTCTATAGTTCAAGTAATAAGTACTTCTTTGGCTACAACTTCAAAACCATTTGCAATTATTCCACTTGCAGAAGCTGAACCTGAGGTTAGTAATGTTCAGAACTCTAAAAGGAAGTTTGATGATGATGATTCTCATGATCATCAAAAGGGGGAGAAAAGGCAAAAGATGAGTTCTGATAATGATATCTGTGTAGACGATTTTGAAATGGCAGATATACAGTTGGTTCAGACAGAGGCAAATATTCAGAAAGTGGATACTCATATTGTTCAGATTACAAGCTCAGATACAGAGGAAATGGAGATGGAATGTATGGATGGTAATGATTCTGATAAAACAGAGGAATTGAACTTAGATGCAGAAATGGAAGTTAATTCTGATGAAACTGAAGCCATTGAGGAACCTGTTTTGGGGTCAGAGGAAATATATGAAAGATTAGTGGTTGTGAACACTTGTACAGATATTGTCCCATATGTCAGAGTTGGCTTGTTGAATTCTAAACTGGAAGAAAGGAGTTTGAATGAGATTTTGATCAGAAGGATGCACAGTGAGTTAGTCAGAGCACTCAATGTTCAGAAAATTCAAAGGGCTGTGAAGGTGGTAAGACCTATTGATCTGATGGGAGAAGAAGATAGTACTGTTGGCTATTCTCAGAAATTTCAAGAGGATTTTTATTTCAACTATGTGGATGACATTGTTGATGTTGAAGAAGAATATGAAAAAGTTAAAGAATACTTCATGCCTTCAGAATATCTATTCAGAAAGCCAATTGAGATCCCTAAGATTGACTTGCAAATGTTAGAAGAGCCTGTATGTGACTTTGTTCTGGAAATGAGTGATGTACCTCTTACTAGACAATTTCATGATGACATTTTTCCAGAGGAAACATATGAGAATCTTTATCACACAGAGGAAGACTATGAAGTTGTGGAAAACAATGTTGATGGTTTCATGGATGGGAGATCTCAGATGATTTATGCAGAAGCCTCAAACAGATTCAGAATTCCTGATTCAAGACTGCACATTCAGAAAAAGATTGAGAAAGTACTGATGTTTCAAATAGAAGAGTTTGATGGTCTGAAATATGTAAGATTGGAAGTTCTGAAAGAAAGAAATGTAAAAGTGGTCATGTCTAGCTTTGATTTCCACAGATTGATACTTGATGATCAAATCTTCCTAGTAAAATTCTTTGCCAGTACTGAAGAGGCCTGGATAGAGATTGAATGCAGGAGACTTCTAGGCATCTATGTCAGGAACATGTACTTGTATGATTTTCAACTGGCCATTGAAGGAAGAAAAGAGAAATGCAACTTAAGCTGTCCAGTGATGGTTCCAGGGATTGGTGTAAATAAGCCAGGATTTATAAATGAAGGAATGGAATCAGAAGGATTTGCATATACAGTTCATGAAAGACTTGAACTATTCAGATTAAAGGATTTGGTGAAATATAGTAATGCAACTTTGAGTTGGTTACTAAATGAAATGAAATGGTATTCTGGTAATGAAAGAGAAAATCTTAAGAGAAGATGTGTGAAGTCTGTGAAAAGAAGATTGAGTCTCAGAAATAAGATCAGAAACTGTGGTGAATGGTTATTATCAGAAGTTAATCCTAAAAGAATGTTGCAGAGTGATTTTGTGTTTCCAGCAGAATATGAGGTGAATGAGATTTTTTCAGAAGAAATTGAAGAAGAAAATCAAGAGACAACTTCTCAGAGTGCTCAAATGACAAGTATTGATCAACCTAAACAGTCAGAACCAAAAGAAGATGAAAGATCTGTAGATGTGAATGGGTATTTTCTGGAGTTTGATCTGCCAAACTTCTTTAATCCAAGTGAAGTAAACTTTTTAAGTGTATATCATGACAAACTGTAATACCCCGGGTGAGTTCGTTAAATAATTTAACTATAATATTTGATGTTCAGGGTAAGTTTGGGTAAATTATAAGTTTAAGGGTGTTTGGGTCATTAATGAGAAGTTCAAGGTCTAATTGGTAAATATGGAATTTATATACACCTTAAGATATTCAGATGCATCAGTTTTATCTTAAATTAGAAAGAGTGTGTGTCGGGAGTCTGGAGACGAAAAGAAGCAGTGACGAAACGTACGGTTAGGGCTTCAATTGATTGGGTTGAAATTGATTTGGAGGTAAATTCCTTTACAATTTGTGTTTATAATCAGTAGTATTAGACTTCTATCGGTTTAGAATTTTTAATTTCGTGACTAGAATGGATTTCAATCAAATTCTGGGCAATTGGAAACCGACTGTGTTCTTGAAAACATCCGGTAGAGTCCCGGTAGTGTAGAGTCCCGGTAGTATAGAGTTCCGGTAGTGTCGACTCCCGGTATAGTGAACTTCCGGTATTGCCAACTCCCGGTACCATGGAGTCCCGGTATTATCGACTTCCGGTGATGTCAAATCCCGGTGATCGAACTCCCGGTACTGAGAAGTCCCGGTACTCTGTATAGTCCCGGTAGTTGTTAAGTGTAGTGATACAGTTGAGAACATGAACTGGTAGGCTTTATATGTTTGGCTAGTAAAGCGGTATGTGTATCTTAAATTGTTTCAAATTCTGCGGAGTCGTGGTAAGAGATAAGACCATTGTGAAAGGAGCTTGTGGGCGTGTGTAATAATCAAACAGGTGAGTTTTAATTCAAAGTGTTTTTACTGGAATACATTTATGTGGATGTCATATGTGTGTAATTATGATATATTGAGATATTATAATTACGTGAGTATTATATCAGAATATAATACGTGGTCGGGCATAGGACCAGTGTGTTTACTGTATTTGTTGTACAGTAGATTAGTTGGCTCTTAACCAATTAATTTGGCCAATTGTGGAGGAATAAGGTGAAATGAGATGTGTACGAAGCTTGAGTCTTGATTGGTAATTAATTACGTGTGGTATGTGGGTGTTATATGAAAAGTGTTATATAAATGGTTTTGATACAAAAGTTTACTAAATTGACAGGGATTTCTCACTAGACCATTAGGTCTAACCCTCATTTCTGTTTTCAAAATATGTATTCCAGGTGGCGGATTGAGTAAGAGCAAGTAATTAGAGTAAAAGAAGGGATGGCTTTTATGAAGGATTATATGACGAAGATTTTGGCATGTTTAGCAGTAGTGTTATCATAGTTAAATGTTATGTATGGTTATAGTAAGTCAAAGTTGTAGTGGAATGTTTTATTTTGTAATGTAAAAGACTTTGGGACCGTACTTGTAATGTGAAGTTTCGTTTGCTATATCAATGTTATATTACATTATGTGATTTGTTGTGTATATGGGAATTGGGGTTGTTACAGATGGTATCAGAGCCCTAGTTTAAGGGATTTAGGTATTAGTATCCGTACCTAGACTTAAACTGCATGAGAAGTAGGATGTCCCTATTATTTTAGAACCTGGGGATACTAAGTATAAAAGGTAGAAGGAACATCATGTAAGGTAATTTCAGATTACACCTGGCCAGTGTAATTATGATCTTACAGGTACATGTTCGAACTGGAATACCTTGTTATATGGGGTATGTGCTTATGTGTATATTAACCTTGTTTGGATCTACAGAATGGCAAGCGGCACCAGACAAAGGAATCAAAGGGGAGGAAGGAATTCGGGTGGAGAGAACCCACCAGTAGGAACAGGAGGGAGAGGAGGAGACCGTGGTGGAGGCAGAACCGGAGGTAGAATCGGAGGTAGAACTGGAGGACGAACTTGGGGTAGAACTCAACCACAAGGTACAGAGTTTGTTACACGGGATGACCTAACTGCCGAGATGGGAAGATTACAGGCTAGTATCCAAGCAATGTTTGAACGAAGTCGCAATAATGGAGATGATAACCCAGATCCAGAACAAGAAATCGAATTGCCAATCACTCCTACTGACTTACCAGTAACGAAAAAGTGTGATTATAAAATGTTTCTTAGTTGCAAACCCCCTACGTACTCAGGTGATCGGGATCCAGTGAAGGCGATGAGATGGCTGAAAGAAATAGAAGCTATCTTCAAGACGAGTAAATGTGCTAACGAAGATAGAGTACTTTATGGAGCAGCAATGTTGAAAAGCGATGCTTTATACGGGTGGGAGGCTCACATTGAATCGGGAGGATCAGACATATATTCTACTTTTCCTTGGGAAGAATTCGTTTTATCTTTCACAAAACAATTCTGTCCACAAGCAGCTGTCAGACAATTAGAGGAAGAATTTATGAACCTACAGCAAGGGAATTTGTCGGTGAGAGACTATACTGCTCGCTTCTTAGAAAAATCTCGTTTTGTAGGATATTACGTTGCTACGGAGAAATTGAAGATGGAAAGATTCATATATGGACTAAATTCAGAAGTCAGAAGACTAGTAACTGCAACAAGACCCGATACCTTTACAGCCGCAGTGGATGCTGCTGAAAACGTAGAACGAGACAACAGAAGGGATGCTAGTGATAAGAGTATGGGGAAAAGGAAATGGGAAGGGCCACCACATGATCCGAAGAAGTCCAGATTTCAGAGGTTCGATAACCGTCCACCGTTTCGACCAGCGGAAAGACC
Source organism: Saussurea involucrata (assembly GCA_033807775.1). NCBI lineage: Eukaryota > Viridiplantae > Streptophyta > Magnoliopsida > Asterales > Asteraceae > Saussurea > Saussurea involucrata. Next base: position 166,054,758 of record CM066314.1, read on the forward strand.
GTGTCCGAAATGCAATCGCTACCATCAGGGAAATTGTCAAGTGGAATCTCGAGTTTGTTTTAAGTGTGGGAAAACTGGGCATGTCGTTAAAGATTGTCGCGTGACGCGGTTTTGTTATTCATGTAATTCTCCGGATCACATGCTGTCGGATTGTCCACAAAGAAAAATACAACAGGGTGGAACGTCAGGGAAACCAACAATTGCTAGACCAGTAGTTCCAAGAATAGAACCGCCAAGAACAAGAGGTCGTACCTTTCAAATGACAGCTAAAGAGGCGGAGGAAACTCCGGACGTGGTTACAGGTACATTTTTCATAAACTCTACACGTGCTAAAGTGTTGTTTGATTCCGGTGCAAACCGATCTTTTGTGTCTCCTTCGTTTGCTGCTCATATGCAATTAGAGCCAAAAAGGTTAGAACATGCTTTACTGGTAGATACTGCAAATGATAATCAAGTGTCAGTAAAGGAAGTTTTTGAGAAGGGTGTGATAAATATAGAGGGATGCGAAGTGCCTATACAATTATTTCCTATAGCTTTGATCGAATTTGATGTGGTAGTAGGGATGGATTGGTTAGCTGAGAATCAGGCTAACATAGTTTGTGATAAGAAGATAATCAATGTCGTTTTACCAGATAAGAGATCAGTAGTGATTTATGGTGATCGTAGGAATCATCAGTCTTGTCTTATATCTATGATAAAAGCCCGTAAGTGTGTGAATAAGGGTTTCCAGAGTTACTTAGCCTATGTGATAGATAGTAGACCTGAAAAGATTAAGTTGGAAGATATTCCTATAGTTAGTGAATTTCCAGAAGTTTTCCCTGAAGACTTGAATAGTCTTCCTCCAGTTAGACAAGTAGAGTTCGGTATAGACTTGATTCCTGGAGCCACTCCTATAGCCCGTGCACCGTATCGTTTGGCTCCTCCAGAGATGAAAGAGATGATGGCACAACTACAAGACTTATCAGATAAGGGCTTCATCAGACCTAGTTCTTCGCCGTGGGGAGCACCAGTGTTATTTGTGAAAAAGAAGGATGGTTCGATGAGAATGTGTATCGACTACCGAGAGCTGAATAAGCGTACGATCAAGAACAAGTATCCGCTTCCCAGAATTGATGACCTTTTTGATCAATTAGTTGGAGCTTGTTATTTCTCTAAGATTGATCTCAGAGCTGGCTATCATCAGTTGAAGGTTAAAGAAGAAGATGTTCTGAAGACTGCTTTTCGAACAAGGTATGGCCATTATGAGTTCTTAGTAATGCCGTTCGGTTTGACGAATGCTCCAGCTGCCTTTATGGATTTAATGAATCGAGTATGTAAGCCGTATCTCGATAAATTTGTTATTGTATTTATCGATGATATACTTATCTATTCTCGGTCCAAAGAAGAGCACGCGCAACATCTTCATTTGATTCTGGAATTATTAAAGAAAGAAAAGTTGTACGCTAAATTTTCGAAATGTGAATTTTGGCTACGAGAAGTTCAGTTTCTTGGGCATGTAATTTCCGAAAAAGGTATACAAGTTGATCCGATGAAAGTGGAAGTAGTTGAAAAGTGGGAACCGCCGAAGACAGCAACGGAAGTACGAAGTTTTCTGGGTTTAGCCGGTTACTATCGAAAGTTTATAAAAGACTTCTCTCGTATTGCTACGCCTTTGACTAAGCTGACTCGAAAGAATCTGAAGTTTGAATGGAAAGCAGAACAGGATGGAGCATTCCGGGTATTGAAAGAGAAACTGTGCAGCGCGCCGATTTTATCGTTACCTGAAGGTTCTGAAGACTTGGTCGTTTATAGTGATGCTTCCAAACTAGGGTTGGGTTGTGTACTTATGCAACGTGGAAAGGTTATTGCTTATGCTTCTCGGCAATTGAAAGATCATGAATGGCAGTACCCTACACATGATATGGAACTAGCAGCAGTGGTGTTTGCATTGAAGATTTGGAGACATTATCTTTACGGTTCTAAATGTCAAATTTTTACCGATCATAAGAGTCTCCAACATCTCTTCGATCAGAAGGAACTAAATATGAGGCAAAGAAGATGGCTAGAACTGGTGAATGATTACGACTGTGAAATTCTTTACCATCCGGGAAAGGCAAACGTGGTAGCTGATGCACTAAGTCGTCAAGAAAGGAGTGGAACGATAAAGGCTATTTCATTACGGGCTGAACTCCTACCTAATATCTTTGACGAACTATTGAAGTGTCAATTAGAAGCTTATCAGGAAGAACATTTGAAATCAGAACGGTTAGTAGGGTTATCAGCATTGCTAGTAAAAGATGATCGTGGGTTGCTGTGTCTGGGAAACAGAATTTGGGTGCCTCGTTTGGGTGGGTTACGTGATCGTGTACTACAAGAAGCTCATCAATCTCGATTCTCTATTCATCCAGGTACGAACAAGATGTATAGAGACCTGAAGCAATTTTATTGGTGCCCTGGGATAAAAAGAAGCATTGCTCAGTATGTAGAAGGTTGTACTACTTGTAAGAAGGTGAAGATTGAACATCAGAAACCGTTTGGTCAGTTGCAACGATTAGAAATTCCGATGTGGAAATGGGATCAAATCACTACCGATTTTATCACAAAGTTACCAAGGACTTCGAAGGGGTTTGATTCTATTTGGATGATTGTCGACAGATTGACAAAGTCTTCCCACTTTTTACCGATAAAGGAAACCGATTCGATGGAGCGATTAGCTAAGTTGTATATTGACGAAATAGTAACTCGACATGGAGTTCCAATCTCAATCATTTCTGATCGTGATAGTCGTTTTACTTCAAGATTTTGGAGAAGTTTTCAACGAGAAATGGGGACACAGATAAAGTTAAGTACGGCGTATCATCCCCAAACAGATGGTCAGAGTGAACGAACGATTCAGACCTTAAAAGATATGCTTCGGCTTGCATTGTTGATTTTGGGGGATCGTGGGATAAGCATTTACCGTTGATCGAATTCGCTTACAACAACAGTTATCATTCCAGCATACAAGCGGCACCGTTCGAAGTACTGTATGGTAGGAAATGCTGAACGCCTCTATGTTGGAACGAAGTGGGAGAGAAACAGTTAGCGGGACCGGAAATAGTTCAGTTAACCACCGATAAGGTTACTCAGATTCGTGAACGATTGAAAGTGGCTCAAGACAGACAGAAAAGCTACGCCGACCGACGTCGAAAGCCATTAGCATTCCAAGTTGGGGATTTTGTGATGTTAAAAGTCTCGCCTTGGAAAGGAGTCATCCGATTTGGGAAACAAGGTAAATTGAACTCGAGGTACATTGGGCCGTTTGCTATTACCGAAAGGATTGGTGAAGTAGCGTACAGGTTGGATCTTCCGCCAGAGTTAAGCAGAATCCATAATGCGTTTCATGTATCAAATTTTCGAAAGTGTTTGGTTACGCCAGATCAGGCAGTTTCTCTACCAGAAATACAAGTCGATGAAAGACTGAATTGTGTGGAAGAGCCGGAAGCTATAGTTGATCATAAAGTTAAAGTGATGCGGAATAAGGAAATCAGGCAAGTAAAAGTTCAGTGGAGGCATCATAGAGGTCAGGATGCTACGTGGGAATCCGAATCAGAAATGAGAGCCAAATACCCTTATCTTTTTACTTAACTGAATTTCGGGACGGAATTCTTTTAAGGGGGAGATGATGCAATACCCCGGGTGAGTTCGTTAAATAATTTAACTATAATATTTGATGTTCAGGGTAAGTTTGGGTAAATTATAAGTTTAAGGGTGTTTGGGTCATTAATGAGAAGTTCAAGGTCTAATTGGTAAATATGGAATTTATATACACCTTAAGATATTCAGATGCATCAGTTTTATCCTAAATTAGAAAGAGTGTGTGTCGGGAGTCTGGAGACGAAAAGAAGCAGTGACGAAACGTACGGTTAGGGCTTCAATTGATTGGGTTGAAATTGATTTGGAGGTAAATTCCTTTACAATTTGTGTTTATAATCAGTAGTATTAGACTTCTATCGGTTTAGAATTTTTAATTTCGTGACTAGAATGGATTTCAATCAAATTCTGGGCAATTGGAAACCGACTGTGTTCTTGAAAACTTCCGGTAGAGTCCCGGTAGTGTAGAGTCCCGGTAGTATAGAGTTCCGGTAGTGTCGACTCCCGGTATAGTGAACTTCCGGTATTGCCAACTCCCGGTACCATGGAGTCCCGGTATTATCGACTTCCGGTGATGTCAAATCCCGGTGATCGAACTCCCGGTACTGAGAAGTCCCGGTACTGAGAAGTCCCGGTACTCTGTATAGTCCCGGTAGTTGTTAAGTGTAGTGATACAGTTGAGAACATGAACTGGTAGGCTTTATATGTTTGGCTAGTAAAGCGGTATGTGTATCTTAAATTGTTTCAGATTATGCGGAGTCGTGGTAAGAGATAAGACCATTGTGAAAGGAGCTTGTGAGCGTGTGTAATAATCAAACAGGTGAGTTTTAATTCAAAGTGTTTTTACTGGAATACATTTATGTGGATGTCATATGTGTGTAATTATGATATATTGAGATATTATAATTACGTGAGTATTATATCAGAATATAATACGTGGCCAGGCATAGGACCGGTGTGTTTACTGTATTTGTTGTACAGTAGATTAGTTGGCTCGCAACCAATTAATTTGGCCAATTGTGGAGGAATAAGGTGAAATGAGATGTGTACGAAGCTTGAGTCTTGATTGGTAATTAATTACGTGTGGTATGTGGGTGTTATATGAAAAGTGTTATATAAATGGTTTTGATACAAAAGTTTACTAAATTGACAGGGATTTCTCACTAGACCATTAGGTCTAACCCTCATTTCTGTTTTCAAAATATGTATTCCAGGTGGCGGATTGAGTAAGAGCAAGTAATTAGAGTAAAAGAAGGGATGGCTTTTGTGAAGGATTATATGACGAAGATTTTGGCATGTTTAGCAGTAGTGTTATCATAGTTAAATGTTATGTATGGTTATAGTAAGTCAAAGTTGTAGTGGAATGTTTTATTTTGTAATGTAAAAGACTTTGGGACCGTACTTGTAATGTGAAGTTTCGTTTGCTATATCAATGTTATATTACATTATGTGATTTGTTGTGTATATGGGAATTGGGGTTGTTACACAAACCAAAAGAGACTCAGATCTGGTTGGCTGAGAAATTAAGATGTCTTGGAAAACCAAAGAAAGATGTGTATTCAGATTTTCTAATCACTGGGATCAGAGAACTAAAGATCAAGCAGTTCAGAAAGCAAGAATACTTATCCTTTGAAGTATTGAGAGAAGATGGAAAGGTGTACTATTTTACTGATGCAGACTTTGAAAAGCTATCAGTAATGGATTTCTACAGACTACACAGTATGTTGTGCTTCAAAGAATCAAGCAAAGATAAGAATGAAAGGAAGGCAAGGAGTGTAGTGATTGAAGCTATGTTTTACATCCTAAGATGGCATTGTTATACAGATTTTCAAATAGCTCTGTATTTACAAAGGCCAGGTGTCTATCTTTCAAGACCCATCACAGATCATGATCAGAAGCAAGTATTAAGAACTGGAAGTGTGTCCAGACATCCAGAATTGGGAGTCTTTTTGAAAAACAAGAGTGAAAAGATCTTTTTCAGAGCAAAGGAGACTGCAAAATACTGCTCTGGAACTTTGAGATTCATCAAGCACAATTTGGAGAAAAAGATGTTGAAAACAAAGCAATCCAACATAACTCAGGAAGTGATGACTCAGCAGATTGAAACTATTCAGGAAATTATTGATAGAATTGACAAGAGACTTACTCAGAGGAATGTGCTGTTACAGAAAATTGTTCCTGCATTGAAAGAGCTTGGTGATACAAAGTACAAGTTTATTTGACAAAAAGGGGGAGATTGTTAGACCTGGGTTTTGTCAATAAACCAAGTGTTAAAGATCTGATGAGAAGGCTCAGATGTTCTAATATGAAGGGTCAGAGTTCTGACTAAGAAGACTCAGAAATATTACACGGAAAGTTACTAAAGAGAAGAGTCAGAAGTTCTGATATGCCTAATCAGATGAATGTTCAGAAGTTCTGAACAACCTGTTCAGAACTTATAACTAGATACTTTCCTTAGTATTTAGTTAACTAATTAGGACACGTGGATTGTTCCTATTAGTCTTTCATATATGTACTGTAGCTTTAGTTTTTCCGTTGCAGTATATATAGTGGTTAGCACTGTTGCACTAACTAACTTTTCCCGCATATTCTTGTATTCATATTTTGTAATCTTTGAGATACGCTCTCTCTAAGATCTGTAAATCTGTTCTTCATTGAATACAAGTGTTCTTGATCAAATTACTTCTCGATTACTATTCTATTCATTGCTATATTGATTGTAAGATTGTATCCTGGACTATCACCATTGAATACAAAGAACTTAAAAAGACCTGTGAAAGTGTTCAGAAGAAGCTCACCTTCTTTGAGAGAGAATCTAGACTTCTCACTCAAGAAAAGGCTAAAAAATTTCAAGAAAAGGAAGAAATTGAAACAAATTGAAACAAATTGGAACAAACACCTAAATCCTTTGAAAGAAAAGATTTCTGAACTCAACTCTGCCTTAAAAGCAAAATCTAAAGAGCTTATGGATGTTGGGAGCGACATAATGAACATCCTAGCTCTTAAACACTATTTTCAAAAGGAAAGAGAAGTCATCTGTCAAGATCTACTCAGAAGGGATCTTTTAATTAAGAAATATCAAGATGCACAGAAAGTGTACGAGAAAATCAATACACAAATAGGAAGAAGGGAATTGGCTTCTGTGATATAGATCCATATACTGGAAATAAAAGAAACAAGTCCCTGTCTTGTCTATTTCATATTGGAAGTACAAGAAAACCTAGTTTCCCAAACTTACTCTCTGTTAGCAAAAGGCGAAAAATATCTGGGGAACCTCACCAGAGGAAACCTCTGAAGATGATAAATGTGTGGTTTGAAAACACAGATCTGTCATCTTCAGCCTCTGTCAAAAGAGAATCCAAACCTAAGAGATATCTGAAAACTCAAGATCAGATAGGAATCTTCAAGTTTGGTGACCCCGAGACTCAAACACATGTTGCTTTTGTCTGCATGATAGACTCTGTAAGAAACTATCGGCAGAGGCACCTGAGTTCAAGGCTACCTCTTCAGAAGAAAAACTTAAAAATATCTCTGCAAAAGAGTTGATGGAAATTGGGAAAAATAACTTTTATGAAAACTTCTGTACATCCTCTGTCGATCAAAATCTTCCTGATGAAATCTTAATAGATACTTCTGTTAACTTTAAAGATAGTCCCATAGAAAAGAAAGAAAGCGAGTATGGCACATGCTCTGAAAGTCCAGCCTCTGTCTAAAGAGATCAAAGGGACTCGACCTCTGTATATGAGGACGACTCATCCTCTGACGAATCTGAGACTAACTCAAATGAGTCAGAGATAGTACCTTGTGATTCAGAAGATCTTAAGCTACCCTCTGGAGTTCTTAACAGAACTATTCCTCCCAAGGAGAAAATCACAAGTGTTCCTATCTGTCCAGACTTTTTGGACATGTGTATACAAGCCAAAACCTCTCTTGAGCTTGAGAAATTCAAACAACAAAAGGAAATGTCTTCTCAAAAACCAACAAGTTCAAAGAATTTAAAACCCTTAAGGCCCATTAAAGAAAAACTAACATGGCAACAGAAGGGTAAGTGGGCTGAAAATTACAAATCTTTTTCTTCTGTGACAGTGAAACCTGCAAAAGTTCACCACAGAAGGGGTCCACAGAAGGCTACTCCCAACAGAGGATTTTCCAAACAACAATCTAGCCTACATAGGTCTTCTTGTAATAGGAAGTCAAATGTTAGGATAGAATGTAATGCCTCTGTGCCCCCATTTAATGTTTTCAATGAAAAGTTCAAGCAAATCTCTTCGCACATTCATTATTGTCATTGTTTTGATCTCATGTATAAATTGAACCAACACTTCTGAAGCCCACATTGTTTCCTCTCTTTGCCCAAAAAGAATGCTAAATTCAAGGGAAAGAAGAAACAAAATGGTTCTGTGATCCCAGAAATCAACAACAATTCAAGTAATTAAGAGAGATCGAGATACAAACGTCATCCTCATATTAGATTTAATATCATTTTAGTACAATTGATGACTCTCTCTTTCTCTCACACTATAGCTCTCTACATTGTGCCTTACCTTACAAATGAGCTACTCACCACTATTTAGAGAGACACACAAGTCATAACAAGGCATAGCAAGCTTTACAAAACTTTCACATAATTAGGACATTTTTGGTCCTAACATTCTCCCCCTAAAGTTTTGTAAAGCAAAATCATATCAATCTTCAAAAGCTTTTAGCTCCTCTCCCCCTTGATTTTCTTGGAAAAACTTTAGCGATGCTTTTTCTTCGAATAAAGTCTAGGCTCCCACCTGAAAGAAGCTCTTACTTTTCTTATTTTAAACCATGAAAAACCGGATTCGATGTGCGCCATAACCTCGACTGGATGCACGAGCACATCTTCAAAAAGTAGAAACTCAAGCTCGTTCCGATAAGCTCACAAGAAAGATAACAAGTGAGTTTTGAGTGACAAAACGAGTGCAATCACAGTTTATAACAAAGAATCCGTCAATGAACCGCGGGTTGAGTAGGAATTCGGCTTAAGAGCTTGGTTCGGATTTGCTTGAAGGAAGAAACGTCATGTAGCATCCACGCTTTATGTTCAAATCCAAGAAAAATGTCCCCCTCCAAGAAAATTTTTCTCACTCTTTAAACGGGCAAAAATCAATTCAAATTTGTGCGACTAGAAGTTGTAATCTGGAAACTTTTGTGCGATAACTTCCAGTGAACAGTAACTATCGGACATGTCTTGTACGATTAGCTTGAATGAATAGTAACTGTCGTATGGGTCTTGTATGACTAACTCATGTGAACAGTAACTGTCGGATGGGTCTTGTATGACTAGCGTTAATGAACAGTAGAAGTCGTATGCCTCTTGTACGACTAGCGCGAATGAACAGTAGAAGTCGTACGCCTCTTGTACGACTAGACCCAATAAACAGTAACTGTCGGACACGCCTTGTACGACTAGATCAATGAACAGTAACTGTCGTACGTGTCTTATCCGACTAAAATGTGAAGTCGGTCAAATGTTGTACGACAGTTATGAATGTCAGTACCGTGCGACAGTTAGGAGTTTATGAACACAATATCGTACGACAGTTATCAATATTTGAAGACCTATGTTGTACGACAGTTATGAATATCAATGTGCGAGAGTTATGAACATTTCCGACGAACACTTTTATCAGCTCAAAAAGCTCGATTTCTTGCTGAATTCCACATCAAATGATTGCAAACAGATCTTTACTTCAAACCGAGCAGATCTGTGAGCATCTAACATCAAAACTCCGGTGAAACTAGCAAATTCCGGCCAAAATCGCGTTTTTCCGGCGAGGAGGCACTGTTCACTTCAGAAAATCATAACTCACTGAATTCTTGATGAATTTTGATTCTGAAAGATGTAGAATGCTCGAAATCCAAAAACTAATAGTTTTGAGAAGCTAGAATTGTCTCATGCACATAGAATCTTTCAGATCTTAAGATTTACACGAAGAAAACACCGAAAAACTCTAAAAACTTTCAAAATCACCGAATTGTTCACGTTGATCGATTCTGAATATAGGAATTGATCTGGAATCGAACAACGAACAGATCTTTGATAGATCAAGTGATTAGAACACACTTACTTGAAGATCAAACTCCAAAATCTTCAAATTCTTCAAAATTCGACACTTTTTCACTTGAATTGTCGAGATTCGAATGATCGTATCGAAGAAATATCTTCAATTCTGCTCTGATACCACTTGTGATCCCAGAAATCAACAACAATTCAAGTAATTAAGAGAGATCGAGATACAAACGTCATCCTCATATTAGATTTAATATCATTTTAGTACAATTGATGACTCTCTCTTTCTCTCACACTATAGCTCTCTACATTGTGCCTTACCTTACAAATGAGCTACTCACCACTATTTAGAGAGACACACAAGTCATAACAAGGCATAGCAAGCTTTACAAAACTTTCACATAATTAGGACATTTTTGGTCCTAACAGGTTCTTCAACAGAAGTTAAAACCAAACCCAAGGATGCTAAGGCAACCTTTAAGACCTCTGACAAAAAGGGACCCATTTGGATATGGGTACCTAAAATCTCTGATTGTTTTACAGAAGCAGTATGTGCCGATCTGGTATCTTGACACCGGGTGCTCGCGGCACATGACTGGCGACAGAGGTCTACTATCCTCCTACAAAGATAAACTCGATGGAGGATCAGTAACCTTTGGCGACAACAAGAAGGGATATATTAAAGGCTACGGAGTCATCAAAAAGAAGAACATATCAGTATGCAAAGTTGCATATGTGGATGGCCTAAAGCACAATCTTTTGAGTGTTAGCCAACTCTGCGATACTGGTTTCGACGTTATGTTCAAAAGAACTTTCTGCTCTCTGCAAGGAGAAGATACTGGAGTCGAACTTCTACGGGCTGAACGAAGAGGAGATCTATATCTTATGAACTTTAGTGTCAAGAACAAAGAAGACAAGCTCTGCTTTGTTGCTTGTAAAAACGAAGAAGCCTGGTTATGGCACAACAGGTTCTGCCATCTGAACTTTCATACTCTAGACAAGCTTGTGAAACTTGATCTTGTTAAAGGTCTGCCGAATGTCAAATTCAGTAAAGATCATCTGTGCTCAGCATGTGAAATGGATAAGCTCAAGAGAGCTTCCCACAAAGGCAAGACTGATGTGTCTTGTCCTAAGCCTCTGTACATGCTTCATGTCGACCTCTGCGGTCCAATCGCTACGCATAGCCTAGGAGGCAAGAAATACATACTTGTGGTGATCGATGAATACTCAAGATATACATGGGTGGAGTTTGTCAGAAAGAAATCGGATGTTCCTAACATTCTGATAAACCTAATGAAGAGGATCCAGGTTCTGTACGAGTGCACAATTCAGAAGTTGAGAAGCGACAATGGCACAGAATTCAAAAACTTTGTCATTGAAGCCTACCTCACAGAAGAAGGCATCTCGCTGAATTTCTCGGCAGCACACACTCCACAACAAAATGGCGTTGTTGAACGAAAGAACCGAACGCTTGTGGAGGCTGCCAGAACTATGCTAACAGCGTCTGGATTGCCGATTTCCTTCTGGGCAGAAGCTATATCAACAGCATGTTATACCCAAAATCGATCATCCATAGTCAAGAGGCACATCAAGACTCCTTATCAATTGATCAATCAGAGGCGGCCCAATATCAAGTTCTTCCATGTATTTGGATGCAAGTGTTTCGTTCTAAACGACAGAGAAGCCAGAGGGAAGTTCGATGTGAAAGCGGATGAAGGAAAGTTCATAGGATACTCTGCCACTTCAAAGGCCTACAGAGTCTATCTTCTGCGGTCTCGATCTATTGTGGAAAGTATAAATGTCTCTTTTGACGATTCTTTCCAAAAGACTTCTGAACAAGTCAGTTCAGAACTCGGTCTCAAAAAGGAATCCTCTGGCATCTCAACTACAAGAGAAGCAGACCTAAATCTGCTATTTGAAGAGATGTTCCACGATGATATTGATCCCTCTGCCGGAGCCGTCAGAGCCTCTGGAGAAACATCTTCTGCCATCCAGACTGAGTCAGGTATATCTCTAACTGGTCCATTAAATACTTCATCCTCTTCTGTGAATCATGCAGATGCTAATGTCGAGGGGGAGCGAACAGAAGATGACACAAGCAAAGATACAACAACAGAGGCACTGGAAACACCAACTCCAGCTACAACAGAGGAACCGATACCAGAGGAAGATGAGGATTCAGTCTCTATCGCATCAGAGGAATCTATTCCAACTCTAATCCCAATACCTACACAAGCTGAAGAACCAAGTTCAAGCACAGAAGTACCATCCACAACAGAGGTTGCACCAGAACCACAGTGTGCAACCACAGAAGTTCTACTTGATGATGCTAATGACCATCTTCCAAGAACAACACAATGGACGAAGAGCCATCCTCCGAGCCTTATAATCGGCGCACCTTCTGAGAAAGTCAAGACAAGATCAGCCACTGCTAATTTTTGTTTCTTTATAAATTTTATCAGTGTGATCGAGCCAAAACGTATTTCTGAAGCCCTAAATGATCCAAACTGGGTAGATGCTATGCAAGAAGAGCTTCTACAGTTTGAGAGAAATAAGGTATGGACCTTAGTTTCTTCTGCCAAAAGGGAAACAAGCAATAGGGACTAAATGGGTGTTCAGAAATAAGAAGGATGAGGACGGGATGGTCATTAGAAATAAAGCGAGATTGGTGGCCAAGGGATATCGCCAAGAAGAAGGCATTGATTACGATGAAACTTTTGCCCCTGTCGCACGGCTCGAAGCAATAAGAATTTTCTTAGCCTTCGCAGCCCACAGAGGTTTCAAAGTCTTTCAAATGGATGTAAAATCTGCCTTTCTAAATGGTGAAATTCAAGAAGAAGTCTATGTCCAGCAGCCGCCAGGGTTTGAAAATGCCAAGTACCCAAAGTACGTCTATTATCTTGACAAAGCTCTGTATGGACTGAAACAGGCTCCAAGAGCATGGTACGAACGTCTTTCAACCTTTCTTCTCGATAATGATTTCGACAGAGGTACGACAGATACTACTTTGTTTTACAAAAGAAAAGGTGATAAGATTCTACTTGTACAGATCTATGTGGACGACATTATTTTTGGTTCTACAAATGCACAACAGTGCAAAGATTTTGAAAAACTCATGCAGAGCGAGTTTGAAATGAGTATGATGGGAGAAATAAACTTCTTCCTCGGACTACAAGTAAAACAATCATCAGAGGGAATTTTTATAAATCAAGCTAAATATGTCTATGGCATACTTTCAAAATTCAGTCTCTCTAATGCCTTTGTAATGAAGACCCCAATGGCCACTGGAAATAAGTTATACTCAGATCCAAATGGCAAATCTGTAGAGTGCAACACTACAGAGGCATGATTGGGTCTCTTTTATACTTAACAGCAAATAGACCTGATATAATGTATGCCACATGCCTCTGTGCAAGATATCAAGCTAACCCAAAGGAATCCCACCTTATAGCTGTAAAGAGGATCTTCAGATATCTAAAAGGGACCAAAAATTTTGGCCTTTGGTATCCGAAGAACTCTGGCTTTGATCTTAAGGCATATACAGATTCAGATTATGGAGGATGCAACCTAGACCGAAAAAGCACCTCTGGAAGTTGTCAATTCCTTTGTGGTAAACTAGTCAGCTGGACGTCAAAGAAGCAGAATTGTGTGTCGACATCCACTGCAGAAGCTGAATATGTTGCTGCTGCTAGCTGTTGCTCCCAAGTTCTGTGGATGAAAACTCAGCTAAAGGACTACGGTCACACCATATACAGAATACCATCCTCTGTGATTCAAAAAGTGCCATAGCTATCTCTGCCAATCCAGTACAGCACTCAAAAACAAAGCATATCGATATCCGTTACCACTTTCTAAAACATCATGTTGAACATGGAACAATTGAGATGTACTTTGTGTCTACTGAATACCAGCTTGCAGACTTATTCACCAAGGCACTTGATGAGAAAAGATTACTTTTCTTGGTGGGTAAGTTGGGTATGATTACCATGAGTTGATCTCTGTAAGTAAGACTTGATTCTCTTGTATATATGTATATATTTAATTTCTTCTGCATGAAAATTCTTAGTCACCAAAAGTTCTGTGCCCAACAGAGCCTCTGTGGGAATTCTCAGAACCTCTGACAATCTCCACAGAGCCTCTGGTGAGGTTGACCTATGTTTTATGCATTACTTATCTCATCTGACCCAAGCATAGGTCAAGGGGGAGCAGAAGGAGACCTTGAATTGATCCACAAAGGTTGATCATTCAAGGGGGAGCCAAAGAAGAAATGTGATCAATCAAATCCACAGAAGTCGGGTATTATGCCGAGCAAAGGTAAATCAAAAGAAGATTGTCTCGAACAAAACCTTTTTCCAAAACAGTTTTCTAGGACACCAATTTCCAAATATGTCCTAAAAACACAGTTTTACACAATCAAAACTTTGGATGTTCAAAAACTTTTATGAGCCTCGTGTTATTAGAAATTTAAGGTCATAGAACCTCTGCGGAGCTCAGCAGAGCTTCTGTAAGACAGAGCCTCTGTAACTTTAAATTTCTACAGACTCTATCGATCACTTCCACTGTCTCTTCAAACGTTTTGGTAAAGGTGCAAGCTCAGAGGTTATGAAAGAAAGTTTCAAATCACAGAGCTCATTCTACTACAGAGCCTCTGTTGATTTGCCATTTATGCACAGAAACGAGATTCTGTAAGTGCGGGTTATTTCTGAAGGTGACAGTCATTCGAGTATATAGACGCCCACGCGCTCAACATTAATGGGTCGCGCACGACGTCTAATCGTGTTCTGACATATCTGACGTGGCATTTTCTCATTGGACGTGCATGCCACACGAACTTCTGAAACTTGAACCCAGCGGTTGTACTCGATTACGGACCCCAAAGAATTATCAAATAGTTACTATTAATCTCTTCAGATTCTACCCCCGTTAAAACCTATAAAACCCCTCTTACCATCTTCCTCATTCCTTTACGATTCTCTCACAAATACCTCCGACGAACAGTAAAATACCTGCAACTTCATTCTTTTTCTACTCCATTTCTTCAAGATCTTTGCAATGGCTTCCACCGCAAACTCACCGTCGACATCCCCTGTTCACTCCGAGCACTCACAACACCGAACCAGGTCCCCAAATCCAGAACAAGGCGAATCCGTTGATTTCAATCCAACCACCCATCTGCAGTTCTTTATCGAAAATAACCATTTCGAGAACTCATTACCTCTCAAAACAAACAACCACTTCCTTGTGCCCTCAAGAACAACATTTGGGGAAGCACGTGCCATTTTGCTAAATATCCTTGAAAATCACCGATTGTACACCCTACTATCCAAGAATGTCACTTGCATCCCTGCCAGGTATATGAACCAGTTCTGGTAGAGCTGCTATTATGATGTAGAATCAAGGGAGATTAGAGGATGGGTCTCCAAACCTGATAAATCTGAGAACATGGAACTCAGATTTAACAGAACGATGCTTTCTTTGGAGTTCAATCTGCCAACAAGAGGATTCTTAGGGATTAAGGAGTATGCAGAAATCCCTTCTGATAGGGAGCTCTGCGACTTTGCAGAGATGTTAGGTTATAATACCCACCTAACTAAGAGAAATGACTTTAGACGAAACCGATTCCCACATCTGTGGAATACCCTATTCCCGATCCTTAACAGATGCCTCACAGGAAAGGTGGGGAGTCCAGATCAATCCTCATATCAAATCATTGCCATTATGTACGGGATTTATTATGACCTACACCTTGACTTTGCAGTTCTGATGATGCAAGAGCTAGTTAACGCAATTGATCGTCGCATCTCAACACAGAAGGCAAAGGGTCCAAATGTGCTAGATCTCCCTGCTCTGCAGTTCCAGAGGACTATCGGAGTCATTCTGGAACCTCTGCTACAAATCAACAAATGGCCAATGGAAGGGCCTGTAGTGAAGACTTACCCCCTAAACAGAATGGCAGCCATAACACACGCAGAGGGGTATGCGATCTGCAGACCTCTGTCATCCAAGCTTTTGTCCTATGCCTCTGATGAACAACTTAGGATAGAATACATATGCGCTCACAGGACTCCAGAACCGAGTCCTGTGATAACCTCGCGTCTAGGAGTCCCCCTAGGAACCTTAGTTGTAGAAAGAATGAGCCCAGAGGAGCACGCAGAAGCTATGGCAAAGCATGAGCAAAAACTGGCAAAGATCAAGCAACAGAGGAAAAAGATGATCTCCTCTGTATCCAAGGCCACAACAACCACTCCCAAACCGAAAAAGGCTCCCAGAGCAAAAAAACCTTCAGAGGGAACCTCTTCCAGTGCTGCACAGATCACTGAACCTCCACCAGAAACCATCATTGCATCCTCTGCACCCCTTCCTCCAAAAAAGAAGAAGAAACGCAAGGCTAAATCTTCAGAGGAGGGAGCCCCTAAGCCAAAGAGGAAGAAATCCAAGAAACCCAAGACTCCTCTGCAAACTATCACAGAGGAAGTCGTTGTAGAAGAAGGAGCAGCTGCTGAACAACCTCTGCAATCCCCCACTCCTATTAATTATACAAATCAAGGAGATTTCTCTGCATTCCTCGAACAACATGAGTTTGCAGACATATTGGACACCTCTAGATGGACTGCAGAGGCACACCCAATGATTTCTACAGAGGACCGAGTTTCAGATCTTCAAACTTTTGGTAGAGCAAGTTCATCCATGGAAAAGAGTTCTAGTCTAGCAAAAGCTAAATCTGTCAATCAAGAATTCACCTCTGAACAAATCCAAATGGATTCTCCTATCCCAGTAGATGACCCTACCGCAGAAGAACATGGTGACAAGTTCCCCTCCCCTCCAAACTATGATCCAGAACTCCAACACACATAGGAGATGATAGACACAGAGGATACCTGGGTGGAAATTCAATCCAAGCCCTCTGTCCAAATCTCAGAGGTTGACTCTGACCTAGAGGGAGCGGACAGAACCCCTGAGGGTATACAGGCAAACACTCCAGAAGGAATCCTTCATCCAGATGTACAGACTTTACAAGGATCCCACCCCTGCTATGATGTACTAAGAAAAAGCCCAGAGGATATGGATGACTTCGATATGATAGAGGGTAGCAGAG
Organism: Saussurea involucrata; assembly: GCA_033807775.1. Classification (NCBI taxonomy): domain Eukaryota; kingdom Viridiplantae; phylum Streptophyta; class Magnoliopsida; order Asterales; family Asteraceae; genus Saussurea; species Saussurea involucrata. The sequence goes on from CM066314.1 coordinate 166,071,503, forward strand.
AGACCATTAGGTTAGGGTGTATGACAGCAGAAGAGGCAAGAAAAAATGTCGTAGAAAGTAGTGGCACACAACCTCAACCAACTCCCAGTGCAACCCACATTTCTGACACCGCCAGTCTAGTGGCAGAAGGTGTCATTGAATAAGAGTCGCACAGCTCGAGCCCAACCCCTGCTAACCGGACAGAGGAACTTATTTCCTCCTCTGTGTCACTCATACCCGGGGAAACCATTCCAAGGGAGTCCTCTCCAAAGGACTTACCTTTAGTAAGTGATCAATTGCCCCATATCACATCCGAAATCCCAACAGAGGAATTTGTTTCCTTTGACACGCACACACATCTAGGTCCAAAAAGCTCTTCAGAGGAGCTTAGAGTGCACAACGACGAAGGGACTCTAGACAAGTCCCCAAGTCAACTCAAGGATACTTTTGTCCCCACCTCTGGAGTGGATCAGAACAAGGTCCTTGACAGAACCTTCGTAGAGTCTGAAGCTCAAAAGGCCTCTGCTCTAGGATCGAAGGGAAGTCCTTCCGCTCTCAACGTACAAACAGGAGCGAAAAAAGGCGTCTCCGGAACAGAGACTCACTCTGGTGATAGATCTGTTCACCCAGAGGTTACACTTAGTCCGCATGTCTCAAGGGATGAGTTCCAAACCCTTGTCACCTTTGTGGACAACACGTTTAAAGGGTTGAAAAGCTCTTTCGATTCTTTTGCAGAGACCACTTCAAGAGCAATCACAGACCTGACCACCAAAATGGACAACCTGTCCACAGAGGTGAAGAATGTTATGGCCAAAGTCGCTCCTGATGCACCAACCTCTGCCAAGGCTAATCTGGCTTCTACCTCTGCTCTGGAAACATCCATTTTTGCCCTCTCCAAGCAGCTAAAGATAGCAAGAAAAGCTCAGAAGAATCTACCACAAACCTCTGCTCCAGTCATCACCATCAACGATCTGCAAAAGGCTCTGGATAAAGTCCAAGAGCACACTCTTGATCAAACCAAGGCTCTGAAACCTTCGAACTATATCACCAGAGCACAAATCACGGAATTGGGTCAGAGTGTTCTAAATCAAATGACCGAATTCATCACAGCCTTCACAGCAGCCAACGCGAACTATGTCAAGGACTTTCGAGCAAGCGTGGGAAAACTGCGTTTCAACACAGAGGCACAGGTTCAATACCTACTTGGCATCTGCGATGACTTATGCGTAAAAATGCTTGCCGCAGGTGCCTCTCAACTGAAAAAGCCAGAAGCTTCATGCAGGGCAGAGGGTACACGAGAAAGGGGTCAGGATGACTCTGATGATGATTCTGATGGATCATCAGGTCATCCTGAGGGGGAGAAAGTGAGACAAGACAGAGCTGCATCCAGAGGATTACTTGCACCTCCACCAATATCAGAAGAACCACTATCCCAAGCTCCCCCAACTGAAACCCGAGAAACCTAAAAGAAGACCACAGAGGCAACACCCACCTCTGTGGAAACAACCTCGATAACCATAGAAGACTTACTATCACCAACCCCCAAAACCACCAAATAAGTACAAATCCTGACATCTTCTGAAGAAGACCAACCCACAAAACCAACAGAAGAAAAACCCCCTTCTCCTAAACCCAAAACACCCAGAACCTAAACCATAGCTCACAAAAGGAAATATCTGAGCAAATCTGCAGAAGCCTCACCAACCAAACCCACATCACCACTCAAGTCCTCTGAAAAACCAACAGAGGCAACCCCTACAAAAACTGCAGAAGCACCTCCTTCAACCAAGCCCTCAGAAGCACAAGTGCTAAAACCATCAGAGGCAACCACAATAAAAACCACAGAAGCAACACCACCAAAGCCCTCAGAAACTCTAAAGCCCAAACCAACAGAAGCAACCCAATCCCATCGAGCAGAACCATAAAAGCCGAAGGCCAAAGACAAGGGAAAAGAGATAGTGACAGAGGAGCCTGAGAAGAAGAAGCCAAAGCATCAACCAACAGAGAAGCTGATGAAGAGTGATTTCGATGCCTATGTCACTCCTAAGCCCGAAGAAGAAGACTGGGCTTACGGACTTACTCCTCTGTCAACAAATACCATAATAGATCTCAAGGCTAAGCCATCAGAGGATCGAGTGGCCCAAATTAAAAATCAAATGGATGCTCTGCGCAGGCCCATGCCTCCACCTGGTGCACCTCTACGACAAATGGAAGAAGTGGTGTACAGGTACCTCTACAACAGAACAATCAGAGATCCTCTGCCACCATCCATTCAAGACCCCGACTTTCGTGTTGAGCTCGATCACATTTTCAACAGAACAACACCCAAGCCCGTCAACCAAGTCTACTCAATCTCCAAAATCGACAAAGTCATATACTGTAAGTTCTCTCACACCAGAGCCCCTAAGATCTACTACAACATCTATAAGGTCAAAAGAATGGACAGAACTGAGAGCCAATTCTGATCTTAGGAATCTAAGCCCATATGACCTACCAGATCTTCTGAACTGGACTAAAAAGAGCTACTCAACTGGAAGTGTCGTTCAGAGGGCATACAGGGTGATCAAGAAAGCCATGCGTGAGAAACTTCTGCTATACAGTCTGGTCGATTTCCAAGTAGCACGAGATCTTGGAGTGAGAAATCTAATCTTAGACCACCAGAAGATGACTGCCCATCCTCTACCATACCAAACTCAATCATCACATTCCCAAAGGTTGGGTACGTCTATCAAGATCCTGCTGGGAAGTCGAGACTGTTCCTAGAGATGGACTGTCAAAAATACGCAACAAGCACCTTGACAGAGTTCAGAGCTAACCTCATGGAGCATAGAGGAACGGAGTTCATGGATCAAGCCTTTGCAGATAGATTGATAGAGGTCATCGACTCCGTAATCAACTTTAGGACCCTCTGCATCAGAATCTATCATGAACTTAAAGAAGTAGGAATCGACAACAGAAGTATCAACGACTTCCCAAACGCCAATATTTGATGTCTTTAACCAACCTCTGCTAACTTTTCCTTTCATCATGTAATCAAGTGTAAGTGCCTCTGGCATAACGTTATATGAAAGAAAAGCAAAATCTTTTGAGGTACCATGTTTCACCTCTTGTCATGTACTTAGTCTAAGAAAACCATGCATTTTTCAATTTTTTATTTTTCAATACTTAGGGGGAGATTGTTAGCTCCAACTTCTGATGTTTTAGAAGTATTGAAAAATAGACTAAGTATAGAAGTCTTCGACAGAGCCTCTGCCGAGTCTCCGAGAAGACTGAAGTGAAGAATCAACAGAAGACGCTTCTCAGAGGACAAGGCCACAGAGCCTCTGTCACCCTTGACAGAGCCTCTGCGGTATGAAGACTGGACTTAGAAGATTTGCCAAAGATCAATACAAAGACACTCGTGCTTCTGATGTACGAAGATCCTGAAGATCATTCGTACAAGGCGTGCCCTGCACATTCTCCGTGTCATCCTCTGATGGGTCACTGCCTTTGCAGATTGCGGCGCACTACATTAACGTAGTCCTTACTACAGTTCCACGATCACGTCTTTGTACCTTTAGTCCTTATTGTCTAGAGCTTGTCCCCTGTAGAAGTAGTATAAATAGAAGGCTCATGTTGAGCTCTTCAATTAAGCTTTGCACAACACACACACCTTTAGAGCAGATTTCTATTATTCCTTCGGTGTTCTTGGTATTCCTATTTTGATCAATGCAAAGTGAATCTTTGAGATAATCCAGTGTTTATTTAAACTTTGTTTATTTGATCTCGTGTGTTATTCTACCTAAGAATATCTTTTAGTTTGAACTAATAAATAAACACTACTATTTGTTTGAACTAATAAATATATAAATCATTGTTGAGTAAAATCGGAACCAACAGAAACCTTTGAATCACCTTGAATCGAATCGTCTGTATGCTCTTATACCAATTGTGAGTTCCAGATTAGTGCATACAAACAGTAGAAATCAACAAGTAGAAACAGTCAGAATGATTTCAACTGGTCATCCAATTCACTTTCAATAATCAGAGAGAATTACAATACGTGTGAAAGTAAAATATGACAACTAGCCTATTTTCTAAGGCTAACAAAGCTTTATATACTAAGGGCCTAAATATATCAAGCCCATGGCCCGTTTACACAAATAGGCCCATAATACACCTTTTACATATTCAGCCCTTGAACTTCTATTCAACACGATTTTATCCCTAACAGGAATCGAGGGACTGGGATTGGTTGAGGGAGGAGAGGAGAGGAACACTTTATGTCTGTGTTTTTAGAAGAATCTGATGCGGAAGCTTTTAAAAAATCAGAGTTTAGATCCTTTTTAACACAATCAGCTTGAGACTCTTTACATTTTCGTGAAGAAGTTTTTCCAATAGAAGCTTTACACGAAGATGTATCAGACGAGTCCGAGGAAGGTTCGGGTGAAATCATCTTTTCGTTTTGAAGTTGATTAAGTTTCTCTTGAAGATGAAACTTACTCACTTGCTCTTGCATCACTTCTGTTGCCAAAGCAGACAGTTTTGATGTGAGCCGATCGATTTCATTCCGAAGGATTTCCTGTCCCTCATCCAACACAGATTCGGTTTTTACGGATTTGAGTTTATCAAGTTTATTTAACAACGATTGCTTTTCCTTTTGAAAATCAGTCCTTTCCTTCTCGAGTGTCTCCTCTAACTCGACTATTTTTTATTCCAAAATGAGAGGAGGAACATAGAGTTTAAACTCGTCCGTCTCAGTTTTGGGTTCAGGTGCTGGGACCTCATCCTTTTTGGAGGAATCATTGGGCTCAGCAACCTTATAGCCGTCAAAGTAGTCACTAGAAAGATACTTGGATTTGTTCTTTTTGTAGGAATAGTTGAGACGTTCAAACGCAAAAGGTAATTGCATTTTCGTGGTGTGTGCGCGTTTGTATTCCTTAGTTTCCTCTTCCTTTTCCTTTTCAAGAGGACCAGTCCACTTGATTTTGTATTGAGGATACTCCTTTTCGAGACCAAGAAAACTAAAGTGATAAAGAGTAGGTCTCATTGATAAAATCTTTTTCAAGTATTGAGGGTTATCGTACCCAATTCCCCATTCCTTGTTAAAGTATGTGAATTCCTTGGGTTTGTTCATGTGAATTTTCTGATCAGTTTGACCTCTTTTATGAAGTTTGGTTTCAAGATCAGTTATTTTCGAAACAAACTCTTTGTGTTGGATTTGGAGAGAGGAGCATTGATAAATCTGCTTTCTCATTCTCACACTGATCAAGCTTTAGATTCAATTCAGATATCTTGGCCCTTAAGTCCTTTGGTGCTAAAGAAATATTTGTTCATTTTTCTTTTAAGTTAGCATTATCGGACTTGTATTTGTCAGTTATGCGCTTTTGAACATCTAGCTTTTCTTTTAACGAGTTAATTTCAAGTAGTTGTTCATTAGTGGTGGCCTTATAAGATTCTTCTCGTTCAACAAGTGGTTGCATCTGTTCGATTAGGCTTTGATGAATAGGGTCACATACCTGACACAGATTTGCCTTTTCAGATGGAGGAGAATGGTTTCCCATGAATGCATCAGCATCATCAGAGTCGCTGTCAGTGTCAGATTGATTGAGCCAGTGGGCGTCTTCAACTAGCAGTACCTTTCCCGCAGCTTTCTGTTCTGCCAGCAGAAGTTTGGCCTTGTAGTAGTGTACATTTTTCTCGACGGGCTTTCTACAATCCTTGGCAAAATGACCCAATTTGTCGTAGTTGTAACATATGACAGGTTCGTCCTTCTTATTTGACTCAGACTTGCGATCATTCTTCTCGTTCTTCTCCTTGTGGTCAGGTGACTTGTGCTTATCATTCTTCTTCTTTCCTTCATATTTTTCCTTATAATCATGGCGCTTGTTGGGGGTAGTCGAGTAGCGCTGATTATTGGACGCAGGTTTCTTGAAAAACTTCTTTTGCTGGAAAGATTTGGTCATTAGGGCCATCGCTTTCTTTACTGCAGTCAGTTCAGGATCAGAATCGCTTTCCTCCGCTTCTTCAGATTCTGGTTCAGATTCACTCGGCTCTTGGGTTCGCTTGGAGTGACGGCTGGTAGATTTGCCTCTTTTTGAAGAAACGAGAGCAAGTGGATCGGCATGTGACTTGGAAGCGGATTTTTAGTTGCTCAGTATCTCCATGACTTCATCCTCGTCCTGCAGAAGCATCTCGTAGAGTTCATGGATTGGAACGTTCTCCATCAGGTTGTTGTGTTTGATGTAAGAAGCGAACACTTTCCATTCTGGCAGGAGGTTGTTCAGAAACTTGAGAGCATTCTCAGTATTAGATCGAGTGATCTGGTTCTTGTAGTGCTCGTTCAGAAGGAGGCAAAATCGTTCATAGGCCTGTGTGATTGATTCGCCGTTGCGCTGCTTGAAGCCATCAAACTTGGTGATACAGCTGTTGATCTTCAGTTAGTTTCCAACTTTGCTCCCGCTCATCATTTTCTCTACTTGATCCCACATGCCCTTTGAAGTATACTTGTAGCTGTCTATGGCTGTGTAGATCTAGTTTGGTAGAGCCTGGACCAGATATCTCTTGGCATGCTTTTCACCATCAAATCTGCTATTTTCCTCTTCGGTCACATCCATGTATTTCTTCGGCTTCGGTATAACTGCCTCACCTGTTGCTTAGTCTGGTATGGTCACCATTGGAGTTTCTTGTGGGCCTTCAGAGAGAGTTTTCCAGATATATTCGAAGTTGTCTTTGGCTTCGATGAAGATGAGGAATCTGTCTCGCCATTGGCTATATTCGCCCTGATAGAGGGTCGGTGGCTTGGCGTTGGTGCCGATAGCTAGCGCGTCACGAGACATCTTTGTAATGTGCACTAAGGTGATCGTCAGACGTTGGGTTCGATTCAAAGTGAAATCCTAACGCAAGGCACTACGAGTGAAAGTCCTAACGCAGGTTCTAAGAGTGACTTAAAGTGAACTGGTAAGAGATTAAGCTAATCAGTACTTACCGGATAGGAATCCAGATAAAAGGTGTCTGATCAGGAAGTGTCCGGATCAGATATGTGTGTGAAGTGTTCATATAGCAGAAGTATCCGGATAAAACTGAGGTTACCGGATAACAAAGGTTACCGGATAATACAGACTTACCGGATAGGACAGAGTTACCGGATAAAATAAAGTTACCGAGAAAAGAAAACTTACCGAAAACTTGGAGATACCGGATGGTTGTCCGGGAAGTGTGGTCACCGGATGAGAGGACCCGGGAACTTGGTTAATCCGGGTGGAATCCAGAAAGAGTTTGACCGGATAGCAAGTTGTCCGGATAGTGACCGGGTACTTGGTTAATCCGGATAGGTTTGTCCGGTTACTTACAAAAATAAAATCACTTACCCGGAAACTTGGGCAATCCGGATGATTGCGTCCGGATAGTAGCGAATTGGAGAAACTTACCGGGAAATATAGCGATTGTCCGGTAACTGCGGCTGTGGTGAGCAGTTTCGATTGGGATGCGATTAGGGTTGCCCAAAATGGTTCCTGAAAGATTAGAAACCTTCCAAAACACACAACTAACAATACCCTAAACGATTTTCAAGCAAAAAGACATGATTTTGATGAAAAAATTGTGTTTTTGCCAAGAACAGAGACCCAAAAATTAGAAAATTGATTTTGCTTGAAACACACTTAAACAATCGAATTAGGCAATGAAAAATTGCAGAATCGCTTAGAATAACAATAGTAATCGAATGGACTACACGAAATCAAGCAATTTATCAGAAATCAAAATACGGTACTATGAGATTTTAAGAACACAGTCGATGAAACTCAAGACCACTTACCAGAGAACTTTTGAATCCTTTGAATCGAATCGTCCGTATGCTCTGATACCAATTGTGGATCCCAGATTAGTGCATACAACAGGAAATCAATAGTAAAATCAACAATCAGTATGATTTCCAATAGTCATCCATATAATCTTGAATAAACCTTTCAGAGAGTTTACAAGAATTTCAGTAACTGATCACAATGACTAATTGAACGATTAACCTATTTTCTAAGGTTTAAACAACTATTTATATATAGGCCTAATTTAATCAAGCCCATGGCCCATTACAATTATTAAGCCCAAATACAATTTACAATTAATCCCTTGAACTTCTATTCAATTAGAATTTATTCCCAACACCGTGAGATATAACATATAACCAATCATACTACGGTAAAGCTTTTGATCAATTGATTTACCTGCTAAATCAGCATCCAAAAGTCTACCAGTAGCCATTGGTGTTTTCATGATGGAGGTGGAATTTAAATCAAATTTCTTGAGCATGTCATTTATATATTTAGATTGATTTATAAAAATGGCCTCTTTTGATTGTGTTACATGTAAACCAAGGAAAAACTTTAATTCCCCCATCATGCTCATTTGAAAATGAGTTTTCATTACATTTTCAAAATCAACACACATCTCAGGGTATGTAGAACCAAAGATAATGTCATCAACATAAATCTGTACTAATATCAAATCATCACCTTTCTTCTTAAGAAAAAGAGTTGTGTTGATAGTACCTTTGGTGAAACTGGATTCAAGTAGGTATATTGTTAGAGTTTCATACCATGCTCTTGGAGCTTGTTTGAGTCCATAGAGTGCTTTGTCCAAGACATATACATGGTCTGGAAACTTCAGATCAACAAAGCCTTCGAGTTGACTCACATAAACCTCTTCATGAAGAACCCCGTTGAGGAATGCAAATTTTACATCCATTTGGAATACCTTCAGGTTCTTGTGGGCCGCGTATGCTAGAAATATCCGAATCGCTTCGATCCTTGCTACTGGTGCATAGGTCTCATCATAATCTATACCTTCTTGTTGGTTGTAACCCTTTGCGACCAGGCAAGCTTTATTTCTAACAATAATACCAGCTTCATCCTTCTTATTCCTAAAGACCCATTTGGTTCCGATTATGGTCTTATCCTTAGGATGCTTCACCAAACGCCATACTTCGTTGCGCTTGAATTCATTCAACTCTTCTTGCATCGCATTAATCCAATCTGGATCTTCTAATGCCTCAGATGCTTTCTTGGGCTTGATTGAGCTCAGAAAGTTTACATACAAACACTCGTTTGTTGTAGCAGATCTTGTCTTCACTCCATCTTTGATGTCACCAATTATATTTGCGGGTGGATGTGCCTTTGTCCACTTTAGTGTACTCGGGAGAGTTTGTACATCAACTCGAGTATTTGAATCATCGTTCTCATCTAAAACAACAATTATTTCTTCACTTGATTCTGTTAAAGGTATTGTAGTTGGTACCGGTGATTCAACTGCAGGTGCTTGAGGTTCAGGCGTAGAATCATTTGATGTAGTTTCAGAAACTGGATCATTGCTTTGAATCACTGGTTTAGAAACTGCAACTGGTGTAGATTCAGATGGATTTACGTCTGTGGCACCTGCTGTTGTAGCACCAACCTCTTCAGAAGGACCAGACATATCAGCACTTGTCTGTCGTGTAATTGCATTTATGGACGTAGATGGTGATTCCATATCTGCACAAATGTCCATAAAAGCATCAAAGAAAAGTAAATCAATATCAGAATTATTATTTTTAACTAAAACAGAATTAATTGACTGTTGTAGCTCAGGTTCTGCTCCTTGTTGAGTAAAAGCTTGCGGTTGTAGTCCGAGTCCTGAACTGCTTTGTCCAGGAGTCAAAGTGACATTTTCATCAAAGGTTACATTAATGCTTTCAATGACCGATTTCGTTCTTTTGAGGTAGATCTGGTATGCCTTAGAAGTCAAGGAATATCCAATGAAGACACCTTCGTCAGCTTTTGTTTGAAACTTTGTTAATGTTTGTCTATCTTTCAGCACAAAACAACTGCATCCAAACACACGAAAAAAAATTATTAGGCTTTCGATTATTAATAATTTCATATGCAGTTTTATTCAAACGCTTGTTAATTATAGTCCTGTTTTGAGTGAAACAAGTCGTTGAAACTGCTTCAGCCCATAGACTTGGTGGAAGTCCAGAATACACCAACATAGTGCGAGCCGCTTCTACAAGCGTTCTGTTCTTTTGTTCAACGGCTCCGTTTTGTTGAGGAGTCATCGGTGCAGAAAAATTATGAGAAATTCCGACTGAATCAAGAAATGATTGTAGAGTAGCATTCTTGAATTCTGTGTCGTTATCGCTCCATATCTTTTTGTTAGTCCCAGATGGCTATAACAAGTATTGTAGAAGGGGGGTTGAATACAATACTCAAAATTTTCACAATTTTAATTCTTTTATTGAAAATCTTTCAACAAGAATTACACATAGAAAACTTAAGACTGTTGCGGAAAAGAACAGATAAACTATTCTAACAATCTTACACAAAGTATACAACAAAATAACTAAGAACACTTAGAACAAAGCTATAAAGTTTTTCAAGCAAACTGGAAATTCTTGCACTTAGAGAATTCTTCCAGTTTGCGTAGAATATCAAGAGCTCACAGTAATCTTCAAAGTCTCTCAAGATGTATGTATTTCAGTATGGAGAGCTCTTCCTTTTATAGTGACAAGGAGTGTGCAAGCATTGAATGCTTGAGACACTTGTCATCTTCACACTTGCTGAGGATGTTGACTTCTGGAAAGTTGTGAAGTCCTTGTCACCTTTTACTAGGTGCAGACAGAGTAGCTTGAGCAGATAACAGGGACCTTAGCTGAAAATGGATAATAAGACAGAAGGTCACTTTATCCATGTAGAAAATATCTTCTCAATTTGTCTTCTTATGTCTCTCAGTTTTGTCTTCTTTTGCTTCTCAAAATCTCTTTCAACAAATGCACCACCGAAGAAAGGTTGTAAGATTTCTTCCAAGACAAAATGAATTTGCTTCTCATTTTGTCTTATTATGTCTCTCACTTTTGTCTCCTTTTGCTTCTCAGATTTTCTTTCAAGAAAAGCACCACCGATGGAAACTTGAGATATGTGACACATCTTTGGAGAAAACATCTTTGAAGCTTCTTTGAGGTCCCACCGAAATGTCATTTGGGATATGTGACACATCTTTGAGATATGTGACATCATCTTTGAGATATATGACATCATCTTTGGGAAAAGCTTCTTTGAGACTAGGCCGAAATAGAGAGAAGTTTCGGTGGAAATACCACCGAAATTGTGAGAACAATTTCGGTGAACAATGACTTGTATGTTTGAGAAAAGATCTTTCACTTCCACAATGAGAGAATCTTTAATCTTGACTTTGGTTGATCTTTGACTTCACCAAACATTTGATATCTTGTACAAGCCATTACAAAGAACCATGCATCCAAAATTTCTCTAAGTATAAAATGTTTTTCAAAGTATAAAAGGAGATCATGAGGTCATCTTCAAATCTTGATGACCCAACAATCTCCCCCTATTTGATGATGACATCCATACTTAGAAAAACATGAGTAAGACAGTGAATAATGCAAGTTGACCCTTCTTTACTCTTTTGGGTTCTTTTTCACACAGTCCATTTTTTTTTTTTTTTTTTTTGTGTGTGTATGTATATATGATATTTACATATAAGAAAAAAAATAAAAAGGTATAGCTGTACAAATAATCGAAAGGAAAAGGAAAGAAGTATAAACAGTATAAACAGAATGAATATTACTTGCATCTTTGGAGGGGCGAGTTGAAACTTGTGTCTGGCTTGAGGATTCTTCATTTTGATCAGCAGCCTTAGGATACTTCTGCCCAACTGTTGCATCTTGGCATCTTTTCATGTTTAGCATCAGCATCCTTTGTCTTTGTTTTGCTCCCCCTCAGTTAGATCAGACGGTCTTTGTGTTTCTCCCCCTCAGTTAGATCCGCCCGGACTGAAGTGCTCCCCCTTGACCGGTCCGTCGATTTCCTCATTTTTTCAAGTTGGTCGCTGTATATGAGTACTGAGGGTTTATGTTGCTCCCCGTCAGATGAATTCTCCCCCTCAGCGGCCGACATAGGAAAAACACCAAGAGAAAATGAAAAGATCGGCCAGAACCAAGACCAGTTTTTTTTTTTTTTTTTTTTTTTTTTTTTTACCTTTCCACCGAAAATTGAGCAAAATCCACCGAAAATAGGCTATTTTCGGTGGGATTTTCGGTGGAAAATCGGTAGAATTTTTTTTTTTTTTTTTTTTTTTTTACCTTTCCACCGAAAATTGAGCAAAATCCACCGAAAATAGGCTATTTTCGGTGGGATTTTCGGTGGAAAATCGGTAGAATTTTTTTTTTTTTTTTTTTTTTTTTTTACCTTTCCACCGAAAATTGAGGAGAATCCACCGAAAATAGGCTATTTTCGGTGGGATTTTCGGTGGAAAATCGGTAGGTTTTTTTTTTTTTTTTTTTTTTTTTTTACCTTTCCACCGAAAATTGAGCAAAATCCACCGAAAATTGGCTATTTTCGGTGGAAAATCGGTAGGATATTTTTTTTTTTTTTTTTTTTTTTGCTTTTCCACCGAAAATGAAGGAGAGTCCACCGAAAATTGGCTATTTTCGGTAGGATTTTCGGTGGAAAATCAGTAGTAAAACTTCTAAGACATTATGGAGAAAATCTTCAAAGTGAAGAAAAGATTGGAATTTCATCTTCCAATTTGATGACCCAAAAAGATTGAGTTTGAGGATTTGGGGTGACATCTGTAGAAGAGTTTGTAGTGGGTGGATTGGTGGAGGGATTTGAGGTGGTGGATCGGTGGAGGGATTTGAGGTGGTGGATCGGTGGAGATTCGGTGTGGAATCGGTGTGGATCGGTGTAGACTCGGTGGTGGATCGGTGTGAGGATTCCACCGAGGAGTTTGAAGGATTGTACCGAATTTAGAAGGGTTTCACCACCGAATTTGAAGGGTTCCACCGAATTTGAGGGGTACCACCGATCGAGGAGGCAAAACATATGATGGGAAGTAAAGTATGGTGGGATATGGTTTTGGTTTGGTGGTTAAGGAAAATTTCGGTGGTGAGGTTTAGAAAAGAAATGGGTTTAAAAAATAGAAGAGGAGGGTGAATAAATAAAGGTGGCCACAAAAAGAAAGAAAAGTTTATGGATGTGAGAAGGGTTTAAATGAGATTTTTGGTGGAAAGAAAATCGGTGTGGGCTGGTTGGGTTTCTTCTCAGCAGAAAATAAGGGTAGAAGGGTGGAAAAGAAATTTGGTGAACAAGATTCGGTGAAAGAGAAAAATGAATTCGGTGAAGAATGGGGAAATGGTTTAAAAAAAAATTGTGGATGAAATTTGAATTTCGGTGGATGAAATTCAATTTTGGTGGTTTTAAGAAAAGGTGATACCAGATTTTGTACTTTTCGGTGGTCGTGAGATTGCATGGTAAGAAAGTATTTTGGTGGAAGAAATTAGTAATTAGTTTTATTAAATTATTATTATTATTATTTATTATTATTTTAATATATATATATACACATCGGTGAAACCGAAAGTATGTATATATATACATATTTATAATAATAATAATAATAATAATATAATAATCATAATAATAATTTCAATACCCTAAACCAATGCATCCTAAACAACGCCTATTCTTTAGTGGGTAGAGCAGTAAGATGAGAACTGGGAGGCTTTTCAAAAACAAGGAGATCTTGAAGGTTTTGTCAACTTTCTCACTTGTTCACATAGATCCATCTGCCCAGCTCAAAATCTGCAATCACAAAGAATTTAATTTCCAGGTACCCATTTTGAAGGTGGGTCCTTTTGGGTTAGAAGAAAAAGAATGACAAGAATTTATATCACTCAGAATAATTCTTTATTTCACACAGTCTTTGGCAAAATGAGAAATATCACCACAGATATAGCATTTTCTATAAAGAGAGTTCCTTTTAGAAACTTGACATTTTTCCTAACTTTTGCTCAAAGATTTTGAAGAGATAACAAAGAATGGGGGTGCATCACATAGAATTCATATTTCAAAAATTGGGAGTACATAAATCCTTTCTTTTGAATTGGACATTTTGAAACTCACAGATTTAAGAAGAAAATCGGTATGAGAAGTCATAAAGTTATTTTTGGAAAAATTTTGGAGGATTTCCTTTTAAGACAGAAACAACACCCAGAGACTAGCCAAATAAAATTTCCAAAATTTATGTTTTCAGATGTGATGGCAGAAATTATGAACACATAGCAAAAGAGTTTGAAATAAGAGAATTCATAAAAGATAGATAAAACACATAGTATGTACCTGTGAAGAGTAGAAGAAGCACTTAGCTGATACAAGAGCAGTTGAGGAGTCATTCGCTTTCAGATGTGGGTTCATCTGCCAAATCATAAGATTTAGCAGGCAGACCCTTTCCTCTTCTGACAAGTCTTTCATTTCTTTCCTTTTCTCTCTTGTATTTCTCCTTGTATCTTTCAGCCCGGTCAAAATTTGCAGAAGAGGAAGATTGGCTGAAATTTTTGGAAAATCGGTGGGAAGCACTTCTAAGTCTTTCAAGGTTTCTACTTTTACACTCAGAAGCAAAATGACCCTTTTTACCACAGTTAAAACATTCCTCATTAGATTTATATAAAGGAGAGTGTTTGGAGAGAGAAGAGGATGAATTTCTATCGAACTTAGATTTTCCAGAAGAGAGATGAGATTTGGATTTAGAGTGCCCATCCAACATGGCCATTTCATCAGATAATTTATCAGCTGAAGTTTCCTCACATTCATCCTTAGCATCACTAAGATATGCTTCTGAATGATCATTGGGATCTTCTTGACTATTATGGTCAGAGTCAGATGGGTAGGTGATTTTTGGAAAACACTTAGTCTTTTTGGAAGAGTCACTCAGGAGAGCTAGAGAAGAGTTCTTTATAAACTTTTGCAGTTTCGTCTGCTCATAGTTGAAAAGAGTACCATAAAGAACAGTAAGAGGCATATGATCAAGATCCTTGGTTGTCTTTATACAAGTACAGATATTTTCCCAAAAATCGGGAAGACAGTCCATAAATTTGCACAGGACTTCCTCATTGTCATACACTCTACCTAACAGCTTTAAGTCATTAAGAAGACTGTTAAAGCGATTATAGTAGTTGGAGAGAGATTCTCCTTTCTCATAAGAAAAGAGTTCATATTTTCTAACAAAACCAATTTTTCTGCTCTTTTTAACTTCATTTGTACCTTCGTACAAAACACACAGAGTGGACCACATCTCTTTGGCAGTAGAGAGATTTACCAGAGAGTGGTACACTTCATCAGGAAGAGAGAGAGCAATGATAGTTCTAACTTTAGAATCAAGAGACACAAGTCGTTTTTCCTCATCAGTATATTTCTTAGGATTTTTAAGAATGTAACGACCAGTAGCAGCAGATTTTTCTTCATCAGACGAATCATTAGAATCATCTTTTTCCATGGTTTCTTTACCCGGCCTCTGCGTTTCATAGCGAGCCCAAACTCTGGGGATAAAGGGTCCCTCTTGGAGAATGGTTGGATATCTAGTATCCACTCCTTCCATGAACAGCATCATGCGGCTTTTCCACAAAGAGAAGTTGTTAGCATTGAACTTAGGAGGTTTTGAAATGGAGCCATTTTCAGAAAAGTTATTTTGAAAAGAGTTTTCAATAGTTGAAGAAGAGGAGGCAGCCATCGCAGATCAAGTTTATGGGATTAAACTTTCTGCTCTGATACCACTTGTTAGTCCCAGATGGCTATAACAAGTATTGTAGAAGGGGGGGTTGAATACAATACTCAAAATTTTCACAATTTTAATTCTTTTATTGAAAATCTTTCAACAAGAATTACACATAGAAAACTTAAGACTGTTGCGGAAAAGAACAGATAAACTATTCTAACAATCTTACACAAAGTATACAACAAAATAACTAAGAACACTTAGAACAAAGCTATAAAGTTTTTCAAGCAAACTGGAAATTCTTGCACTTAGAGAATTCTTCCAGTTTGCGTAGAATATCAAGAGCTCACAGTAATCTTCAAAGTCTCTCAAGATGTATGTATTTCAGTATGGAGAGCTCTTCCTTTTATAGTGACAAGGAGTGTGCAAGCATTGAATGCTTGAGACACTTGTCATCTTCACACTTGCTGAGGATGTTGACTTCTGGAAAGTTGTGAAGTCCTTGTCACCTTTTACTAGGTGCAGACAGAGTAGCTTGAGCAGATAACAGGGACCTTAGCTGAAAATGGATAATAAGACAGAAGGTCACTTTATCCATGTAGAAAATATCTTCTCAATTTGTCTTCTTATGTCTCTCAGTTTTGTCTTCTTTTGCTTCTCAAAATCTCTTTCAACAAATGCACCACCGAAGAAAGGTTGTAAGATTTCTTCCAAGACAAAATGAATTTGCTTCTCATTTTGTCTTATTATGTCTCTCACTTTTGTCTCCTTTTGCTTCTCAGATTTTCTTTCAAGAAAAGCACCACCGATGGAAACTTGAGATATGTGACACATCTTTGGAGAAAACATCTTTGAAGCTTCTTTGAGGTCCCACCGAAATGTCATTTGGGATATGTGACACATCTTTGAGATATGTGACATCATCTTTGAGATATATGACATCGTCTTTGGGAAAAGCTTCTTTGAGACTAGGCCGAAATAGAGAGAAGTTTCGGTGGAAATACCACCGAAATTGTGAGAACAATTTCGGTGAACAATGACTTGTATGTTTGAGAAAAGATCTTTCACTTCCACAATGAGAGAATCTTTAATCTTGACTTTGGTTGATCTTTGACTTCACCAAACATTTGATATCTTGTACAAGCCATTACAAAGAACCATGCATCCAAAATTTCTCTAAGTATAAAATGTTTTTCAAAGTATAAAAGGAGATCATGAGGTCATCTTCAAATCTTGATGACCCAACACTTTTGCACAAAACGTTGCAGAAGAACTTGTATTTTCTTGATGAACTTTATGATCAGTTTTGGCACTTCAGACTTTAAACGAAGAAATTCCAGCCAAGTATACCGTGAGTACTCATCAATCAAAACCAAAATGTACTTTTTACCTCCTATTGATTGAGTTCTCATAGGGCCACATAGATCCATATTAATAAGCTCTAGACAGTTAGTGCAGTTGGACTGAGTCTTGGACTTGTGAGACACATGTTTCATTTTGCCCATTTCACAAGCTGGACAAACTGAAACTTTGTCGATCTACAGTTCTGGAAATTCTAACACTAGTCCGCTACTTCTTAGCTTATTAATATCTCTGAAATTCTGATGAGACAACCTCCTATGCCACAACCAACATTCTTCTATGGAGGCTTTTGAAACGAGACATACTTGTTTTGAAGCAACTAGAGTCGTAAAATCGGTAATGTAGAGATCGCCGCATCTATTTGCCTTGAAGATTTTCGAGCCATTTGGATCCACGATACGACAAAACTTCTTGTTGAAATTTACATTACAATCCTTGTCGCAAAACTGACTGATACTGAATAAGTTGTGTCCTAGACCCTCCACATACAAGACCTTTTCAATCGAAATTGTGTCATTTTTCAACGTTCCATAACCTCTGATATAGCCTTTTGTATTATTTCCAAAACCAACTGATACGCCAGGATGTACTGTATAATCATGCAGTAAATGCTTGTACCCTGTCATGTGTCTCGACGCTCCGGAATCTATGACCCACACATGACAGTCCTGAAATACAGATTACCTTATTTTAGGTACCCATATCAGTATGGGTCCTTTCTTGTTAGTACGAATCAGTTTATTTATCTCAGTTGTAGAACCATGAATTTTTTCTTTAAAACTTAGTTCTTGTTGAGAAGTTGGTTTGTTAATTTGATCTTTAGGAACCCATTTCCAAACCATATTCACATCAACTGATTTTATTTCTTTCTTCTTTGTTTTCCTTTTAAGACCAAAACCAAACATTCTGGCTGAATGATTAGCTGAAGATTTTGATGAGGAGTTGGAAGTATTAACACTTTTTGACTTTTTATCCTTAGAAACTTTGCGATTTAGCAAGAAATAGTTGTCCCAACAATGAGCACAATGTATTCGTCGTTTTGCTTGTGTCAACAATTTAGAATTTAAAATTTCAGAAGTTTTATTGACACCGGCTTTGTAACTATTACAAGAATGAGTACAATTTGCCTTATTGAATTGAATACATTTATCAGAAATTTCTATTTTGACTAGAATTACTCCGTTTCTTCAGATCCAAAAACTTTTCTTCATCCACTTCTGAAAATGAAGAGGATGAAGTGTTAGAGCATTTAGAGTTAGGAGAATCACTTGAATAAAATTCGATTTAGTACCCGATGATTCCCCTTTTTCATAAACGCTATATGATTTTTCATTTGTGTCAGAACTTGATTCAAATAAGGAATTATCAAAACACACAAATGATGATTTTTCATTTAAAATTGATTCTTTTGTTTCAAAGTTGATTTCTTTGATAGAACTTTTGGCTTTAGCATCAACTGAACTTGAAGATTTATTATGATCTTTGCATTTACATTGATTTGAAGAATTTTCTTTTGCATTTGAATCCTTAGACTTTGACAATTCAAATATTTGGGATTCAAGACGTCGAATCTCAATCTGGAGATCAAGATTGACTTTTAGACTGTGATCCAAATTCATCCCAATATTTTCATTATCATCCTTTAGTTTTTCAAATTGCAATTTTAAATTAGAAATTTGATTTTCTAAATCAACAATTTTAATCAATGCAGAATCAAGATCAGGAAATTCAGAATTAGTCTCATGAACAAACTCCTTTTTAACAGAATCTTCTTTTATTTCAGATTTCTTTTCATCAAAAGATTCAGATTTGTCTGAGATAGGTTCTTCATTTTTAACATTTGAAATGTTAACCTCAGATTCTTTTGAAAATAATAAATTTGAACTCAGTTAATTCAACCTTTTTGGTTTTATAACTAGAATTCAATTCATCATATTTAAAATTTGTTGTATTGAATCTGGGTTTTTCTTCGGAACCTTTCTCTTTCTTAACTTTCTCTTTTTCAGAAATCGGAGTTAAAATAGTTTCAGATTTTGTAAACACTTCTGATATTGGAGATATTTCTTTTGAAATATTTTCTTTTAAACCTTCACCCAATTTTTCAATAGTATATAAATTTTCGGGTGCTTTCTTCAATACCTCAACATCAGAGAGACCTAGCCCCATTTTTGGATTATAAAATCTTGTATCTTTTGGGTTGCTAGTCAACAATTTCAGAGTTTGTTCAAATTGACCTCTTTTGAAGTTCAAATCTTCTGTTGCTTTATTTTAGCATAAGCTTCAGTTCTTTCATCGGAAATAACTTTGAGTTTAAATTTTATATCAATGTTTTCATCACTAATCACTCTCATCTCCTTTTTCAATTCAGAAAGTTTTGTTTCAAGTTCTTGATTTTTAGTCTTAATAACTTCTTTCTCCTTTTCTCTATCTTCGGCTAAACATTTGTAAAGAAGTGCTTCATCTTGATATCTTAATAACGAACTTTTTTCAAGATTGAAATTCTTTTGCATTTTGTCAAATTCCTTTTTCGTCGTGTTAAGTTCCGATATCAAGTTCAGCATTTCTTCACTTTCAGAATATTCAGATTGAGCATCATTATCAACAAAATTATCAGAAAAGTTTGAAAGAGATTGTACCTCAGATTCCTGATCCTCTTCATCAATGTTGGCCATTAAGCTATATTTACCTCAGTAAAGTGAGCTTACTCTTCATCCGACGAGTCTTCCAACCAAATTTCTTCTTCGGCTAACATCAATTTTCCACTTTCTTTAGCCTTCACAAGTTGTGCCTTTCTTTGGTAGTACTCGTAGTTTTTGACCTTTTTATGCTTACAATCACGGGCAAAGTGACCAGGTTTTCCACAGTTAAAGCAATTCTTATCATCTCTTTCTTTCTTCTCTTCTTTCTCTTTTCTCTCTTCTTTTTCATCCTCTTTCTCCTCTTTCTCTTCTCTTCTTTTCTCAATTTTTTTGTACTTGTCAGCCTTGTAGTATTCAGGTTTGCTCTTTGAGTATAACTTTTTCCTTCCAAACTTTTTTTGAAACTTGTTAGTAAGCAAGGCCAACTTTTCTGCAAACTCAGATATATCATCTCCAGATCTCGCATCTTCATCAGAACTCTTTACATGCTTGTCGAAATCAGAGATCAGTGCTTTAGGTTTAACTCCTCCAATCTTTTTATGTTCACTTAACAAAGCCAAGGATTCTTCCATCTTTTTATTCTTGTCCTTCAAATCTTTCACTTTATCCTCATGCAGACTGAGAATACTATAGATGTCACTCAACTTTTCTTCGTACATATCTCGTGACATCTGGAGTTGGACTAAAAAAGAATCCCATTCTGGAAGGAGGTTCTTTACAAACTTATAGTTTATCTCTGATTCTGACTTTTCAACACCATTTTGCCTCAGATCATTCAAGATAATGTTGAATCTATTGTAAGATTCCTTCAAAGATTCACTGTCCCTTGCTTTGAACCCTTCGTAAGCATTAATGCTTTGGTTTCTCTTGGTTCTAAGGGATTTTTGCGACCCTTCCAACTGTCTTTCAAGCTCATCCCATATTTCTTTTGCCGAATCCCGACTATCTACCCGGTTGTAGATATCGTTTGGGATTGCCAAAGTCAAGTATGATAGAGCTTGTTCATCAATTGCCATTAACTCCTTGTCTTGTTCATTAAAGTATTGATAATCTTTGTAGATTATCATTGGCGGGATGTAAAGAGTTGTAGTAGTAGCTGCAACAGGATCGGTCATAATATATGGTCTGTGAGGTCCATTGCTGATTGACTTCATTAAGTCTCGATTCTAATTGTTTAGAAACTGAGTCATCCTCTTCTTCCATTGAGGATACTCATCCATTTGGGGTACTGGAGGTTTCGATTTAGATCCCATACTGAGTAGATCTCTAGACATGATTACAGTTTAATATAAAAATAATCTTTCAGAAAATCAAACAGAGTGTATGAAATACACTTGGAAAACTTGAATTTTTTTTGACACACTTCTCGCAACACACTAAGTTCTGAGAACTTCTCGCAACAAACTGAAATCTACAGTAACTTCTTGCAACAACCATGATGCGAGTTCCACACTTCTCGCAACTGACTGGTAAAATTTCTCAACTACTCTCAACAACCTGATGCGAGTTATGTCCTTCTCGCAACAAACTGAGTACGAGTTCCTCGCTTCTCTTATCTAACTGATAAGAATTCCTCACAACTCGCAATTAACCTGATGCGAGTTCTTTGAACAATGCGAGTTCTTCACTCTTCGTATCAAACACAATGCGAGAACAACTTATGAGTCTTGCGAGTTCTATATGAACAATGCGAGTTCTTCAGATCTTGCGAGAACTTAACAGAAAATCACAATTTTATCCATAAAATCTTCAATTCTTGATCAATTTCAATGAAACTTTGCAGATTGGTTCGAAAACTGATTACGAACACTTTTGTAGTTTGTTCCAAAGCCTAATTCTTCCAAAATCAATAGATTCGATCTGAAAACAGTTTCTTGAAAAGTTTCGAACAAATCTTTCAAATTCTCAAAAACTTTACAGAATTAGGTCTGGATTCCTGAATTAACCATGTTCAGGATGATGAAACGAATACTGTGGTAATAAATTTCGATCCAATTGATCAAAAATTGAAGAAGTTCGAAAAATGAATGAAACAGTATGCAAGTTCTTCCAAAAATCCAAAAAATCTTCAAAAAATCCTTCAAGAATCTGTCTGAATTTTCTGTCTGTGCTCTAATACCAAATGTAAATCCCAAATCTAGTGTAATCAATCAGAGTGAAACATATTCTAGAGAGAGAAAGTAGTTGTCATCCATATATTCTCCAAGTAAAGTACAAAATGACAAAGTTACACCAAAATATCAAAGGGACTTTCTTTATATAGTAGGGTCATGACACTCACATGCCTCTACTTAGAAAGTCAACAAGGTAATAAAGTCAACATGTGTTGATAACTACAATTGAGTACCCTAACAACTACAATCAGAGGACAGGGAGCCTGAACAAGAACCATCATCACCCCCGCTGACCAATGTTGGAAGGAATTCCATATATGAAAGCTCACCTTCTCAGAGCCCTGCAGGTACTTCACAGAGCAATGAAGCCACTCTCCAGAGCAGTGTGCCTCAGAGCCCTGGTGCCAACCCTCAGAGCTCTGAAGCTGACAATCATCTTTTCCCTTTAGAAGCACAGACACCACCTCTTGTCCATGCTCCCATGACCAGATGGACAAAGGATCGCCCCCATCATCAGATCATTGGTGTTGCTGAAGATGGTGTTAAGACAAGGTCAGCTAGAACAAATAAAGCTTTCTTTGTGAACTTCTTGAGCATGTTTGAGCCAAAGAAGATTACTGAAGCCCTGGAATACCCAAACTGGATTGAAGCCATGCAAGAGGAGCTTCTGGAATTTGAGAAAAACAAAGTTTGGTCCTTGGTTCCACTTCCGAAAGATAAAGCAGCTATTGGAACCAAGTGGGTTTTCAGGAATAAGAAAGATGAAGATGGAATAATCATTAGAAACAAAGCAAGGTTGGTTGCAAAGGGATATTGCCAAGAAGAGGGCATTGATTATGATGAAACCTTTGCACCAGTAGCTAGGCTAGAGGCAATCAGAATCTTCCTAGCCTATGTTGCTCATAAAGGTTTCAAGGTCTATCAAATGGATGTAAAATTTGCCTTTCTGAATGGCAAATTACAAGAGGAAGTTTATGTCCAGCAACCTCCAGGCTTTGAAAGCTCAGAGTTTCCAAATCATGTGTACAAGCTAGATAAAGCTTTGTATGGCCTTAAACAAGCTCCCAAAGCCTGGTATGAAACTCTGTCAAATTTTCTGTTGATCAACCACTTTGAAAAAGGTACTTTGGATACTACCTTATTCTTTAGGAGATATAAAAATGATATACTTCTGGTACAGATATATGTTGATGACATTATCTTTGGGTCTACTAATGAAAAGTACTGTGATAGGTTTTCTGAGTTAATGAAAAGTGAGTTCAAAATGTGCATGATGGGAGAACTTTCTTTCTTCCTTGGTTTACAAGTGAAACAATCAATCAGAGGCACCTTTTTAAGCCAATCTAAATATGTCTCTGATATTTTGAGAAAGTATAAGCTCAATAACTCAAATCCTATGAAAACTCCTATTGCCACTGGAGTTACACTTGACCATGATCCACAGGGTCAATCTATGGATGTCAAGAACTACAGAGGCATGATAGGGTCACTTATGTACTTAACTGCTAGCAGACCTGATATAATGTATGCAACCTGTCTTTGTGCTAGATTCCAAGCTAATACTAAGGAATCCCATTTGTCTGCTGTCAAACGAATTTTCAAATATCTCAAATGGACACAATTCATGGGTCTCTGGTATCCTCTTAACGCTGGTTTTAAGCTTGTAGCATACACAGATTCAGACTATGGAGGATGCAGGAATGACAGAAAGAGTACTTCTGGAAGCTGTCAATTGCTAGGAGATAAACTGGTGAGTTGGACATCCAAGAAGCAGAACTGTGTGTCAACCTCTACAGCAGAAGCAGAATATGTTGCTGCTGCTAGCTGTTGTTCACAAGTCATATGGATGAAAACACAGCTCAGAGACTATGACTGGAGTACAACAAAGTTCCAATTCTCTGTGACTCCAAGAGTGCCATAGCAATTACAGCAAATCCAGTTCAGCACTCTAAGACAAAGCATATTGATATAAGGTACCACTTTATCAAAGATCATGTTTAAAAAGGGACTATTGAAATGTATTTTGTTTCAACTGACTTCCAACTTACTGATATGTTTACAAAAGCCCTTGATGAAAGGAGATTCAATTTCTTAATCAGCAAGATGGGTATGTTGAACATGTCCTCCTAAACTCTGATAAAATCATCAGAGCCTCTGACATTCATGTCAGAGCTCTGACAAAGTAGTTAGGTAGTTCATTACCACAGAGCTTCTGATGTCTACCTCAGAGCTCTGCCAGCATAGTTTTTCAATGTTTTCTTGTTTCTTTCAGAGTTTCAATTCTGTCCATCTGAAACTCTCTTGTTTATAATCTTCATAAATTCTTTCAAAAGTTGCACATATCAAGGGGGAGTTGAAAGTTAAATCTTTGAATAAGCTCATCAGTTTAGGGGGAGCTTAAAAAAATAAGCATTGTTTAGGGGGGAGCAAGTCAAAATTTTCAAATCTTCATGACTTGGCTTAAAAATCAAAAGAACAACTTTTTGGAGAAAGGGAAAAACCTATTCTGATGAAAATATCTTTTATTATATCTCTGAACTTATACTCAGAATCGGACACAGAGAAACTGTATCGATTTTCAACTCAGGCATTCCAAGAACTAATCCACCGCATCTTAGCTTGTTGATGTCCCAAAAATTCTGATGAGATAACCTCTGACGCCATAACTAACTCTCATCAATAGAAGCCTTGGAAACTAAGCAAACCGGCTTAGATGCCACTAATGAAGAAAAATTAGTTATGTAGAGATCATCAAACCTATCATCCTTAAATAACGGAATTCCAGACGGATCATCAATCTGACAGAATTTCTTATTAAAATGCACTTCGCAGTCTATGTCGCAGAGCTGACTAATGCTGAAAAGGTTATGTCCAAGACCCTCCACATACAGTACTTTTTCAGTCGTGATCGTGCCATTCTTTAATGTACCGTGACCTCTGATGTAACCTTGCGTGTCATTTCCAAAGCCGACCGATCCTCCAGGATGTACAACATAATCATGCAATAGGTGTTTGTACCCTGTCATGTGTCTAGATGCACCGGAATCTACGACCCACACATGACAGTCCTGAAAAGCAAATTATCTCAACTTAGGTACCCATATCAGTATGGGTCCTTTTTTGTTAGTACGAATCAACTTGTCTAAATCAGTTGAAGAACCATTGATTTTACCTTTAAAACTGGGTTCTTTTTGTGAAATTGGTGTTTTGTTTTTATCCTTTGGAATCCATTTCCAAACCAAATTACCTTCAACTGATTTAGTTTCCTTTTTCTTAGAATCCTTCTTTAAACCAAAATCGAACATTCACGCAGATTGATTAGCCGAAGATTTTGAAGAAGAATCAGAGGTGTTTAAACTTTTATTTTATTTTTATTTTTTAAGACTTTACGATTCAACGAGAAATAATTATCCCAACAATGAGCACAATGTATTCTTTTCTTGGCTTGTGTCAACAACTTAGAATCTGAAATTTGAGTTGTTTTATTGACACATCTTTTGCAATCATTACAAGAATGGTTACAATTATTTTTAGGAAACTGAATACATCGGTCACTATTACAACTTCTATTCTTGCTAGAATCGCAATTCTTCTTCAAATCCAAGAACGTTTGGTCATCCACTTCTAAAATAGACGAGGAAGGAGTGTTAGAGGACGATTTTGAATGAGATTTCAAAGTTGAAAAATCATCAGAAACACAATCAGGTTTAGTTCCAGATGTTTCTCATTTTTCAAAAATGCTATACTCCTTTTGAACTTTGGGTAAAGATGATTCCTCAAATAAGCTTTCAAAACCCACAAATTTGAAATTTATAGGAACATTTAAATCAAAAGTTTAAGAATCAGTATTTTCAGAAGAAACTTTGACTGTCTCAACCAACAATTCAGAGGATTTATTTTGATCTTTAGATTCGCTTTGTTTTGAAAAACAATTTTTATCTGAATTTGAATCCTTAGATTTTGAAAATTCAAACAGTTGGGATTCAAGACGTCAAATCTCAATCTGAAGATCAAGATTAACTTTCTTATTATGATCCAAATCCATCCCAATGTTATCATTTTCATCCTCTAATTTTTCAACATACAGATTTAAGTCAGAAATCTGTTTTTCTAAATCGACAATTTTTAAAAGAGCAAAATCTAGATCAGGATATTCACAAACGGTCTCATGAACAAACTTTTCTTTTACCGAATCTTCCAGTATTTTAGCCTTTATTTCTTCAGAAAAATCAGATTTGATTGAGTTAGGCTCTTTGTTATTATTTTCAAGTCAGAAATTTTAGATTCGTTTGAAAACAACAAATTAAATTAAGTTAATTCAGTCTTTTTGGACTTATAACTGGAATTTAATTCATCATATTTGAAGTTTGTTGTATTAAATCAGGGTTTTTCTTCAGGGCCTTTCTCTTTCTTTTCTTTCTTTTCTTTATTTTCTTTAGAGATAGAAGGTGAAATACTTTCAGATTTAGTGAAAACTTCTGAAATCGGACGTAGTTCTTTAGAGATTGGTTCTTTTAAACCTTCAGCCAATTTATCAAAAGTATATAAGTTCTCGGGTGCTTTCTTTAAAACCTTAACATCAGAAAGACCAAGACCCATTTTAGGATTGTAAAATCGTGTATCTTTTGGGTTACTGGTCAATAATTTTAAAGTTTGTTCAGTTTGACCTCTTTTAAAATTTAAATCTTCTAATTGTTTTATTTTGGTATAAGCCTCGGTTCCTATTTCAAATCATAAATTTTAACCTCAAGTTCTTGATTTTTAATTTTGAACACTTATTTTTCTTTTTCTCTATCTTCCGCCAAACATTTGTAAAGAAGTGCCTAATCCTGATATTTTAGCACAAAACTCTTTTCAACATTAAAATTCTTTTTCATTTTATCAAACAACCTGTTTCATCATGTTGAGTTCCGATGTCAAGTTGAGCATTTCTTCACTTTCAGAATTATCAGAATGTTCACAATAATCAGAGATATCATAAAGAGATTTTACCTCGGAATCCAAGTCGTCCTCATTTACGTTTGCCATGAGACTATGTTTAACTTCGGTGAAGTGTGCTTCTTCTTCATCCGATGAGTCCTCCAGCCAGATCTCCTCCTCGGCTAGCATTGCCTTTCCACTTTCCTTGGCTTTGACTAGTTGTGCCTTCCTCTGGTAGTACTCATAGTTTTTCACTTTCTTTACTTTGCAGTCTCTTGCAAAGTGACCCGGTTTTCCACAGTTTAAACAGTTTCTATCATCTTTCCTTTCTTCTTTCTCTTTCTCATCTTTCACCTTATCTTTCTCCTCTTTCTCCTCTCTTATCATACCTTTTATACTTTTCAGCTAACTCACTAAGCTCATCACTAGAACCATCATCCTCTTCCTCAGAACTCTTTTCAAACTTTCCCAAATCGGAGATCAAAGCTTTTTGTTTCACTACCCCGCTCTTATTATGCTCAGATATTAAAGCTAATGACTCTTCCATCTTTTTCTGTTTAACTTTCAAGTCTTTCACTTTATCTTCATGTTGATTCAAAATACTGAAGAGGTCATACAACTTCTCTTCATCCATATCTCTATACATTTGTAGTTGAACATAGTAGGAATCCCATTACGGTAGCAAGTTCTTGACAAACTTATAATTGATCTCGGATTCAGTCTTGATTACCCCATTTCTTCTTAAGTCATTCAGGACGATATTGAATCTATTGTATGATTCTTGTAAGGTCTCACCATCCTTGGCTTTGAACCCCTCATAGGCGTTTATGCTCTGGTTCCTCTTTGTTGCCTCTCTAACTCATCCCATATCTCCTTTGTTGATTCTCTACTATCTATACGGTTGTAGATGTCATTCGGAATAGCCATAGTCAGAAAAGTTAGTGCTTGTTCATCAATAGCCATTAAAATTTTATCTTGTTCATTGAAGTATTGATAATCCTTGTAGACTATTCTTAGAGCAACATATGGAGATGTGGCAGTGGCTTCAACAGCAGGAACAATAATAAATGGTCTATGGGGTCCGTTTGTGATTGAGGTCATCAAATCTCTATTTTGATTATTGAGGAATTGGATCATGCATTTCTTCCACTGAGGATATTCATCAACTTGAAGAACTGGTGGCTAAGACTTCGATCCCATACTTAGCAACTCTCTAGACATGATTATCAAAAGATTTCAACACTAGAAAAATGATCGTTCGGAAAATCAGACAGCAAAGTGTAAGATTTACACATTGAAAAACTTCAAAGAAGAAGTTTTCGCAGGCAACAATGATAAATCCCAAAAAGTTTTCGTACACTTAAACTTTTCGCAACCTTCTTCACACTCAAGAAGTTTTCGCAGACTGAAGATGCGAAAACCAAAACTTTACTCACAAAGCACTTGCGAAAACTAAACTTTTCGCAACCCAAGTATGCGAAAACTAAACTTTTCGCTATGAACTGATAAGGAAACCCAAACTTTTCGCAATGAACGGATGCGAAAACTAATCTTTTCGCAGAAGCCATATGCGAAAGCTAAGACTTTTTGCAGATGCCTAGTACGAAAACGTGAACTTTTCTCAACTAACTGTTGCGAAAACTTTCCTTAACGCCAATGAAGAACCTTGCGAAAACCTGATGCGAAAATCCAGATGAGTCTTGCGAAAACCTTATAAACTTGCGAAAACTTCTGGATCTTGCGAAAACTTATCCAGAAAATCCGATTTCGGCCATAACCTTTTCAATTCTGGATGATTTTGAATGATTCTTTCACAGATTAGTTCAAAATTTGATTTTACACACTTTTGTAGTTTGATTCAATCCAAAATTCTTCCAAAATCAGTAAGTTCGTGTTTTCGAACCAAAATCTCACAAATCCATCAAATTCTCTGAAAATAGATCGAATTAGGCAAAAGATCCTGAACTAATTGTGTTCTAAAACACAAATCGACTGCAATCCAATCAATTCCAAATCCAAAACTCACAAATTTGAAGAATTCGTGAATTTATGAACAGTAACAGCGAAAACTTTTCAAAAATATCCAAAAAATCTCAAAAATCTTCCATGAAAGAATACGAATCTGTCTGAAAATTCCATCTAGCTCTGATACCAAATGTAAGTCACAGAAATCTAGTGAGAGAATGTAATCATGAAGAACAATCTAGAGAGAGAAAGTATCTTGTCATTCATCTATCTTGAAAGAGTTACAAAATCTTCTCAAAGTGTAGAGTTACAAGGTTACATGCAAAATGAGCTTAGACAAGCTATTTATAGTAAGTCATGACAAGCCCATGACTTTACTATACAGAACATAAGAATTACAGTTTAAGGACTAACTGCCTGATTACAACTAGAATTAAGTTCCAACAGTTCTGACATTCAGCACTAAATGAACCTGCAAAACAGATTAAGTAGATTTTGGTACCCAACGGAACTTGGGTCCTGGCTTGTTATATGCAGTTCTATTTGAAGAAATATTATAAGTACCATACCAGTACTGAACATTTTCTTTCTTGACAAAATCATTAGTTCCAAAGTTGCTTTTGTGCCAACCTGATCAAATGACTTGCAGAATAGATAGGACCAGGTTTAACAAAAGACCTACCTTTAGGAACATTGTTCTTTTTTATAGTTGTCTTAGGAACAAATGATTTCGGGGCATTTTTCTCAGAAGTAGATCCTTTAACCTTCCAAACCATCTTAACAGGCTTGAAAATAGGTGTATCTGAACTTGTAGCATCATGGTTGTAGAAAAGATTAGAAGGACGCATCTGATCTGTTTAAAAATTGCTTTATTTGACAGACCTTGTCGAACAAATATGTTCATGAATTGAACCAGAAGCAGTCTTGAACGAACATTCCGAAGCAGTTGAATCATCATACGACGATTGAACAATAGTATCGGCACTAAATTGTTCAGATAATTCAACTTTGAAGTTAATTGCTTCCAATTTTTGAACTCTATCGGACATAACATTTCTTTCTCGAACAGTCAGGTCACATTCCTTCTGTAGATCAGATTTGATCTTCTTCTCTATCATAACTTCCGTTGCTAAAGCAGATAAATTCCTTGTTAGCTTTGAGATTTCAGCCTGAAAGATGTTTCATTCCTCTTCAAAACTTTTCTCAGATATTTCTTTAAAGATTTCCATGTTCTTCTTTTGAAAGCTCTTCTTTTCTTTTCAAAGATATCTCTCTTTTTAGTAAACTCTTTTCTCTCTTTCTCCAAAACATTTTCCAAATCAGATAATTCCATGGAAAGCTCACTATTCTTTGCTTCAAAAGATTTGCGTTCAGTTTCAAAAACAGCTTTATCTTTCTCAAACTTTTCACACTCAAGAATCAAAACTTTCTCAAAATCTTGTTTTGAAAGTTTGATACATTTTAG
This sequence comes from Saussurea involucrata, assembly GCA_033807775.1. Classification (NCBI taxonomy): domain Eukaryota; kingdom Viridiplantae; phylum Streptophyta; class Magnoliopsida; order Asterales; family Asteraceae; genus Saussurea; species Saussurea involucrata. Next base: position 166,101,466 of record CM066314.1, read on the forward strand.
CTCAATAACTTTCTTTTCTTCAAAGGATTTCTTAGAAAAAATTGACAATATCTGTACAAAACCCTTTTCAAATTGTTCTTTTTCTTTTGCAAAAATTAGTTTTGTTTTTACTCATCTCTTGTTTAAAATCATTTAAATCTTTTGATAACTCAGCATTCTTTTGTCTTAAATAGATAATGAGATTTGATTTGGAATCATTGTCATACTACTTCAGATTAGCTTGAGTCTTCAGGTCAGACAGTTGTTGTTGGATATCCTGATTATTTTTCTGTAATGTACTGATCTCTATTTTCAACAAATCTTCTGACACTTTTCTTTCCTTTCTCATCTTCGTTTCCAAAGCAGAAATTTCCTTGGCAAACGCTAAATTCTTCTTCTTCAGATCAACATTTTCAACTTCTAACAAATTTCCTTTCTTCTCAAACTCTTCTTTGTCCTTTGTCCCTTGTTTTTGAAGCTTAGTGAATGCCTTTGTCAATTCAGCATTCTTTTCCTTTAAATCAACGTTTAGAGCTTCTAAAACAAAAGCACTTGCATTCTTGTCTATCCTCTTTTTATCATCTTTTGAATACAAACCAGAATTATAAGCTTTTATAAACTCTTTATAATTGATTTTATATTCTTCCAAGCTCTCGACGAGTTTCTTGTTATCCTGTTCTCTTATAGCATAGCTTCTAATCACTTTATTTAGCTCAATGAATCTCATTTGTTGTTCAACCGATAGTCTTGAATCCTTAGTCTATGACGAGTACGGCATTGTTACCTGAAAAAAAATGATCGTTAACAGATACTTCGTGAGAAGTAGAATTGTGCACACACGATTAATCAGATAAAAACGATTAAAGTCAGAAAAATTTTCAAAATCAAAATATGAAAAACAAATTATAAATTTGTCTTTCAAAAATTAATTCGGAAAAATTAATGCGGAAAACTGGACTTTTAATCGGCAAACCTGCAAAATATAAGAAAAATATATCAGTTACGAGTAAAAGCAAGTAAAAATTGATAAATGGACAAGAAAAGAAAAATTACAAAAAACAGGGACTAAAAATGACAACTTAAGAAACTAAAACGAAAAACAAGAACTAAAAATGAAAAAATAGTAAAAATAGTAAAAATAAAACTCAAAAGGGCTAAAACTGACAAAACTAGAAATTTAAAACTCTAGGAACTAAAACTCAAAAACTTAACAACTGTAGGGACTGAAATTGACACAAAAAGAAACTTAAAACTAAAAAGACTAAAAATGTTAGAAATAAAAGCTAAAACTAAGGGACTAAAAAATGACATAAACTCAAAGATTAACTATAGGGACCGAAACTGTAAAAACACTAAACTAATACTACAGGGACTAAAAGAGTAAAAATTTAAAACTAAACTAACTGGACTCTAACAAACTAACGGAAAAAGGACCAAATATGTTATAAACATTAACGAACTAACGGAGGTCCGTTAAACACTATTCATCTTCATCACCATCGACATATTGCAAATTTCACTTTCGTTTTTCTTTCTGATTTCTCGACCAAAAACGTTGATTTGTGTTTCTAAATGATTCTTTTTCGTCAAACAATCGATTCCTTCCAAATTATTTCGATCATGCAACGTGAAGGCAATGAAACCGAAGCTTGAAGTTTCCCCCGGCGAGAATCACGTTTTTTCGACGAGACTTGTTTCAGGCGATGAGAACTTAGCTTTGTGCTATGAGGACTGTTATCGAGCAAGCTTTGGACGACAAACAGATTTGATCGCACAAACCGTGTGCGAGAACTCCGTTTGATCGCACAACTGTTATGCGATGAAAATATTCAGGCGAGAACTTGATGTGATCGCACAACGTTTAAGCGATAACCCGATCGCATACTGATCATGCGAGGAAGATGAGGTCGTGTTTTGTGCGAGGACGAAAAACTTATCGAACAAGCATCAATCGATAACTTTGAACACCAAAAATTTGGGTTTTCCGGTGAGGTTACCCAGTTTCCGGCCAAGTACGTTTTTCCGGCGAAAAACCTTTCCAAACTCGAATCTTGCTGAAAACTCAATGATTTTCAAATCTGAAACTTTCACAATGATCTGAAACGCAAAACGAATTGATCTGAGTGTTTAAATTGATTAAAACACAACCAAATCCATGAATCGATCATCATTTCCATATATCTTTCGAAGAACACTGTTTCGACTTTCACATCATCAAGAGCAGTGAATTTGATACTGTTTTTCGATTCTGGAACATGTAAGCTGATCGAAATTGCTATTAAAAACGATTTCTAACAATTTTAAAGTTCAAACTACAGCCAAAGTTCAGATCAAATCAACAACACATTAACATTTTCGAAGAAACTTTGATGAACACGTCGACCTGCAATTTTTTTCTCAAAAACACAGATTACTTGTTGATTTTAAAGACTAAACTTTGCAATATGATCGAAAATACAAAACAAATGAATCTGAGGAAACAAATTCGATTAAAACACTAGTAAACTCTGAAATCGATCACCAAGTTTTGAATATGTTGGAATAAACCCACTGTTGACTTTTTACTTTCAAAAATCACAATTTTTGTTGATGAAAATTAAATCTTTTGATTGAAATATGTTCCAAACAACAATTGAAATTGATCTTTGAACTAGAATCGATCAAAAACTCAAACAAATTCGAAATTCTTGAAGATTTTCAAGAAAAATCTCAAGAACACCAAAATTCTTCAATTTCTTCAAAATTTGACAAAATATTTCTTCAAATGATGCACAATCCGATCTGTTCTGGCTCTGATACTACTTGTGAGTCCAATCTTAACAAGTAACAATGAATGATTCAAAGATAGAAATTTATGTTGGAAATCAGTCCCTTAACCCACCTGAACTCACACCCCGAACACGCCAATCAAAACAGCAATACGGGGTTTCAATGTGTTTGTATATATTAAACTGGAAAAACTGATTACATGCTAAACAAAACAGTAACCTACGCTATTTATAATGAAAGTAAACAACTAAACCCTAAACTAACAACTAACCCACTAAGCTAGAAAATAGGAAATAGTAACTCAAACTCCTAAACTTCTGCTGGAAACTTGGTCAAACACACAGAATTGGTAAACCCACTTCTTCTTATTCGGTCACTAGCATGGACTATCCATAGTGGCTAAACTGACCCATGACAACTGACCCGCTCCATGACCCGCTGATCCGCGACCCACACTTGACCCATCAAGATTACCCAACATTCACCCCCGTAATCTTGATGATCTTGACCCGTTGGAAAACGTTCATCAACATCCCGACTTTTCCCGGACACACGACCTCTTCCCCGGTCACGTCCAAAGTCTCAATATCCCGACATTTCCCTTTGATCACAACTAACAGCCACGAAATACCGATGTTCATCAACGGTCACCACCACCATCCCAAATGGTACTTCCCCGCAACAATGGCTGACCAAAACACCTTACCGTTCCGTCTTCTGCTGTAAAACAGGACCAAAACAGCCCCTGCTGTCCTCGCTTCCGCTGCTATGGCAGCCCCGCATCTCTTTTCCGATCGAACTTGTTCCGAGACACTTTTCTACCGATCAAGAAGACAAGGTCAAATCCGCCTTTACCGTCTTCCGTCATCCGCAAAACGAACTGAATCAAAGCCACCTGCTTTTCCCGACTCTTCCCGTCCGTTTGTCACGCATCCCCGGTTAGTCTCTCGCCATTTCTGGAACAAACCCGATCTATAGAAACCTGCAGCCCCAACCGAGCCTTGGGCTCTGATACCAATTGTTGGAAATCAGTCCCTTAACCCACCTGAACTCACACCCCGAACACGTCAATCAAAACAGCAATACGGGGTTTCAATGTGTTTGTATATATTAAACTGGAAAAACTGATTACATGCTAAACAAAACAGTAACCTACGCTATTTATAATGAAAGTAAACAACTAAACCCTAAACTAACAACTAACCCACTAAGCTAGAAAATAGGAAATAGTAACTCAAACTCCTAAACTTCTGCTGGAAACTTGGTCAAACACACAGAATTGGTAAACCCACTTCTTCTTATTCGGTCACTAGCATGGACTATCCATAGTGGCTAAACTGACCCATGACAACTGACCCGCTCCATGACCCGCTGATCCGCGACCCACACTTGACCCATCAAGATTACCCAACAATTTAGATCCACTTTCTCTCTCTAGACTCTCTCTCTAGCCATCTCTCTACAATACAAAAGATACTCACTTCATACACGTCTACTAGACACTCTCTTACAACACTCCTTACACTCCACTATATATACCTTTTACTATAACACTCTTTACTTACAACACCATGACTTTGACATTCTTTACAATGACAATACTTTGACTTTGACTAAGCATGACTTATAACTAAATCATGAATACAATTCTTGCACTAACAAACAGCCTCAAGTTTCTGAACAACCTCCAATCCGAATGGAGAACCTTCGCCTCTTACATCCGCCACAACCACATCATGGAGAAAGTCTCCATCAATGAATTGTATGAAATGCTTATGCAAGATGAGGACGAAGTTCTGTAGATGATGAGTACTCATAAATCAACCACGAAGCATCAAGCTGATCCTCTGGCACTCGTATCCGACAAGCGAGGTAGGTTGTCTAGTCGCAGCTCTAGAAGAACTCAGATATCCAGTGAATCTGAATCTGAAGAGGAGGAACCAGAAGAAAGTGATTCAGACCCCGAACTGACTGAAATCAAGAAAGCCACGACCTTTATCTTCAAGTCCTTTCAGAAGAAGACTTTCTTCAAGAAATCGTCTTCCAACAATCCGCGCTACTCAACCACTCCTAACAAGCGCCATGACTACAAAGACAAGTATGAAGGGAAAAGAAGATCTGACAAGGCCAAACAGTTTGATCACAAGGAGAAGTATGAGCGCAAGCCTGGAGTAAAGAACAAAGACGATCCAGTCAAGTGCTACAACTGTGGCAAACTCGTCCATTTTTCTAAAGATTATCGGAAGCCTGTTGTTCGCAATGCAGAATACTACAAGAACAAGCTTCTCTTGGCTCAACAGAAAGAAGTTGGGCAAGCATTGATGGCTGAAGACGACCACTGGCTGAATTCGTCCGATGATGATGACGTTGAAGATGCTGATGCCTATCTATGCTTCATGGGCAAACACACCGCTCCACCAGACCTTGGAGAATCATGTCAGGTATGTGCTCCTATCCATCAAGATTTAATGGATCAGATGCAACTGCTTGTTCAAAAAGTAGAGTCCTATAAGTCTACCACTGATGAACACTTGCTTGAAATAACCAATTTAAATGAGAAGCTAGATGTTCAAAGAAAGGTCACAGAAAAACTTAAGTCTGATAACGCCAATCTAAAAGAAAAATGTGCAAACCTTTCAATAACACCTAAGGACTGTAGAGCTAAGATATCTGATTTAACTGCAAAGCTTGATCAGTGTGAGAATGAGAAAGCTGAGATTGTCTATCAATGCTCCTCACTTCAAATAGATAATAAAGAGCTTCTTTAAAAAATAAATGATCTTGAAATTAAGTTTTACAAACGAGGTCAAACTGATCAAACGATCCATCTGAACAAACCAAAGGATTTCAGGTACTTTAACTCTGAATGGGGAATTGAGTATGACAACCCACACTATTTGAAAAAGATATTAACAATGGTGCCTACTTTATACGAATTTAATTTTCTAGGCCTTGATAAGCGATTTCCCCAAAACACAGTTCCAAAGTGTTCCTCACATTCGTTTGACCAATGATGTTCCATCCGAGAGTGAACTTGATTTTCCACGTTTATGGATTCAAACACTTGTTTAGATGAGGAGTTTTCTAAGTTTGAATTCGATCAAAAACTTCCAAGTCACACCAATTTCCTTTCAAAAACGCTTGATCGACCGGACAATTTTCTTAAGGGTGAATGTTCTACATCAAACCCTAAAACATGCTCTATGAACGAGGCTTCCAAAAACAAATCTAAATCTAAATGACGTTCACAGAGAGCAAGTAAAGAGAGCAAGTTGCAGTCAGAGTCATTTAATTTCGTTTTCAATTTTAGGAAAAACATTAAAAATCGTGGTGTGATTGATTCAAGTAATTTTGTTGAACAAAGTATTGATTTTCCATTAAGACTTTATTCAATTCAGCAATTACTTCAGTTATCTCATGATTGTATATGGTGTTTAAATTGTGGGTTGAATGACTTTGTTGATAAGCAATATGCATCTAATTGGTTTGGCTCATATCATGTGTAACACCTCGAAATTTCACAAATAATGTAAGCCTGTTATGAAAATAAGGAATGGAGGGAATTGTTCAGATTTGATCTTTGTTAAAGATAAAACTGAAATGAAAATTTCGGTTAAATGTTGGTATTGAAGGGCTGGATTTGTAATTAGTTAAATTAAGGTATAGTGGGGGTGGTTTTGGTCTTATTGGAAAAGTTTAGATTATAAAAATGGAGAGTACTCAGTACTTGAAAATGTCATATTGTTGGTTGAAGTCGGTTTCAAGAAAAGGCGAGAAAGAAATAAAGATTGAGATCCTGATTCGTTTCGGTAAGAATTTGATTAGCATCTTTGAATTTAAAGCTTAGTAAGAACAATTGAAACTTGAGATTTCAATCAAGCTGATGATTTAATCAAGGGATTATAGGATTTGCAGTTGATCGATTTTGGGTAAAACAGACTAGGGTTCTTAATCACTGTCAGTCATCTCTTCTTTAAGTTACATGAACTTATACCCGAAGGAAAGAATATTTGTACTGTAAAACTAGTCTTAAATTGCAATTGGTAGCTTCTATAAATTGATTTGGGTAAATATTGAGTTGGTCTGGAAATCTAATGACAAGTACGGGTAAATTCCGAATGATGTAGAGTTTTCCGATAGTGTCCGGATTTGGTGATTTCCGATAACAATTCGGATTCGATGGCTTTCCGATAACTTCCGGAGTATTTGAGTTTTTCGGATACTACTGGATTATTTGAGTTTTCTGGATGATACCGGACTGTTTATTTCCGGATATTATTGAATCAGTTTCCCGGACAATGGTTTCTGGACTAGAACCCGGGTACGGTTTCCGAATCATTTCCCGGACAAGTACCGGATAACAGTTCTGGATACCCTTTTCCGGATAAATTCCATAACATTGTTTCGGATAGGGAATTACCTGTTATAAGTTTATGAACCATTTATTGTTGAAGTAAGTTTGTAAATAAATTATATATGTGAATTTATGATGAAAAACGGTACGAATGAGAATTTGGGTATTATGATGAAAAACGGTACGAATGAGAATTCCTTATTTTGAAGTTAAAGGTTTTGCTTAATTTTAAAATGATGTTTAAACTTGTGTATGTACGTATGCTAGTAAGGTTAATGGATCCATAGGCACTAGCATTATTTGAAAACGTGGAATAGGCAAGGTATAATTGAAAGTCCCGTTTTCTATTGGGAAATGAGGAATAGGCATGTTTAATTGTAATTCTCATTTCGTATCGTGACGTGAAAACGTGGAATAGGCAAGGTATAATTGAAATTCCCGTTTTCTATTGGGAATTAAGGGATAGGCATGTTTAATTGTAATCCCTATTTCCACACCAAGAAATAGGCATGGATTAATTGTAATTTCTTGGGCATGAGCTGAAACCTAGGATCCTCAGTGATTCGAAGTGACGCTCGTAAACATGATACTATGACTTACTTGGTCTTCGTCATACTCATGGAATCGGATATAATTCTCGTCATCGAAAGATGTTATGTGTACGTTATGGAATTGGCAAAAAGGTTACTTTTATATGCTTTGTTTACAGATTTGGTTTTCAAAGCTTATAAATATTTTGATTTAATCTGGGTGTTCTCACTAGGCGCAAGCCTAATGTTTCCAAATTAAAATTTCTTACCAAGTGCTAGCACGGGAAGGGATTTGAAGGGATGAGCGGAGAGTGACTCTTGAGTTATAGGTTTTGAAGGTTTAATGGGGAGATTAATTTTTATCGAAGATATTTTGGGAGATCCCATAGACAACTTTATAATCTGATCTCGTTTGGATATGATTAGATTAGTAGGTTGTTTATGATATTTCATTTGTAATTATGAATCTTCGTCACTAATTCTCCATTTGTGAATGAAAGTTTTTGGAAGATGTAGTTGTAAAACTTGTTTATTTAAAGTTTAAATTTATTCGAAATTTTAGGGTGTTCAGTTTGGTATCAGAGCTGTAGTTTAAGTGAACTAGGTATGATCATAAGATACCTAGACTTAAGTTGAGATTAGTAAGTTATGATTTGTGAGATTGGGTAGAAATACTAAGACGAGATGGTCTTAGAGTCGGCGAAAATACGTGAACTAAGAACTGTGATGATGGTAACGAGAATTCTTATGTGTAGTATGTTCATAATTTCAACTAGCTACTGTTATTATGAATATATTGTTATGTAAGCGTACTTGTTCCTGATTGTTATGGTGATTAACGAACGTTAAAGTATGTTTCCTTGTGTTGAGTTGTATATATCTCTTCCTTATGGTCATCTTTTTGTGCTTTAGCAGAATACCATGGTTAATACACCAAATAGACCTTCTACTTCTTTAGAAGATCATGTGGCAAATGAATCTGCAGTAAATCAACCTGAAAGGGGTGGGGCTAATACAAGTCCACCAAGGCCACCTATCATGGGGGAAGGAGGAAGTCAAACTCATCGACCTAATGTCGGTACTTCTAATCCGGTGACGACGGAATCTACTATGGAGTTTTGTATGATGGAAAACATGATGCGAGTTATGAGTGATGCACTGACTCAACAGCAAGAGATGTTTATGAAAATGCTGAATGACAGAAGTGCCGAGTCACAGGGACCAGAGATGGGTACCGGTACTGTAATGCCACCTATTAATCCAATAATGAATGCTAATAGGAGAATGGAGGAAGTTTATGCTAGAGATAAAGCTGAAAAAAACTCAAGTAGGAAAGAAAAGAAAGTGGGAGGGTCAATCAGAATCTTCCTAGAAATCGAAGCCTTTTGTCAAGAAGCCTCGTTTTGAATCTCGTCAGGAACCCAATTTGTGTCAGAGATGCAGAAGTAAACATTTTAGCCTGTGTCGAGTGGTTTCAAAGGAATGTTTTAAGTGCAGAAAGGATGGTCACACATTTGGAAACTGCCCCATTCAAGGACCAACATGTTTTGAATCCAAGAAACCTGGAAATTTTCGAAAAGATTGCCCAAAGTTAAAGAATGACGGGAACCAGGAAAAAAACCAATTACACCTAGACCAACGGGTTAAGCATTTCACATGACCGCGGAAGAAGTGAAAGAATCGGCGGATGTGGTTTCTAGTACACTTCTTGTTAACTCTATACATGCGCGTACATTGTTTGATTGTGGTACCAACTTGTCTTTTGTATCACATTCTTTTTATCAAAGGTTAGCTATGCCTGTCACTATTTTGGAAGATGCCTTAGTGATTGAACTAGCTAATGAGGATTAAGTCATAGTTCGTGAGAAACTTGAAGGTTGTACTCTTATTGTAGAAGGAAAATAATTTCCAATTAATTTAAATTCTAATGGAAATAGGTGGATTTGATATAGTGTTGGTATGGATTGGTTAGTGAGCAATCAGGCAAAAATTCTTTGTGCCAAGAAATTAATCCGAATCCCTATGCCCGAAAATGATGTTGTACTCATTTATGGGGAGAAGAGAAAATGGGATGTCCCGTTGATTTCAATAGCCAAATCGCGTAAGTGTTTAATGAATAGGGTGTGTCGACCTTTGTAAATATGCAAAGTTAAGGGACCTAAGTTGTAAATATGCAAAGTTAAGGGACCGAAGTTGTAAATATGCAAAGTTAAGGGACCCAAGTTGTAATTATGTAAAGTTCAAGGCCATAAATTGTAATTATGCAATGTTAAAAAACCTAAATTTATGCAATGTTAAGGAACCTAAAAATTGTAATTATGCAAAGTTAAGGGACCTAAATTGTAATTATGCAAACTTCAGGGACATAAGTTGTAATTATACAAAGTTAAGGGACCTAAGTTGTAACAATACAATGTTAAGGGACCTAATTTGTAATAATGCAAAGGTAAGGGACATAAGTTGTAATTATGCAAAGTTAAGGGACCGAAGTTGTAATTATGCAAAGTTAAGGGACCTAAGTTGTAATTATGCAAAGTTACAGGACCTAAGTTGTCATTATGCAAAGTTTGAGGTCATAATTGTAATTATGCAAAGTTTAGGGACCTAAATTGTAATAATGCAAAGTTTAGGGACCTAAGTTGTAATTATGCAAAGTTAAGGGACCTAAATTGTAATTATGCAAAGTTTAAGGTCATACATTGTAATTATGCAAAGTTCGAGGACCAAATTTGTAAGTATGAAAAGTTAAGGGACCTAAGTTGTAATTATGCAAAGTTTGAGGGCCAGAGTTGTAATTATGCAAAGTTAAGGGACCTAAGTTGTAATTATGCAAAGTTTAGGGACTTAAGTTGTAATTATGCAAACTTTAGGGACCTAAGTTGTATTTATGCAAACTTTAGGGACCTAACTTGTAATTATGCAAACTGTAGGGACCTAAGCTATTATTATGCAACCTTTAGGGACCTCACTTGTAATTATGCAAAGTTTAGGGACCTAACTTGTATTTATCCAAAGTTCGAGGACCTAAATGATACTATTTTTTTATGTAATTATTATTTGAGTAAATTACATTCCCGGTCCCTGTGGTTTGCTCATATTATGGATCAGGTCCCTAAAAAGCGTTTATTACACTGGGCGTCCCTGTGGTATGCAAAAGCGCACGCAAAAGGTCCATCCGTTTAACGAAATCTGTTAACCCAGTTAATAACTCAAAGGGTATTTTTGTCTTTTTACCCTCTCTTTTGTCCTTTTCCTAATAAAAAATCAATAAATAATAAAAACAACACCCCCCACCCATACCCCCACTACAACCCTCACCCCCCTCCCCTCAATACTTTCTCCTTCCTCCTCACACACTGGAAACCGCCGACCACCACCATGACCCATCTCACCGTCGGCCTCCCTCACCTTCCTCAAGACCTGCAACTTCTCTTTCTTTTGTGTTTATGATTTTATGATCTCTAACTTGGAGTTATCTCTCACTAAGCATGTTTTTAGTCGGATAACTGGAATGCTTAATTTGAAGTTTTAGAGAGAGAGCAAGAGAGAGAGAGAGAGAGAGAACAAGACGATTAAGAAATGAAGACATCGAGATGGAGCATTCATTTTTCCATCCACGACAGTCGTAAGAGTTGTTGTTGTGATCTTTGGAGACGGGGGGAGGGACAGACGGTGGAGAAATATAAGAGAGAAGAGGGGGAGAGAGGAGATAAGAGAGAGAGAGAGAGAAATAGTCAACGGTGAAGGAGATCGCCGGAAGCGGGGTTGGAGGCCGGAAAAAGTCTCTTCCCTGTCGTTTTCTCTCTCTGATTCTCTCTCATACCAAGAGCAACCGCCGGCCACCACCTCCGGCCAACACCTAGCCACCTCCTCCACCGTTCTACTTCTCCGGTGAACCACCCTTAGCTACCACCTCTTCCTTCCCCACCTAGCATGCTCCGTCTAAAGAGAGAGAGAGAGAGAGAGAGAGAGAGAAAAGTTGCAGGTCTCCATGGTGGTTTCCAGTTGGTGAGAAAGAAGAAGGTGTTGCAGGTGGGGTGATGGTTTAATCGAAGGTAGGAAGAGGGGGGGGGGGGTAGGGTTATAGTGGGGTTGGGTGGTGGGGTCCTTTTCTTTATTAATTTATTTGTTTTTTTTATTAGGAAAAAGACAAAAATAGGTGTAGAAAGACAAAACTACCCCTTGAGTTAACTGGATTAACGGATTCTGTTAGACGCAGGGACCTTCTGCGTGCGCTTTTGCATGCCACAAGTACGCCCAGTGTAATAAACGCGTTTTAGAGACCTGATCCATAATATGAGCAAACCACAGGGACCGGGAATGTAATTTACTCTTATTATTTTTACTAAAAATCTATCTTTAAATTTGAAAAGACAAAATTTATATTGGGTATTTTTTAGACAACTTTCTACTCCATTATTTGAATTTTTAAATTTTAAGGAACTCTTCAAAACTTATTATCAAGACACATACTCTAAAATAACACGCTATTATATTATTAAATATTTTCGAAACATATAACAAATATATAACAACATGTATTTTTTAAAATATAAAACAACAACGGGGTTATGAAAACTTACCTTATGAGCCACCACCGTTATGTCCGACATCGAAAAACACGCACGAACCTTGTCGAGATTTCTAAGAACGTAGGTTGCACGATTTCTATGAGAGAGTAGAGAGAAAGTTGAGAGGGGTGGGGTTTGTGGTGGGGTTGGGGGGGGGGGGGGGGGGGGTTACAACGTCTGTGATCGAGAAGGGGGGGTTGGGGTTTGGTCACAACCTTAAATGCTAGGGTTTCATCCTAGGTCGACACGTGGTGCGGCAAGTCCGTTGTTGGTGCAAGTGTACCACATCTCTATATATTTTATATATTTATTTTGATGATTACAAACACACCGCATTATTGTTTATCTAACAATCCAATCCAAGTGTACAGTTCTTGAAGAACACGAAGATTTTATCTGAAGAGTTCAAGACGGAAGATTTACGTTGTCATTAGTGTTTATAATTTATAATGATAAACACCCTAAAATAATATACCACTTGGATATTTCTAAAAACCCAATAAATAATTTATTTAAATAAAGTTTTTTTTAGAAGATCCAGCAAGATTTTGCTTTTTCTGACGCAGGTATACCGCGAAGGTTCAGGAGGTATACCGCGGCAGGCGTGGTGTACCTCTCTGATTGGTTAGAAGTTCTTTTTCTGACGCAGGTATACCGCGAAGGTTCAGGAGGTATACCGCGGGTACATATTCTGACGCAGGTATACCGCGGTGTTCAGCCGGTATACCGCGGGTACTGTTTCCGTTGGTTTTTGCAGAGTTGACTTTCTGATCTTGATGTGCTTTTTCCTCTGCACGGTATACCGCGGGGGATAGCCGGTATACCGCCAACTCACAATGCCGTTGGAGCTTCCTTGGTATAAATGATGCATGCTGGTGGTGATGGAAGCAACAGAATAACAACAACAATAAGCATCAACAACACCATTCTCTCAGCTCTCTCTTTTAATATATATTTATATATTTTATAAAATATTTTTTAAATATCCAAGTGTGAGATATTATACAAGAGTGATTACCCATTGTGAGTTATACTCCTCTTGTAAGTATTTGAATAACGGGTGTGTGATCCTGTTTATCTCATAGCAGAGGCTTGAGAAACTATTACAAATTCCTTTGTATTTGGTTTGTGTTCTACCGTAAAGAATACATTTATTGGATCGTGTCGAGAAGTGTCTCGGCTGCTGGTTTATCACAGTTGGTGGTAAATCAGTAAATCTCCGTGTCAAGTATCTCTAACCTTTATCTCTTTATTTATTCCGCTGTGCATTTTTAATTATATCTGTTTATATAATTGTTGTATATTTATTATTTGTATACTCTGATTTATTTATACTGTTTCTGTACTGTATTTTTTTTAAAAGGATTTTTGAAAGTAAAAGATTTATATACAACCTTACCCCCCTAGGTTGTCTAACATTTGGTATCAGAGCAGGGCTTTCAAAAATCGTCTATTTAATTTTTTAAAATCCGTTTTTGTTATGGCTCAACAAAATGCTTGGTTTTCTAAATCTCTTCTTATTGATTTCGAAAATTTTGATCTTTGGGCAAATTCTTTTGAACGTTATGTTCGTGGGATAAATCAAAAAATTTGGGATATTATTATTAAAGGAAATTTCAAACCCACAAAATTTCAAAACAACAAAGTTGTTGAAAAACCTAGCTCGGAATGGTCCGACGAAGATGAGGCTAATTATTGTTTAAATTATGAAGCCAAAAATTTTCTCTTTTCGGTTCTTACTAACGATGATATTGAGCGTGTTTATCTCTTTGAAACTGCTCGTGATATTTGGGAGAACTTGAACATCACCTATGGTGAAAACTCAAAAGAAAAGAGAGACGAAACCCGAGATCAAAGAAATGAAGAAACGTGTCTCATGGCCGACCATGATAATGAGGTATCTTCATCATATTCTTCTAAAAATAATTGTGATAGTAATTATAGTGATAATTATTATAGTGACAATGAAAATAATCTTGACGAATTATATAAATCATTTCATGATATGGCTGCTCTCGCAAATAAATATAAAGATGAAATTTCTAATTTAAAAGAAACCGTATCTATATATAAAAAGGAAATAGATGACGGTAAACAAAAATCTGCTCATGATTTAGATGTTATCACTAAATTAGAAAATAAATTAAGTGAAAAAGATATTTGTAAATCTTGTGTTATTTTAAATGATAAAATTGCATGTTTAGAGAAAAGAACATGTGAAAATATTTTATGTACAAAATGCGATATACTTGAAAATGATAATGCATGTTTAAAAGCTAAATGCGATTTATATGAAAAAGATAATCTGTTAGCTAATGCATTTCAAAATAGCAATGATAAAGTGTTAAAAATGCTAAATATGTCTAATCGCATTAATTGTAGAAAAGGCATTGGTTCTAATACATGTATTGATACGTGCTCGTGTATTCAAATTAAAAGGTGTTTTGAACCACCTAAAGTTAAAACGAGAAAACCTTATGTGCAAAAACCTCCGTATGTATCCAAAATGAATAATGTGAATTATATGCCGAGGAAACCGTATGCTTGCATGTATAATAGCAAATTTTCTAGACCAAAGAATAATGTAAATTTGCATGCTTCATTTTACGTCTATGATAAATACGATCGTAAAATAAAAATGGTTAGAAAATGGATTCCGAAAGGAATGTTTAATGTTGACAATCCCGGTGGGATGCGTTTGTGGTTTTAAACCATTTTTATGGTTTTATATGTTGTCGTATTTTGTTTTATGTCGACAACATATTTTTTGCAGTTTATGTTTTATACTAACTGTTAAAAGGACCCATAAGAAAAGGGTACCACGAAATATTTTCTTTGCCTTTTGTAGGTGTTTCCTGGCGAGGATATAATACGTGTTACCTGCCGAGGTTATAATACGTGGTTTCCTGGCGAGGATATAATACGTGTTACCTGACGAGGTTATAATACGTGGTTACCTGCCGAGGTTATAATACGTGGTTACCTGCCGAGGTTATAATACGTGGTTACCTGCCGAGGTTATAATACGTGGTTACCTGCCGAGGTTATAATACGTGGTTACCTGACGAGGTCATAATACGTGGTGATTTTTTTATCACATAAAATTAACCGAAAATTGAAGCCTTAAGATCCGTTTTGGTGCAAGTGTTTCTTTTTGGTTATTTTGTTTCATGTCATTTATTATGCTTATTTTATCCCTCAAATTTTATAAAATCAAATTGATATCGTTATTAATTTGAGGGGGAGCGTTTTAGCTCTTTTACCCATGAGTTTATGCTACCTCAAATATATGCATATTTTGAGGGGGAGCATCTCTCGAGGGGAAGCATACCGTCTTTCTTGACCCTTTTTGTTTCGACAAACGGGGGAGAGAAACCGCACATGCTCTTGCTTAGCGGTTGTGTTTGTCATCATCAAAAAGGGGGAGATTGTTGGTGCAAGTGTACCACATCTCTATATATTTTATATATTTATTTTGATGATTACAAACACACCGCATTATTGTTTATCTAACAATCCAATCCAAGTGTACAGTTCTTGAAGAACACGAAGATTTTATCTGAAGAGTTCAAGACGGAAGATTTACGTTGTCATTAGTGTTTATAATTTATAATGATAAACACCCTAAAATAATATACCACTTGGATATTTCTAAAAACCCAATAAATAATTTATTTAAATAAAGTTTTTTTTAGAAGATCCAGCAAGATTTTGCTTTTTCTGACGCAGGTATACCGCGAAGGTTCAGGAGGTATACCGCGGCAGGCGTGGTGTACCTCTCTGATTGGTTAGAAGTTCTTTTTCTGACGCAGGTATACCGCGAAGGTTCAGGAGGTATACCGCGGGTACATATTCTGACGCAGGTATACCGCGGTGTTCAGCCGGTATACCGCGGGTACTGTTTCCGTTGGTTTTTGCAGAGTTGACTTTCTGATCTTGATGTGCTTTTTCCTCTGCACGGTATACCGCGGGGGATAGCCGGTATACCGCCAACTCACAATGCCGTTGGAGCTTCCTTGGTATAAATGATGCATGCTGGTGGTGATGGAAGCAACAGAATAACAACAACAATAAGCATCAACAACACCATTCTCTCAGCTCTCTCTTTTAATATATATTTATATATTTTATAAAATATTTTTTAAATATCCAAGTGTGAGATATTATACAAGAGTGATTACCCATTGTGAGTTATACTCCTCTTGTAAGTATTTGAATAACGGGTGTGTGATCCTGTTTATCTCATAGCAGAGGCTTGAGAAACTATTACAAATTCCTTTGTATTTGGTTTGTGTTCTACCGTAAAGAATACATTTATTGGATCGTGTCGAGAAGTGTCTCGGCTGCTGGTTTATCACAGTTGGTGGTAAATCAGTAAATCTCCGTGTCAAGTATCTCTAACCTTTATCTCTTTATTTATTCCGCTGTGCATTTTTAATTATATCTGTTTATATAATTGTTGTATATTTATTATTTGTATACTCTGATTTATTTATACTGTTTCTGTACTGTATTTTTTTTAAAAGGATTTTTGAAAGTAAAAGATTTATATACAACCTTACCCCCCCTAGGTTGTCTAACATCCGTGATCACATACTGGGGTTGAAAAGGTAAATATTTTCACGGACTCAGGGACCAAACTGTAACTTTCATGGATTTCAGGGACCTTCACCGATTTCACGGACAGGTTTCACGGACTCCGTGGTCCAAAATGCAATTTTCTGGGTTTGAGTCCGTGATCACGCACCCTTTCACGGATATTTTGGGTATTTCATGAAATTGAAGAGAGTTTAGGCATTTCAATGAGTTCATGGTCAATTTGGTACATTTTAATTAATTTCCAGTTTTCTTTGTAGAGATTGAATATTGTTTTTGGTATTTTTATATCCTAACAGTTAAAAAATAATGATATAAAAATTCCCAAAAGATATTACTAATCTCCGGCGCATTAATTAGGAAAATAACCTTAAATTAGGTTTTAATTAACTCCATGACCTTTTAAAATCTAAAATCAACTTAATGACCTTGTAAATATGTTATTCCTGAAATACCCTTCATGAGAGTTTTTTTAAAAATAAAATAAAAATACCAATATTAATGTATTACTTAAATACCCTTAATGAGATTTTGAAAAAAAAAATCTAGAACATGCCTTTTATAATTACGATAGGTTGACTATTTCTATTGATTGCTCTCCAAGATTCTTCAACAAAAATCTCTTCCATTCTTAAAAAATCTTCAATAAGTTTTACTAGTTTTTCTTCTACCTATGATCTCAGTTCTACATGAAACTGATATCAAATTGCAGGCAAAAATCATTCATAGTGGTTATAAGAAGATCCTTGAAGCACATAAGAAGTAAAATAAAAGGTGAGTTCTTCATTGTTGATTTGAATGATTGGAAAAATACAAATGTAGGATGTTTGAATTGTTTAAAATCTTTTAAAAATATTTAAAATCATGTTTACATCCATTTTCGTTAAAAATCTACACCAATTGACAAAAAAACGTTGAAACACTTTGAGTTATTGTGATGGAGAAGATGATATAGATGAACTCAACTGGATCTGTCGAGCACGACTGGACCCATTCGAACTAGTCGTAGAAGACGATGCTCAACTATATACAGGAATGTTCGACTGGACTAGTCAAGTTCGACCGGATTCGATGTGGCATTCTCTGGAAGACTCGACTGGCCAGTCGAGACTATATTGGATCTAGTCGAGTCTAGCAGTAAGCCTCCAATCTAACATACCAAATGATTATTTATTTAAATTGTTTAAATTATTTAAATTTTAAAATCTATTTTGAATTTTAAAGAGATCATAACTCTTTTATTTTCAGAAATGAGTCGTCAAGTTATCTATATTCGATACGATGGGATGTGGATGGTGAGTGAAGGTGTATATAAATGGTCTCCATATAACGATGAAGTTACATCAATCTTTGTTGAGGATTCAATGAAATATGATGCGTTTATGAATAAGTTATATGAAAAGTTTGGTGTGGACAAAAAGGACATAGAATTGAAAGTAAGCTATGTGCCTAACCGTGAATGGATTTCACCACCTGTTATCATGCGAAGTGATGAATGTCTCGCTTGTTATCTTCATGAATGTGGAAAGCAGCCATATAACATTTTGTTATGCGTGGAACTCATCAAGAAGATTCGAGGTGAAAAACTGTTTGAAGATTGTGAAATTGAAGAAAATCGAATGATGTCATATGACAATTTTGAAGATAACATCATCATGGAAGTACAAAAGCGTGATGTGGCTTCAACGGTAAGAAGTACAACTGTGAGTGATGGTTGTGATGATATAGAACCAAGCCTCCCGAATGTTAGTGACAGTTGTGATGATATAGAATCAAGCCTCCCAAATGTTAGTGACGGTTGTGATGATATCTAGAATTAAGTCCCCCAAGTCCACCCGGAGAAGAAGGATTACAAGTGTCTGAAAGTCAGGAAGGGAACCATATCATGAACCACTAGAAACTGTTGTTCCTGATTCTAGTGATGAACCTTTTTGTTTCACAGATGGGTCTGATTTAGCAATTGGTCAAGAATTTGAGAACAAAGAAGAAGTGAAAGTTAAGTTGAATGATATTGCCTTAAAAGCTTGTTTTGAAATGGTGATAAAAAATCAACAAAATCATTATACGTGACAAAATGCATTGACCCGACATGCAAATGGGCAGTGCGAGCAGCAAAGATTATGCACTCTGAGCGTTTCTCCATTCGAACATATTGTAACACTCACACTTGTTCCCTCATTAATTGGAAGCGAAAAAACCGACAGGCAAGTGCATCATTAGTTGGAAGGATGGCGAAATCACAGTTTGAAGGTCAAAAGGAGCTACCAAACCCGAAAACGATTATGACCATGATGAAAAATAATAACGTGTAAATAACATATTGGAAAGCTTAGAAAGGTAAACAATGTGCTCAAGATCTTATCTTGGGATCTCCTGAGGAAAGCTTTATGTGTCTTCCATCTTATTTGTACATGGTTCAGAAGATGAATCCTGATACAGTAACACATATAGAGGTTGATGAAAGTGACAAATTCAAGTATGCTTTCATCGCATATGGAGCATGTATTAGGGGGTTTCGTTGCATGAGAAAAGTTATTGCAGTAGATGGAACATGGTTAAAGAGCAAATATAGAGGTGTATTACTTATTGCCATAACTCAAGATGGTAATTTCCACCAATATCCCCTTGCTTGGGCTGTAGTTGACGTCGAGAATGACGCTTCATGGTTATGGTTTTTTACCAAATTGAAGGAGCTTATACCTGATGACGAAGAGTTGGTTATCATTTTAGACCGACACAAAAGCATCATTAATGGAGTTAACAATGTATACAAGAAGTCACAATACAGCTATTGCAGATGGCATATCTCTCAGAATATTAAAGCTCGTGTAAGAGTTAAAGGTGTTGTGCAATCATTTGAAAGAGCTGCTAATGAATACAAAGTTTCTACCTCCAATCGCCGTTACAGTGAACTAAAAAACCGGTATCCAGGAGCTACAAAGTATCTTGAGGAGTACCTTGATGTGAAAAGATGGGCAATATCACACTTTCCAGGTTCTCGATACAACATCATGACCACGAATGGTGCCGAGTCAATTAATTCTGTGTTGAAGGATGCAAGAGCGTATCCTATAATTGCTCTATTTGACGCCATCCAATAAAAAACAACAGAGTGGTTTAACAAGCACCACAACACTGCGATATCTACTGAAACGCCTGAAACACCTTTAACTCCAAAAGCAGACGAGATTATAAGGGAGAGATTTGTAAATACAGCTGGATTGAGTGTGAACCAAGTAAAGCTATATGAGTTTATGGTACATGGGAATGGAAATGGTTCTATAGTTCATTTCGGTCGAAAGAGTTGCACATGTTGTGTGTTTGATCTTGATAAACTTCCATGTGTACATGCTATAGCTGCGTATGAGCAAGCAAGGATACAAGTATATGATTTGTGCTCTAAATACTACGAGTTAAGTACTTGGACGTTGGCGTATGCAGAAACCATTTATCCGGTTCCCCAAGAAATAGATTGGCATATTCCTGAAGATGTGATGTTAATGAAGGTAAATCCTCTATATGTTCTCTCAACCTTATTATCTCAACATGTTCACTATCATCATCATCATATATGTTACTAAATCCTTGCATATAAGGCGATTGTAATTCCTTGTCGGTTGGTGTAAGAAGACCAACTATATCCTGAAATATAAGAAATTAAGATGTCATGTTAAAAAACTTGACTTATTCATAATTAAGCATCACATAATAATTGACAAAAAAACATATGTTATAACTGCACTTAACCTGTGATTTTCCCAAGGACGCCATGATGTCACTATATGATGGAGATTGTTTTGATTTCCAAATAGTCTTCCAATTGCAAATTCTTGGAACTTCTTCGACATCATGTTCCAATCGTTGAGCAAAAACATTTTCAATAACATGTATACACTCCAATACCAATATCTATATTCATGAAAAATTTAAACATATCACCATGTGTTCACATATAAAGAATCTAGACGGAAATAAAATAGAAAGAAATTCGCTTACCGCTAATGGAAACACAAAACCATTATAAGAGAATGTGGATGATGTGATCCCATCTTTGAGCAACTTTTCTGCTTTCTCTTTAATTGACTTTGTAAGTTGCTTCCGCAAGTGTAAAAAAGATTATTTCCCCCAAGGATATTGAATAAACATTTCAACATCATCCACCATACCCAATAAAAAAGGATCAATACCACTAGTAGATTTGTCCCCTTGAAAAAGAACAACAGAGACGAATTAAAGCATTGCCATTTTTATCTTTTCCATGTTCACATCACCGCTCACACTTTGTGATCTTTTTCTCTTTTTCTTGGTGCACATATCCTTCAATTTTCTTTCAACATCCCCTCTAGTGACAGTAGTATGTTGAGGGAAATATTTGTTTCTAAAATCTTGAGATTTGGTTTGCTCTTCAAGACCCGTAGGATAGTTTGAACATCTTAATCCTGATATTAGCACGTACTCTAAAAGTGAGAATCTAATTGGTTTTCCATTCACAACAAACCATATTTCGTCCCCTCTTCTACATCCGACTCGGCGAAGGAGTAGCAGCCACATCAGTTGGCTTGAGTGCTGATAATTAGTAGGGTCATCAAGAAAATGACCGAAAGGAGAACTTGTCTTAAACCATTCTAATTCGGGTGAATTATCACCCAACTCCTTAACAATAGTGTCCACAACTTTATTTAAAGAACACTTGATGCTGATCTTGCAATCGAAGTGTTCTTTCTTATCCAAAATAAGAATTAATGGACTAAGATTTCTGACATCATCTTCAACATTGACCTACAAATCAATATATATATTTATATAATAAAATATGTTTTGCAAATAAATATTAAATTTATCATGAAAAGAACTTACGTGCTCATGCTCTCCAATCTCGGGATGGATTTTTCTAGGCGTAACAGGTTCACCCTCATATGGTGAGCTAGATTCATTGGCATTTGTTCCCTCTTGCATCATCATTCTTTATAGACCTGGTAAAAAATGACACGACACGCTAACCTGACACGAACCCGACACGAATTAAACGGGTTTGGGTAATACATTTCAACCCGTTTAAGTAAACGGGTTGACACGACACGACACGAAAATTAAACGGGTAAGGTTAGGGTCAAACATTTCAACACGAACACGACCCGAGTAACCCGTTTATATATAAGATATATATATATATATATATATATATATATATATATATATATTATGGGCCGCATCCTTTTAGTTACATTTATTTATGGGCTGTTATGTTAATATTAACTTAATATTGAACACTTCCACTCTTTCAGTATTCAGATTACTAGATTAGGGCACCTTCAAAAAACGTTTTTCATCCTCTCCAGTCTCCACATCGACAGCTTCAGCCGGCGCCTCCTTTCCCTCTCACGCTCATCGACAGCTTCAGCCGGCGCCTTCTTTCCCTCTCACATCGAACCCTCTCATCGACACTTCGACAGCTTCAGTCGGCGGCGTTCTCATATCGAACCCTCTCATCGACAGCTTCAGCCGGCGCCGCTACCTTCATCCAACCCTGTCGTCGGCGGAAATTGGAGGTGAGTTCTTGTAAGAAAGGCATAACTTTATTGAATTAACCTAACTTTCCCTGCAATTTAATGGAATCTTGATCCAAATTGATGAACCCTAATTGCTAAAAAGGCATGACTTTCTTGAATTAACCTAAGTTTATGCACCTTCACGACAACAGTGTTTATTCTTTGTTTAGGGCTTTATGGATTTGTTCCCAACAGTCAACAGTGTGTATTCTTGGTAGTTTTATGACGCATTTTAACGACTTAACACCATTTTTGGCAGGGGTTTGTTTATGGGTTTGTTCCCAACAGTGTTTATTCTTGGTTTGACAGGCTTCTTTGTTTAGGAGTTTGTTCCCAATAGTGTGTATTCTAAAAAATTATTGACTAAATTCAAGCTTAAGACACCATATTTGCTTCTGGTGTGATTTTCTTGTTTTACACACACACACACACACACATATATATATATATATTGTTAAAGCAGATTCTGAATCATCTCATTAAAGCCAAATCTCTTTGTAATCTGCTAATCATGGTGTGATATCACAGCAGTTATGTAGGCTGATATGGTGAATCAAATCATGTATTAATTGTATAGATATAGGCTGATCTGTTATTAATTATATAGATATAGATATTATCTTGTGTATTAATTATTTCGATACTAACCGGCTGCTATATAAAGCCATGTAATATTGTATGAAGAATACAAGAAAAGTTTCTGTTTACATATATATATATATATATATATATATATATATATATAGAGGGGGGATTTGGAAAAAAAACAACTGAGACATACATTTGTACCTGTATCATTTAATTATAAAGCATCAGTACATGAATTATAACCTAACAGCCTCTTGTTTTGTAGATTCAAATATGGATCCTATTCCTATTAACTTGTCTGCTGATGAAGCGGAAGAAGAGGGCGTTGGTGCAGATAGGCTAGAAGATTTGGCAACAGCTTCTAAGAAGGGCAAAGAAGCAATTAAGCTTAAACCCATACTCTCTGGTAAGCCCATTAAACGCCAACGTAAGCTTACTTCTAGTGTTTGGGATGTTTTTGAAATGATTGATGAATTAGATGTTAATGGAAATCTACAATGCAAATGCAAGAGATGTGGGGCTAAATACATTGCTGAAAGTAAGTATGGGACGTGGAATATGCGTAGGCATATTAAGTCTTGCAAGGGAAAAAATTATAAAGATATTGGGCAACTAATTTTACAATCTAATTTGAATGGTTCATTGGAAAGTAAATCTCCTAGGTTTAACCAAGATGAATTTCGGGAATTGGTTGGAATTGCTATTGCTAGACACAATCTCCCTCTTCAATTAGTTGATTATGAAGGTATTAGGAGGTGTTTTGCTTACTTGAATTCTGAAGTGAAGTTTTTTTCAAGGCACACCACAAAAAATGACATACTCAAAATGTATTCTATGGAGAAATACAAGCTTCTTAATTTGTTGCAATCTGTTCCTGGTAGAATAGCATTAACATCAGATTGTTGGACTTCTTTGACCACCGATGGATATATTTCATTGACTGCTCACTTTGTTGATAAAAGTTGGTGTTTGCAAAAAAGAATTTTAGCTTTTACTTGCATGCCTCCTCCCCATACTGGTGCTGCTTTGGCTGATAAAGTTTGTGGTTTGTTGAAAGAATGGGGAATTGATAAGAAAATCATGTCCATAACCTTAGATAATGCATCTAATAATGATTCTATGGTTGATGGACTGAAATTTGATTTGGATTTGATATCTAATGGTGATTATTTCCATGCTCGTTGTTGTGCCCACATTCTTAATTTGATAGTGCAAGATGGTTTAAAAGAATTAGATGGAGCTGTTTTGAAGGTGAGAGAGTGTGTCAAGTATTGCAAAGGTTCTCAGGGTCGTAAGGAAAGATTTAAACATTGTGTTCAACATGTTGGTATTGAGTCTAATAGAGGGTTAAAGCAAGATGTGCCCACTCGTTGGAATTCTACTTTTCACATGTTAGATAGTGCATTATTTTACAAAAAAGCGCTTCTTCATTTAGCAAAGACTGATGCTAATTTTGTTCATTGCCCAACTTCTGATGAATGGACGAAGATTGAAAAAATTTGTAAGTTTTTGCAAGTTTTCCATGAAGTGACGGTAAAGTTTTCAGGTTCTAAGTATCCAACCTCCAATCTTTACTTTCCTAATGTTTTCAAAATAAGATTGCTTTTGAAAAACGAGATGGAAAGTAGTGATAGATTTTTGAAGGACATGGCTACTAAGATGAACTTGAAGTTTGACAAGTATTGGCGTGAATTTAGTACCATCATGGGTATTGCCGTTGTTTTTGATCCCTATTACAAGTTTCAAGTTATTGATTGGGCTTTCAAAAAGATATACGGGTCTTCTGCCAATATTGAGTTGGATTTGTTTAAGGAAAAAATATTTTCCTTGTTTGACGAGTATGCATCTTCAACAACATCCGCGAACAATCAAAGCTCATCTCGTGTTGCCACTAATACCATGTCCAACACTGACACATATATGACGGTAATAAACTTTGCCTTATTTAATTTTGTGAATTTAATTTTTTGTTAGTTCCTTGGCTAAGTTATGTTTTTTATCAGGATTTTGATGAGTTCTCTAGCTGTGAGTTCACCACCGATGGTAAATCTGAGCTGCAGTCCTTCTTAGAGGAGCCGAAATTACCTCGCATCGATGATTTTGATGTGTTGGAGTATTGGAAACCCCTTGAAAATAGGTATCCCATTGTGTCTAAAATGGCTAGAGATATTTTGGCCATCCCAATATCTACTGTTGCTTCTGAATCGGTTTTTAGTATTGGAGGGCGAGTTATTGATGCTTATCGGAGTTCGTTGAAACCAGAAACTGTTGAATCATTGGTTTGTCTTAGAGATTGGGTTTTTAATGAAGGTAAACGTTTCTTTTACCAACTTTAAATTTTATGCGTTGATTAAATTACTCAATTTTAAACATTTCTTTTACTCAATTTTAGCATCAATGCAACCGGATGAAGAGGAGCTATGCAATTTGCTTTTTAATTTGAAGGATGAGGATGACGAGTGCAACCGTGAAGAATCAAAGAATCAAAGTCTTCAAACTCAACTATCCGGATGAAGAGAAGTTATGTTTTGGATTTGGTTAGAAATTGGAAGTTGAAACTTCAAAGTTTTCTTGGGTTGTAATATTTTTTTATGTTTTAGATTTTCAATGCTTTGGATGTTTGAACTTTAACTTGTAAAATTTGGATGTCTAATGCTTTAATTTTCGATTTTTAAGTTTTAATTTTGTATAATGTTAATTTTTAAACGGGTTAAACGGGTTAGCAGGTTAACGGGTTAAACGGGTTTGCGGGTCAAACGGGTTTGCGGGTTAATGGTTTAACAGGATAAACGGGTTAATCGTGTCGTGTCGGGTTAGGCGGGTAAAATCAGGTCGTGTTCAGGTTGAGATATTCTGACCCGTTTATTAAACGTGTCGTGTTCGGGTTTGACACTCCCAACCCGTTTAACCCGTGAACACGACACGAACACGACACGACACGACACGTTTAACAGGTAGAATTCTTTATATGCCATGAATTTAGAAGAAATCATTTGTTACCAAATAACTAAAAATATATACACTTTTAGAAGAAACATGTCACAAACAAAAGATGTTAGCGAATCTTTAAAGTTCTACTAACATAGCCGCTATTTCCCGACTGTCCAGTCGAGTAACCCGACTGGTCCAGTCTGACCCGACTGGTTGACAACGGTGACAAGTATTATACACCTATTTTGCCGAAAATGTTGTTCGAGGCTTCAGTGTGTGTTTGCCAAAAAAAGAAGCTCAAACAACTTAATTTTAAATTAAAATATAGCTCTTAGAAATGCATGCTATAGTGCATGCAATTTCATGGGAGACAAAAAGTTTAACATATATGAATTCTTTTTTCTCAATGACTTTAAGTCAGTTACTCAAGACCAACAAATGTTTATACATATACAAATATGATGAAATTCCACAAGTATAATGGATGGCGTTTCTTTAAATAGCAAAGGAAAATTTTGATTACAATTTTACATAATAAAAGAATACAGGAATAATATAAATTTTACTTGGTTTAACATATTACCTCTAGATCAATTAGGCCAACAAAACTTAATTTGTTAGCTATTAGAATAACTCAAGAACCTTTGACCAATCGATTTGATTTTTTCTTTCCAACTCTGGTCAATATAAGATATTTGTTACTAACGAATCTTTATCTGGAATTTTTCCAATCTTAGCAGTTTGCCAAAGAAACATACATAGCCTGAGATGACTTAATCACCGAAGTTCAGCTGACCATACAGTTCTGAGAGTTTGCCTTTCTTTTACCTAAATTTGTTAGGTTTTATCAATTTATTCTTACACACTCTGGCCAACATAAGGTATATGTTACTATCAGATCTTTTAGAGGATGCTTGACCACACAATTTTTTTTCCTTTACACAGTTCACTTTTGTTTCATCTAAAAACCTCTCTTCATCAAAATGATACAAATATTTAACATTGTCATTAACTCACAAGAACCATGAATAGATGCAATTAATAAACAAGGTAGCAATTGATGGTAGTATTTGAAAATAAGAAAAATGGTTGAATGAGCAAACCAGATGAAAAAGAGACTTACAATTCTGTCGAGAGAAGAAAATTAGATGAAAAAGAGTGGAGGTGATCAGTCTACAAAGTTGTGTAGTTGTCGAACTTGACGAGAGGGACGGTCGAACAACGGTCGAGCGGTGAAGCGACGATGGAGACGACCGGGCAGGATGTCGATGAAGGTGTGGTGGAAGACGATTCTGGGTGGGTGGTGACGTCCGGTAGCGGACTATCGTCGGGTGTCAACAGGGAGGAAGATGGGGCGTCAACAGGGAGGAAGTGGGCGATGTGTAGAAAACGGTAAAAAGTGAATTAGGATTTTTTTACTGAGGAGATTTAACGTTTTAATTATGATCCATTGGAAATTTGAATTGCAAGATAATTAAGGATAATTAATGGTTTTAATTATTAGGGGTATTTTGGTAATTTACTGAATATAATTAATAATAAAATAATATAAAATAAAATTGAAATAAGAGAAGGTTTTTTTAGAACAATAATAGACTAGTTCTATTCATGTTAAACGTTATCAACAAAAAAAAGACTAAACCGACCCCCCAACAAAAGTAGTCGTATACCAACCCCAAGAAGAATCATACCTCAAATCATTCATCAACAACATTTAGGGGGTGTTTGGGAGTGCTTTTTAGTCTCAAAAGTGCTTTTGGCCAAAATTGCTTATTGACTTATGGTGGTTGAAAAAGGAGTTTTTAAAAAAGTGTTTGGATTAGCTTTTGTGGTAGGAAAAACCAATAAGTCAATAAGTTATTTTTTTAAAAAGTGTTTGGCTTTTTTTAGTTAACAAAAATGGCTTTTTAAATCAAAAAGCGCTTTTAGGATCAAAAAGTCAGGATTTTGTAACTTTTGGAAAATGACTTTTTGTAGTTTATCAAAAAGCAGTTTGAAAAGTGATTTTCAGTTACCCAAACACTATTTTTAACTTATTGGCTTCTTGAAAAGCCAATAAGTCAATAAGCAGTGTTTTATAATAGACATCCAAACACCCTCTTACCAATTCATATTCGACCAAAGACAAGTTGTTGTCCTCTTTGCCAGTGAAAGTTGCAGGTTCAGTGACTTCAATGCGGCCCCATTTATCAACCGCTAATCTCATTGACCCTTTAAACATATCAATCTTTGCATTACGGATTATTACTGTGCTTCCAGGCTTCATCAAGTCAACTTGATCGTTACGGGCAGTGAAAACAATAGTACCGGTTTCATCACCAATAAGGCACTCAGCTATCTGAGTATGAGCAGCGCCTGAACGGCCACTGAACGACGACGTATTGCGAGATTTCTTGTCTAGAACGGTGGTGGAAGATAACACCTTGACGGCGAGAGTGTTGCCGCTGGTTCCAGGCTTTAACTCACCCACCTTCAAAAACACCGGCTTCCTCTTCACCACTCCCGTCCCAACCTGCTCTGGTTGTTGCTTGTTTATCTCCACCGTTGCCGTCTCTGCCATCGCCGCTGAAGGAATCGAGGTTCAGTTTGTTCCCCTGTCAAAA
Source organism: Saussurea involucrata (assembly GCA_033807775.1). Taxonomy (NCBI): domain Eukaryota; kingdom Viridiplantae; phylum Streptophyta; class Magnoliopsida; order Asterales; family Asteraceae; genus Saussurea; species Saussurea involucrata. Next base: position 166,129,936 of record CM066314.1, read on the forward strand.
ACCCTAAAATAAGAGAAGGTTAGATAGCTAAAGTGGGTTCCGTGGAAGGTTATACACCTAAATAATCCACGCAGAGACAGATAGGGGGTGGAAGAAAGCAACAGTAACAGCACAACGGAGGAGGCGAGGAGCTGCTGAAATTCCCACCTTCAGCTGCAGATTGCAAAGAAGAACACATCCACAGGACAACAGCAGACTGGTTGCCATTGGAGGAGTTAGTTTGAGATTCCCCAAACCCTAACATGGAGGGCTGAGGCCGGATATTGGTTTGTTTTGTTTGATTGCTCATTGCCATGGAGTCCTCCTTACAGTTAAGCTCTAATCTCTTCACACCCATCCATCCCCACATCAATTCACTCTCCCCACCATTTCACCACAAACCTAGAAGAAAATCTCTTCCACTTTTACCACGATGCTGCTCCAACAGCAAGAAGCTAGTGGGGTTCGTAGACTACGACAAAGGAGAACGACAAGTCTCCCTGCACGTCACCGGTCTCAGGAAGTCCGATTTGTCCAAGCGATACCGCTTGCGGGTCCAAGGTGACCGCTTTCAAAAGGATTGGGCCATTTCGGATTTGGTTTCCAAGATTTTAAAGCTTAATCAACGTCAAGATATTGATGGTTTGCTTAATCGATGGGTTGGTAGATTTGAACGAAAGAATTACCCCGTCCTTGTCAAGGTAACTTAATTTTGGTTGCTATCCATCATAGTTCAATGTGCATATGTTTAGAATTTTTAATTTAAATTCTGAACATTGTAGAAAAATTTGATGAGTACAAAAGATATTACTTTCTGAAATTCAAAAATTGACATGTATTTGTCACAAGTTTTCACTTTTAACCATGATATGAATATGGTGCACGATTTAGAGCATTGGATTTAGGAGTTCGTTTAGTACAAGATAACAGGGTGTACAAATTCAAATCTTACAAATATGTGACTGTCATCAATACTGTACATTATGTCAAAATATATATGTGTATGTGAATATGTGATTATATTTGGATTAGGAGCTAATAGAAAATGGATAACACATAGTGCATCAATATACCTGTGTATGTGTATATGTGATATACTTGAAGTTTTTCATGCCCTAGGCAGAAAGCCAAAAAAATGCCCCCAATATAAAAAAGCAGACACAATATACTATTTTTCACACTATTTTTAAAGGACCAAGAGTTTAGAGTGAATCGTTAGTTTTCAAATGAAAAAAACTACCCTAGTCACCATGGGCAACATGTAAATCAGTTTTTAATTGTCAACATTTTCGATCAATGCAAATATGCAACAAATTACCAAATATGTGGCAATATGTGTGATTTAAAAGACTAGTAATACAGGTTGTGTGGTGCACAAGAGGAGGCTAAAGATTATTTACGAAAGATTTTGGGAACATATTGGACCACTTGATGCGAAAGCTAGGATCTAGAAGACATCTTTATTGATGCTATAAGAATTAGTGTACTAGGCAGAGAAACCATGAGATGTATGCAAATTGAGAATGTTATATTCACATCAAACGAAATTAAAGCAATGGGATTACTAACATCTAAATCAACTAGACATGCTTTATTTCCTCTAGTGGAAGCAAATATAGAGTTGTAGAGAAGCTAGCAAATCATGGACACCTATCACACATCGCACCACCTCTTCCCTCCATTCTTTTAGAGGTTCGTTGTTGACCATCATGTATTGATAAATTGTAATTACCATCACTAAGGCATAAATGCCATATGAACACAAAGAAAACAAGCAAAATAAGTACTATTTAAGATCAGTATTCAAGCTATATTTTAAATTGGAGGCATCATCAAGTGTGGTAATATTATAAAACAACATGCAACAAATCAAACCACAAACATAAAGCAAATAACAATGAGAAACCAAGATACGCACATTGGCAAATTGGAGAAGACAGAAAGCCAGAAACCTTAAATCAAATATGAAAAAGGAAGAAACATAAATCAAGAATCGAGAGGAGAGACTATTGGAAATCAAAATCAACAGTTAAAATGAACCTAGGGTAGTGGTGGATTGGATTATTAATTGCTGCCTTTTGATGCTTAATGCGAATAGCCAGGGTTTACCTGTCAATATGTTTCAGTACATGTGTATTATATAACTTGTGTTTTTTCTCTTTCGCAATCATGATGTTAGACTATGTTTCTAATTAGGCAAATTGCAAATTCTCATCATGGCAAAAACAAACCAAAATTTTCGCATGTCTTGATTACCTTGTCCCCATGAATTTCTGGTTAGTATTTTGGGGATATAGTCAACGCCACATGGGAATGCACGCCCTTGAAGAACTACGATCCCCAAAGGACCCAACATGGAGATCTGGGGAAGGGATAGAAGCACCTATTTCCTAGTTATATATCTTTAGGGGGCGTTTGGTTTATGGATTTTGAAGGAATTGGAAGGAATTGGAATCGATAATTCCTTTGACCAAATTCCAAGTCCTATGTCTGGTTCACATAATCAAAATGATGGAATCCTTCGAATTCCATTGACTTCTACAATTTAAGGAATTCATCATTCCTTGGCTTGAGTGAAGGAATTGAATTTCTACCAACCAAACGTGTGGTCAAACTCCATTATGCGAACCAAACGCCCCCTTATGTTCCAGGTCTGTCAAATACTTGAATATTTGAGTTTTGATAGAGAAGACATAAAGTAATGAAATACTGGTTTTAGATTCTAATATCTGAAAAAATAATTTTGATCTAGATAGACCAAACTCACATTCTACTATTCTAGCCATGATTGTGATGGTGAAAAACTTGGTAACCGTTGCAAGTACTGAAGTACAACTAAACCTGGCTGCCCGTATCAGAAAATAGGACCTTGTGTGGTATCCTAGTTTATCTTTTTATAATGTGTTGTCATTTTGTAATAATTTATTCACTTGTTTGAAGAATCCGTATAATACATGGAGTGTGAATGATCAATTTTAGTGAAGTTCAATGTCATACTTGTGTTGTTCATTTGGTAGCGTAGGAAATTAGCGAGACAGGTTCCATTGAGCACAGTAATCAAGTTTTCAAGTGGATGAAGAATCAGAAGAATTATTGCGCGCGCAATGATATATACAATATGATGATCAGGTTACATGTAAGGCATAATCAAACAGACCAGGCACGTGGCTTATTCTTCGAGATGCAAAAGTGGAGGTATGATTTACCCTTTTTATTCTTACTTAGTTGTTGATCTTTTGTCATTCTATATCGTTTTGTAATATGCTATTTGTGGAAACTGATCTAGAAGATTCCAAAACTTATTATAAGTTTGCTTTCATTTTTCTTAGGAGAATTTGTTAGTAGTTAGCTTTGCTTATTGTTCCCTAAATAAAGGCTAGTTAGTTAGAGTATCCTGGCTATAAATAATCATGTTCTTGCTCCAGTTTAATAAATTCAAATTAATAGAGAAACCTATTCTCTCCGGCTTATAATTTCTATATGGTATCAGAGCGGTACTGATCCATTCTTCTGCCCCTTCGAAATCACCACACAAATCAATGACGAAATACGGTCATGCATCCTTTGTTAGCGAATCAGAGAGTGGCGTCTCTGATAACGCAGCCAAACAATCTGCTATGTCGAATAACACTCTATCAGAAAGCGGAATCATTCCGATCACCGGACACAAACTCACTGGCCACAACTACAATCAGTGGTCATGCTCCGTGATGATCTTCATAAGTGGAAAAGGAAAGGAAGAGTACTTGACAGGGGCAAACCCACCACCGAAGGAGGACAGTTCAGATCATCGCACTTGGAAGACCGATAACAACATGGTAATGTCTTGGCTCTTGAATTCAATGACTAACGAAACTAGAGAGAATTTTATGTACTACAGGACTGCTAAGGAGATATGGGAAGCAGCTCGAGATACATACTCCAATAACGATAACGCATCCACAATTTTTGAAATAAAGGGAGCCTTACATGACTTACGTCAGCAAGAAAGAACCGTAACTAAGTATTTCAATTTGCTGACCCGTCTCTGGCAACTGGATGTCTTGGATGACATTTCTTGGAGCTGTCCCACGGATATGAAGAAGTACAAGGAGATTCAAGAAAAGGAGCGCGTCTACAAATTCTTACTCGGACTGAATCAAAACCTTGATGAGGTATGAGGAAGGATATTGGGTTGTAAACCCTTGCCAAGTGTACGAGAAGCCTTTTCAGAAGTGCGTAGAGAAGAAACCAATGTTGGGTCAGGTGTCGAGTCAAACCCTGAAAGCTCAGCGTTGGCAGCAAAGAGACAGAACACCAACATGTATCGAGGAAACCAACTATGGAACTATGGGTCAAATCAGTCACAAGGAAGCTTCCGCATGAACGATGGTCAACGATCAGGTAACCGTCCTTGGTGTGACCACTGCAAAATTCGAGGTCACACGAAGGAAATATGTTGGAAACTGCACAGAAAGCCCCAAACGAGACAACCATCCAGATCTTCCGGCTATGTGGCAGAAGCCGAGAAGAATCCGTTTAGTCGAGAACAACTTGAAGTTTTGCAAAAGATGCTGCAGTCAACCATTCAGTTAGCGATGGGGGGAAATGTTACGACCGCTGTAGCTCAAAGTGACCACTCACCCACTGCCCTTGATGCTAAATTAAATACAGGTGAATGGATTGTTGATTCCGGAGCTACTGATCACATGACCGGAAACATGAACGTCTTCGGTGAATTTCAGCCAAACAACACTGAAGCTACAGTTCGTACCGCTGTCAGATGTGAAGGGTATAGGTTCTGTCATTATCTCGAAGGAGATAACTCTTCACTCAGTTCTCTATATTCTCAATCTTACTTACAACTTAGGGGCCGTTTACAAAACACTTACCTGGGTAAGTGCTTACCAAGTCACATTAGCTTACCGGATGAATATGGCAAGGACTAAGAATCTTACCCGGTAAGAGCGGAAGCAAGGACCGAGAGTCGAAAGCAAGGGCGAGAGTCTTACCCGGTAAGTGAGTGCGATGGCTCTTACCACGGTTAGCGTTTACCGGTTAACTTGTTGCATACGATGCCATTTTGGTGGACTAAAATCTTACCCGGAAAGTAAGTGATAGTGTTGAATTTTACAGGTAAGCACTTACCCGGGTAAGTGATTAGGTAAACGGCCCCTTAGTATCCATTATTAAACTCATGAGAGATCTTAACTGTGTTACTAAGATATCGCCTACCTTATGTGAATTTCAGGATTCGAACTCGGGGAGGACGATTGGCAGTGCTAACGTACGTGGTGATCTCTACTTCTTGAAGACAAGGTGTATGCAACCTAGAAATCCTATCAGTGCTATTTCTCAACTCAACCAAAATAAGGATGACATCCATCTTTTGCATCGTAGGTTAGGACATCCAAGTTTCATGTACTTGCAAAAATTATTTCCAAGATTGATTAATACAAGTACAGTTCCGTTTAAATGAAAAATTTGTCAATTCTCGAAACATACTCGAAATTCATACCCAGCCCTTCAAGGCTTCACACCCATTTCACTTAATTCACAACGATGTGTGGGACCATCTAGAACTAAAAATATATCGGGTTCGAGATGGTTCGTCTCGTTTATCGACGACCACACTAGAGTCACATGGATATTTCTTATGAAAGAAAAATCTGAAGTAAGAAATATTTTCCAAATGTTCCACAAGATGATTGAAAATCAATTTCACACAAAAATCCAAGTTCTAAAATCAGATAACGGAACCGAGTTCTTCGAGTCGAATCTAGGATCCTACCTTAAGGAAATTGGAATCATCCACCTTAGTTCTTGTGTAGGCACTCCCCGGAAAAATGGACACCACTAAGGGTATACACTAGACGACTTAAAGAAGCAGATATGACCGCGCCACAGCCGCATTGCCAAGAATCCAATCCGACGCAAAATCCTGAGACACAGAAAGGTATGAAAGGTACGAACTCTAACAAATACTGACAATATTTCAGAAACTGAGGATTCAACCGTTGGAATTGAGCCTGATCTTGATATTCCCATAGCTTTGAGAAAAGGGAAACGGTCATGTACTGCTTATCCAATCGAGAAGTTTATGACACATAAAGGCTTGTCTACTAACTACAAAGCTTTTGCAGTCTCTCTAGATTCAATGCAGATTCCCAAGAATGTAGAAGAAGCCCTTCAACATCCAGGAAGACTGCTGTGGAAGAAGAAGTGAAGGCTCTTGAGAAAAATAATACATGGGAATATACAAACTTGCCGCTGGAAAACAAACTGTTGGTTGTAAGTGGGTGTTCACCGTGAAATACAATGTTGATGGAACAAATAATTGGTTCAAAGCGAGATTGGTGGCCAAAGGGTTCACACAATCCTATAGTGTTGATTATGGAGAAACATTTGCACCGGTGGCTAAGCTCAACTCGATCAAAGTGCTGCTGTCATTCACATCTAATCTTGACTGGCCCTTGCATCAGTTGGATATAAAGAACGCGTTTCTCAATGGGGAATTGGAAGAGGAGGTATATGGATGTACCGCCTGGCCTCAACTCAAAGGAGTCCTTTGGTAAGGTATGTAGACTAAGAAAGTCGCTCTACGGACTCAAACAATCACCGAGGGCATGGTTTGAAAGACTTACCCGAGTCATGAGACAACAAGAGTTTGTTCAATGTCAAACCGATCATACTATGTTTATCAAAAACTGCTCAACCGGTAAAAGGGCCATCATGATCGTGTATGTAGACGATATCATTCTAACCGGTGACCATGAAGAAGAGCTTAAGCGCATAAAGGGAGTACTCGCAAAAGAATTTGAGGTGAAATCCAGGGAATGGAGGTTGCAAGATCCCACAAGGGTATTTACGTGTCACAAAGAAAGTATACGATCGATCTTCTGAACGAAAAACATCAACACCAATGGATTCGCAAGGGAGACATCAATCAGAAGACGGCAAGCTGATCGACAAAGGGAGCTATCAGAGATTGGTCGGTAAGTTGATCTATCTGGCACACACTCAGCCAGATATCAGCTTTGCAGTAGGAATGGTCTCTGGAATGGTCAGTAGATACATGAATCGACCAACTAAAGATCACCAATCCTTCAATATCTAAAACAAAGTTCAGGAAATGGGCTGTTCTTCGAAAAAAGCGGCAGATAGAAGTATTCACAGACGCTGATTGGGGCGGTTCAAGAACCGACGGGAGATCTACCACAGGCTACTGCTCTTACGTTTGGGGTAACTTGGTAACGTGGAGAAGTAAAAAACAAGCAGTAGTCTCCCGAAGCAGCGCCAAAGCGGAGTTTAGAGCCATGTGTCACGGAATTTGCGAAGGGATATGGCTGAGAAGGATGCTGACAGAACTGAACATGATAATTGACGGCCCAATAGCTCTGAAAAGTGACAACACAACAGCTATTGAAATTACTAGGAACCCGGTTCATCATGAGAGAACCAAGCACGTGGAGCTCGATCGACACTTTATCAAAGAGAAACTGGAAAACGGGGAACTTCTACTAAAGTATGTGCCGTCAAAACTACAAATTTCAGACATTCTTACTAAAGCCTTGCCGAGACAAGGGTTTGAAGAGTTAAGGTCCAAGCTGGGTATGATCAACCCAGCTTGAGGGGGAGTGTGGAAACTGATCTGGAAGATTCCAGAATAGTCTGATAAGTTTGCTTTCATTTTTCTTAGGAGAGTTTGTTAGTAGTTAGCTTTGCTTATTGTTCCCTAAATAAAGGCTGGCTATAAATAATCATGTTCTTGCTCCAGTTTAATAAATTCAAATTAATAGAGAAACCTATTCTCTTCGGCTTATAATTTCTATACTATTTATATTTGTTTATCAATTTATTAATATCTGGCACGCCATTCCATATTGATGTTTCTGACAATACTTTTGATTTTTTTCTTTTCCTTTCAGGTGCAAGCCAGATGCTGAAACTTACAATGCTCTCATAAGTGCACATGGTCGATCTGGCCAATGGCGTTGGGCAACGAATATCATGGAAGACATGCTTCGTGCAGCTGTGCGTACCTGTATTCTTCCCTTATAAGTAATCTTTGTTTCTGGCATGAGCTTCCTTATTTTATTTGAAATTCAATGTTTCTTTACCGAAAAGTTTTTTGCTATCAAATCTGACGAGGGACTTATTTCTACAATGGAAGAAATGCCCTTCATTTCCACTCTCTACTTTCACGCACAAAACATATATGTGGCTTGATCCAAATAATCTACTTAAATCGGTCTGAAAGAGAAAGCTATACTTCTGGAAAATCAAATGGGTTGTTTTCAAATTTAAGATTTTTGTAGGTATAAATCCTCTTGAGAGAAGTTTGATGATGACATTGAACTTATAACTGGCATTTCAAATTGAAAAGTGTTGGTGGTAATTAGTAACTAAATCCTTATCGATTTTGTACTAGGTTTGACATAAACAAGTTTATATATATTCTTCTTTTAAGGGAATAAATGGACCAGAAAACTAGTTGTGCATCAGAATTATGAGGCTAAAACGGACAAGTTGGATAAATTTAGCAAGAAAGGTTAAATTCTATATTCGGGGCTAGTTGGATGGTTATGAAGAAAATCATTTATAGACTGAGGTGGTAAACTAAAAGATGAAGTAAGCAACACTTATACTTTTAAGCCTACAATTATCCTTTTCAAGCTTGAATTTGTTCATTTGGATTCTGAGTTCTTCTATGTCTTTTTTCCATTACTTATTTTATTGATAAGATTATGGTACTGGTATCATAATATCATCCCATTTTTACGTCAAATTATATCTCATCCCCTTCAAGTTCAATTGAGATTTTTAAATTTGTTAACTGTACCAAATTATTTGTTGTTAGTGCATCAGGGTACTCATTTTTTTGGGTTATTTATGCAAATATTTGTATTTCAGGTTCCTCCAACTAGGTCAACATATAACAATCTAATCCATGCCTGTGGATCCAGCGGAAATTGGAGAGAAGCCCTGAAAGTTTCCAAGAGAATGACAGAAAACGGGGTTGGGCCTGATCTTGTGACTCACAATATAGTTTTATCTGCCTTCAAAACAGGGTCTCAGTATCTGAAAGCACTCTCCTATTTTGAACTAATGAAGGGAACAAAGATTCGTCCTGATACCACCACTTTAAATATCGTGATCCATTGCTTTGTGAAACTGGGACAATTTGACAAAGCAATCGATATTTTTCATTCAATGAGGGAGAAAAGAGCACAATGCAATCCAGATATTGTGACCTTTACTAGCATCGTTCATTTGTATTCAGTTTGTGGGCAAATTGAAAACTGCAAGGCTGTTTTCGACACAATGATTGCTGAAGGTCTTAAACCTAACATTATATCTTATAATGCACTTTTAGGTGCCTATGCTTCCCGTGGGATGAGTGAAGAAGCATTATCTGTATTTAATGATATAAAGAAAAATGGATATCGCCCAGATGTTGTATCTTATACATCATTGCTAAATGCTTACGGAAGATCACAACAACCTGAAAAAGCCATGGAAGTATTTAACATGATGAAAAAGAATAACTGGAAGCCAAACGTAGTCACTTACAATGCACTCATCGATGCCTTTGGATCCAATGGTTTCTTGCCAGAAGCTGTGGATATGCTGCATGAAATGGAAAGAAATGGAGTGCAACCAAATATTGTTTCAGTTAGTACTTTGTTAGCTTGTTGTGGTCGCTACGGTCAAAAGGTGAAGATTGATTCCATACTTGCTGCTGCTGATTCACGAGGAATTTATTTGAATACTGTTGCTTATAATTCAGCGATTGGAAGTTATATGAACAACGGAGAATATGATAAAGCATTAGCTTTATACAGGTCCATGAGGGAAAAGAATGTTAAACCTGATTCAGTTACCTATAACGTGCTAATTAGTGGTTGTTCTAAAATGTCGAAATACACTGAAGCTCTTGAATTTCTAGATGAGATGCTGGCTTTGAAAATTCCTCTGTCCAATGAGGTTTATTCATCTGCCATTTCCGTATATAGCAAACAGGCAAGTTGTTTTCAGTCTCTAGTTCACATTTCTTATTCGAAGCAGATTGCAATCCAATCTCACAGTTTCTCCTTTTTTTGACACATTATTAGGGCCAACTTTCTAAAGCGGAATCCCTATTCTCAACAATGAAGATGACAAATAATGGTCCTGATGTTGTTACATATACAACAATGCTACATGCGTATAGTGCTGCAGGTAATATATTCGTACATTTAACTGCTATTTTGAAAGTGTGAACCATATTCACAAGAAAGTTGTCAAGATCTATGTTTTGTTGCAGAGAAATGGGATAATGCATTTGCGTTGTTCCAGGAAATGGAAATGAACGGTGTCGAGCCAGATCTTATAGCTTGTTCAGCGTTGATGAGGGCTTTTAATAGAGGAAACCAACCTGCAAAAGTTCTTGTCATAGCTGAATATATGCAGGAGAGGAAGATACCAATGAATGATGCCGTCTATTTTGAGATGTTGTCTGCTTGTAGTATGTAAGTTCTATATGCATCTTGTTTTTTGCTTCTCTCATGGCCAGAGGCGAAGGATCGTGTGAGAAGTTGAGGTTAGCGTGAGAAGTGCATCTGAACCATTGACCACTTTTAATCAAATGCCCTCCCATGAATTGCGGCTTAGAACGGAATTGATCCGGTGCATCTCATCCTAATGTGCATCCATTTCTCATCCAACAATTGATAACCACTTCTCACGCTTCTCACGTTAATCTCAACTTCTCATCGGAACCCAACCCCATGGCCAGATGTTATACCCTTTTCTTTCATGTTTCTTAAAGTCAAATGTTGATAGCTCTTCGCCAAAAGTAATGCTTTTATTTGATTTTAGCCTACGTGATTGGAGGAAGACAATTGAACTAATTGGAATGATGGAGCCATCGTTCAGTGTGATGTCTATTGGACTTCTGAATCAGCTTCTGCATTCTATTGGAAAATTGGGGAAGACGGAGACCATGATGAAGGTGATTGAGTTTTCTACTTAGAGCAAATACTTAGCATCATGACCACTAGAGGTCACATGTCTCATGCCCTCCTCTTGGTGCTCATGTATGCAGATATTCTATAAGATAGTGGCAACAGGTGCGGAAATTAACAATTCTACTTATACGGTGTTGCTAAAGAATCTTTTGGCTGCTGGAAATTGGAGAAAGTACCTTGAGGTAACCTCCTCAAACTTCATTTACCATTTGCTTGAGCTCTTTGTTAATATCTATACTATATTACTAGTTGAGTACCCGCGCAATGCGGCGGGAGTCATGAATGAAAACAATTTGGAGCTTTGGTGGTTTTGTCAGAGACATTACGATAATAGGAGCTGTACTTAAAAAGCCGTTTACTAAATGCTGATCGGGTCATTTACCTTACTTGCAAGAGTCGAGAATTTTACCCCATAAATGTGATGATAATGAAAAAAATAGGCTTACTTCATATTTTGATATGAAGTAACCATAGCAATATTCAATAATCCATGTTGGCAACCTATAAACAATCTAATCTACTTTCCATCTTGAAAAATCATAATAGGGTCTAACTTACTCCAATTAAGCACCAAATAACATATTACATTGCTCGCCACGCCAAGGATGCTTGCTCTCTCTCATTGCTTTAAATTCAGCTATGAAAGTCAAATAACGGAAACTTACAGCTTTCTTCATGGTTGGCATGATGCAGGCGGCAACTACGTTGGCAATTAGTATCCCAAAAAGCATCCATTTCATCGTCTCTGCCAAGCCAATCAAAGTAATCAACATAACTATGTGAGAAAAGTGCATATAGATCACTTTAAGAAACTGGTCAACATGAATGCATGCATAGGATAGCTAGAGAATACCTGATTGTATTTTAGGAGATCTGACCACCAAGAATCTGTTTTAGGGCCTGTTTACACATATACTTTCACGGTAAATACTTACCGGTAAGAGTCGACACTTTCACTTTCGAGTAAGATTCTGCTACATCAAAAAAACATCATATGCAACAATTCTCCCAACAAGTGTTAACCGTGTACCGGGTAAGACTCTCTGTAACAACCCAACCCAAACATACATCATATAACATAATATACATCTCATCATTTCATAACAAAAGATACATATTAGATCACATACGGTTCCTTAGTCTCAAAACTATGCAATACATGTTTCAGTACTGTTAGATATAGTAAATTAGGACTTTACTTTCTTAGTATGCTTTCCTTATCTAGATGTTTGCTTGTATACATATATATGGTGTATGGTTCTCTACTAGTTGAATGAAATGCTATCACATTATTTTTGATTACATGGTATCAGAGCCTTGCCTGAAACCCTACCTGAATCCCAGCCGTCATCGCCGGAAACTCGCCAGAACTCCAGTTGCTGCTGCTGCCGCCGGAAACCTACCAGAACTAGCCTTGCCTGAAAAACCTACCTGAATCCCAGCCGTCATCGCCGGAAACCTAGCCGTCATCGCCGGAATCTAGTCGGAACTCTAGCTGCTGCTGCCGGAAACCTACCACAACTAGCCGCCGTCCCCATTCCAGCCCAGATCTGCCGTCGATCGCCAAAACCCTAGCCACCGCTGGCAAATCCCGCTGGAACCCTAGCCGCCGGCCTCCTGGAACCCTAGCCGCCGTCGTCGGCGCTATCCACGTCCTGAACGACGTTCTCCGAGTCAGGACTGCTGTAAACCACCGTCTGCCGCCGCTGCCGCCACCAGTGCCACCTCTTGAGTTTCCAGAACCGTTGTTCCTCCTTTTTGCGGCTGTCTTCATTTTCTAGATCCACAAACGTGGTTATCACCCGAAAGTCTACCGGAACCCTAGCCGCCATCGCCGGAGAATCCGCCGGAACCCTAGCCGTCCTTGCCGGAAAGCCGCCGCTGAAACTCTACCGAACCTACTGTCGCTGACAGACTTCCTGCCGCCTCACCTGACCTCCGGCCGCCGTTGCCGGAATCCTCCAGAAGCTGCCGGAATCCTATAAAAGCTGCCGGAACCTTCCAGAACCTGTTCTAAACCTTCCCGGAACAAGTCTGAACCTGCCGGAATCTTTTTCTTGAACCCACCAGAATCTTAACATCCCCAGTACCTGCCGGAATCTTCCGGAACCTGTCGGAAACACCCCGGAACTTGCTGGAAACACCTCGGAACCTGTCGGAAACTCCCCGGAACCTGCTGGAAACACCTTGGAACCTGCCGGAAACCTCTAGAATCTGCCAGAAAGACCTAAACCTGTTGCAACCTGCCAGCACACGTTAAAATCTTCTAGAACACTTCGAAATCTGCTTGAAACTCAGCTGTTTGCCCGAGACCAAACCTTGTGAATTTATAGTTTCATAATGAGAGACGAATTTCCAGTTCAACAATCGACGTTTTGTGCTAGTACAACACAATCAGGTATGACATCTACTTGTCTCTCTGCATGCTCACCATCTTGGATTATTGATTTGGGAGCCACAGATCACATGACCGGGAACAAAGACCTTTTGTCCAATCTTGAAACTAATATATCCCACAACCCCGTGCGACTTGCTAATGGATCTTCATGTCAAATCTTGGGCATAGGATCCACTAGCAATCTGTCAAACCTAAACCTTTCATCTGTTCTTTATGTTCCTACCTTCCCTGAAAGTCTAATATCTGTTAGCCAAATTACCAAAAACCTTAATTGTTTCGTAACCTTTTTCCCCACACATTGCGTGTTTCATGAATTGGGAACTAACCAGTTGAGCGTTGAATCTAACGGTCTTTACCGCTTGTCTATGTTGCGAACTCCGAGTACACATCTTTGTGATTCTAGTATTAGGGAAGTGCACTGTCGATTAGGGCACCCTTCTTTGCCTGTTCTAAAACAATTAAGACCTGATCTTTCCTCTGTTCATGAGTTAACATGTGACTCATGCGAGTTAGGTAAACACACCCGCTGTTCCTATCCCCTTAGCAAGTCTAGTCAAGTCAACACCTTGTTTGAACTCATTCACTCGGATGTATGGGGACCGTGCCCTATTACTTCTACAAATGGTTTTAAATATTTCATTACGTTTGTCGATGATTTTTCTCGTGCAACATGGGTTTACTTACTTAAATCTCGTAATGAAATATTTTCTATCTTTCGTGAATTCTATGCCTATGTCAGAACCCAGTTTGATGTTTCCATCAAAACATTGCGATCTGATAACGCTAAAGAATATTTCTCTCATGATTTTACACGTTACCTGTCTGACCATGGTATTATACATGAATCTTCATGTGCATATACACCCCAGCAAAATGGCATTGCCGAACGAAAGAACCGTCATCTACTGGATGTGGCTCGCACTATGATGATTCACTATAATGTCCCACAAAGTTTTTGGGCTGATGCGGTTCTTACAGCTAACTATCTGATTAACCGTATGCCATCTTCTGTCCTTAAAGGGAAGACACCTTTTTCCATTCTATTTCCTAAAGGAACCTCGTTTCCCTTGACTCCTAAAATATTTGGATGTGTATCTTATGTTCATGACCATCGTCCGGGACATAATAAACTCGCACCACGTGCTATTAAGTGTGTGTTCCTTGGGTATTCGCGTGTCCAGAAAGGTTATCGTTGTTATAGTCCAACCCTTCGAAGATATTTTACATGTGCTAATGTCACCTTTAATGAGTCAAATCCGTTCTTTGTCAAACCTACTAGCAGTACTCAAGAGTCCACAAATCATGTTCTTGACCCTTTTGAATCATCTGATACTCCAGTCTTGCACCTCCCGCTACTCGCACCAAATGTTGCTCCTCAGACAGCACCGACTGATACTAGATTCACAAGGGTGTATAGTCGACAACACCAAAGGCAAGTGCCTGAGACTCAAGGGTCCTTACCTGTGCCTCATGATTCTGGTGAGTCTCCCATTCCACCACCTGACACGCACATATCATCACCTGCTGATACTGTCCTTGCCCCGGTCCCCGATACACCTCTACCACCACACACCGAGCCTTATGACCCACCTATGACCCACCTGGTGCCCATCTTCGTGATATTCCGATTGCCTTCCGAAAAGGCACACGAAATCTTACCCGATATCCCATTCATGATTATCTTGCCTACTCTCGCCTCTCTTCAGAATCGTGTGCCTACATCAAGCATTGATAGCCATATTGTTCCCAGGAATGTGACTGAGGCTCTTAATCACCCGGGATGGTTAAAGGCGATGCAGGAAGAGATGGATGCCCTTCAGAAGAATCATACTTGGGATTTGTAACAACTTCCTCATGGAAAACACAGTGGGTTGTAAATGGGTATTCACTGTAAAACTTCATCCTGACGGTTCTTTGCATCGGTTGAAAGCCCGGTTGGTTGCAAAGGGTTATTCTCAAGCCCATGGGGTTGACTATGACGAGACATTTTCCCCGGTGGCTAAAATGCCATCTGTTCGCATTTGTATAGCTTTGGCTGCCATTAATCATTGGCCACTCCATCAATTAGATGTCAAGAACGCCTTTCTTAATGGCATTCTTGAGGAGGAGGTGTACATGGAACAACCACCTGGGTTTATTATTGAGGAGGAGGCTACAAAGGTATGTCGATTACGACGATCACTATATGGTCTCAAACAGTCCCCTAGAGCATGGTTTGGACGTTTTTCAGATGTTCTTCAGGAGTTTGGTATGACTCGTAGTTCCCAGGATTATTCTGTGTTTTTAGACACCATGAGGGTCGACGAATCATACTAGTGGTTTATGTCGATGACATTATTATCACTGGAGATGATAGCAGCGGAATTTCAGAGTTAAAACAATTTCTACAGACCCAATTTCAAGTTACTGACCTTGGACGACTTCGTTACTTCCTTGGGATAGAAGTATCTCGATCTCCACAGGGGATTCTTCTATCTCAACGGAAATATGTTCTTGATATGCTTACTGAGTGTGGTCTATTAGGGTGTAAACCAGTAGACAGTCCGATGCTCACTACGGGAAAACTACTTCCAAATGATGGAAATCTTATGAAAGATCCAGAGAGATACAGGAGACTTGTTGGAAAGTTAAACTATTTGACAGTTACTCGACCAGACATATCCTTTCCTGTTAGTGTCTTGAGCCAGTTCATGTCCGCTCCTTATACGGGTCATTGGGATGCAGCACTTCGTGTTTTGAGGTATCTTAAAGCTACACCAGGATTAGGGATACTCTATTCTGACCAAGGCCACTGTCGAGTGGGTGCGTTCACTGAAGAAGGAGATGGCAGGATATCTGTCTTCTCAGATGCGGATTGGGCTGGTTGTCCCGTTTCCAGGAGATCAACTACAGGGTACTGTGTATTTGTCGGAGGAAATCTAGTCTCTTGAAAAAGCAAGAAACAACATACTGTCTCCCGATCTAGTGCCGAATCAGAATACAGGGCCATGGCAGATGTGTCATGCGAAATGACGTGGGTAAGGAGACTCCTAAGAGAGCTTGGAGTGATTACAGACGACTTGATGAGACTATATTGTGATAACCAGTCAGCTATTCACATAGCCAAGAATCAAGTTTTCCATGAGAGGACCAAACATATTGAGGTTGATTGTCATCTTATCAGAGATCGTGTTGTAGGAACTCAGACAGACCCTCCATCAATTCAGCCTGTGCACATTAGGACAGAGTACCAGCTTGCAGACATTCTGACAAAGCCATTATGCAAAGCTCAAATAGATTTTATCTGTAGCAAGTTGGGCATGATTAACATCTTTGCTCCAACTTGAGGAGGAGTGTTAGATATAGTAAATTAGGACTTTACTTTCTTAGTATGCTTTCCTTATCTAGATGTTTGCTTGTATATATATATATGGTGTATGGTTCTCTACTAGTTGAATGAAATGCTATCACATTATTTCTGATTACAAGTACAAACTTTTCGCTGATAATTTACATTACAACTAACGAGACTATTGATACAAAACACTTTATGAAAACTCCATAAACACACTGCTTAAGCAGATCATCATTTATCTTTTCCTCCGCTCTTACTTACTCCTCGACCTGGAATACATATTTTTTAAAACAAAATGAGGGTTAGACCAATTGGTCTAAGTGAGAAAATCCCTGTCAGTTTAGTAATCATTTTGTAAAACACAAATATACAACAAGTATTTAAATACCAAACATGACTCGTGTGCACTGTGTACAACTCCTTCACATGGCCATATTAGTTGGTTGCGCTAAACCAACTAATCAATTTACTCCGCTGCACTAACATACAGCCAACTCCGCTAGCCAACTCCGCTGTCCCTCAGTACAGCCTATACTCCACCGGCCCTCAGTCCGGCCAAGGTGCACTCGTGTAGTGTAATGCTTATATAAATACAATATACATCTCAATATATCATATTTTAATCATAAGCACATCATCACACTACCTACCACATTCTCATTCAGTATATATGTATTCCAGTTTGAAAAAAGGTTAAAGTAAAACTCACCTGAAAGCAAATAAGGCAACTATCACTTTTTCCTTGAAAACTTGCAAGAATTACAAAACTCCACCAAATCTGAGTTACACAAAATACATATAACTATTTACCACGTAAACTCGATGACAGTCTAAGAATCCTAAATAAGCCTAACATCCCCTTATCCACAAATGTCCCTCTTCAGCGACTTAGCACGGGGTCCCGGATATGTAATCCGGATAACTCACCCGGAAAACCTTTATCTGGAAACCAAATTAGGGAACCCAATTCCGGTACTATCCGGAACTTATCCGGAAAACCCAAATCCGGAATCCAAACATCCGGAATCCGGAAACCATTCCGGAAAACTCGAATCCGGACTCTTAGAATTCCGAACAACTGATCGAAACCCAGACTCGATCGAAACTAGTAAAAATCAGAAATTGACAAATTCTAAACCAGTAGGAATCTAATACTAACGATTATAAACACAATTTGAAAAGAAACTTTACCTCAAAAACACCTCCAAACGAAATCAATCGAGGCCCTAACCGAACGGCGTTTTCTACTGCTTCTCTTGACTCTAAACCCACACACAGACACAAAATGAGGAAATTAAGCTGGAGGTGGGATATATATATATATATATATATTAACCTAATATTGCGAATAAGGACTCGACTATACTAAAATGACACTAACAACCTTAAACTTACAAACTACCACAAACAAACCTTAAACTCGTAAACGTAAAATATAAACCACTAACTTACCCGGGTTATTACACTCTCAGACCTTGTCATCGCGGTTACCGGGTAAGATTTTCGATCCTTGCCATGTTCATCCGGTAAGGTAAGTGTTCCCAGTAAATGTTTACCGAGTCAAAGTTTGGTAAACGACCCCTTAATCTAGCCCTGTTTTAGCAAGTTTCATAATCAGTTCAAATAACCAAAAAATACACCACCTCAATGTCTTCCACTTCCTTTATATATGAACTCTTTTGCTTTGATATATATGATATCTTTTGAGTGTTGTTTCATGGTTTTAGAGCAAGACGACGTGACGTTTAAAACTTAACAAAAAAATATCTTAAACTAAAAAGGTTCATAATAAAATTCTCAATTTACAACCAACCATTTCATAGATATCCCCATAATTGCAACATTTGCATTTCAAAATTCTCAATTTACAATCAACCATTTATGATCTACTCATTATCATTATTACAAAACTGATTGATATGGGTCCAGAAGACTCCAATAATCAAGGATTACTTTATAACAAATAGTAAAAGAAAATTCTCTAAACCTATAACCACGGTCTAATACTGCAATTTTCATGGAATATCTACTAACATGAACCGCTAAACTCTACCAGAGGGTCATGGCCATGAAGTATCCAATTTATTGGCAAAAATACCAACAACATTTTGGAGGTCAAGGGTTCAAGCCTCGCCAAACATGATGATAGTGTGCAAGTTTTGTTGCATATAAATATTGTATACATTAAAAAAGTTTTTGGGATATCAAACAAATTTCTGAAGCAAGAACATGGATCCAAAAGGAAATAAAAACAAAGACATCATATATGAAGCTTAAAGATAGGCAGCAAAAGCTAAGTCGTGGTCAATCTAGCAAGGCAAAGATCAAGTATACAAAAAATGGATGATAATGCATGGTTTTATGGTGTGTCCACATCTTTATACTATCCTTGTGTCACATGCAACTTAGAAACTACATGCCAATTTTGAAGGGTATGTCAAGTTAACCGTAACAGCCAGATATGGCATTCACACTACATCCTTAAACTCGTGCAAGCACAAAACTGAGGTACTGAAACTTACGAAATATCTAGGAATGTCAGATTTCTTCATATCTAAAAATTCTTCTTCGACCTGTAACATATTAAAGAAAACAAGTATCATCTTCTTGAACCCCATTCGTTCTCAGATTTTAAGGCCTAGATCTTAACATCTTCACAAGATCCTCAAAAGACACAGAACGTCCCTGGTTTTGAAGTACCATGTTAAAACAGTGTCTCAATCGAGCCTTTTTTGACAAAAGATCCTGATTTACTATCCCAATATGCAATCTCAGCAAAATTCCTTCAGCTAGTATACAGGTTCAGTAGGCATGAGTAGGCTTAGAGGATCCACCATGAACTACAATAAAAATTGGATAAACGCCGTTGAAGACATATAAATGTGTATTATATCATAGAGACAAAAATGCATCCGGAGTCGAGTATAAAAAATACAAAAATGTACACTTATCTAAAGCATTATTACACTGAGATTGGTGGATGAATCTTCCTTTGCTAATATAATTATGGATCCCTTATATAGGGCAGCTGCCTCGTATCGGGATACCACGAAAGAAATTGGAACCTAACATAATGAGTACAAATTAGATAGCTAGTCAGTATTGCCCAAATTATTTTGATATAAGAAGACATAGATTGAAAGAAACAATCGAGCATATGAAAAAATAGATTAAAACAACACTGTACTGTTCACCATTTTTTGAGTTGTGTACTCGAACAAAAAAGTTGCCGATCACAAAGTTATACATTCAGAATCATATAATTACACTTCATTTAGTTTAATCGGATTAAGGGGCCGTTTACCATATATTTTATATTTACTGGGTAAACGCTTACCGGGCAGCCTTGGTTCATTAAGGGGAAGATGAATGGTACAAGCCAATAAACTCATCACCGACATGTTTATATTTTAACTTCAACATAAAAACTAAATGACAATATAAGCTGAAAGTGTAGAAGTCATCACCTCTCAGTCTCTCACTATCGATAACTTTGAAGCAGGTTCTGTATAACAGTATCAATTCTCAGTATGCCTTCTTTAACAGTAGCAGTTCTAGATGCACATATTCATCATTCATGGATCAGAACCAGAGACTAAAATATCAAGACAAATTTCTAAATTTTCCACAAATAGCCATATGCTCGACCGAGGCTAAAAGCCTTTTGACATTTAAAGTTGAACCAACATAGAACAAACAAATAACCATTTAAAGAAGAAACCCAACACAAACGTGGAGAAGGATGCCCAAGTTGAATTCCTCGTGTTACAATCAAAACAGATCTGATACATAATTAAGGATGAAATCGGTAGAGAAATCAACACACATAATTAAGGATGGAATCGATAGAGAAATCTGAAATCAACACACAGAATTAAGGATGGAATTGGTAGAGAAATCAACGCACAGAATGAGAAATCAACACACAATCAAGGATGGAAAATAAATAAATTACCTCGATTGCAATCGGTAGAAGAGCGATTGATCGCGAATGAATAGGTAGAGAAATTAACACGTTAAGCAAAACCCTAACCTTATACATATGTCGTCTTGAATCTTTAACCGGGAATTTGAATGTCATTTGGGGAATCGATTTTCTGAAGCGTCGCTTTGGGAAGATGAGAGCCATGCGATGTCTTAGGAACATAATTTCTGAGTGGTAGTATAGCATCGATGAGCGATACATGATGCATTGTTTATTGTAATTAACATGTTAAGACTTTATGCATAAAAGGGTTGTACTTTATGTTTAAAAGCTAGTATTTAAGACTTTAAGACTTTTGGCTTAGATGCTTTATAAGATAGTATAGATAAAGCATTTGGTTCAAAGTCTTAAAAACAACTTTTTAAGCATTATGTACTATTTAATGCTAAATTACTTAATTTTCAGCTTTACAAGTAAATGATGCATGGGTACAACTTTTTAAAGTTGCATGTTTGAATTCATAACTAGCTGATAAACATAATCAAATATATGATAAACATCACATTTTAAATATAAAGAATCTAATATATATATATTTAGGATAATCATTGAATTTTGGCAGAATACTTAATTATCTTTTTTATAAAAAAACGTTATATTATTAAACGTAAAATAAATTACATCATCATTAAACCAAAATAAATTACAATAAAAAGTAAATTAAACAAATTTATAAAAGAACATTATACACAAAACCATATGATAAGATCGACAAAAACAAAAAACAAAAATGAAATATTAAAATTTAGATTATCACGTTGCATTGCACGAGTACATTTCTAGTTGAATAAAATGCACCACTTGTTCTTAAAGGTAGTTGTTTGGGATAAAGATGTCTACCCACAATTGCACGAGGTCCACAAGTAATAAGGTGGCGGCTAATTCCGTAACACATCAGAAATAGTCAAGGACAACACACATAAATCATATTGAAACTGAGACTTAATGTTGACTGTGAGATGTGGATAGATGAGAATTGGCGGAAAATGGAATCCCTGAAGTCATATGAAAAACTCTCCCGCTGCAAATGTCTATTTTCGCTAAGATCACATAAGGTATCAGTAATCTTCCGGTCTTACTGAATTCACTAACACATACACACCCATATGCCTACAGTGCACATACATGAATATGGCCTTAATCTCTGTGATTAAGCTAGATGTGCAACGAGTAAAGCATACGAGTCAAAGTCTTAAGTTTTCACATTAAACTGCCATCCAAACCATCGGATCTAGCACGTGATCTCATTCGAGGGCGATCAAGGGGGTCCTACAATTCTTACGAAAAAAAAGTTCCTACTTGATCCGGAGTCTCTCTCTCTCTCTATATATGTATATAGGGTTGGGTTTCGGTAGGAAATCAAAATTTCATAGGAAGCCTAGGATGTACTTTGTTAGTGGAGGTTCACATTCGTTAACATATGTTAACATTTCATGTTAATGTGTATATATTAATTTATGACGATATACCGAAACAGTTTTTGGTGGCTAGTTTGGGGGAATTTCAGTGTTAGCATCAGATTGCTAGGAATATATTTATAAAATAATATACACTCTCAAAAGTTAAAAGATGTCATGATGCTCATGAAGAGTTCCATGCATAATTTGCCGGCAGAATTTAGTCCTGAAACTATCGGTGACATAAGTGGGGACTAATAATTTTGTAGAATAGTTGATTCTCATGTCCTCAAGATTATCAATTGTTTCTATTTATCATTCAAATTATACACCCTTCAACACTTTTCTGAAAACTCTCCTTGCTTTCTGCCTATGTGTATATGAAATCCCTCATAACTTCAACAGCTGCACACCTATTTAGCCATACCAAAATGAAACAAAAACTCTTTTATGCAAAAAGACAGGTCTGCCCCTGTTTTAAAACAACTATATTTTTCTTCTAGCTCAGCTGAGAATTTCACAAGTAGATGCTTGATCCTCAATTCATTGTACTAGTTGAAACTTGAACATCATCACTACTCAACTAACATGATATCAACAAAAATAAGCCATTGGTGTTCTTGGTTTAACAATCTGACAACAATTAATCCGCCCTTGTTGTTTGTTCTTCATTTGATTCAAAAATAATAGTGCTAGGCTAAAGAATATTGCAATCAACGCCCAATGAGTTTCCAACAATCTTCAAAACCGAGAAAGCTATCCTTGGCGAGTCCAGCTACTCATTCACCGTATATCATTTCCCATATTTTGTTACCTTTGACCTAATTACCATAACATCCCCAGTTTAATTCAGAATCATGTTTACAACAAAGCCTAATTCAATAACATAACATGCATTCCACTTGAAAACAAAATAAAATTTTACTCCTTTACATCCTTTACATACACAATTAATACCCAGAGCTCAAAGATGGGGATAAATTATTCACAAATAAGAAGCTCCAACCAGACAACCACTTAAGCAAGCCAGCTGGATGATTTCCTTTGGCAATGTTAAATAGAAAAGTCAAGTGCTTTTAGTCCTTGGGGAAGATTATCAGGATTATTCTTTTTCTTTTTTTGTATTTTCTGCGTCTATCAAAAACTAGAGAAGGAAACTGCAGATTCAAAATCCATCACATTTAAATCGTCAAATGTCGAAGTAACACTTTTAGTAAAAGTTCAATATATCATTCTCCTTAGTTCTACAGGTAATGCAGTGGATGGAGGATTCTGGAGTTCAGCCTTCCGTTGACATGTATCAAAGTATACTTGCTTTTGCACAGAGTAGTGGGCACGAAGTTTCTGTTATCATACAAGATAGAGTTGGTATGCTTCTTTCTCTATTTATTACTGCTGCAACCTCATACAGTCCTTCAGTTTTTTATGACAAAAGAACTTCAAGCTTTCAGCTGTTTTTTTCGTTTTAGTTTATTATTATTCATATGCACTTTTGGGACATATGTTCGGCTTGCCATACAAGTGTTATTTTTATGCAATGATTTTGGCTCTGCAGTATTCCTATTCTGTCTTTTCTTGTTGGCATCATTGCTCCTTTCAAATCTGTTATTAACTCGGTGTCAACCTGCTTATTATAGATTCGTGGAGAAGAAAAACATGCATACAAGTGACAACAGATGAGGTCAGGTAGGGTGATGGTTTCTTCTCAATGGCAGTTGCAAGCTCGTGAGTCATTTTGATGATGGAAGGTGAAAGTCTTGAACCTGTATGAATCTTGACCTTCTTCTAAAGCATGAAGGTGAGAGCAATGACAGTATCCCCTTGGACATGATTAATGATGACTGAGGTTGTGTGCAGAGAATACCGGAACCCCAACACACTGCTGCAATGTGTCTTAGACCTACTTCGGTTGGCTGCAGCATAAAAAGTCTTGTAAATTTGTACATTAGGATAATATTGATAGTGTTGTAACTCATAATTAACTGGTATTCAGTGTCATTTAACATCATAATAAGATTTTATGTACGAGTTAATAGGGCTACATATTTCCCCATAGTCATTATGTCTTGGCTCAACCCATTCACTATATAAAGGGGTTGAGTCCTCACAATTGTGGAAACACAATCATCTCTCAATATATGAGTTCTTTTACTTTCTTTATAGTCAGTTAATTTCGCCTACAACACGTTATCGGCACTCTCTCTCAGAGACGCAGGGATACAAAGTCGTTTTCTCGTGTGGATCATCATTATTCTTGCAACCCGGTGGGAGGTACAAATTTACTACTAGAAAACATTAGAAATGCATCCTATGGTCATGACGTGTCGGAAAAGTCTGTATATGTTTATACAGGACTTATTGGAACTAATATAGGTAATTCGAGAACGTGATGAGACCGTTTGTAAGTTACGTTACAAAATGCTCTAGGGAATAATCAAATGGTAGCTCCAAGTATCCAAAAAGACATTGTTGATTGTCGTTGCACAAGAAATATTCATCACCACTTTTGAAAAAATTGGTGATGACGTGTTCAGTTTGTTTGTTGATGATTCTAGTGATACACTAAGAAGTAAGAAGGAACAAATGGCTATGGTTTTGACTTTCGAGATATGCTACTTAGGGGTGTTATTTGGGCGGTTAAATTGGTTTTCGGTTTATTGGGTTTGGGTGAATCGGTTTTTAACCTTTTTAAAACTAACCGATTCCAAACCAAATAAGGTTCAGTTTATTCGGTTTCGAGTTATTCGGTTTTTGGGTTATTCGGTTCGGTAACTGGTTAAACCAAATAAGAATTCATATTTTCCGTTGGACACTCAAATAATATTTCCAATATTCAATGTCCATTGCTTCAGAATATGTGATTGTATCACACATTTAAACTCAACAACTGACTTGTATTAAGTAAAAATTATCATCTATCAAAAATTAATATCCAACAAAAGACATTATTTTATTTCACACGATGAATAACATAAAATAAAAAACGTAATATAACAAAAAACAATATCTATCATCAAGTAAAAGACATTATGTAACTATAAAATATGTAAAATAATAATAATAATAGAATTATATGTATTTGGTTTTCTTTTTATAAAAATGAAATATATAAAATATAAGTAGAATGCGTTAATCGGTTTAACCGAATTATAAAATAATTAACCGAAACCCGAACCGAATAAGAATTCTTATTCGGTTAGCCGAGCCGTTTAACCCGAAAACCGAATAATTCGAAATCGTTTAACCCAAATCACATTCGGTTCAAGTGGGTTATTCTGTTTCGGTTATATTTTACACCCCTAAAGCTATTTGTGGGCTTGTTAAGGAAAGATTTGTTGGAATTGTCATGTGAAATGAACTTTTTTATATCTTAAATCTCCTATTGAATATTTATATGCTGAATATGGATTGAGTTTTGTCAAAGGTCAAAGGTAAGGTTATGATGGAGCAAGCAAAATGCGTGGTGAATTTAACGGTTTGAAAGCTTTGATTATCAATGAAAATAACTTAACAAATTATGTTTATTGTTTTGCATACCAACTTCAGTTAGTTATTTTTGTGATTGTAATAAAACAGCATGGTGCTGTAAAATTCGTTGAGTTGATGAGTGTTTTGATGAATGTGGTTTGTGCTACTTGCAAAAGAAAAGATATGTTGATAGAAAGTCTAAAAGAAAAAGTGAAAAAATGCAGTAGTAACGGTTGAGAGCTTTCTCTTGTAAGAGTTCACGTTGGGTTCTCATTATAAAACACTTTTGCATTTGGTTGCTTTTTTTTTCTTATGTTATTGAGGTTGTTCAGTATGTTGAAAGTAGTTGAGATAATAGTACGAGTGTATGGCAAGCACGCAGGCTTCAAATATTTTTTGACATCATATGATTTTGTGTTTTATTTGCACTTGTTGTTACACATTTTGGGGGTTACAAATTTACCGTCATAAGCTCTTAAAAAAAGACCTAAGATATTTTGAATGTTATTTAATTGGTGAACCAAGGAGAAAGTCTATTTTTTATAAATATATAATATTTAAAAGGTGAGGTGAATAATCGTGTGTAAAGTTGAGGTTGCGAGAAACGTGAAAAGCCTAAGAAGTGGATCTGAATTGTTGATCACTTTTAATCAAATGTCCACCCATGAATTGTGCCTCAGAAGGAAATTGATCCGGTGCATCTCATCCTAATGTGCGTCCATTTCTCATTCAACGGTTGATAATCACTAACGTTTTTCAAGTTAACCTCAACTGCAACCCCCTCCAAAAGTGAACATGTAAGAAAATTATGTAAATAGAACTAAAGACATAAGACTAATATCACACATCAACATTATTATAAGTATGATATGCAAATCCAAGAGTTTTGGTGACAGATTTGGTCAGACAAGTTTGGAATTGATTTTGTGTATGACGACATTGAATCCGCGTGATTCATTTTGTGATTTTGACTAATCAAAGTTACTAAAGTCAATTGAGTTGTCTCCGAATGATTTTAGTAGTGCAGAAAGAATGAGTTTTGACCATGAACTTGACATGTGGTAATGTGCAAGAAGATGAAGATTTGCTAAGTATATATCGAATATAACTAGCTTTGTTTTTTGTTACTAAAGAATGACGAATTTAAGCTAATATAACACTATTTTGTTTTTGTTACGCTTTTAAAGGTATATCTGATCTTATTAGATTGATGGAAGAAACAAGGAAACATGAGATTAACATGTTACGTTTCCTTTGGTTTATCAATTATTGAAGTTAGCATTGGTTTGTGAGTTACAATAGAGAGATGTTTTTCAGCGTTAAACAGTAAAAAATCTATTACAACCAGATATGAAATTCATATATAACAACGATGAAAAACTAGTGTAATTTGGAAACTCCAAAAATGAAAACATGGTTTTTTTCTTTTTCTTTTTCTTTTTAATATATATATATATATAGTTATTATGGCGGATTCGAGGACGATTCTACTCATCCGAGTTCCAGTAAAACTCGGCAAAGATTCCGTTTTTGCATATGTCGAGGAGCAGGTGACAGGAGACACGTGTTTTGTTCAGGTCACATCACCTACCGACTCATAAACAGTTTTAAACACTCCAACTTACATTCCTACCCTCCTTACCTTACCCCATTATATAGCCGTTATGCATGATGTCTACACAACAATCAAGGTCAATTTCGTCTTTTCCCATCACTCCTTCCTCTTCACTGTTGTTTTCATTTGGCTGACGATTGAATTCAGTTCACACTCACAGTTGTCTGTCTGATCTCTTGCAATTCTCTCTTTAGGGTTTTCAACCTTAACTCACAAATGGCTACTGCATCTTCTTCTGATCCTGTAATGAAATCGGAAGGCAGTGGCAGTGGCGGTGAAACTTCCGAAGCTGCGGCGGTAGTAGTAGGAAGGGAGAACAATTATCAGCAGCAGTTGATGGTGAAGTACAGAGGATTGAAGAAATCGAAGAAGGATAGAGGTTGTACGGCCAAAGAACGGATCAGTAAAATGCCTCCTTGTGCTGCCGGCAAACGCAGCTCTATCTACCGAGGCGTCACTAGGTATACAAAATTAATCGACAATTGCCCTTTATATCTGTACACTGCTCATCTTGTCAATTTTTATATGCGCATATTTTTATTTGAGTATAAACGTCTAAAAGCAGTTAATTTAGACATACTTGCCATTAGATGACTAGAACATGAGGGTTTTCTTTGGTGATCCTCTTTAGAATTTTTTTCTGATACTGGGCCTGTCGCTTGTACATAATATTTAGTCTATGTATAGATACTTATGACTTGTGAGTAAATACTAACTGGTTGTAGACAGGTCACTAAAACATTTGTGTTTGTAAGAAGCTCTCAAACATTTAAAAACAACTGTTTATCATGTCCCTTGGAAATTATGTTTAACTATCCTTAATACTGCCCTGGTCTTCATCCAGTAAAAGATTAGCTCGTGCCTTCTTACTCTTACAAGACACTACGCCATTGAGCCTTTTATCCCAAACAATTTGGGGTATTATTGGGTAAGCTAAAAAACTTAAAACGAAACCAAATTAGGAGATAGTGGAACCGGAACCCCCATAAGGTTTGAGAACGGAATAGAATCCTTGGATGCTATCTAAGGCCATCTCCTTTACCAAATCATTAACGCAAATGCCTCTTAACTGCTTCTTTCTGAATGACATCTATTCTCTAAACAACCTTTCTTGGCACAAGTGTTCTCTTTGAACTGGTGCATTTGAAGGTCTACATTGGAGATGATCAAATCACCTCATATAATATTGCCTCTGCTTCTCCTCCACCGGCAGCATCCCATCCATCTCTTGTATGTCCTTATTTTTTATCTTATGTTTGCTAGAATAAAAGGACAAAAATTGTAGTGGATGGAACGAATGCGACGTATACTACTTGTATGATAAGTGAGGGGATATTATACCATCCTAGATTATGCATGCATCTCACAATGTAGGATGCGTGAAGGAAGAAACAGTTGTGGGCTTATGATGCTATATGGTGGCATCACCATTTTAATAAAATAATGAACTCACATAAACAAGATTTGAAATTCCTTATACACATTAAACTACAAACTTGTTTGATTATGGTATCAAGCTTGTTTTATGCATGATGTACTAAACGAATGAAGCAATTAGTAGTATCTTTCATGATTTTTCACTAGTGTAAAGCCCAAACTAATTTTCAAAGAGTGTATCCATTAAAATACAAGTCCTGAACTTATTACATGATATGATGCAATTCCCTAATTATTGCCGGTGCTTCACATGTCCAGAATGAAAATAACCCATTCAAATTGTTCAAAGTTCAAACAAAAGAAAAACATAACTTTAAGCTGGCGTTTGGTTCACATAATGGAATATGTCGGAATTGGAAATCTGTCAAAGGAATTAGAATATGAAGGAATTGAAATGGGATTTAATCATGTTTGATCATGTGTTTGGTTAAACATGAATTGGAATGGAATATTTAAAAAGAATTTGAATATGTTTGTTTGGTTCATTGAATATAATAGTGGTGATGGTGGTGGCGGCGGGGATGAAACTGATGGTAATGGTGGTGGTGGCAGTTGTGGCGGTGACGATGGTGGTGGAGGTGAAGGCGACGATGGTGGTGGAGGCGATGGTGAAGGTGGTGGTGGTGGCAACCATTTTGGTGTGGTAGAACGAAATGGAGTAAATATATATAGTTTATATTAAAAGATGGATAAAGGAATTGGAATTCCGGGAATTTACATTCCATCATATGTAGAATTCGAATTCCTTCCCAAAACTGAAAGAAAGAACCAAACGAATGAATGAAATTTGGTCAATGGAATTGACTGTTCCAATTCCTTCGAATTCGGTCAGATTCTAACAAACTAAACGACATCTAAAGGGGCGTTTGTTTTGCAGAATGGAATTTGATGGAATTGGAATCCATCGAAGGTATTTGACTTTGAAGGAATTGGAATGGAATTTGATAGAACTTGACCACGCGTTTGGTTGGTAGGAATTCAACTCCTTCGGTTAAGCCAAGGAATTCAATGGAATTCAAAGGATTCCATCATTTTCATTATGTGAACCAAACATGGGATTTGGAATTTGGTCAAAGGAATTATCCCTTCCAATTCCTTCAAAATCCGTGAACCAAACACCCCCTAAAAGTTTCAATCACGACCCATATGGATTTGAATAAAAATGAATGAACTCCCAATTTAGTAAGGGGCCATTTACCCAACACCTACCTGGTAAGTGCTTATAGGTAACCACAAGGGTGGTGGCGTGTTGGCAAGGGCTTGGGGGATGTGGTGGAATATCCCATCCACCCCGGGTTCGAGTCCAGGCGTCAGCATTCTGTGGCCAGGCTTAGTCTCAGACGGTCGCTTTGTTTGTTTGTTTCCAAATTGCCAAGGATGTAGTCTAGGCAAATCCTAGATGAACCTTATCCAAAAAAAGTGCTTATAGGTATAGTCTAACACTTCCGCTTATCTTACCAAGTAAGATTTTAGTCCATTAATGTAGCATCTTCTGCAACAAATTTAACCGGTAACCGCTTACCGGGTAAGAGTCGTCAATCTCACTTAAAGGGGAAGAACCTCGGTCCTTGTCATCGCTCTTACCGAGTAAGATTCTCAATACGTGTCATGTTCATCCGATAAGGTGAAGTGAGCCGGTAAGCACTTACCGGGTAAGCATTTAATAAGCGGCATTTAAGTAAGACAAATCAACTTAAGACAATACGAATTGCCTGTTGAGTTCCTGCAATTGTCTCAATGAAGAGATGGGTGGAAGGAGGATGAAGGAGCTTTCCCGGTGTGAATAGGAGAGAGAGTAGGGATGAATGCAGATTGTTGGACACGGTTCAAAGCACTGTGTTATACGAACTCAGCTAGGTCACATCTTCTAAAGTACATGCATATAATTTATTTATATGCAGCTTCTCCTGGGGAAGGAAGACAACAGGCACAACTGTAAAAAGTAACTTGTAATCTTAACTAGTTACTTAGTTTTTATATATACACAAATATTTATGAGTTGGTTTTAGCTATTGATCAAAACATATTTTGTATTTAGCACCATTTAAGATATATAAGCACCTAGGTTGTTGCTTCTCACTTGATTACAACTTTGTTGCTGTGCAAATGCTGCTAGGAGTTATGATTGTTCATAACTCCGTCTTTAACTTCTACTACAACCATAGCCTACTGTTTTTTCTGTCAGGGTTACTATATTTTACATCCTCGTTTTCAGAGTTTTGATTATGTTTTGTTGAATTGTTAAACGGTACTAGGCATAGATGGACTGGCCGTTACGAAGCTCATCTATGGGATAAAAGTACCTGGAATCAGAATCAGAATAAGAAGGGCAAGCAAGGTCTAACTCTTTCTCTGTTTGTACGTGTGTGTGTGTGTATATATATGCTACAAGACACATGAAAATTCATTTCTTTGCTTCTTGCTAGATGCATGGATTAAGTGTCATAATTTCTAATCTGATTTTGGTTTCCTTTTATATGGTTCTGGACATGGTTTTATGGCATCTATTTCAACAGTCTACTTAGGTAAGGATCTAAATTACATATTTTCATGATACTTGATTTGATTAGGTAGAAGAATGTCTACATTCATTTTTATTTCTTATCGGCACATGTCTTTAGGTGCATATGATGATGAGGAGGCTGCCGCCAGAGCATATGATCTTGCTGCCTTGAAATATTGGGGCCCTGGGACACTCATTAATTTTCCGGTGAGAAATGGTGGTGACATTTCACATACGGTTTCATGAGTTATTGTATTCTTCCTCTTTGAATATAATATTTATTGACTAGTGTATATAAGCTATTGAGTTTGTTCAATTGCCAAAAGAAAAGGGTTGGAGGGTGCTAGAATTGTAAAATAGTGTTTCATTTTAGTAGAATTGTAGTGTCATATTCGTGGTTGTTTCTTATTATCTCCGGCACTGAATGTACATAATTTTGGTTTGGTGCCAGGTAACAGACTATACACGAGACCTTGAAGAGATGCAAAATCTATCAAGAGAGGATTACCTTGCATCACTCCGGAGGTAACTACGTAATGCATCTAATACATGCATGTGCACAACTCTATCTATATATCTGGCTGCTTGCTTTTTCTTATTTTCTACATGATCATTGCAGAAAAGGTAGTGGTTTCTCAAGGGGGACCTCTAAATGTCGTGGAGTTTCCAGGTATGCTTATAATGAAGTAATTTAATTTGTCAATCAGGTTTGTTTGCTTCAAAAGGGAGCCATATGTGATCAACCACAATATTGTTAGTCAATTCCTACTGTTCGAGCTATAATTCTATCAGATTTGCAAATGACTCTGGTCTGGACTGATAATCAGGTGATATCCATGGGGGAGAGTTGGAATTGATATATGTGTATATATATATATGTATATATATGGGTACTTGCAGAATAGTCCAAAGCGATAAATTAGTATTTCTCTGAGGGTTGTTGACAGAACTTTTTTCTTAAAAATAGAATGCTCTAAACTTCTTTACTGTTGGACAAGATAAATCATTCAGTCACCTAGTAGCTGCTAAATATGATTACAGACCATGTAAATCAACTAATCAAATAGACCAGAAAATAGAAAATTTCCCTTTTAAAAATAATAAATTGATCTGTTAGATTGTGGAGTCAGACTTTCATCTAACTATCTATAGATGGATAAAACTAATAACAAGGGTTGTTTAAAAATAGTGTTTATCAAGATAATGAGTTAGCATTATTCAATCAAATCCATATCGACATGATTATCCTGTGAACCCAAAGATGCATTTAAATCATAACTTGGTTAGGATCCTTTCGATCTCAATAAATCAAGATGTGTTGATGTCTTTCACCTTTCAGTTTCTTCACTTGCTAACATACTTGAATTTATCCAGAAACTCGAAACCTATTTGCAAACCTTTTCTTCTTCATCCACATTGTTATTTGTACAGAAAACATAAGCATTTGAAGAGGATCTTGCCTCCACTTGAGACATGACCAGTAGACCACATTAGCATGGTCTATTTTTGTTAATACTCCTGGATCGATCTTACCCACTGTTCTAAAAGGCTCGCCGCAACAGCCGCCATGGCGCGCCGTGGCTTAAGGCTTGTGCCTCACGCCACGTTATGCCTGTGGCACGCCATGGCCCAATGTGCGGTCTTTTATGACACAATATTTGATTTTTCTTTACATTTTTAATGTCTTATTCCTAGTTTTGAATATATAACCTAATTTAAATTGTTTATTATCATTGAATTATCGAGTATAGTACAAAACATATGTTTTTATATATAATATTATATATGATATAAAAGTTTGCCGCCATAAGTCACGCCTTGATAAACATCGTGGCCTCGCCGTGGCTCCTAAGGCTTAAGGCTTGGCCTCGCCGCCACGCCACGCCTTACGCTATTTAGAACCTTGATCTTACCTGGGATCGCAAATCCCAAATTTGTCTATGAAGAGCGGATCTAATTGTATTAGTATCTATAATTGATTTCTTCTGTGTAATAATAATATCTCACTTGTGTCAAAATGTTCATGTATGTATATGTAAGGAAAATAGAACTGGAGAGCACTATTTATCATGCAGCCATTCCATATTTAACTTTTAACATCTTGTATAATATGCTTTGCTTTTTGATTTTGGCTACAATTCAGTACAAGATGGGATTCACCCTTGGGTCGCATTGCTGGATCTGATTACCACAACTGCATGCATCATGGTAAGCAAGGGTTTATGGATTCCAAGTAATTCAAGAACATCTTCTCCCTGAAACGATAGTGATACAAAGCTCACATTATTAAATCTTTCTTTAGTTACTT
This sequence comes from Saussurea involucrata, assembly GCA_033807775.1. Lineage (NCBI taxonomy): Eukaryota > Viridiplantae > Streptophyta > Magnoliopsida > Asterales > Asteraceae > Saussurea > Saussurea involucrata. Next base: position 166,163,348 of record CM066314.1, read on the forward strand.
CCATTGGCTTCTGGGATTAATGCATAAACCCTTCTGAAGTAATTGTTGTTGCAGGTGATGATGCAACAACAGAGAGCGAATATGTTGGTATGGATAGGAAATTTGATCTTACACCCTTCATTAAGTGGTGGGGACCCAACAAATCCCGTCAATCTGAATCTACTCATGGAAAGTCTTCAGAGGAAACAAATCATGGTAGTAGTTCTGAGGACATTGGAAGTGCACCAGAGTGGGTAACCCAACCCACTGAGCCCTATCAGTTGCCTCGTTTGGGTGGTGGAAAACAACAACATAAAAGGTCTTCAGTATCTGCCATGAGTATATTGTCAAGATCTCCAGCCTACAAACGCTTGCAAGAGAAAGCTTTAAAAAAGGAAGAAAAAGATGTCGAAAATGATGAGAATGAAAACAAAAATAGCATCAACAAAATGGATTACGGTAAGGCGGTTGAAAAAGCAGGTCATGAAGGATTTGGAGTTACATTAGGGATGGAAGCCGGAGAAGAATTGCCTCTTCAGAGAAATACATACCCGTTGGCTCCTTTCTTGTCTGCGCCACTTTTGACCAACTACAATACTATTGATCCACTCACAGACCCTATTCTTTGGTCATCCCTTGTCCCTTCTCTCCGCCCCAGATCTTCTCAGCCCATGGAGGTCAGAACTCATATTTATGTTTCTTTTGTTATATATACATCATATGCTTGTGGTTCTCTCCTTGATTGGCCTTTGTAAGAAACATATGACAGAAAATGTTAGATTTGTTAGCGTCACAAAAATGGATGGTGAAAAGCCCTAAAGTTCTCAATAGGTTATGTGTTGCAAGTAAATGGTTTGGTATTTATATATACATATAGCAGAAAAGAATTATGATATAATTCCTACATTAGGTATATAAAATAAATACTTGTAACTAGTATGCCCATATTATTCAAAGTTGTTATCATGTCTCCTTTCTCTCAAAACCATATGACATAGGTTTTACTTCAGATTTTGGCCTCAAAGTCTCCCTTTTTGCAATAAAGTTGAACCCAAAACGGGGATTTGGAAATTCCTAGCCTTAGTTTAAAGATTTAGCCATTTAGGCATTTGATACTCTTATAAAAAGTGATTTTCTCAATGCTCTTTTATTGGCCATGAAGATTACTAGCTGCCAAAGTTAACCTTGATAAATGGTTTATGCTTTTGTCCTTAAGAAATGAGAAGATGTTGATTTGTTCTTCTAACATGCAATGGCAATCTTAAAGTCTTGAATATTTATCATCAGGCTACAAAGACGGAAAGCAGTTCAGATTATACTTTCTTCCAACAGGAGGACTGTCTCCCTACATGACCCAGTTTGTCCAAATTCACTTGGGAAATCTGCAATACATTGCGAACGAGATCTACGGCAATCTCATAGTGCCTTAGAACAAGAAAATGTTGCCAGACGTGCTTGGTAGGTAATGAGATTAGTTTTGTTTTAAAGAAAGTGTAGGAATATATATATATATATATATATATATATATATATATATAAGTAGATGTGTAAAGGGGCACACACCGAAATGATATGATGATGTAAAGTAAAGTAAAGTAAAGTAAAGATTTTGAAAGATTTCAGAAGCTGTTGTATAGATCCTTTAAGTCTTGGTACACGAATAAGGGGTGTCCCAGTATACTTGATACTTATATTAGAGTTAGATGTACACGTCTCTATATACGGTCTTTTTCTTACATATATCTGGTAACGATAATTGTATTGAACTACAAACAGAAGAAATACATATGGATTCCAAAATATTGATAATAAGGGTGTGTTTTTTTTTTAAAAGATCTTATTTCCTCTGAAATCCTATTCGGTCAGACAAATGGTCTTTAAAGACCGTTTTTATTTTTTTTATAAAAACAGATCTTAAAACCTCTGTTTGCCTCTTATTTCACAAGAGACAAGTATATGTCTTAAAATCTCTGTTTGTGCCCTCAGCCTCCCTGTATCTTTGGCAAACAACCAAGGCAACGAAATCGACGGTCTGAGAAGAAATGTCAACGAAATCGACGGTCTGAGTTGCCATTAATGAAAGGATGGAAATATGGAAGAAGAAGAAGAAAAGAGAAGAAAGGAAGAAAAAGAGGATGAGGAAAAGAAATTAGAGAAGAAAGGAAGATGATAGAAGAAAAAAGGAAAAAAATGAAGAAGAAAAGAAAAAGATGTGGTGAAATGATGATAGCTGGTCTCTTCGAAGAAGATGACAAGAGGGGAAGTGGGGCTTTTTTAACCATTGACTTTCTTATATAATAATATAATATATGATATATATAATTGTTATCTTAATTATTTTATACAAATAATATAAGAGCATCTTCAATAGGTTTGTTATAATTTTTCTAAAATAGAGAATCAAAAGTTAAAATCTTTAAAAAGAGTTATATTCATCTCCAACAGCTTTGCTATTTTAGAGATTTTAACACAAATTATATTATATAATATTCTTTAATTTATATTTCTAATACACTTTAATTTTTTTAATATAAAATAATAAAAGAATTATGTTATTGGTGAGTTGAATAAAATAATTATTTCTCTCTCCTACCTATTTAGAGAATTATAGAGATTTCTCCATTAATCTTTATTTTAGCAAACAAGATAGCAATGCTTTTAGAGAAAAATAGAGAGTAAAATATGGCTAGTTTAAGAGAAGAAATTGCGACACATTTGATGCAAAATTAACATTGATTTTAGTTGTTATGACTTATGAGACTTGAATGAATTAACATTTGATGGTTCATGTTTTCTATTGTGTTTGAATGAATGGACGTATTTCATTTGAATTTTTGAATGTGCAAGAAATATATAGTAGTATAATTCAATTATAATGAATTGATGTTTTTATAAATTCAACGGTATAACATTTTGAGGCATAAAATCGATAATTATACATATTTAAATGTTTATTAGTTACAAAAACAAACAGTGTTATGATTCAGATTCAGACGTTTCAATTTACAAAAACAAACAGTCTTATGATTCTGATTTAGATTCAGACGTTTCAATTTACAAAAACAAACAGTCTTGTTGATTCAGATTCAGACTTCAGACGTTACAAAAAACAAACAGTCTTATGATTCAGATTTCAGACTTCAGCACCACCTCTTATAAAACAGAAATGAAATAAGACTTCAGACTTCAGACCTCTTAAAAAACAAACAACACCTAAGATTTGTAGTAGTACAAGTTATAGTGTTTGACACTTCAATAGTATTGCGGTATAACTAGTCAAAGCAAAGCTATGATGAATCGTCGTCGTGGTCACAGCGAGCACTAATGACTGGTTATTTATTTGATTTGGTAGTGATAACTGTGAATAGAGATGGACATCATTGATCGGTTTTGAGAAACCGGTTACAAGTCAACCAATAAGCAAGTAATTTTTTAAGCGCTTTAATAAGAGCATCTAAGGTAAAGATGGTTTTCTTGGAGCTACTTAGTAGATAGGTTCACTGATCTTTTATTTGATACACATTTTTTCAAGAACTTAATTTCTCGTCTTGGTTCTTGTTTCATTCTTATTCTTTCATCTATTTTGTCTTAATTTATAAATTTAATCATAAAATATGTAAATTAATATTATTATTATATTTAATAATCTTAAAATATATTTATCAATTTTGAAGCATTGGTTATTTTCTTGGGGAGCTTTTTTATACGGATTGAATTTTATATATTTCGTTTTAAGGAGTATAATTTATAAATAATAAATAAATTTATATAATTATCCGTAAATAAAATAAAGTAAAATATACATATTCATTTTCATATTTATATTTAATAAATTTAACATATTTTTTAGGAATATAAAACTATTGAAATTGTTGCAAACATATCCAATAAGAGGAAGGTTCAAACGAGAACGCTAATCTATTTAAAAAAACACGAGAACGACCATCCATGTACATAATTATATGTGATTTTACACTAACCGCAAAAAACTGGACGCAGACGACTTTGGCCACGACTTAAAAGTCGCGTTGCAAGTCGCGTGAATCATATATGATTTTGTACGTGAATCATGTATGATTTTGTACATGGACGGCCATTCTCGTGTTTTATTAAATAGTTAGCGTTCTCGTTTGAACTCATCTCTATCTAATAATATATGTAATAAAAATGATATACGTGGAAATTAATGATTGAAGCACTCGGAGAATGCATCGTAGTAGAGAATAATCAAAGTTGCATTACTTGGAAAGTATGAATACATTAGGGAATCAAATATCACATCACTTGTAAACAACCAAAAGTGTAAACAACCAAAATGCAAGACATAAGAAAATAAAAGATCACATAAAAATGTAAATATTACAAATCATATATTTCTTTGATGTTGAGCTTCAGTAATCAGTCGGTTTAAAAAATTGGATGATAGACAAACATTATAAGAAGACACTTAGTCAATTGATAAAACCTTTATGAATAGAGATCAACTGATAAGCAATTATCAGTTGATAGAACATTTCATTCGACAGATGATCAAAGGTTGTCAATCAAATGAAGTCTGGAGTTAAAATTATATGATGATGCAAATCATTCAAGATTAACATAAAAGTGTTCAACATCTGATGAAGATATCATATGGAAGCCTACCCCTAATCAACCTATGCTAATTAGTGCCAGCTGTTCCTGTCCAACAAATGATGCCTTGACAAATGGACCATCATCAGCTAAAGATGTCATTACCTAAAGGTCCACCAGTTGAAGGATGATCTCTCGATAATACTCTTGCTAAAGATGTGTGTCCCCATAAGGGACAATGAGCACAATGTTACAATCTAACATACCAACCCAAAAGTGTTTTTTTTCTCTTTTGTCAATCCAAAAAGCACAATCAACTTACTTACCATTTAATGCGACATTGTTTACATGTGGCATACTTTGTGATAGGGTTAATTTATTAACCCTATTTCTAGTCTTTTTATTAACTTTTTATCTTATTTTAATTGCTAAAAAACCCATTTTGAGTCACTTTTGTGTAAAATCCATGCATTGATCATAATTCACATTTTAAGCATGTTTTACATAATTTGGAAGTTAATTTGATGTTTAAAATAATTTTTGCAGATTGATGAAATCCTACAGCTTTCTGGAGGATTTAGCAGAAGTTGAATTCAAAGCTGTGGAGTACTGTAGGAGTAAGCAGTGGGCCTTTTTGTTGTTGTTTGGGCCGAAGTTGCTGTTTTGGGCCTAGATCTGCTGTTGGGCTAAGGAAATTATATGGGCGAATTTGGAAGCTACAAATCATATTTTGAAGACTTTTTGAAAGTAGCTTATTTAGGATACTTAAACTTTTTATGGCTTGTTAAATACTCTTTAGTTTTTAAAGTTTCCTTAGCACACTTTGACTTTTGTGGTTGCTTTGGCACCAAGTATTTCTCTTCCTATAAATAGGGATGTCTTTTGTTAGTTTTAATGACCACTTCCAAGAATTATATTCTTGTTCCATCTTTAGTTCTCTAGTTTGATTCTCTTGTTACTTTTAGTATGAAGTAATTGTAATGGTTTGAAGCTTTCGGTTTGGAATTAATCTAAGTATCTTAAATCTCACTTTCTTGTCTTTGGTTTCTACAATCTTTCTTTTTAGTTACATTTGGAAAATTAATACAAGGAAACAAACTTGATTTTATAATCAACTTGTGACTTGAGATTAATTTTCTTTGTTGGCATTTTCAAAATTTCAAGACAAGCAAAGTTCGTTTTCAAGTATTTCACTTTTTGGTTAATTATTTGGAGTTAATTTATTCTTGTGGTGATATTTTGGATTTCATCCTTCTAAAAACCCAAGAATTTGTTCCCTCATAATTAACAAACCGTTTTCTAATAATTTCCAAGGTTAAAAATCGTTTTTGAGACGTAACTTGCTCGACAAGTTTCATAACTTGGCGCCCAAGTTACCTAATTTCTTAGGACTTTAACTTCATTAACTGCTTTAATTTCTACCTTTCTGTAATTTACATTCGTGTCCTTTAATTTCTTGCACTTTAATTTCTGCAATTTTCCATTTCAGTACTTACATTTCTGCAATTTACTTTTTTGTTATTTACTTTCCTGCAATTTACTTTTCTGCAATGTTATTTACATTTCTTACACCATTCGAAAGATTAATCCGAGCAATGATGGGCTAATCGCCTTAGTTTGGGGTGTAAGGCAAAGTTGAGACCGAAATCGGTGTGAAAGTTGAGACGTGTATTTATATAACACTGTTATCTAACTATTTGTTTCAGGTGATTACTGTTTCATTGAAGATCATACTAAATTAATTGACGACTAATTTTGTATGTGAAAATGCATTAACTTTCAGAGTTAAGATAAATAACAAAACCTGAGATAATAAGAGATGGCTACAAATAGCTTTAGTATCTGACAAATGTTATACTCTTACGGTGTAGGATAGTAACATTGTGTTGTAATAGGATTCACGAGGTCTAATATAATTGATATCGTATCGATAGCACGCTAGCCTATGTGTACTCTTGGGAGACCATCTGACCCGATAGTTGATACTGTGATAATCCTATTTATATAGGATTATCCAGGTGTTTATTTCATCTTTTAACCGGATCACTTATTTTTGTCTTAACAAAACCTTGCACCCTGTGCTTTTTATCCCTTATTGATATTTCTAGTTGTTAACCCACAAAACAAACCACTCAAATCTGTTTTCGAATTCGCCATCTGAACTCAGTTTTTAAAGATTGGACTTTTTGAAAAGCTTTCACAACTTTTCCCTGTGGATCGATATCTGGTTCTTTTACCATTATTACTTGTTACGAGACAATAGTAGTTCAAGGTGTATACTTGCACTGAGTTCTATTTTAAGTGAATCTCTAAGGTTGCATAAATCTGACAACAAGCTTTTGGCGCTGTTGCCGGGGATTACACGCTGAAAGATTTTCATTTTAAAGTAAAGTTTGTAAACTCTGATTTTTCTACCACCTTTTTGAAAACCAGTGCATGCCCAGACTCTCACGTGGACAAATTTTTCAATTTGATCCGGAAATTGAACGAACTTTTCGACAAAGAAGGAAAGCACAAAGAGCTGTTTCAGCTCTTGCTTCTTCAATGATGTCTGAAAACGAGTACACTTCGGACGAAGGGGAAAATAGCTTCGAGTTTGGACCGGAAGGAAACCCCAACATAAATCTTGAAAATCTTGAAAATCCCGAAAATAGAAATCCAGAAAATAGAAACCCCGAAAATAGAAATCCTGAAAATAGGTGAATTCATAATCTTGAAGATGAGGAACAAAACATTTTCAGGCTCGCAAACTCTAAAAATGGAGGCATTATGGCTTATGTTGTTCCTGTTTTAAATCAATTACATTCGGGAATACTTAAACCTACTCTGGAAACTCACCATTTTGAACTTAAGCCGATAATGTTTCATATGCTCCAAATCAACGGCCAGTACGCTGGTTTGGCAGCAGAAGATCCTCATTCTCACTTACGGTCTTTCATGGAAATTACAGACTCTTTTAAGCTACCTGGTGTATAGGACGATGCTCTAAAATTAAAACTTTTTCCATACTCCCTAAGGGATAGAGCAAGGTCCTGGTACAACTCGTTGAAACCAGCTTCTATAATTACATGGAACCAAATGGCAGAAAAATTTCTAAGAAAATATTTTACGCCCACGAGGAATGCTAAGTCCAGAAATGAAATCTGTACTTTTAGACAAATGGACAATGAAACAGTTCCTGATGCATAGGATAGGTTTAAAGAGTTGTTAAGAAAATGCCCTCACCATGGCATTCCGTACTGCATTAAGCTAGAGACATTTTACAGTGGTTTAGACATCGCTGCAAAACAAATGCTTGATGCTACTGCAAGCGGATCTTTCACAGCTTGTACCTACAATGAAGGTTATGAAATCCTCGAAAAGATTTCTAACAACAATGGAGAGTGGTCTGATCCACGTGCACTGCCTACTAAAAGAACAACAGGGATACCAAATTTAGATTCTTATTCAACATTAACTGCACAGCTGGCCAATATGGCTACTCTAATTCAAAATCTAGCCACACTTGTCCAGGCTAATGCTGCTACAGCTATCCCTGCTGCTCTACCAGTACAATGTACTTTTTGTGGAGATGGACACTCTTTTGAAAATTGTCCAAGCAATCCTGAGCAAGTAAACTATGTCCATAACAACAACAAAGGAGGACCTTTCTCTCAGACTTATAACCCTGAGTGGACGAATCATCCAATTTTTTCATGGCATAGTCCTGCTCAAAACACAGCAATGCAAAGGCCACACGGACAATCTAACTCCCAAGGACAGTCCAATTTTCAACAAAGAACTCACAATAACCAACAGTCTAATTTCCAAAATCGAGCATCTTCTTTCCAAAACAACAAGCCCAATCAACAGGCTGAATCATCTACTTCTTTGGAAGCAATGATGAAAGGGTTCATGACCCAAACTCAAGCCTCAATTAAAAATCTTGAAACTTAGATGGTGAAATGGCTTTGGAAATGAAGAAAAGACTAGTAGGAACTCTTCCTAGTGATACCGAAATTCCACACCGAGATGGAAAAGAACAGATTAAGGTTGTGACATTAAGAAGTGGAAGGACACCAATTTTCAAATATGTCCTAGAAACACTGTTTAAGACACAACGAACAAGAATTGATAAAAAGGATTTACGAGCCTTCCGTTATGAGAAATTTAGAGTCATAGAGCTTCTGCTGAGCTCAACAGAGCTTCTGTAAGCCTGATCCTCTATAACTGCAAAATCTCATGAGGGAACTCTATCGATCATCTTCAAAGTTCTCTTTAAGAATTCGCACGTGCAAATACACACAAAAGGTTACTGGAAGAAAGTCTTTTGGGTCGAAGAGCTCACTCCAACAAAGAGTCTCTGTCGCCCAACCTAGACAATCAAACAATAAGCATCTCGCACAGAATCTTTTCCAAAACAGTTTTCTAGGTCAAAACTTTCCAAATATGTCCTAAAAACAGTTTGTAAAACAGTGAAAACCTTGGATGATCAAAAAGTTTTATAAATTTTTAGTTATGAGAAATTCCAACTCATAGAGCTTCTGCTGGCTCTGACAGAGCTTCAAAACCTCTGTGAATGCAATTTCTGCACTAAAATTTATCGATCCTCTCCAATGCTTCTTCAAACGTTTTTGGTAAAGGTACAAGCGAAGAGGAGACAAAAAGAGCAAGTCTCAGACCACAGAGCTCATTCCACTATAGAGCTTCTGTCATTTCTGATACTTGGCTTTTTAGGGAAATTCTGTAACAATACATATTTTCTACTGCGAGTAACAGTTATCTGAAAGAGGAAAGACCTACGCGCCTAGCATTAATGGGCCGCACACGCCATCTAATCGTGCTCTGACACTGATGACATGGCACTATTTGATTGGGCGTACATGGCACACGTTCTCCTGGAAAGTTGAACCAGCCAAATACACTCGATTGCGGACCCCAAATATTATTAACTTTCACCTATTTATCCTTTCAGATTCTACCATATCTCTTCAGTATAAAACCCAACTTACCATTCCTTCTCAAACTTTACGAACTTTCTCTCTTCATAACCTCCGGCGAACCCTTGCAAAACCTGCAACCTCTTTTTATCTACTCTCATTCTTCCAGATTATCGAAATGGCTTCCACCTCCAACGTTCCGAAGAACTCCCCTGCTCATTCTGAGCATTCCCAAAACCCAGATATGGCCGGAAACCTAGAACAGGATAACTCCGGCGATGAAGCAAATTTTGAACCTACAACCCATCTTCTAAACTTCATCGCTCAAGAACATTTTGAGCAGGTTCTACCCTTAAAATCCAACAACTATTACCTTGTACCCTCCAAAACTGCTTTTGGGGAAAATCATGCCATACTTCTTCACATCTTGGAAAACCATTACCTCAAGCCTCTATTAACCAAAACCGTCAGTAAAATCCCTGCCAAGTATCTCAACCAATTTTGGCAAAGCAGCAGATTCGACCCTGAAGACAGACAAATCAAGGGCTATATCTCCAAACCAGACAAATCCGAGCACTTGGAACTCAAGTTCAACAGAACAATGTTCTCTCTGGAGTTTAGTCTACCCACCAGAGGTCTACTAGGGATAAAGACATATGCAGAGGAACCTACAGATACTGAACTCTGCAGGTTTGTTGAAATGTTAGGGTATAACACAACCCTAAGGAAAAGAAATGATTTCAGAAGAAATCGATTACCCCCTATATGGAATACTCTTTTTTCCATTCTTAACAGGTGCCTAACTGGGAAAGTGGGTAGTCCAGACCAGTCTTCTCATCAAATCTTGGCCATAATGTACGGGGTATATTATGACCTACCTCTGGACTACGCCACCCTCATGATGCAGGAAATGGTAAACACCATCGACCGCAGAATCTCTACCCAGAAGGCCAAAGGAAGATCAAAAGAAACTCTCCCTCCTCTGCAATATCAGCGTATTTTGGGTGTTCTTCTAGAACCTCTGTTACTTCTACAAAAATGTCCCATGGAGGGAACAACTGCTAGAATGTATGCCATGACGAAGAACTCTCCAACAGAGCATGAAGATAAATATCCGTTCTGCAGACCTCTGCCAACCAAACTTCTGGAATATGCAACTGACGAAACCCTTAAGTTAGATTACATACGCGATCATAGGACTCCAGAACCGAGTTCTATGACACCCCCGCGTCTAGGTGTCCCATTAGGAACTAGGGTTGTAGAAAGGATGACAGATGAGCAATGGGCTGCAGCTTTGGCCAAACATCAGCTTGTACAGGCCAACTTTCAAGCTCAGAGGGAAGCGATTCTCTCCCCTGCAACAAAGAAAAAATCCTCTGCCAAGAAGAAGAAGAAGAAAACCCATAAGAAAACTACAGAGGACACCTCTACCTCTGCTGCTCAACTATCCCCTCCTCATGCAACAGAGGTTGGATCATCTGCTCCTCCCCCTCCTCCAAAAGAAAAGAAGAAACGAAAACATAAGTCTTCTGAGGAGGATGTCCCCAAACCAAAGAAAAGGAAGAGCAAGAAGAAATCCAAAAAGCCCCCTACTCCTCTGCGAACCATTGCAGAGGATACGGAAATGGTCGAAGAAACCAATGAACAACCTCTACTCTCTCCTTCACCTATCCACTATTCAGAAGATCAAGGCGACTTCTCTGCCTTCCTCCAACAACCCAGAATTGCTGACTCCCTAGATACTTCTGGCTGGAACGCAGAAGCCCTCTCCAATCAATCAACAGAAGCTCCAAACTTCAGAATCTCTTCTGACTTGGAAGAGGATGACCAAACTCCTCAAAATATTCAGATTGAAACGCCAGAAGTACTACAGAACCCCTTTCTCAAAAGAGGATTTGATGTCCTAAGAGCAAGTCCAGAGGATCATGTTAAAACCCCACATTTCACAGTTGCAGAAGTGGATTCTGATGAAGAAGAAGCTGAACAAGTAGACGAAGGACCTCTGCATCCCCATGTACGTCAATTAATTGGCTCTCATCTAATGTATGACTCTTTACTCACTGGGGCATAAGCATCCACAGAAGTTAGGATAGAAAAAGAGGTTGAGACTATAGATGGAGAAGAAGTGGTTGGATGCTCCATAGAAGCAGAAGCTAGAACTGATGCCTGGAATAGAAGAGGCACACTCCCACAACCAACTCCCAGTGCACCCCACATGTCTATTACCGCCAGTCTAGTGGCAGAAGGTAATATTGAACAAGAGCAGCACGGCTCGACCCCAACCCAAACTGATCGGGCAGAGGTAACCCTTTCTACCTCTGTGCCAATCTTAGCCGGGGAAACCATTCCAGGGGAGTCCTCTCTAAAGTACTTGCCCTTAGTAAGTGATCAATTGCCCCAGATCACAACAGAAATCCCAACAGAGGAATTTGTTTCCTCTGACACGCACACACACGTAAGTCCAAAAGGCCCTTTAGAGGGGCCTATAGTGCACTAAGACGCAGGGATTCTAGACAAATCCCCAAGTCAACTTGAGGATACTCTTGTACCCACCTCTGGAGTGGATCAAGACAATGTCCTTTGTTAGAGCATTATTGTATTCAAGATTTACTGTAAAGTCAATGTACTGCATTAGTCCATACTGTATTGCTTTGCCTTTATACCTTGTATGTTACGGGTATAAATAGGCTTGTCTAGTTCAATAGTTAGATAACAATCAACAAATCTAGAACACTTGTAGCATTATGTCATTTGTACTCATTGATCAATATATGGATGACAAGTTTGCACTCTAGATTTTCTCTCTATATTTGATTGCTAGATTCTGGGTTTATCAATTGGTATCAGAACTAAACAGAAAATTCAAGCAGATCAAATACCAAATTGAATTTTTTTACACTGTAGCTGAAGATTTCGGATCCTTCATCGAATACTATTCATGATGATTCCTGATCATTCTTCGTTCACTGTTCATCTTGGATTCATCATGTCTATCATTTGTTGAGTTTTTGGATTGATCCTTGACATTTCTGGACTCGAATTACACCCCTGAGCATCTTTAATTCTTGGATTTCTACCAAATTCCATAAGAATCACATCGATTTTGATCATTTTTATAAAGTTTGTTCGAAAACCCTATTCTACTGTTTTTGGATCTTAATTTGATTAAATCGATTGAATTAGGATTTGTGATCAATTTGAAAAGTGTGTGGAATTTGATTTCGAACAAATCTGTGCAAATTTCATAACAATTGATCAAGAATTGAAGAAGTTATGGCTGAATCTGTGATTTTCGAGTTCGAAGTGAAGGTTTCGGATTGTTCTTGATGGTTTCGGATCATTCATAGATGGTTTCGGATCCTTCTTCAATTACTGTTGGTTTCGAATCATTCATCATTTACTGTTGGTTTTGGATCCTTCATTGTTTACTGTAGCTTGTTTAAGTTTTTGTTTCGGATCCTTATACATTCGAAATCTGTTGGTTTCGAACCCTTCTTGGTCCGAAATCCATTGGTTTCGAACCCTTCTTGGTCCGAATCCATTGGTTTCGAACCCTTCTTGGTCCTAATCCATTGATTTCGAATCCTTCTTGATCCGAATTCGTGTTGTTTAAAAAAAATGTTTTTTGAGAAAAAAATTTATTCCGAAATTTTTTCTATAGTGTTTTTCATACACTTTAAGAGCTTTTCAAGAAAAAAATTTATATAATTTTTTAGTGTATTTCATACACTTTCTGCTTGATTTTCTGAAAGATAAATATCTAGCAATTCCAAAGAGAGAAATGGCTTTGAAGCAAACTATTATAACAGAAATACCTCCAACTCCACAAGTTTTTGTTAAATCAAATAATGAAATTTTGCAACAAGTTCTTATAACAGAAATACCTTCAACACCACAAACTTTTGTTAAATCTAATAATGAAAGTTTGAAGCAAACTATTGTTAAATCCAGTGGTGAAGGTTTGAAGCAAAATTTTGTTAAACCTAATACTTCAAATCCTTCATTTCCTGTTTTAAATAAAGCATTGGAGGAAGAAAATGTTGATCTAAAGAGACAAATTTTAGACATTTCTTCTTCAAATGCTAAACTTAATAAAAGAATTACTAATCTTGAAGTATATATTGCAGGTCTTGAAACAAAGAAAGACAACTCAAGTCTGCACGATCAAATCAAGAAACTTCAAGAGAAAGTAACAACTCTTCAAAGTGAAAATGCTGATATGAAGAGTAGAGAAATCGAGAGAGAGAAGGGGAACTCATATTTACAAGATCAAATAAAAAGAGTTCAAGAGAAAAGAACAACGTTGGAAGGTGAAAACGTTGAATTGAAGAAAAAGCTTTCAGAACGTGAAAGAGAGTCACTTTCTTCAATGAAAGTTCTTAAAGAAAAGGAAGTAATTGAGCTGAAATGTATAAAACTTTCAAAACAAGTTTCTGACTTTGAGAAAGTTTTATTTTTAGAAAAAGAGAAGCTCGAAAAAGAAAGAGATGTTTTTGAAACTGAACGCAAATCTTTTGAGATTAAAAGTTCTAAGCTTTCCGTGAAAATCTCCGAATTGGAAAATGTTTTAGAAAAGGAAAGAAAAGATTTCACGAAAAAGAAAAATCTCTTTGAAAAGGAAAGTAAAACCCTTAAAAAGAAAAATATGGAAATTTTTAAAGAGATTACTGATAACAGAAAGTTTTTGGAAAAAGATTTTGAATCGGAACGCGAATATTTTGAAGATGCGATTCTTAATCTTACCAAAAGATTATCTGGTTTATCAGCTGATATTATGAAGGATCAATTGATCAAATCTGATCTCCAAAAGAAATTTGATCTAATTTCTAAAGAGAAAAATGTTTTGATAAATAAAGTCAAAGAACTTGAAGACATCATTTTTAAATTTGATGTCTCAAAGCAGCCCAGTCATGATACTATCTTTCAGACTCCATTTGTTAAATCAAATGATTCTGAATACTCTTTTAAAACTGCTTCAAGTTCAAGTTTTAAAAACATTCCTTCTAAACAATTTAATAGATCAACTGATTTCTCAAAAGATCAGATTCGTTCTACAAATCTCTTCTATAATCCTCTGCTTGATAAATCAGATAACAAACCAAAAGTGCCTAAAGTTAATACTTCCAAACCTGAAGAAGTTCCAGTCTTCAAGAAGGTGAAGATGGAATGGAGAGTCAAAGGCACAACAATTCCAAAGAAAGATGTGCCAAAATCATCTGTTTCCACATCAAAGGCCAAAAAGAACAAGACGCCGAAAGGTAAATCTTCTGCTAAACCTAATCCTATTCATTCCGCAAATCATCTGATTAGGTTGGCACAAAAGAAAATCTGTTGTTCTTACTGTGGATCAAATGATTTTGTACATAAAGATTATACTTCTTATTGGTACGGTACTTACAGTATTCCTTTTAAGAAATCTACACCTAACACACTAGGACCCAAGTGCCGCTGGGTACCAAAATCTGCTTAATCTGTTTTGCAGGTTCATCATGTGTTGTGCTGATTTGGAAATATATATACCACACACATGACTGAAAACAGAAGAGAAGCGGTGAATCTTTTTTAAGAAGAGTACTTGTGCCATTAAGGGGGAGTAAAGAGTTAATGGTTTCTAAACACATCAGTTTAGAACCCGGATTTCAACGTCTATGGCTTCTAAACATCTCAGTTTAGAACTCGTGCTTCAACGACTATGGCTTCTGAACAATTCAGTTCAGAACCCGTACTTCAAAGACTAAAATTTCTAAACAAATCAGTTTAGAACTCATACTTCTCAGGTGATATCCTTAATTGTCACATCTTTTTGTTTCAAGGAACAAGTGGTGAAAGGTAACATTGCATTATGTTTTATCTCTACTGCTTTGAATGTTTGAACCTTCACAAATTTAATTCAATGAAATGAAATTTTTCAATTTTCATTCAATGAATAAAATGTGTGTCAAGGATGATTTTTCAAGCAATTTTGTATTATCTGAGTTATATTTGTTTCATCTTTCACTCCTGAAATAAATTGAAAGGTCAGCAAAACATGAATGAAGTTATGCTGAATACTCAAAATTATGGAATTCTGCACTTATATAGAATATAATGCTCATAAAGCCTAAATGTCAAAATGATGGATGGAAACAAAAATATGGGAGAAGCACTATGTTTTAGAACCAAGTGATTGAGATGAATCAAGTAAACAAATAAAAATCTTTTAGTTTGAAAGTTTGTGCCTGTGGCCTTTCTGGTTTGGGAGAGTAAGTCCTAAGGGGTGCTCGACACCTAGTCCCTAAGACCAACTGGTCTGGGATCGGCTGACCCAAATCCTGCTATAGAACCAGATAGAAAGCCATGTTCTACTGGTACAAATGAGTTTAAGATATATCGATGTGGCCTTTCTGGTTTGGGAAAGTAAGTTCTAAGGGGTGCTCGACACCTAGCACCTAAGGCCAACTGGTCTGGGATCCGCTGACCCAAATCCTGCTATAGAACCAGATAGAAAGCCATGTTTAACGATGTATCTTATTCTTACTAAACTTTTTGATTAAAAGATGCCAATGTGCACAAATTAAAAGATGCCAATGAGCACAAAATCAAAAGATGCCAATGAGCACAAAATTAAAAGATGCCAATGTGCACAAAATCAAAAGATGCCAATGAGCACACATCTCTTGAAACTTGGGGAAAATACAAAGTCGCGATAAACCCGTAAATTTGTGAAAATCCTGATTTTGGACAAAGTGTGAGTAGAGCAATGTATTCTTATATGTTTTAGAATTGCATATGCTTGAAGCTAATCATATTTCGCATGCTAGCACACCAAATAGATTTAATAAAGGGGTTGAAACTGAACATTTTTAACTTGATATGCAATGATGTCTTGTTCTTGAATCCAAACACATGCATTTGATTTCATTTGATTGAAAAATCTGTTAAATTTCATTAAGTTGGATTTCTTTTGTAAAGCTTTCAAATGATGAAATGTTAGTAGTTATAAAATGTAGTTCAATGAATTTTATATTCCTTGTATAAATGTTTTCATTAATGCACTGTATTTGAAATGAATATTTTTAATGAAATATATGCATACTTTCAGGGGGAGAAAACAAATTGCTCCAGAATTCTTATTTTGAGGGGGAGCAAGGTTATTCATTAAGGAGAAGATTGTTAGTAATACTCAGAGATGCGACTGAAATTGAAAAAGGTTTTCGATGATCATGATGCTCACTATCATCGAAAAAGGGGGAGAAATGTTTAATTCAATTTCATGTCGAAGCAAAGAGATGAAGATACTAAGTTCAAGAAATCATTCAAAATACAAGAAATATTGGTTTTGAATCTTGTGAAGTCAGAAATGTTGCTGAATTTGGTTATCTTAGTTCTGAGCGTTTCGGAATGTGCTTACACCTAAAAGTTCAACAATGTGGATGGTTTCGCATTTCTCTATTCCTATCTCAAATGGTTTCGGATTCCATTTATTCAGATTTGGCATGGTTTCGCATCCTTCATGATACGAATTCTCATGGTTTCGGACCCAACTTGATTCGACTTCCGTTGGTTTCGTACTTGCCTTGATCCGGATTCCTTGATTTCGCACCCAACATGATACGGAATCCATGGTTTCGCACCCAACATGATACGGAATCCATAGTTTCGCACCCAACATGATACGGAATCCATGGTTTCGCACCCAACTTGATATGAAACGCATGGTTTCGCATCCTCTTGTATCCGAATTCTATGATTTCGCATCCTTCTTGGTCCGTGATCTGATGGTTTCGCATTCTACTAATCCAAATTCTCTTGATTTCGGATCTGTCTACATCCAAATTGATGGTTTCGGATCCTTTTAATATGAGAAAGTTAATATGAGAACTAAGGTTCTTGCATCAAGAAGGATACGAGAAGTTACTGTTTGTCAAAGACTGATAATGCTACAAAGACCTGTTTTCATGTACAAGACTTGAAGATGGTTTGATAGAGTGTCTGTTTGAGAAGATTGACTTTACAAAGAGCTGAAGACTGCTGTCATATTTTTTAAATCTTGAATCCAAAGGGGGAGATTGTTAGAGCATTATTGTATTCAAGATTTACTGTAAAGTCAATGTACTGCATTAGTCCATACTGTATTGCTTTGCCTTTATACCTTGTATGTTACGGGTATAAATAGGCTTGTCTAGTTCAATAGTTAGATAACAATCAACAAATCTAGAACACTTGTAGCATTATGTCATTTGTACTCATTGATCAATATATGGATGACAAGTTTGCACTCTAGATTTTCTCTCTATATTTGATTGCTAGATTCTGGGTTTATCATCCTTAACGGAACCTCTATAGAGTCTGAACCTGAAAAAGCCTCTGCTCGAGGATTAGAGGGAAGTCCTTCCGCTCTCAACATACAAACAGGAGCGATAGAAGGCGTCTCAGGAACAGAGACACACTCTGGGGATGAATGTGTTCCCCCAGAGGTTACACCAAGTCCACATGTATCAAGGGATGAGTTCCAAATCCTTATCACCTTTGTGGACAACACATTGAAAGAGTTGAAAAGCTCTTTTGATTCTTTTGCAGGCACAACCTCAAGGGCCTTAAACGAAATGAACACCAAAATGGACAACTTGTCCACATAGGTGCAAATTGCTCTAGCCCAGATGAGAACTGCTGCGACAACCTCTGCCACATCTGCTGCTGCTGAGTTTGAGAAGGCCACAACCTCTGCCTTCCAAACTTATGTCAAAGAACTCATGGCTCAACTCAAAGATCAAGCCTCCACCCCCAAGGGCCTTACTCCTGAAGATTTAAAGAAGGCCCTCGAGCAAGTCCAAGAGCAAACAACAGAAGCAACTCTGGCCATGAAGCCCTCAGATTATATGACCAGAGCTCAGCTGACAGAGCTTGGGCAAAGAATACTTGATCAAATGACAGAATTCATCCGAGCCTTCACTGCCGCAAACGCCAATTATGTCAAGGATTTTCAGAGGAGCGTCGGCAGAATGCGCTATAACACAGAAGCAGAGCTCCACACTCTTCTTGGTCTCTGTGATGACGTATGCGCAAAACTCATAGCCGCAGGTGCAACTCCACCGAAAAAGCCTGAAACATCGTGCAGAGCAGAGGGTACCAAAAACAAGGGTCAGGATGGCTCTGATGAGGACTCTGACGATTCATCAGATCATCCTGAGGGGGAGAAACAAAGGGAAGAAGCTGCAAACAAAGGTCTACCAGAACCACCATTATCAGCAGAACCCCTAAACCAAGTTCCCCAAACTCAAACCCAAGGAGGAAACCAACAACAGACCACAGAGACAACAACCACCTCTGTGGAAATACTCTCTGAAGAAACCCCAATCGCAACCCAAGTACCTAAAACCAACCAAGATCAACAACAGAAGACCACAGAGGCAACACCCACCTCTGTGGAAACAACCTCTGTATTCGGAGCAGATGTCCCAACCCGTGAAGAATTCCAAATCCTAACATCCTCCGAAGAAGATCAACCATCCCAATCACCAAAACCAAAATCACCAGAAGAACTCCCCTCTCCAACACCAAAAACACCAGAAGCTGCAACAACAAAACCCCCATCTCCCACACCCAAAACCAGAACCAAAACCATTGCTCACAAAAGAAAACATCTGAGCAAAACCACAGAAGCCTCACCAACCAAGTCTCTGAACAAACCAATCTCACCAACAAAGTCCTCAGAAACACAAGTGTCAAAACCAACAGAGGCAAACCCCAAAACTAAAGAAGTTCCCTCAGAAATCCAAAAGGCAAAGCCAACAGAAGCAATCCCATCTTTGCAAGAATATCAACAGCCGAAGCCAAAAGACAAAGTCAAAGGGATAATGACAGAGGAACCCAAGAAGAAGAAGCCAAAGCATCAACCAACAGAGAAATTGATGAAGAGCTCATTCGACGCATATGTGACACCAAATCCAGAAGAAGAAGATTGGGCTTTCGGTGTTACTCCTCTGTTAAATATACCCGTTCTGGATCCTAAGGCAAAAGCCACAGAGGATCGAGTGACCTAAATAAAGAAGCAAATGGATGCTCTGCGCAGGCCCATGCCTCCACCCGGTACACCTCCTCCACAGATGGAAGAGGTAGTATACAGATATCTGTACAACAGAAGTGCCAGAGATCTTCTGCCAACAACCATTCAAGATCCCAACTTTCAAGCTGACCTCGAAAACATCTTTCACAAGAACCACTCCCAAGCCAAAATACCAAGTCTTCTCAGAGTCCAAAATCGACAAAGTCATATACTGTAAGTTCTCTCAAACCAGAACCACACCTAAGGTTTCCTATAACATCTATAAGGTCAAAAGGGAGGACAGAAGCGTTACCCAATTCTCAGATGCTGATCTGAGAAATCTAAGTCCCTACGACCTACCCGACCTTCTGCACTGGACCAAAGAAAACTACACAACATACGCAAATCGAAGGGCATACAGGGTGCTAAGGAAAGCCACGAGAGAGAAACTTCTGCTATACAGCCTAGTCGACTTTCAATTAGGACGAGATCTCGGAGTGAGAAACTTGAATCTTCGACCACCAGAAGACGACTGCCCATCCTCTGCCATACCAAACTCGATTATTACATCTCCAAGAGTTGGGCTAGTTTATCAAGATCCTGCTGGGAAGTCAAGATTGTTCGTAGAAATGGACTGTCAGAAGTATGCAACAACTACTTTGACAGAGTTCAGAGCAAGCCTTGTTGAGCCTGGTAATTGAAAGAAGTTTTATGTATATAATATATATATATATATATGTAAATATATATATATATATATATATATATATGTATAAATATATATATATATATATATATATATGTATAAATATAAAAATATATATGAAAATATGAAAATATATATAGATTATATCTAATATATAAATTTTATTTAATTTTGGTTTAAAATTTGATTTTGTTTATTTTTGGACCAGGTCCGGTTCTAGTTAATTCATTTGGGCCTTAATTGGTTTAATTTGAGTTAATTAGTTTAGGCCCAGTTTTAATTTGGTTTTTACTTGGGCCCTGATCTTTCAAACAAGGTATAATTAATTCCGGCCCATGTCACTCATTTTTGGGCTAAATCTTTGTTTTAATTTAACAAGCCCAAATTGATTAACTCTGTTGGATCTATATTACAGCCCAAGACCTGGATTCATCTGGTTTGTTTTGGACGATTCATGGTAAACAAACGGATAAAAATTGGTTTTGAGTGATGACATCATCATCATCGTTCAAACCAAAATCAGATTACAGTACAAGAAGTTGTACCATCTCTGCACCATCTCCTTCCTTTACCAACTCACCATTGTACCATCGAAGCCAAAAACCACCTGCAACCGCCTGGATATCCGAGAAAAAATCACTTCATTGTACCCTCTACCCCATTTTCCATCCTTGAAGACGAAGACAACTCATTTACCCCAAAATACCCCGATTCTTCTCCTTCTTCTTCACGTTGACCCTGTTCCCACCGATATCACCCAAATTCCTATTTCCCTAATTGTTGACCCTAAAACCCACCCTTTCCCTTCCATTTTACTCTGCGATTACCACTACCAATCCCACCATGGCTAAAACAAAAGCAAGGCCTAAGAGAAGAGCTCATAATGCCTCTTCTGAAGAAGAACAGAATCGAAAACCTCCACCCACTAGAAGACTCACTCATAGTAGTGGAGTTTTGAAAACCAAGCCTATGACAGCTGAAGAAGGCTCTGCCATAGCCCTCTCTGATGACTCCTCAAAATCCCTAGAATGCACTTCTCACTGAGTTTTGGTGATCGATGAAGTATCAACCACTGCCCTGGATGCCTTGGCAAGCATTGTAGGAGCACAGTTGCAAACCCCAGCTCAATCACAGGTTCAGATACCCATCCAGCCTGGTGACCACCACTGTTACACCTCCTATCCTCCAAGAACAGGGTACTTCATCTCAAACTCCACTCCAAGTGCATAAGGTAACTTCCATTCCCAAATCATCCCCCATGTCCCAGCTGAACAGTTTAAGAGCTGCTATAAACCAATCTTTTGCTGCAATTGATGAAATATTAGGCATAAAACCCTCAACCACCAACCTTAATGACCCAAAACCCCCTGCTGAACCATTGAAACCCTCACCCACTGCAATCCCAAACCCTCGTGATGCACCTAAATCAAAACCCCTTCCTGAATCCCAACCAAAATTGGATGCCAATCCAGAGATTTTGGCATCCAATTACCCCCCTCTTACACCATACCACCAAACTACAGGGGCATTCTTGATGCTCACATCCCTCCTAAACAGCCATTTAAATTGGTTGATGAACCTAGTGATGCTACCTTGGATGGTGAAAAGGGAACCACACCCCAATCCTCTCAAGATCACATTACCCTTCCCCTAGTCCTAATGCTAACAGCCCTTGACAACTGAGATCAACCTGAACCAATCACCCCCTATTGATCCTCTCTACCTTTCCCATACTGATGCAACCAAAACCCACCACAGGACCTGCCAAACAACCCTTCACCAGTTTGGGACACTGGCAATGAAGATATACAGGAGGAACATACTCCTCACAGGGTCTTGGGACTGGATGATTTGGATGATCTCATCCTTTGTAGAAAAGGCAATGCTAAAAAGCAAGATGAGTATGCAACAACAAAAGAAACTGTGGTGAAGGCACCTGAGGTAGAAATAAGAGAAGAACATGTTGATGAGAAAGGGAAGACAACTAAGGCAGAAGAGGCACAAGAAGAGTTGGCTGGAAAAGAGTGCAGAAAGGATCTAGCGCCTGAAACTAACACAGTCAGGTTTGCTAGAAAGAAATCAATAAGCAAGAAGAGACTAGGGTCTCTCCACCAAAGAAGATCACTAGGAGAGTCTCCAAAGCCAAAGTCCAGGCTGCTGAATCTAGCCAGACCCCAACTCAGACCACTCCAAGAAGAAATGCTCAGCAAAGAGGTACACCTTCACCCTCTCACACCGATGATGATTTAGGACTTTTTAGTTGCAAAAAGGTTGTGCTGAGGTATCCTTTCTTTGCTGAAAAAATGGCCAAACCCCTAAAGGCATACCTAAGGAAATCATTGATTCAAATCCTAGCCTAAAATCTATAATTGACACTTTGGGATGGGGTAAGCTGTGTGCAGTCCCTAGTGAGTACAATGAAAGATGGCTTAGAGAATTTTATACTGAGATCTCAATCACTGATAGTTCTGAGGTGATGGTTAGGAGAACCAAAGTGTCCTATTCACCTAAAGCCATAAATGACTATCTAGGCCTGACACCCCCAAAAGAGTCTGAGTTAAGCAGGCTGCAAGCCAATGCCTCTGAAGATGATTTAGCGACTATTCTATCCAGGATTGCAGTAGAGGGATCTACATGGACTTTTAAGGGGAAGACAAGGGTACTTAGGACTAGCTGCTTGAAGCCAGAAACCAACATATGGTCCTACTTTCTTAGGCATACACTGTACCCCACCAGCCATGACACTGATGTGTGCATGCAGAGAGTCTTCATTCTCTATTGCATATTGGAGAAACACCCATTCAATGTAGGTGGGTTGATTCATGCTAGCATTAGAGGCTGCGTTGATAGGGAAAATGGTAGGCTGTTATACCCAAGTATCATCCATGGGTTGCTAACACAAGCTAAGGTAAGGGTACTCTCTTCTGATACCTTCAACAAGAAGAAAACCACCATGGACAAGAAAAATCTGGATAGGCTGCTAAGAGCTGGGAACAATGGTCAAGGTCATATTATTCAAGGTGAGTTGGCAAGTTTGAAGGAGGCTGTGATAGCTGAAATAAAAGGTCTTAAAAAGAGTATGAAGACCAAAAGCAAGAAGCTAAAGAAGCAGGTTAAGAGCTTGCAGGCAGAGGTGCATAGTTTAAAGAAAGAGAGGGTGGCATGGTTGAAATACAAGCAGAAAAAGGACAAGCTGAAAAGAAAGGAGTGGATGAAGAAAAACCCTGGAAAGGAGATCAAAATGCCTCCTTTCCCATCTGCATCATTGGATCTGCTCCAATCTCCTACTCAATCTGAGTAGGACAGGTTCTACCCCTATCCCTTTTTCTTATTTATTTGCTTTTTGATTTTTTACTATTTGATGGTTTAATTAAGATTGAGTCAACATTATGGTCCGTGTATAGTTTACTCTTTATTTGCTGATTTACATGCTGTCTTAGTTTGGTTAAGCCCATGTGTAGATGTGTGAATCTAATCTGCCACTTGGTAGCTTGCTTGCATTAACTTTGAGGTTCTCACCTCTTCTAAATTCAAGTTTGAGGTCTTTTGTGTGTTTATTGGTATTTGGTGCATTTTAAAATTTTAAATTCTCTATGTAGCTTAATCTCTTAAGCACATGTATGCATTCAGCATGACAGGGGTTGTTTGATGTAGAAACTGCCACTTGGCATTCCTTTTGGGTTCACCCTTAATGTCTCATATGCAGTCTTGAATGCTTGAATCCAGTTGATTTTTGTCTTATTCATTTGATGGTTTACTTAGCTTACTTAGAATATTTGGAGTCAAAATTGCCTTTTGGTAGTTTCTCCCCTTTTTACTGATTTGATCACATTCATGCACATCACATGCACTAGCAGTTTAGGACAACTTCAGGCCATGTTTTTATGCACTTTATTTGAACAAAATGGCTTTTCTAGAAAGCCACTTTCTTTGCAGTTGGCTATGGGAACTGTTTGAACTTGTTCTACCTTTTGGCAATGAACAAGTTTAAGGTGGTCACCCCTTTCAACAAAAATGACTTGATTGTCCCAGTTTGAGCATCTCATCACTATAATTCCTCGTGATAGGCATACATGTGCATGAGTGTATAAAAGTTTGATTCTGGGCATTTTTGTGCCATTTGGCATTCAATGCATCCTGCCAGATCCACTTTTATTTTTGATCTTTGCTGCTTTATAGTTTAATTTGTTCATTTATGCATTTTGTCTTTAAATTAAGTCTTTGTGAATCACCATTGCCCCTTGGCAGTGTGCAAGTTTGAGGTGTGCACCTTGTTGCACACCACTTTTTGAGTTTGTCTTTGCTGGTTTACTATTTGGAGTCCAAGTTTGAGGTGTGCGTTGCTTTTGCACACCAAGTCATTTTTGTGGGATTATGCCACTTGGCATTTTATCTGTTCAACACAAATATTTGCTGTTTTATAGTTTTTTAGGTTAGAATTTTTTTGAATCTTGTGTCAAAGATGAGAACAAAAGACAGCAATGTCCCATTCTCATCTTTACTTTTCTGCTTCAATGAAAACTAATTTTCTGTGATTATTGTGCTTCTTGCTATGCATGCCCCACATCTATGCGTTTTATTGGCTTTCTTTGCATGCTTTATGTGATCTTATAGCCACAATAATTCAAAGTGTTGTTTTCTTGAATAATAAATCACCATCATAAGAACACCACAGTTTATAGCATGCTAGGTTGAATCATCATTGGGCCATTTCATTTTGGGCTTTCAATCCTTATCTTTCAAGCCCATTTTCCTTTCTTAAGCCAATGAGGACATTGGCAATCTTTAAGTTTGAGGTTGTCAATGCTTTGCAAACAACATATACACCCATACCCTCATTTGCAAAGCCTTGATTTAAATACACACATCACCATACCCTTTGTACACCACAAGAAAACTCTAAAAGAGCAAAGCTCTGTTTCAAGTACACAAAAGGTGTCAAAGACACTCAAAGATTAAAAGAGACCAAAAGGTCCATCAAATACCTCAATATGAGAAAAATGGTAGAAAATTGTACCATTGAGTGAAAGGTGAGTGAGTGGAAAAAGGCATAGCATGTCAAAAGAAAGAAAAAGCCAAATGCATTCCCATTTCAAACATGAATGCCTTGATGATTCTTGTTAGCATGAGATAAGCTTAGGAAAGTTTGTGATGGTGCATTTTGAACTCAATGAAATAAATCTAAGTTTATGAAGGGCTATTTGTATCACCTCTATCATGTTTTGGTGCCTAGTTAATTTCATATGTTTGTGTGCATCATGGTTTTAGGCATAGATAGTCCAATTTTTTTTTATATTTGAGTCCTTTTCTTTTGATTTTTGTTGCTTGGGGACAAGCAACAGTTTAAGTTTGAGGTTGTGATAGGGTTAATTTATTAACCCTATTTCTAGTCTTTTTATTAACTTTTTATCATCTTTTAATTGCTAAAAAACCCATTTTGAGTCACTTTTATGTAAAATCCATGCATTGATCACAATTCACATTTTAAGCATGTTTTACATAATTTGGAAGTTAATTTGATGTTTAAAATAATTTTTGCAGAATGATGAAATCCTACAGCTTCCTGGAGGATTTGGCAGAAGCTGAATTCAAAGTTGTGGAGTACTGCAGGAGTAAGCAGTGGGCCTTTTTGTTGCTGTTTGGGCCAAAGTTGCTGTTTTGGGCCCATATCTGCTGTTGGGCTAAGGAAATTATATGGGCCGAATTTGGAAACAAGTAATCAATCCAATAACATTAAAGTGTCCACTTCTATATTCAATGAATCAATCAAGCTCACACAATACAATGAAGAACAAATCAAGTGTGTGTGGCTAGTGTATGTAGGTGACTCTTATGCCCTAATTAGGAAGAAAGCAAACAATATATACCTAGGGTAAAGAATCACCCTATTACAAAATAGGCCCCTTTACTTAGTACAACTAGAATTTAGGCACTAACATTCTCCCCTTTGTACAAGTAGAGGCAAAAAAATTAGACATCTACTGGTGTCACAATTTGTTTACGGAGACCAAAGATGAGTTCGAATCGGCGCAGTTCCAGGCGGTAGTCTTTCCGGTAAGAAATAGCTTTCAGCACATGGTTGATCAGGTCCTTTTCTTTGTCAGTGAGCTTTACCAATCCATTGGCATCCAGACGAAGCCTGCTTTCCAGATGAACTGAGATGATCTTCAAGGTACCCTCACAGAACTTGTTCATTTCGATGACTCGCAAAAACCTTTTTGTTGAGTCAGGTTCAACATAAACAACCCCAAGTTCTGGCTTGCTTAGAACGATGTAAGCGGGGAAACCTTCAATATCAGATAGTTTTCTGTTCGGTCTTTTCAGGTTCACACTCTCTTGAAAGGATTCCAGGCCCATCTGAAAGTCAGTAAGATAAGAGAACTTGAGAATGTTCTTCATAAAGTTCTTCACACTTCGAAAGACAGCTCTGTATTGTATTCTGTTCTCAGGACTCTTCAGCTCCGGATGATCAACAAGAAGGTTGAAAAGACTCAGAAGATCGTCCAGCCTCAGACTCTTGAAATCAGCTTCAGAAAATACGCTTTCAGACCCATCTGATCTCAAGACGGTGAACTCTGGATAGAAGACATCAAACAGCTTCTGAGATTCAACTTTCAGCACTTTCATAATCATGTTGTCTGATTTGACGGCTTCTGATCCTCTGTCTTTATGCTTCACAATGTACAGAAACTCGACTTTATTCAGTGAAGGCCAGTCTTCAATTCCATACACCTTCTCCAAGTTGATCTTCTGAACATCCCGTACATATAGCTCTTTCCGTATGGTCTCTAGATAAGGAGTATGCATCGGTACTCTGTCTCCAGTGGCCACGTACCTTGGTTCAGCATCGACTAAACTCTGAAATACCCGGAGTTCTGCTTCAAGTACTTTATCTCTGATCTTCCCATCAGGTATAAACGGTGTTAGAGGAGCTAAAATACTTGAACTTGGACCTGCAGATTCGACATTTGTTGGAGCATTTTCTAGCATGGCCGGAACATCTTCTTCGGACTCTATATCCATATCCTAAACCCCAGTTTCTGTCTCATAGTCTAGTTCATCTAAGGTTTCAATCATTTCCTCTTTGATCTTGAAATTTAGAAGTTCAGGTTCTTCATCAGAATCAATGTTTATGAATTCGGTTCTATTGTCAACAGCCACAGGCTTTTCAACCCCAGCTATGACATCAGCTAGAACTAATGTGTCTTCCACGTTCTCCATCACAACATCCGTTCCACCTGTTCCCTTACCCTGATTCCCTTCTGGTTGGTCTGAGCCCTCAATATTTTCAGTGGCTGTTCCGCTAGATTCACCAACCCCTGTAGATCTCTTCTCCCCTTCATGTTGATCAGGCGGATCCTGATCATCATGTCTTCTTTTTCGTGAGGCTTCGGCTTGAATACCACATCTTTCTTCGATTACCGTTACCCGTGTAGCTAGAGATTGATATCCAGCAAGTAGGGCACTAGTCATTTCTGTGAAAGCTTCGGTCATCTTCTTGATTTGTTCCCCTGTGGATATTGCTTGAGATTGGGTTTGCTGTCGAAGTAAACTGACAAGTTCTACATCTTTAGTGGGATTGGGGTCGGATTTGGCAAGTAAACGGGCAAGCAGCTCAGATTTGAGCTGGTCTTCAGGAATTAGATGTACCGGAATAGATGATGGGTGTCGTGGGTCAGGTTGAGCTTCGGTAGATTCTGCAACGCCTTTTCCTTTCACAGCTCTGGTTACATCTTGAGACAACTTCTTCATTTCGGCCTTCATGTCGTTCACATGAGCTTGATATGAGTTACTCAAGGACTTGATAGCTAGCTGCAAAAGAGGTATTGTCACAAGGTTATCCGGTCCATATGAAGACCGTACACGTTCAACTTCTTGGGAACTAACACCCAGACCACTTAGGTTACTGGTTGAAGTAGCGGTTGAAGCAACCATACTGCCTGTGTTCAAAGCTGGCATAGTGTTAGCAATGACAGGACTTCCACCCGATCCTCGTGGGTTACCAATAAATGGCATCCGCACTCTGGGTGTTCCGGTTGGGGCACGGAAGCCCGCAACTTGGTGTTGTGCCAACATTCGTGTCCTAGGGAAGGATGTAGTACCAAAAAGCTCTAGACTCTGTGTGCTTTGAAAGAACGGCGGTGGCCGGGGCGGGAGCCCACCTTTTTCAATACCAGCAGACACCGAGTGTGTCGCCGGTAGAGTTTGTGCTAAATCCCCTGTGGAAAATAAAACATCAACAAATTGAGATGCCGATGAGTGGCTGAGTGGGGCTTTGCATTGCATGGCTGGGTCCACCATGGCTGTTTCAATACGCAACGGCGACGAACGCACGTCGGTAGTAGATGTGGCTACCCGGCTAGTAACAGTTTGGGAAGGATCAGTAGTTAAAACTTTATCTGTCCCTGTCACAGCTTCACTCAATTCTTTTTCTCCCTCATTCTCACCACTAGCTAAAACTACATCTGCTTCTACTTCTTCGTTTACAGCATCGGTTGTAGTCTCAGCAGGTTCCATATTCCGTGTAGATTCATCAGAAGAAACTACCATTCTCGATCTTTTTCCCATAAATCGTGGAATCAAGTTCGTATTGGGATCGTGATCAGAATCATCGTCATCATCATCAAATGGAGGTATAGCGGTATTCTCCTCAGCTTCTTTGTTAACAGCTTCATCATCGGGAGATGATGCAGCATTGGCATCAGCAGAGTTCAATGAAACGTCATCGGCGAAAACATTTACTTGAGGTACCTTCGGTGGTCGTTTAGATGATGCTTCACCAACAGTCCGTATTTTTCTCCCGACTCTCTTTCTTTTAGTTCTTCTCACCCCTCGTTGTTCAGGAACACCCCCTGTTCCTGAACCCCTCGACTATTGGACCCTCACCTCCTAAAGGATTTGCATCGTGGGTAGGTCCCTCCGGCTCTGGCTGGACCGGCAATGCATTTTCTATCCTATACTGCCTAACTACCCTGGACTGTTGGTCGGCATAAGCGAGTAAGTCTTCACGTAGAACGACAATGTGAGAAAAATTCATCGCTTTGGGCATTCTAAGAACATGCATGTACTGGCTTGGCCCTCTGGGATGTTGCTCTCGTCGTGGGATCTGGTCGTTGTCTATCATTGCTTGATGGATCAAGATCTGGAAGAAACGCTGAAATGGGACGAAGTTACGTCTCATCTTGGGTTTTAACTGATCAGCAGCAAGTTCAACCATTTCATTCCAAATCAAGATAGCGTAGTCGATATTGTGGTTGAAGACAAACGCGTGAAACATGCGTAAAGTGGCTAAGTTGGTCTTGTCTAATCCAGTATGCTTTGAAGTCATACACCTGTTGAAAATAGAGCATATGGAATAGTAGAGTGGCGGGAGTAAATTACGTCTGAAAGTGGAAGATCCAGTCAG
The DNA here is from genome assembly GCA_033807775.1 of Saussurea involucrata. NCBI lineage: Eukaryota > Viridiplantae > Streptophyta > Magnoliopsida > Asterales > Asteraceae > Saussurea > Saussurea involucrata. The sequence goes on from CM066314.1 coordinate 166,192,954, forward strand.
TGGAGCATTTTCTGGTGGTTGATAACCTAGACTTCGAATGTCATCAAGTAGCTGAGATTCAGGAACCGGATTCTGAAGATTGTCACTGGGAAGGTCTAGAGATCGTCTGAGTCCCCGTAGTGTGAATCGGACATCGAAGTGGTCAAGCTTTGCTGTAAACTTTGGTACTTGATCAGTTGGTCGGTAGGCTAATGTATTCCAGAACTGTTTAAGGTAGATCGCGGGCACGAGCTCAACTTTCGTCAACGCAGTCAGAACCGGATGACGACGGATGATTTCAATGATGATTTGATGAGAAAAAGGAACTGCAAGATCTAGATGATGGTTGTTATCTAGAAATTGCACATCCGGACTCGTCCTCGGATATATCTCCTCGTCTAAGTCATGCGCGTTAACTGACGGATGTGACGAACGATGCGAACGGATGATGGTATTTTCATCCGAAGCATATTCATCATGATCAGCCATCTGGAATAGTACACAGTTAAGAATCGGACCAAAATCGAGTTTGCCTTGAAAAACTTTCCAAAAAAATTTCTAAGTGTTGGCCAAGTCGCAATCAACTAGAAATAGCAGGTCACAGACCACTGCGACATCGCAATGGGAAGAGGATGAGACCAGGTGAAGTCGCAATACAAGATTGCGATTTGGTCCTCAAGTCGCAATGAACGATTGCGACTCAGATGAATATGTGACCACTGCGACTTGCTTGAACATATGAAGGTCAGTGGACTGCGACTTCGATGAACACAGAAATAATCCTAAGTGTTCAAGCCCTAAAATCTTGTTTTTCGCTCTAAAGATGTTAAGAATACTACCACTAGACTCGTCTAAGCATCGTGAGTAAACCCTAACCATCTAAAATCCCTAACAATCTACAACACATGGATTTTAAGCAGATTCAAGAAAACCGAACCTAAAACCCTAATAATCGACAATAGCATACGAAGTAATGGATGAAAATCGATAAGAATCGAAATACATTACCTTGATGATGATCTGAGATGATTCCACGAACCAGAAACTCGATAAACACACGAATCGAAATACGCAGTTTAGAGAGACTTCGAAAGGGTTTAAGGATATTTTGAATTTTGAAAAAGTCAAAGTCTCAATTTATACGAATTTTGAAAAAACTGTGACACGTGGCACAATCTGATTGGTCCAAAGATTTGACCTGCCACGTGTCATCAAGTCGCAATGAACAAATCACGACCTGATAAATTTTGAAGTCGCAATAGACCATAGCGACTTCGCACTATTCATCTGACCAAGTCGCAATAGGCTATTGCGATTCGGTACTGTTCATTACTGTTCACATGACCAAGTCGCAGTGTACGGTTGCGATTTGGCAATATTCAAACCTCCAAGTCGCAATAGGCCATTGCGATTTGGCACTGTTCAAACCTCCAAGTCGCAATAGACCATTGCGATTTGGCACTGTTCAAACCTCCAAGTCGCAATACACCATTGCGATTTGGTTGCAATTCAAACCTCCAAGTCGCAATACACCATTGCGATTTGGTTGCAATTTAAGCTCTTTGAGAAGTCGCAATAGAAGGATGCGACAACTCACTGTTCACATGTGAAATCGCAAGCGATATTGATGTAATTTGGACATTTTTCAGATAACAAAAGAAAGATTTTATCACATTGGAAGATGTCATACATCACCAATCACCTGATCAATTGGGTGACTGCGTGTCCACTTGGTAGAGTGTGGATGGAGAGATACAGCACCATCATTGGGGTCTACAAGGGTAGGATCCGCATCAAAGTTCAACTCGATCGTTAGTGTCGGTTCCGGATTTGAGACGAGTTGCCTGTCAGAATTGACAATCGGCACAGCCTCGGGAACTGATTCGGTAGAATTGTCATTTGAAGTTGTTCCAGATGAAGAAGCACCACTTGTAGATATTTGTTGTCGTGCTTGTGGAGAATCTGTTGATGTGTTCCTTGGAGAAATTACAGGAGTAGTTGAACCAGTATTTGGTGTAGTCAGTACCGGTGAAGGACCTGACATAGAAGTTTGTACTAGCGGGGTTACAACTTGAATCCTGTCATTTACAGATGAAGACGATTTGTCACTGTTAAAATAGTCATCATAAAAATATTCAAACAATAAATCAAGTTCATTAGGAGTAGAGTTAGAAGTGGAAGCTTGATCCTTGTTTGACGATCTAGTCATCATTGGACGAAATTGTCCAGATGCTAGAATACCATATAACTCGGGTTCTGTACTGTTTTGCACAGAAGCCATTGCTTCAGTCTCGTCGAATTTGACATTAATGCTTTCCATCACGTTCCTGGAAGATTTGAGGTAGATCCTGTAAGCTTTTGATGTGAGAGAGTATCCGATGAAGTAGCCCTCAAGACCTTTAGGACTGAATTTGTTCAGGTTGTCCTTATCATTCAGCACAATACACCTGCATCCAAAAACACGGAAGTAGTGTATCACAGGTTTTCTATTATTCATTAACTCATATGGAGTTTTACCAAACCGTCGATGAATGATTGAGCGGTTTTGTGTATAGCATGCCGTTGCAACAGCTTCAGCCCATAGGAATAGTGGTAGACCAGCGTAGGACAGCATCGTTCTTGCGGCTTCAACAAGTGTGCGATTTCGCCTTTCAACAACTCCGTTCTGTTGAGGAGTTCTGGCCGCTGAGTACTGATGAGTTATACCTAATGACTTGAAGAAGTCATCAAGAGTCTTGTTCTTGAACTCTGTTCCATTATCTGATCTAACCGTCTGAACTAATTGTTGACGATTCACTTGAAGCTGTTTGATTAACGAGATGATCAAGTCAGGAGTTTCATCTTTTGAGCGTAGGAACTTGACCTAAGTGTATCTCGAATAATCATCGACAATCACTAACACGTAACGTTTGGCATTGATACTTTGAGTCTTCATCGGACCACAAAGATCCATATGAAGGATTTCCAAAGCTTGTCTTGTGCTGGGCTCGGGTTTCGGTGGATGAGGAGCACGCTTCATCTTCCCTTTCTCACAAGCAATACAGAAATTATCTTTCTCAAATGTCAGAACTGGTAGACCTATGACTGAATCACCTAACATCAACTTTTGAATGTAACAGAAATTGAGATGAGATAGTCGTCTATGCCATAACCAACTTTTCTCTAACGACCCTTTTGACATCAAACATATGTCGTTCTTCGGTTTAAGAGTGGATAGGTCAATGGTATACAGGTTTGACTTCCTAGAACCAACAAGAAGTTCGTCACCTCCATCGGTAAGAACAACACAATGGGTCTTCTTGAAATGAACCTCTAGGTCTTTGTCACAGAATTGACCTATACTAAATAAATTGTAACCTAAGCCCTCGACATAATTGACTTTTGTAATCCTTACATTGTCCTTTACAATGTCCCCATAACCCAAAATTGAAGCATACTGATCATTTCCAAACTTCACTTTTCCACAATCCTGTTCTACAAAATTAACTAGCAGCTCTTTTCTTCCAGTCATGTGTTTTGTGCACCCTGAATCTAAATACCATACATGACTGAGCTGCAAAATGGAAATTAAACAGTTTTAGGTACCCACTGCCAATCGGGTCCTTTTGGGTTAGTAGGCTTGGGTTTCACATTTTGCTTTCTATAATCGGATTTAAAATAAACATTTGAGTAAAACCAACGATTATAGTCAGATTTGCAGATAAAATCATCCACACCACAAGAAGCACAACAAATTTGATCTCTTGCCAAATTAATCAGTTGTCGCATTGAATAAACCTTGTAAGGAACTACAAGTTTTTGTCTATTGCCAACATCATAATTAATAACATTTGAAACAAAATTGTCTTTCTTGGAATTTAAAACATTTGAATTGACGTGGGATGATTTGATCTAGGCCACATCCTGTGTGGACGCCTTTATTCTCCACTCTAGTCGCGTGTTGTTTCTCAAATTACGATCTGAAAAACCAGACAAATATGAGTTGTAAGCTTTTGAATATTGAGTCTGAAAAGAATTAACACGCTTCTTTCTTTTTGTTTTTCTTTTCTTTTTCTGTAATGATGGTTTTGATTTTGATTTGGAATGATCATCATTAACAGAAACTTTCTCAGCTGATTTTGAAGATTCTCCTTCCAAGATAATTTTTTCAGGTTCCTCTTCATTTATTAGAAAATCAGAATGATCTGGAAGTTTGGCACTGAAATCATATTGAACAGGCACTTCACATACACCTTTACCTTTGTCCTTACCAACATTCTCGCTTTCAAGATCAATATCAATATCAGTATCAGTATCATATGATGGACTATCATTATCATCAGACTTGGGAAAAAGAAAGTCATTATATTCTTTTCGAAAGATTTTATCTTCTTCTGTTGGAAAATATATAGGACGATCATTATCAAACTGATCTTCCAAATCCCAAGGTTCATAATCATCTTGGTCATTGGTTGTCCAGTCTCTCAAAAGAGCATTTCCTATAAAAGCTTTGCATGAGGAAACATCTGAATCTAAAGATTGTTTTTCTTTTAAAACTTTTTCTTCAGACATTTCTTCAAGTATGACTTTCATTCCTTTTAAGCTTTCTGAAAATACAGTGAACAAAACTTCCTTCTCAATCTCAAAAACAAGTTTCTCGTCATTTCTAACTTCTTGAATCGTACTTTGAAACTTGTTTTCGAGGTCCATGAGTTTTTGTTCAAGAACCATTGGTGGAAAGTATCTTTTACCTTCAAAAACTGGTTTGTCAGTTTCAACCATTTGAGTATTTCCTTTTTCCTCTGGTTCTTTAACAACATGTCTCTCAAAATAATTGTTTGGTAAGGTTTTCTTAGAATTTAATGCCTCTGCATTATCTGGACCATACCAAAAAGGAAGTTGCATTTTAACTGTGGTTTTCCTTTTTATTTCTTCTTCCGCCTTATAGTCTTCATCATCCATCTTGATTTGATAGTTTGAATGTACGGAAAGTTCAATCCATTCAAATTTGTACAAAGTGGGAGATTTTGTTAAAGCATTACTTAGGTATTGTGGATTGTCATACCCGATTCCCCACTTTGAGTTGAAATATCTAAACTTGTTTGGTTTATGCATGTAAATTGTTTGTTCAGTTTGACCTGCTTTGTACAATTTATTTTCCAGATCTTTAACTTGTTCAGACAATTCATCATTTCTATTTTTGTAAGCATGTAAAAGACTCTCAAACTCGCTATTCTTGACTTGCGAACTCAATAATTTATCCGATAGTTCAGTCATTCTATCTTGAAAATAAGCATGACCAATCTCGAATTCAGCCTTTTTCTTTTTAAAATCCTTTAATTGATTGTCTTGTTCAATTAGTCTTGCCTTTTGAGTGGAAATTATTTCATTTGCTCTATCTTGATCTTTTGTAAGGTTTTCTAATCTTTTAGTTAAACAAGCCTGTTGAGAAAAGAATTGATTATAAAGATCGGAATATACCTCATTGGAAGTAGACTCTGAATCTTCACCATCAGTGTTCTTGGTCATGAAGCACAGCTTTGTCTGATCATCTTTCTCACCTTCAGCTTCATTATCAGAAAGATCAAGCCAGTATTCTTCTTCAACCATTAGCACTATCCCTGCTTCTTTCTTCTCGGCAAGCAGCAACTTGTTCTTGTAGTATGTAGAATCCCTGACTTTCGGCTTCCAACACTCTTTTGAGAAGTGACCAGGCTTCCCGCAATTGTAGCATGTCGGAACTTCCTCTTTCTTTTCGAACACCCTTTTCTCTTCCGGCTTCTTATACTCAGGCTTCTTGTACTCCTCTCTCTTGTACTCAACCTTCTTATCATCAAACCTTCTACTCGACTCAACATTCGCCTTGTGTTCAAAATTCTTAGAACCAGACGCATACCTTTGATTGTTGGACCCGGGAGATTTTCCAAACTTTCTCTGAAAAGAGTTAGTAAGAAGTGCCATTGCTCGCTTCATACTTTCAACATCATCTGTCTCACCATCTTCACCCTGTTCATCATCAGGATGCTTTGAATAATTTCTGTTTGGTTTGACAGACACCAAAGCAAGCGGATCTAGTTCTTCTTCCTTCTTATCCTCTCTTTTCTCTTCCCTCTTGTCCTTCTTCTATTTCTTTGCCCTCTTGGCTTCAGCATCTTCTTCATTCTGTTTCAAAGTCTCGTACATCTCTTGAAGAGGCAAAACATTCAGCCTTGAATTTTGTTTCATACGATGAGCATACTTCTTCCACTCAGGTTGAAGTACGTTCAAAAACTTCACATTATGCTCAATTATCGATTTGTTGATGCTGTATCTGTTCATCTCGTTCAAGATAGTAGTAAAACGATCGTATGTGGAATCAAGAGCTTCACCATCCTTCTGTTTAAAACTCTCATACAGATTAATAGCATTTGAAATTCTCATCTGGTTTTCAATCTCAGAACCTTGATAAAGTTTTGTCATCTCATCAAACATGGCTTTCCCGGAGTGATTCTGGCTATCTACCTTTCGGTATATATCATTAGTCAACGCTTGAATTACAAGGGACTTTGCCATCTTATCCCCATTATATTTCTTCTTCTCTTCAGGGTCATAGTGAATTGGTAAAACTTCAACAAGATCTGGAACTGGTTCACCATCGATAAGAATTCCTCTTCTATATACCTTTCCCATTGGCCCATTAATCAGTGAATGTGAAATGTATTCCCCGTTCTCTTGTCTTTCCACATAATCCATAAAACGGTCTTTCCAAATTTTGAATTCTTTAGGAAACAGAACCGGTGGTTTATCCTTAGATCCAATCAATAGCATATCTCTTGCAGTCATATTGAATTACTTGTCGTTGATCGTTTGTATTCTTTAGATTTGATTAGAAAAAAAATAATTTTCAAACTGAAGTCTCAACACACTTAAGTCGCAATAGGTTTGAAATCGCAATGCAATGAAGTCGCAATGCTTGAAGTCGCAACAGTTGGAATCGCAACAAATGAAGTCGCAATAATTGGAATCGCAACACTTAGAGTCGCAATGAAATGGAATCGCAACAGAGTAAAAAATTCACTCGAGTCGCAATAGAGGATTGCGATTTGGTACTGTTCACGGGGTAATGGACTGCGATTCGGGATCGAAGTCACAATAGGTCACTGCGATTTGGGAGTCAAGTCGCAATAGGTCACTGCGACTTGGAACTGTTCACTCAACGTTCACTGCGATTTCGAGGAATATCAGACGATTGCGATTTCGATGAATATCATGATTGCGATTTCGATGAAGATTCAAATGATCGGGAGTTGATTCTTCAATAATGATCCAAATGATCTGAAAATTGGTAGGTAAGGTCGAAATACGATTCTGGACAGATTTACTACTTCAAGTTTTGTCCAAAAACCACTAGAACAGTGATTTTCGATCCAAAACAGTAGGTTTTTGCTCAAAAGTCCGAAAATCCGAGTTTGCACGATTTGAGATCGATTCTGGTGTGATTATGGAATCAAAACACGCAGAAATGAATATCAAACACTTCTATATCGATCCTAATCCATTTGAAGAACTCAAATGATCAAAATCAATAAGAAATGGATGAAAACTTGAAGAACACTCAAAATGCAAAAACTCTCAATAAAATCTAATCTGATCTAGATGAATACATTGCTCTGATACCAATTGAGATCCCAGAAACAAGTAATCAATCCAATAACATTAAAGTGTCCACCTCTATATTCAATGAATCAATCAAGCTCACACAATACAATGAAGAACAAATCAAGTGTGTGTAGGTGACTCTTATGCCCTAATTAGGAAGAAAGCAAACAATATATACCTAGGGTAAAGAATCACCCTATTACAAAATAGGCCCCTCTACTTAGTACAACTAAAATTTAGGCACTAACACAAAGACACTCAAAGCTTAAAAGAGACCAAAAGGTCCATCAAATACCTCAATATGAGAAAAATGGTAGAAAAATTGTACCATTGAGTGAAAGGTGAGTGAGTGGAAAAAAGCATAGCATTTCAAAAGAAAGAAAAAGCCAAATGCATTCCCATTTCAAACATGAATGCCTTGATGATTCTTGTTAGCATGAGATAAGCTTAGGAAAGTTTGTGATGGTGCATTTTGAACTCAATGAAATAAATCTAAGTTTATGAAGGGCTATTTGTATCACCTCTATCATGTTTTGGTGCCTAGTTAATTTCATATGTTTGTGTGCATCATGGTTTTAGGCATAGATAGTCCATTTTTTTTTTAGATTTGAGTCCTTTTCTTTTGATTTTTGTTGCTTGGGGACAAGCAACGGTTTAAGTTTGAGGTTGTCATAGGGTTAATTTATTAACCCTATTTCTAGTCTTTTTATTAACTTTTTATCATCTTTTAATTGCTAAAAACCCCATTTTGAGTCACTTTTATGTAAAATCCATGCATTGATCATAATTCACATTTTAAGCATGTTTTACATAATTTGGAAGTTAATTTGATGTTTAAAATAATTTTTGCAGATTGATGAAATCCTACAGCTTCCTGGAGGATTTGGCAGAAGCTGAATTCAAAGTTGTGGAGTACTGCAGGAGTAAGCAGTGGGCCTTTTTGTTGCTGTTTGGGCCGAAGTTGCTGTTTTGAGCCCATATCTGCTGTTGGGCTAAGGAAATTATATGGGCCGAATTTGGAAGCTACAAATCATATTTTGAAGACTTTTTGGAAGTAGCTTATTTAGGACACTTAAACTTTTTATGGCTTCTTAAATACTCTTTAGTTTTTAAAGCTTCCTTAGCACACTTTGATTTTTGTGGTTGCTTTGGCACCAAGTATTTCTCTTCCTATAAATAGGGAGGTCTTTTGTTAGTTTTAATGACCACTTCCAAGAATTATATTCTTGTTCCATCTTTAGTTCTATAGTTTGATTCTCTTGTTACTTTTAGTATGAAGTAATTGTAATGGTTTGAAGCTTTCGGTTTGGAATTAATCTAAGTATCTTAAATCTCACTTTCTTGTCTTTGGTTTCTACAATCTTTCTTTTTAGTTACATTTGAAAAATTAATACAAGGAAACAAACTTGATTTTATAATCAACTTGTGACTTGAGATTAATTTTCTTTGTTAGCATTTTCAAAATTTCAAGACAAGCAAAGTTCGTTTTCAAGTATTTCAGTTTTTGGTTAATTATTTGGAGTTAATTTATTCTTGTGGTGATATTTTGGATTTCATCCTTCTAAAAACCCAAGAATTTGTTCCCTCATAATTAACAAACCGTTTTCTAATAATTTCCAAGGTTAAAAATCGTTTTTGAGACGTAACTTGCTCGACAAGTTTCATAACTTGGCGCCCAAGTTACCTAATTTCTTAGGACTTTAACTTCATTTACTGCTTTAATTTCTACCTTTCTGTAATTTACATTCGTGTCCTTTAATTTCTTGCACTTTAATTTCTGCAATTTTCCATTTCAGTACTTACATTTCTGCAATTTACTTTTCTGTTATTTACTTTCCTGCAATTTACTTTTCTGCAATGTTATTTACATTTCTTACACCATTCGAAAGATTAATCCGAGCAATGATGGGCTAATCGCCTTAGTTTGGGGTGTAAGGCAAAGTTGAGACCGAAATCGGTGTGAAAGTTGAGACGTGTATTTATATAACACTGTTATCTAACTATTTGTTTCAGGTGATTACTGTTTCATTGAAGATCATACTAAATTAATTGACGACTAATTTTGTATGTGAAAATGCATTAACTTTCAGAGTTAAGATAAATAACAAAACCTGAGATAATAAGAGAAGGGTACAAATAGCTTTAGTATCTGACAAATGCTATACTCTTACGGTGTAGGATGGTAACATTGTGATGTGCTAGGATTCACGAGGTCTAATATAATTGATATCGTATCGATAGCACGCTAGCCTATGTGTACTCTTGGGAGACCATCTGACCCGAGTTGATACTGTGATAATCCTATTTATCCAGGTGATAGATAATCCTATATAGGATTATCCAGGTGTTTATTTCGTCTTTTAACCGGATCACTTATTTTTGTCTTAACAAAACCTTGCACCCTGTGCTTTTTTATCCCTTATTGATATTTCTAGTTGTTAACTAACAAAACAAACCACTCAAATCTGTTTTCGAATTCGCCATCTGAAGCCAGTTTTTAAAGATTGGACTTTTTGAAAAGCTTTCACAAGTTTTCCATGTGTATCGATATCTGGTACTTTACCATTATTACTTGTTACGAGACGATAGTAGTTCAAGGTGTATACTTGCACTGAGTTCTATTTTAAGTGAATCTCCAAGGATGCATAAATCTGACAACACTTTGTAATAAATGCATCATGGACATAAGAACTACAAGGAGGAAGCATGCAACACTTAACCGAATGAATAGAGCATTAAATCATAAATAGGACACCCTTTCCATACTTCATCATCATGTTTTGTCTCATCGGTGAGGACGATGCTTATACATACAAAGTGAAACTTTGAAGATTAATATGCGGAAATAGAGCTTAAAAGAGATCATCTAGCTATTTTCAAATAATCCAAGTTTATTGGTTGATCAACTATAGTCTTTGTGCAACATCAATTTTCTTTAGCGAATATACGTTGATAGAGTACTCTATAGTTTGTGATCAAGAGAGAATACATTTGTTACTTGAGAAGGATAGTTATAGGATCATTTGTTTATATTCTACATCTATTTTCTGCTTTGTAAAGATCATTTTTTAATAAAAGAATATTAGAACTTTGAAAAACACTGTATTCACCCCATCTACTATGTTATTGTCATATTGCTTGACGGACCAACAATTACTTAGTATTAGGGTAGTTTTGATTTCTCAATAATCAAGGTTAACATAGATGTCAGAATCTCTTATGAAATACATCCTTATGCGTCATAAAATCGGTTAATGTGATAAAATAATGAAAAAGTCAGAAAAGAACCCAACGAACATTCATATTTTGAGCATTAAACCCCTGTACATTTGTTTGAACTAATAAAGCTTATGTTTATAAAATGAAACGAATATACTATTTCCATTAGTTTTTCCAAAACAAACAAATGTTGCACATAACATATGAAGTGGGCCAAAATATACCAAAACAGAACCTACAAAATATTAGGTTTTTTCAATCAAGAACATAAATTTCCGGCCACCACAAACCAAACACTCTCAAATCCACACCCTAACTGTCAGCAATCAAAATAAAAAAAACCAAACCTATAACAATCGAACTTAAACTCAACCATCAACATTAACATTGACAATATTGACATTATCAACTTACAACTTTAAGAACATCAAGAACATCAACAACATACAAATTTATTCCAAATCTATGTTATACAAAACTTGTGTAAATCAAAAACCTTAAATCCAAATTAAATCCTAATTTCAAACCAAAAAAGTTGAATAAGAAGAGACCCAAAAAAACATCACAACTGGTTCCAAAAAACCCTAATTTTATATAAAAGAAACTGGTTTCATAAATTCCGTTGAAAATGATATCATATTCTAGATATGAGTTCGTTGAAGATGCCACAAGTTCCCTATACGAGTTCCTATTGAAGCATCCATGGTTCCAGAAGTCACGTATGAGTTTTTGCAACTCGAGGGCAAGAAACCATGAGGAAAAGAGGTGAGGGGAGAAGGGGGGTTCTTCATTGTTGCAGAAAAGAAGTGAAGGGGGAAGGTTGGAGATCGGCGGGGAGACATATGATGTAAGTGACGACGCTGGAGATGGAGGAGGGAGACGTAGGCGGCGGTTGACGGTGGAGGCGCCGCAATTGTGGGGTAGGAGGCGACAGAAATGCAGATTTGAGGAGGGGACGTCACGTGAATGGGGAAGGTTGGAGATCGGCGGGGAGACATATGATGTCAGTGACGACGCTGGAGATTGGAGGACGGAGACGTAGGCGGCGGTTGACGGTGGAGGCGCCACAATTGTGGGGTAGGAGGCGACAAAAGTGCAGATTTGAGGGGGGGGGAGACATTAGTTGTCATTTTTTTTAGGTAACAAGGACCTAATTAATAGGTTTCAAAATGTCGAAGGACTTATTTGTTAAAATTGTTCAAGCACTTAATAACTCAATAAAAGAAAGTTCATTTGGGTTCCTATAAACTTCCCCTATAACTTTTTCAGGAACTACACATATATGGCCAACTTCATAACTAAGAGGCCGTTTACCAAACACTTACCCAGGTAAGCGCTTACCAAGTCACATTACCTGCCGGATTAATATGGCAAGGACCAAAAATCTTACCCGGTAAGAGCGAATGCAAGGACCGAGAGTTTACCCGGTAAGTGAGGGCGACGACTTTTACCACGGTTTGATGGTAAAATCTTACCCGGTAAGTAAGTGATAGTGTTAGAATTTTACTGGTAAGCACTTACCCGGGTAAGCGTTTGGTAAACGGCCCCCAAGCCAACTCATTTACTTCCCCATAATTAAGCAAATGGGACCAACAACCAAATCTTCATTCTCTTCACCAATATAATATAACCAAAAATGAAACATCATGAAATCACAAACTCACATTGAGGAATCAATGAGAAGGAACATATCAGGCATAAACTTTGAGAGCAATGATTAAACTGCTGCAACAAAATCATGTATTAATTTGCACTACTAAATACGAAATATAAAATACCGACAGCTTATAATCTAAATTAGCGATAATTGAAAAGAAGATGTATAAAGATAAAAGCATGTACTTGTCAATTTTCACATTGCTGGTTGGTCGTCCACTGTATCAATACCCTGGAAACAATTGAAAGGATATAATGAGTCGAGTTTGAATTATACTATACTGTCAAGTGTCAACAGATGAAAGAAAATCCATGGTAAATGAATATGTACGTAAAAAGCAGCAAAACCCTCATGCCGCAAGACTTGTTCGCCATTAAATGAGATAGCTATTTGTAATATAAGCACCAAACTATCATAAAGAGTATTAGAAGCACATTCACCAAATTCCAAAGAGGCAGCAGTGAGAAAAGATTCTCAGTAAAGAGGAAAGCCATTTTGATTAGTCAATAATACCACAATACCGATGAAAGTAAAATAAACTGAAGACGTCAACGTCTATAGGAGACTAAATATACAAATGAGTTTCTTTGCTTCCAAGCTATTATTAAGAAATAAGAAATTGAGATTTCTCAAGACTATCTCTTTGTTAGAATCAATGGAAGCTACAAGGAAGGCCAAAAGGGTATTGCAGGTAGCTTTAACATTTACAACAACAGTCATGACCAAAAACTCTGCTGGAACAGACATGCTCATCTAGTTGAAATAATTCTTGTATCCCGTGTTCGCCAACAACTGTTTAAGAGGAATCTTGTATTATCATTAAGATAGGCATCTAAATCATATCCACAAGACTCCATCTTCTTTATAAGCTCAAAAGCATGCTCTTTTTCATATTGGGAATGAAGAAGGGACTTGAGCAAATTGTTGCAAATTCGTGGTTTCAAGATGAAACCTTTCTTCAGAGAATATAGAAAAACTTCGATAGCCAAGTTCAATTTCTTTTGTTTGCACAAAGTGTCGATCAATATCACACAGCTTGGGGGAGTCACATTTATATTGTATTCCTTGAGAATATCAAACAACTTTAAAGCTTCCACTGGGTTGTGCGCCTGACACAATCCGATAAGCCATATTGTATAAGGTGCTGAATCGAAATCTCCCAACTTAATATCCATATCAAGTAATAACCGAACAGCCCTCTCCACTTCTCCTTTTTGGAGTTGCTCTTCAACCAGTTTTATCATCTTTTCTTCTCGTTTGGGCATGCTACTTAAGAACTTCAACCAAAGGCTGAAAGCTGCAAAGGTTTTCTTTCTTCGGCAAGACCATTTCATGAGAGACCTATAAATTGGTGCAGTAGGTGTGCAACCATTCTTCATCATTTCTTCTAACAGTATAAAAGCATCATTTTCTCGGCCAATGCTTTGGAGACCATTAATGAGTGTTCCATATGTAACTGAATCAGGGGACTTTCCCTTTAGTTGAAGTTCCTTTAAGAGCTTCAAAGCACCATCGATTTTCCCTGATTTGCACAGGCCATTAATCAAGATATTATAAGTCGTGATATTTGGTAGGATTGCCGTATCAGCAAGTTGTGTGAGAAGCTTGTATGCTTTAAGGGTTAACCCTGACTCGCACAACTTTGTGACTAATGTCTGAAGGCTTCCAGTGTCAACAACCCTATCTGAACCTTGAGTAAGCCGGAGAAATAATGAGGGATTTCTTCCAATCTCCATCTTGTAGAACAAATGGTGAGCTTTCTGAAGCTCCCCAGACTTACAAAGCCCATCAATAAGAGCATTGAAGGTGGCAACTGAAGGAATACATCCAAGCTTCTCCATTTCATCAAATATGTTTTGTGCCTCCCCCACCAGACCATGTTTGCACATTCCAGATATAAGAATAGTATAAGTACAAGAGTCTGCAAATTGATTAACCTCTGAAATTTCCAGTTTGAGGGAGCGAGCTTCGTCCAAGAGACCCTTATCACAAAACCCTTTGATAAGGGTATTATAAGCTCGAGTATCGGGTACCAATCCTCTACTGCTCATATTCCTCAACAACTCAAATGCATCCTGCACTCTGCCATCATCACATAACCCGCGAATCATGATTGTGTATAAGATGACATCAGGTGTGATGCCAGCATCCATCATTTTCTGAAACATACTATGAGCTTCTTTGAACATTCTAGCCCTAAACAGCCCATCAATCAAACAACTATAACCATTTAAATCAAGATCATAACCATCCTTCTTAAAAGCTTTTAGAAGAACAAAAGCTTCCTCCATCCTACCCAACTTACAAACCCCATTAACCAAAGTATTGTATGTAATAAAATCAGGCTTACAATGACTACTTCTCATGTTATTAAACAATCTATAGGCATCATCCATCCGCTTTGCTTGACATAACCCTGAGAGCACGATCGTATAAGTGACCTTACTAGGCATAATACCTTTCTGCGTCATTTCATCAAACAGTTCAAGTGCATCAGAGGTCTTGTCACTTTTACATAACCCATCAATCAGAATACTATAAGTTGAACAATTCAAATGAGAATTCAACTTCAACATCATATTATACACAGCCAAAGCTAACAAAACCATACCTTTATTTACCAATATATGAAGAATCAAATTGTAAGTAAATAAATTGGGCTCACAATCAAAATCTTTCATTTTACCAAATGACTCTACTGCTTTCTCAGCATTATTCATCTTCCAGTACCCATCAATCAAAACCGCAAAAGCATCAGAAGATATCCGAATCCCACAGCTCTTAATCTCTTCAAGAACCTTCCAATAAGCATCAAACATATCCAAAGTAGTTGAAACGAGCATGTCAATCAACAAATTATGAGATTCCCAGCTGCGAAACTGCTTTCGTTTCGCAGCCCACACAAAAAACCGGAAACAAAGACTTGGATTCTGTTGTTCTTGGAGCACCGAGGTGATGATGCCAGGAGAAAGAAATGGGACTACTTGTTCGAGTGCAGTTTCCATAGGATCCACTGAATTGACGATGTTTAGGACTTCGCTGGAGATTGCAGCTTCGCGAGACGATGAGGAAGATGATGATGATGATGATGAGAAATAGTGGCATCTGGATTTGTAAATTAGGGATGAGAACTTCTTCATGGATTAACAAGGTGATTGGATGATGAACAAGTATTAATTGCTGCTATCTTCTTCACCATTGTTGTCTCATTAGGGTTTGTGAATTGATGTACAGATTTGGGTTTTAAGATTTGTAGTCACCGCAGCGGCAGCGATGAGTTAAAAATGCAACATAATCACGGCAATCGCAACACAAAAATGACAAAATCAGAGTTACTACTGTTTTCGTACCTATGATTTTGTTAAAACTACAACTTTCATCCTTGTATTTTCAAAATTACAATAAATGAGAAATATAACTTTGTTTCTTCCGTGTTTTGTTCCATTTTGCATAGATTTATGTTGTTCTATTTGTGCCTAAAACAAGCCTACTTCTCATGTTGAAGAACAGAGACACTAATGAGGCGAAACTATTCGTGAGTTACTCAGTCAACATGCTACTCGAGTAGGCTTAATTGAACTCAAGCTCGACTCGGCACACTTGACTAAAAACTCGTCAGAAAATCGATTTTTATATAGAGTGAATTAGGGATTTGGTCCATGTGGTTTAACAAATGTTATTACTAGTATCCTTAAACTTGAAAAAATATGGATTTGGTCCCCATGGTTGTTATTTTGTTATAACTATGGTCCTTCTCACTAACTTATTAACGGTGACTCCGTTAACATAGAGGCATTTGAGTCTTTTTGTATATTTTTCATATTTTTACTAAAATTTGAGTGAAATACATTTTTGGTCCCTGACGTTTGTTGATTTCTTTGAAAGTGGGACATGAACTTTAAAAAGTCAAGTTGTAGTCCCTAAGGTTTGGATTTTACTTTGAAAGTAGGACCTGACCGTTAACTCCATCTATTTCTATCGTTAGTGTCAAGGGTATTTGTTGGTCCCGAAGGGGTTATAAGATTAAGTAAACGTTTAACTCTATTGTCCAGAAGTACAATAGTTTGTAGAAGGGGTGTTGAATACAAACACAATTTTTTGGTTTTTTAAATTGTTTATTGATAAATCAAATTACAATTTATAGTTTGTTGCGGAATAAGATTAAGTAAACGTAATCTAAACAAACTTGAGAATCACATAGTGTTCTTGCACTAAGAAGATGGAAAGAAAGAAGAAATGTAGAAATACAAAGGTTTTCTACGCACTAAGTAGTTCAGGAGAGATCCTTCAAAATGAAGGGGTATTGATCATATTTATACCCCATGCATTAAATGCATGGCAGGAGCACTTTACACGTGTCAGCATCTGATTGGGCGCATGCTTCTGACTATTAGCAAGACATGCTTTGGGCTGCATGGTGAACAGTGTAGTTGGCAGAGTGGTTGTACGATCTTGGACAAAAGCATGTTTCTTCTGACCATCCGTACTATTTGTGCAAGAGGATAAGACAAACAAATCTTGAAGTAGAAGCTTCATAATCAGCGATTGCTGAGGAGGTCTTCCATCAAGGAGTGTTGATGTAAGTCAGCTATCGCTGAAGCTTTCTTCTTGATTTGTCGCGCGTGTGGACTTGTCTTGGTTTCACTGATGTTCGCATCAGATCATGAGTAGACTTGTCACTTGTTCATCAACTTTGTCTCCGATGTCAACGATGAACTTCTTTGTCGCGAAACTTCTCTTCAGGGATTACATTTAACACTATTACATTAGAATCCATCAGCGATACTGGACAAACTCAGTATGCTATCGTTGATGGTGAAACACTAATACATACATATGTTAAATGTAATTTTCATTAAGTTATTCTAAGGGTCGTCATCAAATCACTGAGAGAGTTTGGATCAACAATCTCCCCCTATCTGATGATGACAAAGCAACATGAGAAAATTGCTAAGTATAAAACATAAGGATAAAGTGGACTCATAGTTGCGTGCCCCATTTATTGTTTTAAGAGATCTTTTCTAATACTGATGGAGTAAAGTACTTTCACTTAAAACTTTCATTAAATCGTAATAAGTTTACAAAGGGAAATAGAAAGTTTACAAGTACAAGTGAAAAAATTATACAAGTACTAAAAGAAACACTGATAAATTACAAAAGTTTACAAGAAAGGAATCTATCAGCTATAGTGGTTCATCCTTGAAGATCATTTCGTCATATGAGTCTCCCCCCCCCCCCTGTTTTTTTCTGAGCTTTGCTTCTTTAAGGACATGGGCTTTGAGAAAGATACCTGGTCTTGACAAATTACACCAGTGGACTAGATCTCCGAGTTGTTCAATTGGGCAGATAGGGATCTCTGAATTTCATTGAAAGCACAGGATGTCATTCCAATCAGGGAAGATGATTCCGTAAGGGTCACCTATCACTTGAATAGGTTTGAAAGGACCTCCTGGTGGCAGTGATAGATCGAGTGTTGATAAGTCAGGTGGTGGTCCAAGTACTGCTTTGTGATCCCAGAAACAAGTATTAACAATATAAGAATCAAATAGCAAACTCCATCTCTATATTCAATGATGTCACAAGTAACAAAGTACATAGAGAGTTTGACTAAGATATACAATGAGATCTCTACACAAAAGAACTAATTCTAGGCTATTTATACCTAGAGACAAATATTACACAAATGGTTCTTTAACTTTGATACAACTAGAAATATTGCACTAACAGTCTCCCCCTTTGTATCCAAAGTTGAAAAACAATAACTATTCAAATTGCTCCGGAGGAATATACTTCTTCCTTATGCCGAAGATGATCTCAAATCTTCTCAGAGCATTTCTGTATTCCAGTCTGTTCTCAATTGCTTCCAATGCTCTGTTGATCAACTATTTCTCTTTAAGCTTCAAAGGCACTAGCTTCTTTTCATCAAGTCTGAGCTTCCCATTCAATTGGATCTTTAGCAGCTTGAAGGTTCCATCACTGTATTTGTTTGCCTCAATAAAACATAGGAACTTCTTCTTCTTCTTCCTATTGAAGTATATTATACCAAACTCAGGCTTTTCAAGAATTTTATACACTGGAATGCCTTGGACATTAGAAAGTCTCTGATTGGGTTTCAAAATATTCACTCTGATCTGCTCGACTTCCAACCCCATCTGGAAATCAGTCAAGTAAGAAAACTTTACCAAATTCTTCATGAACCGCTTCACTGACTGATAAGCCTCAGACCAATCTTTATTTTTGTTCGGAGTTCCGGATAGAATATCATACAATCCGAAGAAGTCTTCACTGGTAAGAAACTTGAAATCTGCTTCAGTGAAAGACCATTCCTTTCCATCAGTTCTGAACACAGTGAATTTAGGATACCAAATATTCAGCAACTTCTGAGATTCTATCTTGACAATCTTGACAATCTCCTTCTCCGTTTTCACCCAATTCATATTCTGATACTTATTTTTCATTATGTGAAGGTATTCCACCTAATGTAAGAACGTCAACTTCTCAATTGAATATAACTTGATAAGGTCTATTGGTTGAACATTTTTCACAAAAAGATCTCTTCGGATATCTTCTTGGAAAGGTGTTAGGATTCTGATCCTGAGGTTTGGTTCTCTGTCAATAAGCTGTTGAAACACACGAATTTCAGCCTCGGAAACAGATATTTTATAAGACCTTTTGGAATATTAGGAATGTTTAACTCTGGTATGCCAATAACTGGATCATCTTCCTTCGGCTCATCATCATCAGAATCATCTGCTTGAACATTTACAGCATTAAACACATTATCCAGTTCTTCCTTTATACTTACCACAGTTCTTTCAGGTTCATCTTCCGAATCAACATAAATGATGTGTTGGTCCCGAAGGGTTATACAAGTTTGTAGAAGGGGGGTTGAATATAAACACACAATTTTTATCTTTCTAAATTGTTTATTGATATATATCAAACAATTTACAGTTTGTTGTGGAATAAGATCAAGTTAAAAACCTAATCTAAACAAACTATGAGAATCACACAGATTTCTTGCACTAGAAAAGATAGAGAGAAAATAAGGAAACCTAAGGAAAGATTTTCTTAGCACTTAGTAGTTTAGCGAAGGAAGAGCTTACTTCAAGAATGAAGTAGGGTTTCCTATTTATACTGCATGCATTAAATGCAAGTAAGTACAACTTTACACATGGCAGCGTCTGGTTGGTTGCATGGATTTGACTTTAGCAAACATCCCTTTTGGCCGCATGATAAATAGTGTAGTTGGCAGAGTGGTTTGTATGATCCTGGACAAAGGGATGTCCTTCTGACAAATCGTACAAAGGCGTGCAAGGAGATAAGACAAAAGTAACTTGTAGAACAGGCTTCATGATCAGTGATCGCTGAATTTATCTTTATCAGCGAATGATAAAGTTCAGCTCTCGCTGAAGTCTACAACTTGAAACTTCGCGTGAAATGGACAAGTCTTGTCTTCGCTGATATCCGTATCAGGTCACTAGTAGACTTAGTCACTCGTTCGTCAGCTTGGTCTTCGATTTCAGCTTTGAACTCAGTTGTCGCGAATCTTGTCTTCAAGGATCATAAGTAAACAATTACAAATGGAACTATCAGCGATCATCAGTGAGACTGAACAGGCTCATGGCTCACTGATGTACATGTATCGCTGAAGTATAAATTAAAGCACATGTTTCCCATCAGCGATACTAAACAGACTTAGTATATTTTTCATAGATGGCAAAACATTAATACATATTGTTTACTTACAATTTTCACTAAGTAAATCTGAGAGTCATTATCAAATCACTAAAGGGTTTGGATCAACAATCTTCCCCTATTTAATGATGACAAAGCAATAAAGGAAAATTGCTAAGTTAAAAACATAAGGATAAAAAGGACTCATAAAATACGTGTCCCATTTACTGTTTTCAGGGATCTTTTCTAGTACTGATGGAGTTAAGTACTTCACTGAAATTTTCAATACTTCGTAAATACAAGATTACAAGGGAAGTTGAAAAATTACAAGTACAGTGAAAAATAATTACAAGTACAGTGAAAAATAATTACAAGTACAAAAGTTTACAAGCTGATAGGATAGAAGAATACAAGAGATCCTATCAGCTATTCACGTTCTTCCTTGATAAGAAGTTCATCAAGGGTGTCAGTCTTAGGAATCATCCAGTCAGGGACTTGTATTCCCTGTTCCCGTCTTCGTTTGACTTCGCGGTTGATTTGGGGTTTCATGAATGTTCCAAGGAAGGAGCAGTCACACCAGTATAATAGGTCTCTGAGTTGTTCGATAGGAGCGATTGGTAACTCTGACCAGCGTTGGAAGCACTTGCGACCAGTGTATTCAAGAAAGAAAATGTTGTAAGGTTCGCTGACTACTTTTCCAGCTTTGAATTCTTCAGCATGTGGAAGGGAGACGTTGAGGCCTGAAAGATCAGCGTTTGGACCGAGTACAGCTTCACGAGAAAAGTCAACACCAGTCTCGTTCTGTATAACAGGGCCTGAAGATGACGGAGCCCTCTTCTTTGGAGCGCTTTGTTTTTGTTGGATGGCTGGAGGAGGAGGAAAATCAACCGCTGAGGAGACTTGGTCGATTAGCTTGTTGATAGCACTTTCGACACAAGGCTTGAAGCTTGATCGAGATCGCTGAATTGAAACCCGAATTTCCAACCATTCGTTAAGCCCAAGATTCTCCAATGCTGAAAGATAGCAGGTTTTCGCCACGCCATTTTCCTTGATCATCTGGACTTCGATTATAGCAGCATCTCTAACAGTCCTCCCCTTCAGGTTTACATGTTTTATTCTTGCTGGTAAACTCATGAAGTGGACTTTCTTTTTACACCAGGCCAGGGTGGTGTCGCTGACTTGAACCTTCTGTTGTTTCTTCTTCCCGACCTGTTTCAGCAGCTCTTGCTGAACTCTGAGGGGAAATTTCTTCAGCTGAGGATCATTTACTGAATGTTGGGCAAGTTCAAGAGCAAAGGTTTTGTCGTTGAGCTCAGTCTTCTGTTGTTCAGCGAGGATCTTCTCTGCCTTAAGACTTTCAGCTATTTCTTCAGGAGTCAGACTTTTAGCTATTTCCTCAGGAGTCAGACAGCTGAAATAGGAGACATGGACCGTTGGGGCATCCATCCTTTCCAGGATCTTAGTGAGCGGCGAGTTGGATTCACTGACCTTTGTAGAAACACTGCTCACCTCACCTTGGAGGTTTGAGACGGTTGATTTTAGGGACCCGACTTCACCGCTAAGACTAGTGAAGTGGGTAGAGAGACCTTTATAGTCGCTGGAGATTGTGGCGACCTCTGATTGGACGGCCTGGAGCGCTGTTGTGTTGTTGAATTGTTATTGAGGGAGAGCTCCAGGTCCTTCACTCCCCCTTTTAGAGATGAAAGATCAGTAGTAGTGGCTTTCTTTTCCAGGGAGGTGGTGACGTTCTTCAGTGTCATCCAAGCGTCATTAATCGCTGAGGTGTTTGCTCCGAGGTTGGTGGAGAGAGACTCCACCTTCTCAACGATATCCGTGAGGGATTTGCTGACTGTGTCCAAGTTAGGACCTGAAAAAGGTAACAACTTATGAGCAAAGGAAAGCTCAAGAGAAGTCAGGGGTGAAGAGAAGTGTGAGGAGAGTGTATGGATACCTGTTGGGTTAGGGTTAGAAAACTGATGGAAATCTTTGAATCTCGTCTAGTACTCCATGTTGGTTTCCATGTCGTTGGCGGTAGTGACAGGGATGCTGGCCCCAACAGGTCCTGTAGTGGCGGCATTTCGCTGCATCAGACTCTGCAGCGTTGCAGTACTTGAGTCCACCAGCAAGAAGGCTGGTGCAGTGGTGATTGTAGATATGACCAACGGAGGGATGGAAGAAGCGATGGCTGAGATGGTTGTGGTAGGAGACCCCTCTCAGTGCTGGCGACGCTGAAGGAGACCTCCTTAGTGCGTTGAGGCGCTGAGGATGTTGGGGACTGTGCCATGAATGTTTCAGAGAACGTAGTCTCTAAAGCAGTAAGAGGGGTGGTTGATGCAGGTATGGAGGAGTTGACCATGAAACCATCAAGTGTTGCATGTGAAGAGGCCAACACTGAATCTTGAGCCTGTGAAGGCTTGGGGTTCTCTTTGAAGGTCTTCTTGGACTTATGGGTACCAAGGGGAGTTGTAGATTGTTTCCTCTTTTTGGAAGAGGTGGTTGTAGCATCCTTGGTATCAGCGGAGGGTTGTGCCACTGAAGGAGCCGCTGAAGGAAAATAAGTGGGGCGTAGAAGAGAGAGTAGAGTTGAGAGACTTACCTCACCTTGTATCGGTTTGAAGTCGAAAACTTTTAGGCCGACCTGAGGGAGTTTGTAGTCTCCCTGCTTGAGATATCGAGATCCAAGCAACATCTGAAGAATCACTGAGATGAAGCGAGGATAGGGAACTTTCAGGGAGCGTTCTGGTTTCTCGACCTTCTCCATAAGGTCTTCAAAGATGATGCGGGCTGTATCCCATGGCTACCTGAGTTTTGGCAGCCTGATCAGTTTAGCCCGTTTTGGCTGTCATGCAGCTGATGACATGGGCAAAGATAAAATTCAGCTCTGCAGGCATTTTATTCTTGAGGACTTTGGTGAGCTTCTTGTCATCCTCGTTACTCCTGGTCTTATCCCAAGAGTACTTCATTAGATCGAGAAAAGCAATCAACTCCTGCTCATCGTCAGTGGTGTTTGGGTTAGGGAATGGAACAAAGGGGTTTGCCTTGGTACGTGATAAGTGATCAATTTTGAGTACTTAAGCACTTCCTTTTCAGTTTTTTTTATAGAATTTTGCACTTTAAAATCCCAGCTTGAGTCATCTTTTCACTTCTTTTCTCTTTTATTAGGTTGGAGCTAAGGATTGTGATTTACTTGTGTTATCTAAGATGAATGGCTAATTTTAGTTTCAATTTGCAAATCCTTTTTTATCACAGGCAATGCTGCAGCATCTCTGGAGCATGGATCTGATGTTTTTGAGAGGGGGAATTGGAAGATGATTAATTTGGAGTGGAAAAAAGCAATTCCATTGCCCATTGGTCCTTCCAAGTGTCCAGCTATTGTACTCTCTAGTTGTAACTTAAGTCTTTTGTGTACTTTCTAGTTGCTTATGCTTAACTTAGTTATTGTAACTTAATGGATTTAGTCACTTGTTACACTTTTGGTCCATCAATATGTACTATAAATAGAGGGCTTAGGGTCATTTATTTGACACACCACTTGGGTTGATCCTTAATCAGTACCAATTCTCTTCTTTAATTCCAATCATCTTCAGAAAATTCTTGTCTTTACTGTTCTTCATTTCTTCTTTGAATCTCCTTTTACCCAGATGAATGCTTGCAGCACTGAACTGGGTGTTTTAAAATTGCTTTCTTTAAATCCGTTTTTCCACCATTAATCTTGTCATTTACTTTACGTCTTTAATTTTTAGCACTTCATTTCAGTACTTTACATTCTTACACTTACTTTCCGCTTTACATTCTTGTCATTTACTTACTTGCAATTTATTTCTTGTAATTTTAATTATAGCCATTTACATTTCAACGTCATTTACTTTTCAAGCATCATGTTTACATTCCAAGTCTTTTACATTTGCTTTCTTTCATTTATTGTTATGAGTAGCTAAGCATAAAAGCTTGGGTGTAAGGCAAAGGGTGATATGTTAACCAAAGGAAATTACACATTTTTGTGGCAAAAACGATGTTTTATTATTCCAACCCAAGTTCTATCAAGATAATACAATCCCTTGACAAATTGATCACTTTGATAGTGTTAAAGTGTCATGGACCTAGAGATAGGTCATTGAATAGCACGCCAATTTGGATGACATAAGGGGTAACATCGAGAGAGTTACTTGCAACAAGAGTTGTTACTTTTGTTTTTCAAAATGATTCATTCTTGATAAGTTGTCACTTTTTCAAAGGGTTAAAATAGAATAGACTTAGAGATAAGCTACTTAGTATTACACAAACTTGGGAGGTACGGGGGTTATATCGAGAGAGTAACTTTTAACAAAGAGAATTTGTTTCGCCTTATATTTTGGGAACTCCATTCCATCATTCCTTTACCTTAGGTTCTGCTCAAAGATGAGATTGCTTACTGCTACTGGAATCATGGGATGGTGAGAGTCCGAGAGGAACGTGTCTCAAAATAGATAATAAAACTAGTTGTTGTCACTTCTATGCTGCAACATTCCTGTAGCATCCATTGCTGCAGCAGTTCTGTAGCATTAGTCTGCTGAATTTGGTTTAACATATCATCACAAGTCTTACACCCTTGCTTCTCTTTTATTCTTGTTAATTAGAATCTGAATATAATTCTCAACCAACCAATCAAATATATTTTCTTCCAAATCGTCATCTGAAATCATTTCTTTCATCATACTTTAATGGCAATTTTAACTCCAATCTCTGTGGGACGATATTCGGTATTTTACCACTTTATTACTTGAGAGACGACATAGTTCCGTATAAGTATACTTGCTTATTGTTTCTATTAGCACACGTCTATAGGTGTATTCCACGCACTCATCAATTTTTTGGCGCCGTTGCCGGGGATTGGTAAACTAAAAGCCTATAAAAGTGTTTTAAAAGATTTGGTTTTTCTAACACCGTTTGGGAATTTTGAAGATTTTTTGAAAGTGGTGTATGCCAAGAATACAACGTGGGGAACTTTTCGAGTTAGATCCAGATATTGAGAGAACTTTACATCAAAGAAGAAGAATTCAAAGAACATCAAACTCTCTCAATATGGAGGATGGTCCCCCACCAGGTTTTGAAAATAGACCACCAAGACCACCACTTTTGGAAAATCCCGTCTGACCACCTTTGGAAAATCACATGAGACCACCTTTAGAAAATCCAATCAGGCCTCCGCCAATCTTTGTAAATAATCCACCACTTTTTGGTAATCCACCCTTTCATCCATTTCAACACAATCCACCACTTCATAATAATAATGAGGATGGAGATGATAATGGATCTATTGGTAATGTTGAACCACTTAACATCATTGACCTTGCAAACTCAAAAGATGGAATAATTATGGACTATGCAATCCCTAATTTTGAGCAATTAAATTCGGGGATTGTTAGGCCACAATTAGATACATTACATTTTGAACCAAAACCCATCATGTTTCATATGTTGCAAGCCAATGGTCAATTTGCCGGATTACCATCGGAGGATCCCCATTCCCATTTAAAATCTTTTATGGAGATCACCGATGTTTTTCTAATCCCTGGAGTTTCTCCCGAAGCCTTAAGGCTCACTTTATTTCCATTTTCTCTAAGGGATAAGGCAAGAGTATGGTTTAATTCATTAGCACCAGGTTCTGTACCATCTTGGAGTGATATGGCTGAAATTTTTTTGCGAAAATATTTTCCACCTACTCGGAATGCTAAGTCCAGAAACGAAATTTGCACGTTTAAACAAATGGACGATGAAGCAATTCCCGATGCTTGGGAAAGGTTTAAAGAACTGTTAAGGAAATGCCCTCACCATGGCATTCCCTACTGTATTCAACTCGAGACGTTTTACAATGGACTTGATTCCAATGCAAAACAAATGCTCGATGCGACTTCAGGAGGGGCCTTTACCTTTAACACCTACAATACCGGGTATGAAATTCTTGAAAAGATTTCAGCAAATAATGGACAATGGGCTGATCCAAGAGCTCAAACTCAAACTCAAAAGAAGACTGTTAGAATGCATGAGGTAGATGCATACACCGCATTGACAGCACAACTTGCTTCCATGACCAATATGCTTAAAAACATCACTTCCGGTCAAGGAGCACAGCCAACTGTCAGTACACCATCTCCTGCATCTGTCCTTTCTGTGCAATGTGTCTGTTGTGGTGGGGAACATTCTTATGAACATTGTCCTCATAATTCTGAATCTGTAAACTATGTTAAAAAAAGACCTAATCCCCACTCCAACACTTACAATGCCAGTTGGAAGCAGCACCCAAACTTTTCTTGGACTAGTCCATGTTTAAATCCACCCGCACCAAAGCAACAAGGCACCGCAAATTTTCTACC
Organism: Saussurea involucrata; assembly: GCA_033807775.1. Taxonomy (NCBI): domain Eukaryota; kingdom Viridiplantae; phylum Streptophyta; class Magnoliopsida; order Asterales; family Asteraceae; genus Saussurea; species Saussurea involucrata. Next base: position 166,219,456 of record CM066314.1, read on the forward strand.
ACAACAACATGCAAGCAGTTCACACAATCATCACCAAGGTTTTCAAAACAATAAACCATCTTTTCAAGGCAAACCACCTCCACAAGCTAATTCATCATCTTCTTTGGAAGCAATGATGAAAGGGTTTATGGCCCAAACCCAAGCTCTTTTGACCCAACAACACTCTCAAAACCAAGCTTTGATAGCCCAACAACAGTCTCAAAATCAAGCACAACAACTTTAAAAATAATCTCTTTTTGATCAGCATAGCACACATTTGAGGAATCTAGAGACTCAAATCAGTCAATTGGCAGTTAACCAGATCAACAGGGCCACAGGTACTTTACCTAGTAACACAAAAAAACCCAAAGGCCCCAGGAAAAGAACATGTGAAAGCTGTAACTCTTAGAAGTGGGAAAGAATTACCTGAAGTTGTGGAAAAGAAATTTGGCCCTTTAACCAAAACAGATTTTGACCAAATGACCAAAGCCATTTCTACACCAGAGATTCAGATAATTCCAAAACCACCAAGTCAAAAGAAAGACAAAGACCCTAAGATCACAAGTTCAAGTCCACCCAATGAGACCAAGACCAAAAGCATATTGGACCCATCTTGCTCAAAACCATCAAACCAAGCTGTTAGCAAACCAGTTCCCCCTTACATCCCTTATCCCCAAAGGATGAGGAATGAGAAGGAGGAACTGCAATTTAAAAAGTCTTTGGATGTTTTCAAACAATTGCACATCAACATACCTCTTGTTGAAGCAATAGAGCAGATGCCCAATTATGCTAAGTTCCTTAAAGACATTTGAGTAAGAAAAAGAAGTTGACTGAGTATGAGACTGTTGCCCTCACTGAAGGTTGAAGTGCTATGTTTTCCAACAAAATACCACCTAAGCAAAAAGTCCCAGGGAGTTATACTATTCCTTGTTCCATAGGTGGGAAAGAAGTTGGACAAGCTTTGTGTGATCTAGGTGCCAATGTTAATCTTATGCCTTTGTCAATCTTCAAAAGCTTAGGTATAGGAGAGGCTAGACCTACCACTGTTACACTCATTCTAACAGACAAGACCATAGCCTACCCAAAAGGAAAAATTGAGGATGTCTTGGTTCAGGTAGATAAATTCATCTTTCCGGCAGATTTCATCATTTTAGACTTTGAGGCTGACAAGCACATTCCTATTCTTTTAGGAAGACCATTCCTAGCCACCGGAAGAACTTTGATAGATGTCCAGAAAGGAGAGTTGACTATGAGACTTCAAGACCAAAAAGTCACCTTTAACGTCTTCAATTCTTTAAAGTACCCTAGTGATATGGAAGACTGTTCAAGCTTAGGTACCATTGAGTCATTATGTCACGAAGAGGGAGTCAAACATACTTGTAGGATAGAAGACGAGGGTAAGGAAGAGTTGACCTTAGAAGAGGAAGATGATGATAGGGACTCTACCTTGAGAAAAGAAGAGACTGTCCCCTTGAATGCTGCAGCATTTGAGTTGCTGGAAAATAATGAACAAAAGTCATTTACTCCCTTAATAGTCTCACCACCTGACTTAGAGTTGAAACAACTCCCATCTCATCTAAAATATGCTTTTCTAGGAGAAGAAGACAAATTGTCTGTCATCACATCGTCTACCCTAGATTTGCATCAAGAAAAGAGATTGGGAGACATATTAAAATTGCACATAAAAGACTTAGGATGGACCATTGCTAACCAAGATGTGATAACTATAATGCAAGACTTGTTTGTGCAAAACAACAAGTACATGGAGGGGTTGCTTGGTCAAAGAAATGAGTTCATGGACATAGTAGAGATGATGGAGACTGAGCTGGTGGATAAAGGGCAAAAGAAAGTCAGAACGGATGTGAAAGAATTAAAGGTAGAGTTACCTGCCAAGAACAACACACTGATGGACACCTTGCTGGAACAAAAGAATGAGTGTTTGGACAAGATTGATAAGTTAAGGACTGAGCTTGTGGATTTGATCAAGAAGAAGAAGGCTGAGAAAGATGCAGGGGCTGAGGAGAAGGTTGCTAAGCTTAGAAAGTTGCTGAAAGCCAAGAAGATGAAGATTGCAAAGTTGAGGAAGGCGAATGAGAAGTTGAAGGCAAAAGGTGTTGTCAGGTCCAGTGCTGCAACATCCAAACAGAATGAAGACCAACAACCTACTCCATTTGAGTAGGGCAGGTTCAAATCATACTCTTTAGCTCCTTTTTATGTTTTATTTTTATTTCTTGAGTCTGGGATTTGTTTTTACATATTTTAGGTTTATTTTCATTGCATTGGGATCATGATTTGGTATTGTTTATTTAATTGCATAGCCCAAATAATTTCACAAGTCCAATCTCATTTTTAGAGTGATGCATGCTAGAACTAGACTCGCAATTGCTTGGGACACAATTTGGTCCACATTCTGCACATATCACAAAAATGATCTAGGTTTCATTCTTTTCTCACATTTTTAGCCACTTGAAACAATTGTCAAAACATCCTTTCCTCTATACAATGAGGACATTGTAAATTTCTTAGTTTGGGGTGGGGGTGTCTAAAAATGGCAAGAGCAAAGCTCTACACAAACAGAAAAAAATTGCCAAGACAAAGTGGTTGAAACACCAAAATGTCCCATAGGGGCAGGTGTGTGCATCAACAAAAAGAGCACAAAAGTGCTAAATATTGAAAAAAATTCAATGTTGATACATGGGGTGAAAAAGGCAAAGTGAGAAAAAAATATATGCCAAAAGAGAGAAATCCATACACTTAGAAGCCATTAGTGATTTGTGATGTGGAATGTGTTTGACCATAACAAAAAGAATGTGAAGCTAGCTTATGGTTCATGGTTACAATTAGAATGAGATTTGTTCACTTTGGATTTATAAAAGGCCATGCTATGCATCTTTGACATGTCAATTCATGATATACACTTAATGTCATCCTTATGCAAATCTTTCAAAGTTGAGTCCTTTCTTTTGTCTTTTTATTGCCTGGGGACAAGCAAAGTTCTTAGTTTGGGGTGGTGATAAGTGCTCAATTTTGAGTACTTAAGCACTTCCTTTTCAGTCTTTTTATAGAATTTTGCACTTTAAAATCCCAACTTGAGTCATCTTTTCACTTCTTTTCTTATTTATTAGGATGGAGCTAAGGATTGTGATTAACTTGTGTTATCTAAGATGAATGGCTAATTTTAGTTTCAATTTACAAATCCTTTTTTATCACAGGCAATGCTGCAGCATCTCTGGAGCATGGATCTGATGTTTTTGAGAGGGGGAATTGGAAGATGATTAATTTGGAGTGGAAAAAAGCAATTCCATTGCCCATTGGTCCTTCCAAGTGTCCAGCTATTGTACTCTCTAGTTGTAACTTAAGTCTTTTGTGTACTTTCTAGTTGCTTATGCTTAACTTAGTTATTGTAACTTAATGGATTTAGTCACTTGTTACACTTTTGGTCCCTCTATATGTACTATAAATAGAGGGCTTAGGGTCATTTATTTGACACACCACTTGGGTTGATCCTTAATCAGTACCAATTCTCTTCTTTAATTCCAATCATCTTCAGAAAATTCTTGTCTTTATTGTTCTTCATTTCTTCTTTGAATCTCCTTCTACCCAGATGAATGATTGCAACACTGAACTGGGTGTTTTAAAATTGCTTTCTTTAAATCCGTTTTTCCACCATTAATCTTGTCATTTACTTTACGTCTTTAATTTTTAGCACTTCATTTCAGTACTTTACATTTTTGCACTTACTTTCCGCTTTACATTCTTGTCATTTACTTACTTGCAATTTATTTCTTGTAATTTTAATTATAGCCATTTACATTTCAACGTCATTTACTTTTCAAGCATCATGTTTACATTCCAAGTCTTTTACATTTGCTTTCTTTCATTTATTGTTATGAGTAGCTAAGCATAAAAGCTTGGGTGTAAGGCAAAGGGTGATATGTTAACCAAAGGAAAGTAGACATTTTTGTGGCAAAAACGATGTTTTATTATTCCAACCCAATTTCTATCAAGATAATACAATCCCTTGACAAATTGATCACTTTGATAGTGTTAAAGTGTCATGGACCTAGAGATAGGCCATTGAATAGCACGTCAATTTGGATGACATAAGGGGTAACATCGAGAGAGTTACTTGCAACGAGAGTTGTTACTTTTGTTTTTCAAAATGATTCATTCTTGATAAGTTGTCACTTTTTCAAAGGGTTAAAATGGAGTAGACTTAGAGATAAGCTACTTAAGATTACACAAACTTGGGAGGTATGGGGGTTATATCGAGAGAGTAACTTTTAACAAAGAGAATTTGTTTCGCCGTATATTTTGAGAACTCCATTCCATCATTCCTTTACCTTACGTTCTGCTCAGAGATGAGATTGCTTACTGCTACTGGAATCATGGGATGGTGAGAGTCTGAGAGGAACGTGTCTCAAAATAGATAATAAAACTAGTTGTTGTCACTTCTATGTTGCAGCATTCCTGTAGCATCCATTGCTGCAGCAGTTCTGTAGCATTAGTCTGCTGGAATTTGGTTTAACATATCATCACAAGTCTTACACCCTTGCTTCTCTTTTATTCTTGTTAATTAGTGTTGATCCCGATTTTACTCAACAATGATATTTATATCAAATAGTTCAAACAAAATAGTGTGCGAAAGCGTTTTAGCGAACTAAAGATATAGTATAGGTAAAAAACACACAATATCAAATACGTGAAATAGAAATAACACAGATATTTAACTCAATAATTCACTGTATATTGATTTCTCATAAATACCAAGAACACCGAAGGTAAAATGAATTCTGCTCTAAAGGTGTATGTGTTGTGCAAAATTAATAGAAGAGCTCAACATGAGCCTTTTATTTATACTATTCGTCAGGGGACAAGCTTTAGACAATAAGGACTAAGGGTACAAAGACACGATCGTGGGACTGCTACAGGTACAACGTTAATGTAGTGCGCCGAAATCTGCAAAGACTGTAACCCATCAGAGGATGACACGTGGAATGTACAGGGCATGCCTTGTACGAATGATCTTCAGGATCTTCGTACAACAGAAAACGTGAGAGGCACGATCGTCTTTGTTTTGATCTTCAGATAATCTTCTAAGTCTTCAGTCTTCATACCACAGAGGCTCTGTCAAGTATGACAGAGGCTCTGTGGCCTTGTCTTCTGTGAATGTCTTCAGTCGAGTCTTTAGGAAGTCGTCGATTATGTGTCCTCCTATTCCTCTACCTTTGAGTTCACGGTATATACTGATGCAGAGGTTTCTGAAGTTGATGACAGAATCGATGACCTCTATTAATCTTTGGCAAGTGCTTGATCCATGAACTCCGTTCCTCTGTGCTCCAAGAGGTTGGCTCTGAACTCTACCAGAGTACTTGTTGCATATTTTTGACAATCAACCTCTAGGAATAACTTTGACTTTCCTGCAAGATCTTGATAGACATACCCAATCCTTGGAAAAGTGATGATAGAGTTTGGTCTTGCAGAGGAGGGGCAGTCATCTTCTGGTGGTGGGATTCTCAAACCTCTTACGCCAAGGTCGAGTCCCAGTTGGAAGTCAGTCATGCTATACATCAGAAGTCTTTCGCGCATGGCCATCCTGATTTCACGGTAAGCTCCTTGGATTTCCAGTCTGTGGCTGTAGTTCTGCCTTGCCCAACTCAGAAGACCAGGTAGATCATAGAGGTTTAGATTTCTCAAATCTGCATCTGAGAACGTGGTTTCTGATCTGTCTACCCTCTTGACTCTGTAGAGGTTGTAGTAAACCTGTTTTTCGTGGGTATGGGACAACTTGCAATAGATGACCTTGTCTATCTTGGAATTTGAGAAGACTTGGTTGATGGGTTTGGCTTTCTTTCTATAGAACTGATCTCGTAGTTCTTTAAAAAAGTCAGGGTACAGGATAGATGGTGGCAGAGGATCCTTGACTGCTCTGCTGTATAAGTATTTGTGCACCACCTCTTCCATTTTTTGTTGAACAGGAGGTGGAGGCATGGGCTTTCGCAGAGCATCCAAGTCACTTTTTAGTTTGGCCACCCGATCTTCTGTTGGCTTGGCCTTTGGATCCATGGTAGGGTTGTTTGACAGAGGTTGAATGTTGAAGGCCCAGTCTTCTTCTTCAGGTTTGGGTGTGACAAAGGCGTCAAAGGCACTCTTCATCAGCTTCTCTGTGGGTTGATGCTTGGGCTTTTTCTTCTTTGGTTCCTTTGTCAATATTCCCTTGCCTTTGTCTTTTGCCTTCGGCTGTAGATCTTCCTTTTGTACAGAATGGGTTGCCTCTGTTTGTTTTGGCGGTTGAGCTTCTGTGGGCTTAGTTGTAGGTGCTTCTGTAGGTTTTGTGGGGGTTGCCTCTGTTGGTTTTGGCACTTGTGCTTCTGAGGGCTTTATTGGTGATGTGGGTTTGGTTTGAGGTTTGGTTGGTGAGGCTTCTGTAGACTTGCTCATATATTTTTTTTATGAGCTAAGGTCTTGGTTCTGGTTTTGGGCTCCTCTGTTCTTTTGTCTGTGGGAGATGGAGGTTTTGTCGTTGTAGCTTCTGGTGTAGGGGATGGTAACTTGGGTTCTTCTGGTGTTTTTGGTGTTGGGGAAGGTAGTTGGTCTTCTGTTGGTGTAGGTGGTTGGGATGGTTGCTCTTCTTCAGAGGATGTAAGGATTTGAACTTGTTCAGTTTGTTTGGGGTTGGTGATGGTACATCTTCTACAGGTATAGAGGTTGTTTCCACAGAGGTGGGTGTTGCCTCTGTGGTCTTCTGTTGGGTTCCACCTTTGGTTTCAGATGGAGGTGCTTGGTTTATGAGTTCTGCTGATATTGGTGGAGCTGGTAATCCTCTTGTGATCCCACACTGACAAGTAATAAGAGTAAATACACAAGATATATGAATCAAAGAAGTACACCTCTATATATGAAAGATGAACTTGCAGCTTACAACTTCACAGAAGGTTGAGAGGTTTACAAAGTGGAAGGAGGCTGCGAAGATAGAGGCGTGTGTATTTCGTGTATGTCTGACCTAAAAATACAGATAGTATACTATATATACTATTCAAAGTTTGACAACATGTCACATTAGGTCCCTCAACTATAATACTACATGGTACAAGATAATGTAACATTAACAATCTCCCCCTTTGTACCAATGTAGAGCCATAAGCTTTAGACATTCATTGGAACCACTTGTGTCTTCCGAAGCCCGAAAATCAACTCGAATCTTCTTAGTGCGTTCCGGTAGTCTACTCGATATTTGACGGCATCCATTACTTCCTTTATCAACGCCTTTTGTTTCTTTGACAGCTTCTCTTCTCCTTTAGCATCCAATCGTAATCTGCTCACTAGATGAATCTGAATCATCCTGAAAGTTCCGTCGCTGAATTTATTTGCATCAGTGACTCTCATGAATTTCTTTTCTGAGGCTGAGTCAATGAACACAACTCCAAGATCTGGTTTGCTCAGCACGGTGTAAGCTTGAACACTCTGAATATCTGCCAGATCTAGATTCGGAGGTCTGATGTTGACTCGTTCTTGACGCGCTTCCAAGGCCATTTGAAAATCCTTAAGATATGAAAACTTCAGGATGTTCTTCATGTACCTCTTCAGACTTTGATAAGCATCTGACCATTCTCCCTTCTTTTTAGGATCTCGAGACAGGATTTCATACAAGTTGCAAACGTCATTGAGCTGTAGTTTCTGAAAATCTGCCTCATTAAAGACTAGTTCTGAATCATCTGATCTCTGAACGGTAAACACTGGGTACCAAACCTTTGAAAGCTTTCGCGATTCTATCTTCAGTACTCTTCTGATCGGTTTGTCAGACTTTATTGCATTGGCGTTCAGAGATTCATATCTCATGAAATAGAGATATTCAGTTCTGTGCTTTTCTGGCCAGTCTTCAATCCCGTAGACTTTTTCCCAAGTGATTGGCTGCATGACCCTTACAAACATATTGCTTCGTAAGATTTCCTGAAAGGGAGTCATAATTCTGACTCGTAGGCCAGTCGCCACAAATCCTGGTTCATTCTGGATAATGTCTTGGAGAAGTCTGATTTCTGCTTGAAGCGTTGGATCTCTGAGATGTTCAGCAGGTTGTAGGTTGATAACGATCGGAGCTTGCGGTTGAATTACTTGAGTTTGAGCTGGAGTTTCTGAAGTATCTGCTTGTTGAATAGAAGATCCTGGAGCTTTAGTCTCTGAATCTAGAGCAGCCATCATAGTATCAGAAGAATCAAACACATTTGCAATTTCTTGTTTGATCTGCACCGTTGTTCGTTCGGGCTCTTCATCTGAATCTATGGTTATAAAGTCTGTCGTCCATTCATCTTCTGTTCTATTGTCACTAGCCGAAGGCTTTTCAACCCCAGCTATGACATCAGCTAGAATATCGAGATTCTCTGAGTCAGTGGCTCCTTTACTTGTATCCTCGGACGCTTTACCGGATGTTGTCTCAGTTTCTTTCTCTATTGCAGTGCTCTCAGAAGCAACAACTGTACTTGTTCCAACACCTGTACCTGTACCTGTACTCTCCCCCTCATGGTGATCTGGATCATCCTGATCATCATGTCTTCTTTTCTGAGCGGTTTCAGCTTGAACACCACAAGCCAGTTCGACTACTTCGACCCTTTTGACAATCGAATGAAAGCTAGCCAAAAAGGAATCTGCCATGTTGGAGATTGAGTTATTTAGCTGCTCAAATTGGGGAACAAGCAGTGGATTGGTGGTTGATGAAGCTTGAGGCGGTGGTGGAGGTGGAGGTGCGGTTTGTTGACGAAGCAAGCTAATAAGATCGACATCCTCGCCTGGTCTTGGATCGTGTTTGGCAAGAAGTCGTGCAAGCAGCTCTGACTTGAGTAGATCTTCAGGAGCAAGATTTAACGGGATCGATGTTGGATCTTGTTCAACGGGTTCTGCTCTAATCGGTTGAGGTTCAGATGTAGATGATTCAGCCGGTCCTTTACCTTTCACCGCTCTGATTACATCATCACGTAATTTCTGAAACTTTGCTTTCATTTTATCAGTATGAGCCTGATATGTGTTGTCGATTGATCTGACGAAATGCTTTAGTAGAGTAAGTGGCACGAATCTATTCGGAGGAGGGCCAACCAAACTAAACGCTCGTTCTAGATCAGCATTTATGGGACTATCACCCAGACCACTTAGGTTACTGGTTGAAGTAGCGGTTGAAGCAACCGTACTGCCTGTGTTCAAAGCTGGCATAGTGTTAGCAATGACAGGACTTCCACCCGATCCTCGTGACGCACCAACAAAGGGTGGCACTCTGGGTGTTCCGGTTGGGGCACGAAAGCTCCCAACATGGTGTTGTTCAAATAGCGGTGACCTAGGAAAAGAAGTTGTTCCAAAAGGCGCTAGACTCGATGTGCTCTGAAATGAAGTCGGTGGCCGGGGCAGGGGCCTACCTGTTTCAATACCAGCGAACACCGAATGTGTTGCCGATAGACTTTGTGCATATTCCCCTGTGCTGAATGAAACACCGACCTGTTGAGAGACCGATGAGTGGCTTGGTGGGGGTGTGCACTGCATGGTTGGGCGGACCATGGCTGTTTCAATGCTCAACGGCGACGAACGCACGTTGGCAGAAGATGTGGTTGCCCGACTTGGATCGGTTTGGGAAGAGTCGGTAGTTATAACTTTTTCCGACTCTTTCACAATTTCGCTCATTTCTTTTCTCCCTCTTACCTCACTACTAAACATGTTTTCTTCATCTACGTCTACTTCTTCTTGTATAAGTGTATTACCAACAGCAGCAACTGTATAAGTAACCATAGGTTCTGGTTGACTAGATGAACCTCCACCAGGTGTTTCAACGCGAGGCCTTTTTCTTGTTTGCCTTGGTAACAAGTTTGCTTCTTGATCTGAGTCATATTCATAATCACCAAAAGCAACAAGAGGACTGAATGGTTCTGTTCTTTGGCTTGAAGAAGATGTGGCTTGACCGCCAGAGCGTGAAGATGTAGCACGACCAGTACTTCGAGTCCTACCCCCCACTCTCTTTCTTGTTGTTCTTCTCACCACTCGTTGTTCAGGAACCTCTTGTTCCTGAACCCCCTCGACAATAGGACCCTCACCACCTACTGGGTTTGCATCTTGGGCAGGTCCAGCCGGATTTGGCTGGTCCATTAATGCGTTTTGCTCCCTATACTGAATCACTACCCAACTATCCTGGTCGGCATAATTTAGTACCTCTGGTCGAATAACGGCGGTATGCACGAATGGTTCATGTGCTGGCGGTACAAGGCGGTGCATCCAGCTTGCTGGTCCTCGCTCAGCTTCCTCTCTTCTTGGGATTTCCGGTCGGTCTTGCACAGCCTGATGAATCAGGATTTGGAAGAACCGTTGAAATGGCACAAAGTTGCGTCTCATTTTGGGTTTGAGCTGATCTGCAACAATTTCCACCATTTCATTCCAGATAAGGACAGCATAGTCTATATTGCGGTTGAAGGCGAATGCATGAAACATCTTTAGGATCGCTAGATTCGTCTTATCTAGGCCAGTATGCTTAGATGTCATGCAGTGATTGAGGATTGAGCATAGGGTGTACCACACCGGCGGTAGATGTTGTCTTCTGAATTGTGATGAACCGGTGAGTACGGGGACTCTTGGATCTTGATATCCAAGGCTGCGGATATCAGTGAATAATTCTTCAGAAACAGCTGGATCTTCGAAGTTGTCGCGTCTTGGAAGTTCGAGAGCACGACGTAAGCCTTGTAGTGTGATCCTTACTTCGAAATGGTCTATATTAGCATTGAATCGCTGTGGTCGAGCCGTAGGATTGAATCGGAGTGTGTGCCAAAATTGTTGTAAATAAATGGCAGACACTCTCTCGACCCTTGTCAGTGCAGTGCGAATTGGATGACCACGGATGATCTCTAGAATTATCCGGTGAGAGAGGTTGCTTTCAAGATCCAGGTGATGATTATTTTCACGGATTGCTAGAAAGCTGGCCTTTGGCATGATTTCTTCATCCGGGTCAACGGCATTGACGGACGGATGTGAAGAGCGTTGCGAGGCGATGATGGTGTTGTCATCGGATGCATATTCAGCAGGTTGTTCAGCCATCTGTAAGGTATTTTAACATGTTAGAACAGATTTAAGCAATTCAAACAGAAAGGTATTTTTCTTGAAAAAAAAATCCCAAAAGCAAAAAAAAAAAATTCACAAGGCCTTGAAACCTCGCAAAATATTGACTGCGAGGCTCGCAGTCAATAGATATAGAAGATTGCGAGGCTCGCAAGACCTGGAAGGTTGCGAGGATCGCAGTCTTGAAGAGTATGTGTTGCGAGGGGTTTGAATGTCAGAGGATTGCGAGGTTTATGAACCTCAACAGTAAAACTCATGTGATTTTCCAGATTTTCGAAATTAGCATGTATAGATGTTAAAATTGATACTAGCATGCTCGGTTTTGGTTCGTGAGTAAACCTTAATCATCTAAAACATCTAACAAGCACCAATCGATTGAATTTTAGCATGTAACAGTGACCGACCCTAAAACCCTTTAAACCCTAGATGCAAAATCGATTAAATCAGGAGTTTTAACGGATGAAAATGTAATAAGAATCGAGAATACATACCTCTTAATCGAATGTAGTCGATTACACGGAATAGAATCAACAAATAAAACACCTTTGGTCGAATCGCAATGATCAGAATGAGAGAAAAAAAACGAGGGTTTCAAATGGAGAGGTTTTTGAAATAATGACCAAGTCAAAGTTCGCAATGTATAAACCAATTTGAAATCCGTGACACGTGTCACTTCCTGATTTTCCCAAAATTAAAAAAAACGGATCGCAATACAAAATCCAAAACCTCGCAATATAAGGTTGCGAGGGGATCTTTGGATCGCAATAGGAGACTGCGATGGAAAGATTCCATCGCAATGAACTATTGCGAGGAAATTTTTGGATCGCAATTAACTAATGCGAGGGAATCTTTGGATCGCAATAGGAGACTGCGATGGAAAGATTCCATCGCAATGAACTATTGCGAGGAAATTGCGAGGAACTTTGACATTTTTTTTTTTCAAATTTTAGCCCACTGGAAGATGTCCAACTTCCAATTGTTTATTTAAACTAGGTAATATCCAAGACTATTTTTCACTCCCCCTTAAGTGATGCATAAGGGTTTGTAAAAAATACAAGTTAGAAACACTTACCTTGTTATCTTCAAGCAGTAAGTATTTGGAAATACCTTTTACTTACTCTGTCATGTATGCACACTCCCCCTCTTTTTGTGCATACTCCAATTCCTGTACTCTCCCTGAGACTATGAACAAGTCTTTTGCACACATAGATATCATCACAATTGTATCGTTACGATAAAATAAACTTTGAAACACAACAAATACATGAAATTGAAATATCTTATGTTGATAATAGAATGTGATGAAAATATGAGTGTATCAATTTAGATAGATTTATCTAGATTGAAAGATACATATTTCCATCCATTAAATGATCAAATTAGATATTACACTTTCATGTTCAACATGCCAAGCTTGGATATTAAGAAATTAAAGCATTTTTCATCCAAGGCTTTTGTAAACAAATCGGCAAGTTGATGCTCTGTTGGAACAAAATATAATTCAACCGTACCTTTTTCCACATAGTCTTTTATGAAGTGATACCTGACATCTATGTGTTTGGTCTTTGTGTGCTGAACCGGATTTGCTGTAATGGCAATTGCACTTTTGCTGTCACAGTTGATAGGGATCTTCTCGTATCTGAAGCCGTAGTCCTGCAGTTGAGTCCTCATCCACAGAACTTGTGAACAACAACTGGCCGTAGCAACATACTCTGCCTCCGCAGTTGATGTAGAAACACAGTTCTGTTTCCTCGATGACCAACTGACCAACTTTTCCCCTAAAAACTGAACATGACCAGAAGTGCTCTTCCGGTCTAGCAAACTACCTCCATGATCTGCATCTGAGTATGCAGTGAGCTCGAATCCTGATCCCTTTGGGTACCAAAGTCCAAGGTACGGTGTCCCTTTCAAATATCGAAAGATCCTTGTAACAGCAATTCGATGTGATTGTTTTGGTTGTGCCTGAAATCTTGCACATAAACATGTAGAGAACATTATATCTGGACGACTCGCAGTGAGGTACATTAATGAACCTATCATCCCTCGGTAGTTCTTGACATCGACATCTACACCGTTTGGATCAGGACCAACTTTTGATTGGTGAGCCATAGGTGTACCAATCGCAGTACAGTTTTCCATTTTGTATTTCTTCAAAATGTCAAACACGTATTTTGATTGGTTGATGAAGATACCTGTCGAGAACTGCTTGACTTGTAATCCGAGAAAGAAATTAATCTCTCCCATCATACTCATCTGGAATCTGGTCATCATTAAACCCGAAAACCACGTGCATAATCCAGGGTTAGTTGAACCAAAAATAATGTCATCGACGTAAATTTGTACCAAAAGAATATCACCTTCTTGTTCCAGAGTAAAGAGAGTTGTGTCAATTTTACCTTTTCGAAAGCCAGCACCAAGTAAGTAGGTAGATAGGATTTCATACCAGGCGCGAGGGGCTTGCTTCAGACCATAGAGAGCTTTGTCAAGTATGTAGACATGATCTGGATAATCTGTGTCCACAAAACCCTCTGGTTGAGAAACGTATACTTCTTCTTTCAAAACGCCGTTCAAGAATGCTGTCTTCACGTCCATTTGATAAACAGTGAAGTTTCTGTAGGCAGCGTATGAAAGAAATATCCGTATTGCTTCTAAGCGAGCAACCGGTGCGTATGTCTCATCATAGTCTATTCCCTCCTGTTGCCTGTACCCTTTCGCTACAAGGCGTGCTTTGTTCCTTATCACAATCCCTTCACTGTCTTTCTTGTTCTTCAGGATCCATTTTGTACCAATGACCGTTTTACCCTTTGGTCTAGGAACAAGTCTCCATACTTTTAGAGCTTCAAATGAGTTCAGCTCATCTTGCATGGCAATTATCCAATCTGGATCTTCTAAGGCATGTTGAACAGATGTAGGTTCAACTTGACTAAGAAAGAGCGCAAATAGGACCTCGTTTGCCGTTGCCGATCTTGTTTTGACTGGTTCGTTGACTTGACCAATAACCTGAGTAATGGGGTGACTCTGCGTCCATTTCGTTGAGTGTGGGAGAGATGCAGCACCTACATTTGGATCCACCAAGGTAGGGTCTTTATCGAAGTTCAACTGTATTGTCAAGATAGGTTCCGGTGTTTTGACAGGTTCATTGACAGATGTGTCAACAGGAACTGCCTCCGGTTCTGCTTCAGAAGATGACTCTGGTATGTTTGCAGACCCATCATCATTGACATTTGAAGTTGTACCCGACGAAGAAGCACCATGTGTGGATTCACGTTGTCGTCTACTTCTCATGATGATTTCTTGTGTAGAAACCAAATGCCTGTCACTCGAAGATGTTGTCTGAGTCGTTGCATCTGTTGAGGGTGCCGATGAAGGACCCGACAACGAAGCCTGAGCTGGTGTTGCAACCTGACTCCTGTTATTTAAAGATGACGAAGAGTTATCATTATTAAAGTAGTCATCATAAAAGTATTCAAACAATAAATCAAGATCACTGGCTTTGAGTTAGAAGTGGAAGCTTGATTCTTGTTTGATGTCCTAGTCACCATCGGACGTATTTGTCCGGATGCTAGGATCCCTGATATTGCGGGTTCTGTACTGTTATGGACAGAAGCCATTTCTTCAGATTCGTCGAATTTGACATTGACACTTTCTTTCACATTCTTTGAAGACTTGAGATAGATCCTGTAAGCCTTTGATGTGAGCGAGTATCCGATAAAGAAGCCCCCAGACCTTTAATTGTGATCCCACACTGACAAGTAATAAGAGTAAATACACAAGATATATGAATCAAAGAAGTACACCTCTATATATGAAAGATGAACTTGCAGCTTACAACTTCACAGAAGGTTGAGAGGTTTACAAAGTGGAAGGAGGCTGCGAAGATAGAGGCGTGTGTATTTCGTGTATGTCTGTGACCTAAAAATACATATAGTATACTATATATACTATTCAAAGTTTGACAACATGTCACATTAGGTCCCTCAACTATAATACTACATGGTACAAGATAATGTAACATTAACACCTCTGTTCGCAGCTTTGTCTTGTCTCCTTTTTCCCCCTCAGGATGACCTGATGATCCATCAAAATCATCATCAGAGTCATCCCGACCCTTCTCTCTTGAACCTTCTGCCCGACATGTAGTATCTGGCTTTTTGGGTTGTGTGGCACCTTCGGCTACCATCTTAGCACACAAATCATCGCAGATGCCCAAAAGGTAAGCTACCTCTGCCTCTGAGTTGAACCTTAGACGACCCACACTTGCCTGAAACTCCTTCACGTAATTTGCGTTAGCTGTGGTGAAGGCTCTGATAAATTCTGTCATCTGATCTAGTACCCCTTGCCCAAGCTCTGTAAGCTGCGCTCTGGTCATGTAGTCGGAGGGCTTCATGGCCTTAGTTTCTTTGGTAGTGTGCTCTTGGACTTGCTCTAGGGCCTTCTTTAAGTCTTTTGGAGTTAGGCCCGTAGAGGTAGGGGTTTGTTCTTTCTTCAATTGCGCAAGGAGATCTCTGATAGAGGCTTGGAAGGCAGAACTTGTTGCTTTCTCGAATTCAGAGGCGGTAGTGGCAGCAGAGGTTGTTGCAGCCGTTTTCATTTGGGCGCATTCATTTTTCACCTCTGTGGACAAAT